>CM046044.1:29997194-30054790 GCA_025215565.1 Flaveria ramosissima | reverse complement strand
TCGGAAGATTTTACATAGAGTATTTTCTCATGCGTTGTGTTAAAAAATTCAGAAGCTCTTCCTCAGTACTTAGGCATGTTTGATGAGAACACTGAAGCTGGTTTGGGTTGCATCAGACTTCAGGAATCCTTACAGTAGTGTCGTCCATGAACTCAAGAACAACAGCGTTCCTCCTTCTCCTTCGGCAGGGAGGGAAGCTTCTGGTCAATGATCATCTGTAGAAATCTGGGATACATACAGAAGCCTTCCTTCCCTTTCCCCTCGAGGTCTCTCACCAAGTAGGTGAATATCATCTTGGAGAAGCTGAACGGGTGGTTCAGCACCAACGCTGCATATGCGTTCTGGAATGGTCGGAGAGCTCGTCAAAACCTCCCTTCCTGGATGCAATACACTTCAGCAGCACGTGCGCAAGGTACTTAAACTGGGGACAGAGGTTACTCTTGTTGAGTACCCCGGCATTGATGTCCCCAGAGTACTTGGCTCTCATGAAACATCCTCTGACAGTGAGGGGGTGTAGACGAGGGGGACACTCAGCATCGTCTCCAAACTGTAGAACAATCCTCAGATCCTCCTCAGATACAGTGGATAGCCTCACCAAAATCGAGCTCCTGATGCAATGAGGCTCGGTGGATCTATCTACAGATGCGCCTTCCCAGAAGGCCTGCTGCACTGATCTGTATGGTGTGCAAGGAGTGGATATAGCATGAGCGATCCTGGATCTCTGTAGAAATGTAATAATGCCTGTGAAGTCGGCTGCATTCCTGGATGTCAAGTCCAGGTGAGCACATATGTTGTGCTTGGTGCTCATATTCCATCGACTCGCCATCTGTAACACATAATAATATAAACGTTAGTTTCGTTGGCTAAGAGTATAAAGCAACACTTAGACTTTGAATGAAACTATCTGTCATGCGATTGAGGTTGTACGACTGAAGACAGTCGTGCGACTGAATCGTGCGATTGAGGTTCAGACGTGCGATTGACCTCATGCGCACGACTGAGTGTGCGACTGGACTCATGCGCATGTACTCTTGTGCGGTTACACCAGTCGTGCGACTGAGTCTCATTCGCATGGTTCAGTCGTGCGGTTAAGTGAATCGCTCCCTTCAGTCGTGCGACTGAAGTTCATCCGGACGACCAGTCGTCTGTCTCAGGTGTTCAGTCGTCCAACGTTCGAATCTACGCAAACTAAGTCCTATAACTCAATTACCGGTTCTTTAGTGTCGCATTTCTTTACTAACAACCTATTTTACTCAATTTTAACATATTGCTTAGTTTTAATAGGTTATTAGGGTTTGTAAGTCTCGGTCGCATTTCACAGTCGTTATTTTAGCCCATTTAGGGTTCCAATCTTTCGGTTTTGATGGAAGAAGACTTCAAAATACCTGTACGATGATTAGCGAACGTCAGTAACAGTAACACACAATCAAAGAGAAAATAAGGCAAATCAAATTTTGGCAGAGTAACGGTAGGATGTGCGATTTAGGGGCGATTTGAGGGTGATGAGTCTCTGCGACCGACTCCACCTCTATTTATATCAACCCTAGATCCAATCGTGCGACTGAGTTCATTCGCACCTTTCAGTCGTGCGAGTGGGACTCAGTCGTGCGATTGGGTCAGTCGCCCTTCTCCAGTCGTCCGACTGAAGTTCAGTCGTGCGACTGACTCACTCGTTCGCACTTAAGCCTCCGACGGACTAATCGTATGATCCATTCGGTTGGATGGTCCATACTCATAGTTCATTCGTGCGAATGGACTTCATTCGTATGGTTAGTCCATACGTATGGTCCATTCGTGCGAATGGGTCATACTTAGTTATTTTTTCTGCTTTTTTACCAATTTACTTTAAACTCTTTTATATTAATTAAATTAACGTTATGAACTTTTGATCATCTCAGACATGATCCTTTATCTTGAAAACACTTTGATCACCTCAGACGTGATCCTTTTAACCACTTTGGTCACCTCAGACGTGACCCTTTTAAAAACACTTTGTCACCTCAGACGTGACTGATATAACCTTTCAAAGCACATATGGTCATCTCAGACATGACCCTTTTAGTGAGTTTATTCCTTCTGATTTTCCTGATGTAGCCCGACACTTGACTCAAATTAAAACTTAAAACAAACTAACTAATTTAAGAATTTAAACTAATTACATAATCAGACATATTTTGGCTTTTTGTGAGAGATAAATCCAGAGATTGATATCTACGGGATTTGGTTCGGGAGTAGATAGCTTCAACTTAGATTGATCACACTGGACCAATTCAATTTTGGAATCATACAGGCAATTCAAATCATTTGGGACTAGTTATTAAACTTTTGATGCTCAAGTTCTCGGTGTTCATCCAGAGTCGTTAGCAACATAAGGAAATCATACTGAAACTCTTAGGTTTTCACATTGATTTGAACCTTTGAGAATGTAGCCACAATGATTGTCAGTATGTTTGTCCACTTAAATCCATACACAGACTTTTGACACAGACTGGTGACTTATTTAGGTTTAATTATTTCAACTAACATTTGTGGATCCCACACTTATATGGTAATCAACATTCCTCAGGAGCTTTTGAGCGGTCTACGGGTATTATTACAAGAAGAGACTATTCTTAGAGCTTTCAAAGAGAAGCCTGTCCTCAGGTCAGTGCCATCGCACAGCAGAGAGGCGGCAAAACAACAATGAATTCTAGAATATCTAGGTTATGCTTATCCTCAGGTCAGTGCCATCGCACAGCAGAGAGGCACATAACCTATCTCCTTGTTAGAGCAGCTTATTTATTTTGCACAAAATGCACCAACAACATAAGTCATTAGCTTTATTGCATTTGTCTTTCATTTTTTTCTTGCTTTGCTCTAATTATGGTCATCCGCACACATTTGTGGCGTTTAATTGCTCATTACCCTTATTGGAATATTGTTGATTGTGTTAACCAGTGATAAGATGGAAGCCCACAGTCAGTTGAACACTTTAGTTTTATCTTGAAATCACCAATCGGTCTATTTGTCTATTGTGTTGAATCTACCAACATATCATATATGGTCTAGCAGCCTCTAAGTCTACTTTCTTTGTGTCACCTTAGGAGTTGCCAGTTTTCTATCATCTTTCCTTTTAGTATTGCTTAGACTACACAGATTTATTACTTTGAACTTTTGCATCTTTACTAAAACTTAAATTTTAAAGTCCCTCTTGATTTGTTCCTGTGTACTATCATTTTCCAAAGGTATTGAATCGGTATCACAGACACAATCTACCTTATTTCAGCTCGCTACTCCTTTCCTCATTTTTTTTTTTTTTTTTTTTAATGTTAACTTGCTGACATATTCTCCCCCTAAAATACTAAAATCATTCTGGTTTAATTATTTTAGGATTTTAATAAACAGCAAGAGAACATGAGTTTAAATAAAATTAAATCAAATAGACAAATCAAAATAATAAAATAAAATTTAACTACACGACATCGGACTACACATTTTCATCATCAGGAATTACCTCACTTTTCTTTTTAACGCCGTTGACCTCTAATAAATATTGAAAACGTGGTTTATCAAAGGCTTTAGTATAGAGGTCAGCGCGTTGAAAATCAGTATTAATTTTAACCACATCAATTAAGTTCTTTTCAAAACAATCTCTTATGAAATGGTATTTAATACCGATGTGTTTGGTCTTAGGATGTTGGACCGGATTTTTAGTTACTGCAATTGCAGCAGAGTTATCAACAAAAATAGGAGTAGATGAGAATTTTAAACCGTAATCCCGCATTTGCTGTTGAATCCAGATGATTTGAGAACAGCAACTTGCAGCAGCAACATATTCGGCTTCACAGGTTGACAATGCAACCGATGTCTGCTTCTTACACTGCCAGGTAACTAATCTTCTCCCAAAGAATTGACACCCTGCTGATGTAGACTTGTAGTTCATCTTGCAGCCCCCGTAATCCGAGTCACTATACGCGGTAAGCTCAAAGTCATCATCATGAGGGTACCACAATCCAAGTGTGGGTGTACCCTTCAGATAACGAAAAATCCTCTTGACCCCGATCAGATGGTTGACCTTTGGTTTAGCCTGATATCTTGAACATAGACATGTAGCATACATAATATCAGGTCTTGAGGCAGTGAGATACATGAGGGATCCGATCATTCCTCGGTACATAGTGGCATCTACTAGATCTCCATTCTCATCAGGTGCTATATCATGATTCGTAGCAAGTGGAGTCCCAGCAGCAGAAGCATTCTCCATGTCAAAGCGACTGAGAATGTCTCCTACATACTTGGTCTGATGTAGAAAGATTCCATTAGGTGTTTGATCCACCTGTAACCCGAGAAAGAACTTCATCTCCCCCATGGCACTCATCTCAAATTCTTTCTTCATTACTGCTTCAAACTCTTTACATAACTCTTCGTTCTTTGACCCGAAGATTATGTCATCAACATATATCTGTACAAGCAGTAGGTCGCCATCCTTTTCCTTAATAAACAGTGTACAGTCAATTACTCCCCTGCGAAATGAGTTGAGAGTTTCTCATACCAAGCTCGAGGAGCTTGATGAAGCCCATACAAAGCTTTGTCGAGCTTGTAAACTCTATCCCGATGGTAAGGATCTTCAAAACCCTCGGGTTGACTTACATAGACTGTTTCTCTGATTTCCCCATGAAGGAATGCACTCTTTACATCTAATTGGTAGACTTTGATCTTCATGTACGATGCATAGGCAAGGAAGATACGAATAGCTTCCATCCTTGCCACGGGTGCAAACACCTCATTATAGTCAATTCCCTCGACTTGGCGAAAACCTTGAACCACCAGTCGAGCTTTGTTCCTGATAATGACCCCTTGGTCATCCTTCTTGCATTTTAGTACCCATTTAGTGCCAATGACTTTAGCACCTTTAGGTTTATCAACCAATGTCCATACACCTAACTTCTTAAACTGCAGAAGTTCTTCTTGCATGGCACTCACCCACGCCTCATCATTGAGTGCCTCACTGACATATTTTGGCTCAACCTGCGAGACAAAACATCGATAGGCACCATCATGAATGTAACCTTTCTCCATAACCGAGGCGTAATCAGCTGAGTATAACTGATTTCGGGTTTGTACTCCTGATCTGACATCCCCAATAACATTGTCAAGGGGATGATAGACGTTTAGTCGTGATCCTGGAGTAGTAGGAACAGCTACCTCAGAACCAAGATTATGAACATTTGGTTCTGCATCTGAGGTAGTTGGAGTTTGAGGTTCTGAAGTCGAAGGTGCATCACTCGTAGATGCTTGTGGACTTTCAGGAACTGGAACCTGTTCCTCCTGACTGTTCTGGTCATCTGCTTCAGCTTCATCTTCAGAGGAGGAGTCACTGTCGTCGACTACTCCCCCTGACTGAGTAGATGATTCTCCCTGTGTGCTAGATGGTGTATTCAGAATATCATACATCATCCTAGTAGCTAGCTCATCATCCGAGGGAGAGAGAGGTATGTTGAAGGATTTGAAGAATCCATCATAATCGAAGAAGTAGGCAGGTCCTTTGCCTGTAGGTGGTGTGGTATATCTCTGAACGTCGACATTACACCACACTTCTACAAGACCCGTTGAGTTATTGTAAACTCGCTTATTCGGTATGTTGTATCCTAGAAAATTCCTTCATCTGCCTTCTCGCTGAATTTTCCTTCTTGCGTCTTCTTCAGAAGTGTACACGGCGCGCCAAAGGGTTCAAGATACTCCAAATTCGGTTTGCGTCTTTGTAGTAGCTCATAACATGTCTTTCCGTGGCGCTTGACTATTAGGACTCGATTCAGTGTATAACATGCATTTGCTACTGCCTCATTCCAGAATTGGATAGGCAGTTTCGAGTCCGCCAGCATAGTCCGTGCAGTCTCTATCAAGCTCCTATTTTTCCTCTCAGCAACACCATTCATCTGAGGCGTGTATGCTGAAGTGAATTGATGAACAATTCCCTTTTCCTTGCAGTATGCCTCCATCCATTGATTCTTGAATTCTGTCCCGTTGTCTGAGCGTACTTGTCTAACCTTTAGCTTGTAGAGAGATTCCAGAGTGGTGACTAATTCCTTGAATGACTCAAATGTTTCTGATTTGGATTTCAGAAACATTACCCAAGTGAACCTTGAGTAGTCATCAGTGACCACAAAACAGTACAGATCGCCTGCAATGCTCCTTGTACTGACTGGACCAAACAGATCCATGTGAAGAAGTTCAAGAGGAAGTTCTATTGAATGAACTTTCTTTTCCTTATGAGACTTCTTTGTCTGTTTGCCTTTCTTGCAAGCTACACAAAAGTCAGGAAGTTGGAAGTTCTTGACATTTACTCCTCTCACTAAGTCCTTCTGAATCAAGTGATTCATCTTCCTTTGACTAATGTGTCCCATTCTCCTATGCCAGGAGATTGAGTCCTTCTCAGTAGCTTTAGATAGAAAGCACTGCACCTCATGATCCGTTGGAGCAGCTGTTGACAGATCCAAGACATAAAGATCCTTATATCTTGAAGCAGTCATCAAACTTGGTCCTCTGGAATCATATAGTCTTTCTTCAGCACGTAACACTTCTTGTTGTCGAAGATGACTTTAAATCCTTTATCGCAGATTTGGGAAACAGAAAGTAAGTTATTCTGAAGTTGTTGAACGTAGTTCACCTTATCAAACTTAACTTTCTGATTTCCCACTTCTCCCTGTGCTGTGATGTATCCTCCCTTGTTTCCTGCAAAGGAAACATGCCCTCTTTTATTTGTTTGACATTTGATAAAAGGGCTCTATTTCCTGTCATGTGCCTGGATGCTCCGCTGTCTATAATCCACGTGTTAGTCTCATCGCTATACCGAACACCCTGCACATATCAAGTAAATGTATTAGTTTAGGTTAGGAACCCAAGCCTTTACTGTCTTGGGTTTCCCAGAGGCATCACACATCATAAACTCTACCCATTGACCTTTAGAAGGTGAGGGTAACTCAGATTCCTTCTTGTCATCAGTATCAGTCACACAGGTTGACTTCTCTTTCCATAAGCCAGATTTGTGCAATGCCTGTTTATGATAAACAGTCGTCTGGCTTACAGGTTGGACTTTAGGTTCACTAGATCTTCTAGGTGGAGTTAGAGAACTCTCTTAGAAGACCTAGGTCTAGAGTCCTGAAGATCAATCTTCTTCCTAGGTGTCTGATAGAAAGGACAATAGGAAGCAATATGTCCACATTCTCCACAGTTGTAGCACAATCTGCTATCAACTTTATAAGTAGACTTTCGTTGTGGAGAAATGCGTGACACTTTAGTAACATCAATCACTTTAGGTTTTGACTCTTGCATGTTTGATGTTTTCTCTGGTTTAACAAATTTAACTGTTTAACCTGTTTAACTTGTTCCACCCTTTTGTTAACTGGTTTTTGACTTGTAGCATGTGAAAAATTAACGACTGAAGTCTTTTTGGGTTCTGATTTGACTCTGTTTGACCCTGACTTTAAGTTAACTTTTTCAAATTCATTTTCCAGATTAACACAAGGCAATTTACCCTTTGCCTTTGAAGTGGCCTCCTTTTGTTTCTGTCCAGATTCAGTAGATGAACATGATGTGTCTGGATCAGTAACAAGAGGAGTGGTCACCACATGATCCTTGATTGGGTTGTTGTTTACTGGTTTAGACTTGGTGTTCATCAAGGTTTCAGGTGGTGGTGGAACCACTTTGTATCCTAATCCCTCCCCATTATTTCTTTCTCTCACTAAGTGTTGAACTATGTGTGAAGAACTAGTCCAACTATGCAGTTTCTGTTTTAAGGAATTAACTTCTACTTCTAGAACTGCCTTTTGCTTCTTAGTGTCCTCTAGGGAGTTTAGATAGTACCTAATGTCATTTGCTTGGTTAAAGGCAACTACTTCGGTTTCCCTAAGTTGTTTAGTCAATAGGTCTATCTTTTCTTTATAACTATGCTCATTTTGTTTTAGAACTCTATTGGCCTCAGTGCATAGTTGTAAATCCTTTACTAAGTTATCATTGTGATCTAATAACCTAGCAAATTTTTCATCAATGCTATTCCTAAACATATCACAGTTAGAACAAGCATGATTATTAAACATTTGGTCAGTTGTACTTACCTGTGTTGTTTCAGAAGAGTTAGCCATCAACGCAGCATCAGATGTCTCTGGTTCTGGTGATTCTGACTTTTCTGTTTCTGACGTGGAAGTCTCCTCCTTTGTTTTGTAACTGACCTCAGCTGCAGTTGTTTCTTCACTGTGTGACATGGCTATCTCAACTGCCAAATCACCTTCACTCGCAGAATCATCATCAATATCTTCAACACTGGCAATGTTAGATTCTGGGGAGACAAATCTAAAGCTCCAGTCCTGTCCTTCATCATCATGAGCAGTCAAGGCTTTTGGGTCCTTGTTTGATGAAGTAGAACTAGAGGCTTGCTTGTCTTGGCGAGTAAAGGATGAGAACGGGTTCCCATTACCCGTCTTCTTTGGCTTGACACATTCCCTCTTAAAGTGCCCTTTCTCTCCACAGTTGAAGCAGGTCACTTTGCTCTTGTCAAAACCAAATGTGGTGTCCTTAGTAGCTATCAAATTTTGTCCTGTCTTCTTAACAAACTTTTCGCCCTTCGGACAGCGCTAGCTAAGGCCCACATTATATCCATTCTTTCAAGCTCCATTTCATCTACCTGCTCGTAGTCTTCATCTGCCAGATGACAGTTTCCAATCTTCCCAGCCACAAGTCCATCATATGAATGAACTACTGCGGCTAGAAGATCCATATGCTCTCGTGCTACTTCTACGGTCACATTTCCGAGGTTCTCGGTCTTCAATTTGGTAGCACTTGCTTCTGATCCAATATAATGGGTACATGACGACCCTGACGTGTCTGATCCAGAAGGAGAAGCATGTGAAGGACCTGACGAGTTAGACACAAATGCTGTCTGGAGAGGTGCTCCAGATGTCTTAGCTTGAGGCGTGGCATTGTATAAAGCTGGGTTTTGTGTATACGAAGACTTCTGTGCTCTATACTTCATCCTTAGTGCTTCTTCACGCAGCTTGAGAATAAAGTCATTTATATCCAGCTTTACAAGCATTCCATTCTGTCTAAGATTAGACACGAATGAAGCCCACTTATCAGGCAATCCATCTGCGAAGTTGCTTACTTTCTCTTCCATAGTCGTTTCCACTCCATGTGTATGCAACTCGCTCATTAAGTGGTAGAATCTGTCTATGACTTCATCTAAACTCTCGTTACCAATCGATGAGAAGTTATCGAATTCCTTCTTTAACTCCTTTGCCTTGATTGCCTTTAACGATGCATTCCCATCATATCTTTTCTCTAGCTCATCCCACAGTTTCTTGGACTGCTTGTTCTCTGAGTACTGGTGGAATATGTCTTTGGGGATCGACTGAGTTATCAACGCATAAACCCTTTTCTCTGCATTATACTTTACTTTCTGTGCGTCAGTCATCCCACTTAACGTTAATTTTACTCCATCTGCTCCCACCGATGTACTATACCCAACCTCGATAGCTTCCCACAGATTAGGATCTACTCCATTGAGGTAGATCTCAAAACGTTGTTTCCAGTGGGGAAACTCATCTAAAGTCAAGAGCTTTGGTGGTTTATTGTGAATACCCACCTCACTCTCAAGCAGCAGCAGGTTCTGAATTCTTGAGTCCTTCCTAGCAGTAAAGGCTGACATCTGATCTTCCATGGTTAATAAACTTAGAATCTAATCAAATCAACTTTAACTGATGCGACTGAAGGATGCGAATGGTCTTATCGTGCGTATGAACTCTGCGATTGGTTCAACCGTGCGACTGAACAGGGCGAATGGTTCAGTCGTGCGAATGAATCTGGTGCGTATGAGCTATGCGAACGAACGGTTCAGTCGGCCGAATGAGGGTGCGACTAGGTCCAGTCGTGCGAATGAGCACTGCGAATGAGTCCAGTCGTGCGAATGGGTCACTCGTGCGACTGAAGCTGCTGTTTTGCGAAAATTTCTAGGTTTGACGGGTTTCAGCCGTAAAAATTCGAAATTTTGCAAGTCCAAATCGTCTAAGTCCGTAGAAACTGAACTTCAATGAGCAGGGAACGTCCAAGATCACTTTTGATGCTAAAGATTGCGTTTTTGATGCAAAAACACAAACTTTTATGCAATCTTGATTGAATCAACACGAAATCAAGAGCCAAAGCTCTGATACCACTTGTTAGGACCTGGTATTTGAACGAAATACCGAGTGATTGCGTGTTAAACCAACTCAAATAGTGCGGAATCCTATTTGATTGGCGATCCAATCAGTGAGAACACACGATGAATCAATCAAGAATTGAAATCAACGTCAGAAATTGATTAGGAACCGATCTGATGTGTTCTATGAACTTGGAGAACGATTTGGGAGGCTTCTGGACGGCTAGGGTACGTCTGGAATCGTAATGGGATGAATGCTTTTGTTTTCCCACGAATTGGGTCTATTTATAGGTTAGTATTGTTCAATCGTGCGACTGGGCCATAAGTATGGTTCAGTCGTGCGATTGAACCATGCGGTTGATTCATCCGCACGACTGAGTGTTCAGTCGTGCGATTGAGTCAATCTTATGTGTCAATCATACGACTGATTCAGTCTCATGTTTCAGTCGTGCGATTGAGTCAATCGTATGAAGTTATTCATGCGTGTGGTCCATTCGCATGGGCCATTCGCATGAGAACTTCATTAAGTTAAGTTTGAATGTTTTAATTAATATAACGTAATGTGCAACCATTCAAACAATCATAAACCCAATCAATTCAATCACGACTCATTAATGAAATATTAAACATCACACGTAACAAACAATTCATATCATTTCATTAATCGATACGATTACATCATAATCAGATAGACAAGATTTATTACATTACAACTCATGATCTAGGGACATACATGTATCAACATGCCTTATATAGCCGAATGGACATAAGTATGGACCATTCAACTGATTGGCTTATCAGAATGAGCATTTCGACCGAATGAGAGTGTGCGAATGAGCCAGTCGCCCGACTGAACTCCAGTCGGCCGACTAAAGGTGATCAACTGATCCAATCGCACGACTGAGGTCCATTCGCCCGAATGAACTGAGCGAATGGGGCCAGTCGGCCGATTGAACTCAGATTCAGTATAAATAGGGCACAGTTGATCGCATTCGACTCATCACCCCCTAATCGCCCTTAAATCGCATAGCCTACCGTTACTCTGCCAAAATTTCATCAGACCAAGATTTTACACTTCTATTGATATTCTGATATTTGTGTGTGATCATACAGGAACAATGAGTTGAAATCTTACCAGAATCTGGAGTAATGGTGCCACAATCTGTGAAATAAGACTCTCATAAGAACCGAAACATTAAACGGACTAATAACCTACTTAAACCAAGTAAAATGTTAAAACTAAAGTTATTAGGTTATTAGTTAAGTGATTGCGAGTCTAAAGATCCACTACACAACGTTTAATTTCACGAATTGGTCAAGATTCGAATCTCAGTCGACCGAACAGTAGGTCATGCAACTGGTCGTCAGGATGAACTCCAATCGCACGATTGAGCTGGTCGAATGGCTCAATCGGCCGAATGGATCATACGAACGAGCTCAGTCGGCCGACTGAACCAATCACAGGCTCAGTCAACCGATTGAACTCAGTCGCCTGTTCAGTCGCCCGACTGAATTCAGTCGCATGACATGACAACCGATTGAATCCAGTCACATGACATGACAACCGACTGAACACAGCGCATGCTCAGTCGTGCGTATGAGCTCAATCGCACGATTAAACTTCAGTCGCATAGTTCATTCGCATGACAGACCAAAAAGATTCAAATTTAGGAAATTCAAATGGCTATTCACTTACACACACTAACGTTTATCTATACTGTGTAACAGATGGCGAGTCGCTGGACCATGAGCACGAAGCACAACATATGTGCTCACCTGGATCTGACTTCCAGGAATGTTGCTGAGTTCTCGGGCATCATCACATTCCTACGGAGATCTAGGATATTCCGAGCTATCTTGACACCATGTACTCCTTACCGCTCAGTCCAACAGGCTTTCTGGGAAAGCACTGTAGTGGACAGGTCCTCGGAGCCCTATTGCATCAGGAGCTCGATATTCGGCGAGGCTATTGAGATCACAGAGGACGATCTCCGGACTGTTCTAGATTTTGGGGATGACGCTAATTGTCCCACCCGTTTACACCCACTTACTGTTCGAGGATGTTTCATGAGGGCTAAGTACTCTGGGGACATCAAAGCAGGTGTGCTCAACAAGAGCAATCTGTGCCCCCAGTTCAAGTACCTCGCCCATGTGCTACTCAAGTGCATAGCTTCTCGGAAGGGAGGTTTCGACGAGCTTTCCGATTAGATCCAGAACGCTTATGCAGCGTTGGTGCTGAACCACCCGTTCAGTTTCTCCAGGATGATCTTCAACTATCTGGTGGAGAACATCGAGGGGAAGGGGAAGGAGGGATTTTGTATGTAGCCTAGATTCATGCAGATGATCATTGATCAGAAGCTCCCTCAGCTACCTAAGGAGAAGGAGGACGCGGTGGTGCTCGAGGTGATGGATGATACCACCTTGGGCCGGATGAAGGTCTACAGGGGGAAGCAGGTGAAACCCCCTGTGAGACGACTGTTTGGGCATTTGATTCGAGTGGACTACATGGCGCCAGCGAAGAGGAAGTGGCGTCATGATGATAGTGACTCAGATTCTGAGCCGATTGTGCTCCCATCCGATGATTCTGATGATATTAACAGTGGTGATGGTGGAGATACTGGTCCCACCCATTCTAGGGCCACTACCGTAGATGTTATATCACCATCATCCACCCACGGAGGAGCTGAGACGGCAGGATTCCATCAGGACTTTCAGCCTGATGAGGAGGACGAGTCGGACGAGGAGCCGTTGACTCGGACGGTGGGCAGCAAGGTGGTTGCCACCGAGAGAGGGATTAGGGCGATAGTTGGACGCCAGGGTGAGTCTGGGGAGGCTGTTACTGATCCATCTTACACCCCAGACCAGCCCAGCAACCAAGGGGGAGCATCCTCCTCGAAGGGATCGAGGAAAAAGAGGATGGCTCAGCCGCACGGGATGAAGAGTAAGAGAAGGAGATTCACATTGATCACCACCTCGTCTACCACCACCACCACCACTACCACACCCTCTACCACTGTTACCACACCACCCACCACTACATCCATCCCATCTACCACCATATCTACCACACCCACTCCACCACTACTTTCATCTATACCAACCCCAATCTTCACCACTACCACCACCACTAGCCACTATGCCGGCCCATCATCATACCCCGCCTATACATCTGGATCACCTCTACCTCCCAGTGGGGTAGAGGAACAGCTCTCGGCACTTAACCATATGGTTCTGAGGCTGTTGGCTGCCGATGACGAGAAGACTGCTCAGATTCGTCAGCTAGTAGACCTTACTGCTGCCCAATCTTTGCAGATATCTCAGCAGGCACAACAGATAGAGCAGCAGGCCCAGATGATGGATGCACAGTGCGTAGAGATGTCCCAACTCCAGGAGCAAAATGCCCAATCAGCTAAAAGGATAGAGGAGTTGGAGACCACCAACAAGACCATCATGCTGCGGGTTAAGGGATCCAAGGACGAGTCCTTAAAGATCAAGGAGGGGATGGAGATGATAGTGATGATGACAGTGATGATGATACTGATGCTGGTGATGATGCTGGTGATGATGATGTTAATGATGATGAAGATGACACATCTGCTGCGGGTGCCACACCTGCAAGTGAGAGGAGGACAAAGAAAGCACAAGATCAAGGTGCCTCCATAACCGCCTCGTCAGCAGAAGATAATATGATCCAGGACAAGAGTAATACTTAGCTGTTTTTGTTATTTAAATCATATGTATTTGAATCTTGTATCATATTAATGAAATGAATGTTTATATTTAATGTTGAAGTTTCTGTTTTGATTATTAACTAATGATTGCTGTGTTGAATGTCTAAATCAAGCAGATCCAAACTTTCAGAGGGATGAATATGACGTTGCTCCCGTCCAACAGATCAAGACTCAGCTCACGTTGATTCTTGATCTGCAGGGTATAGTCAGGAGATCGGTGATGTACACTCCTGAAGAAGGAGAGATCATTCACAATCTCATTGACGAGCAAATAGCAGAAATGTTCAAACTCAATGTCGACGAGATCGTGAAAGACGCTCCAACAGTCCATGTGGAAAGTGACGACGAGCTCAACGATGTGGATGAAATCGAGATTGAAGATGTCACTGACCAGCATTATCCAGAGTACACTGACAATGCAGGTAATGTCATTCCCAATCTGGGAGACAATCTAGTCAGTGAAACCTTGGAGACTCTGGATAAACTGGAACAAGAATCAGACAAGACTGAAGACAAGGCCCAAGCCTCGGATGCTGAAGTTAATATCAGAAAGGCTGAGTGGGCTGCATGCTTTGAAGAGATAAGAGCCCAACGAAGTGCTTCAAAGTCGACTGTCTACACCAAGCTGTACAAAGTGAAGAAACATCACAAGGTGTCGGGCAGAATCATAGCATGGGCTTATTTTGAAGATCTCAACGTTTATGCAGTTAAACATGAGCAAGGGATCGAGTACTTCAGGTTCCCACACGACCTGAAGACTCTTCTTGGATTTGAGCTGAACCAGTTAGCGAAGCTGAAATTGCTATACGCTGATCCACACAAGATGTCTGGATGGTTTGAAGCAGCTCTGAAGAGAGAGTACCACACCAGATGGGTCAACTTCAAACCTCAACAACCAACGAGGTATATCCGAAGGTCTGAGGTTGATACCATAACTGGAAAACCAAGAATAATGCTGAAGTGGAGTCCTCCGCGCACCATGTCTAAGATCCCACTACGGGAAATGCCACAGGACTTCACTCCACACTTCAAATGGTGGTACTATGATTGGAGGACAGGAGAGGCAGTCATAGTCTTAAACAAAGAAGGCAAAATGGATACTATCAGGGTATTTGACCTGATGTGGCTCACAAACTTGTCTGCAAATGATGTATACACATTATACAAGTGGCCACTATTTTATGACTCTCAAGATATTGTACAAGCTCTACAGTTTCAGAATGTTATACGATTCTGCTTTGCGTTTGAGATACATGCAGGAGTCACAAAAGAAGAGAAGTACAAGAAGTATGAAGAGGTTATGAAGAAAGTAGGACATTAAATGAAACTAGGTCCAAGGGGGAGTTTGTAGGTACATGTGTCCCTAGTTTCTGAACTGAATGTAATATGTCTTTAATGTCTTACACTTATGTAATAGTTGGGTACTTAATGAAATGTAAATGTTTGGTTGTGTTTATAATGTTTAATATTTCATTAATGAGTTGTTTAACGCATATTGACTTGATTATATAGGTTTGTGGTTGTTTGAATGAATCTTGATAATGTAATGATTAATAAATACATTCAAACTTAGTAATATGAAGTTCTCATGCGAATGACCCATACGAATGGACCATACGCATGAACAACTTCACGCGAATGACAGTCGCACGACTGAACCAGGAGACTGGATCAGTCGTATGATTGTAACATAAGATTGGCTCAGTCGCACGACTGAACACTCAGTCTTGCAAATGGATCAACCGCATGGCTCAATCGCACGACTGAACTATACTAATGGTTCAGTCGCCCGAATGAGCAACCCTAACCTATAAATACCACCTAATTTGTGGGAAAACGTAACAATTCATATCACTTCGACTCCAGACGTACCCTAGCCGTCCAGAGACCTCTAAGAACTTGTTCCAAGTTCACAGATCGCACTAGATCGATTCCATATCGTTCTTAACGTTTAGATTCAATCCATAATTGATTCTACGTGCGTTCTCAATGATTGGATCACCAATCAAATAGGATTCCGCACTATTTGATTTGGTATACACGTTAATCAGTTAGTATTTCATTCAATACACAATCCTAACAATTAGCCTCACCATTGTCTTTCACCTCCTACCCTTTAGTGATTCTTTAGGTACATAATACATATTGGCCTCTTCACTAGCTCTCTTATGAGTTACCTTTGGTGGAGGAACCTCAGGTACTTTGTGTTGTAAAACATACTCCGTTACACCAATCATCTTCTCATCAGGTATCTATGCCTTAGTCTGTAGAACGAGCTTTAGATTCTTGTTCTAGCGGTGTTTGTGATGCTTCTGGTGTTTGACATTAAGGTTGCTACTAATCACCATTTTCTAATTCAACAAACCTTCCAAACTTGGTGAATGTTACACCACTATAAGTACTTGTCACACCTCGACTAATGGTGAAATTATCGGGGCGGACGAATGTGAATTGATTGCTCATAGCACATGGTGATGGTAGTAAATACGTTGAAATAATAATAAATATAATTTTTATTGAATAATACTAATCAAATAATACATTACAATCAAATAAAACTCAAGTAAACATAATGAATTTTTCTTTTATTTTTTTGACTAAGTCCAAGCCTTAAATATGTATTTAGAAGTCCATTAATCTGTATTCCTGAAATCATGTGAATAAGTAATGAGTTAGCAAACAAATTAGCCGGTGAGTAAACATAAATATGACATACATATATAGATTGATTAAAATGATTGAAAATAATTAAAATCACATAACGATATCAAGACTTATATATGCAATAGTGTAACATAAAAGACAAACCAACACAATCAAACAAAATCATTGAATTGACTCGATTCGCAGATGAAGCCTTATAATTGATTTATTGCCTCCGGTTCCAATCACCACTCGAATATTCATATGGGGTGGGTTGTCAAACCAATAGATCTATTATCATCACTCGAATAGCCATATGGGATGTGTTTATCAAACCAATAGGTCTCATTCTTACCATGTTTGCATGAATAAATGATTGTGCATCATCTAGTTTATCTAACTATGCACACATCATTACAAGTAATAACATAGCATGTTTTGAATTGAATTTTAAAATAGAATAACAATAAAAAGATCATTGAAAACAAATCTTATGATATCCAACAATAATAATCATATAAAAATGAACAATGAATGCTCACATTGTATAATGATGGTTGTAGGGTTTATAAGAAAGCTTGGATGTTCAAGAGTCAAAAGTGACGTTCTTAAAATTAAAAAGTTCTTGAAATTACTTGTAAAAGAAATTAATCAAAACCAAAGGATGAAAAAAATGTTTGTGAGTGAGATTTTTAGAAAACGAGTAAACAAAAAATGAGGCCTAAAGATTGCTTTTATAATTGAGGTTAGGAGGGAGTTATTAATGGTGTTCATTGTGAGTTACAAGTCTTTCAAAAGGGGTTATGATTGAATTTAAAAAAAATATAAACTTAAATAAAATAAAAATAAAAGAATAATTACAATTCTCTGAATTTATTAAAACCCTAATTTTAATTTAATCAACTTATTTTTTTATAAAATCTTTGTAATCTTTTTAAATCTTATAAAAACCTTGAAATTTGATTATTTATTTTAATTGAATATTTAAAATTTTATAAATATAAATATTAATAACCTTTTAAAATTTATAGAATTTATTTTATGAATTATATAATTAAACTAAATTGATTTAAATGACACATTTATTGTATTTGAATAAAAATAAATAAAATGACTAAATAATAAATTTGATTTACAAAATTAAGTCAAATGGATTCGGGTCTGGGTTTATAGTTTGAAAATGAGTCAAATGTTATAGTACTCCCTATAACCAACAACATTTAAGAAAAAACCTGGCTTCAAAATCGTGATGTCTAGGGCAAAAGTCTCATGAATAGCAAACTCTAGATGTTGTGCCTATAAAACAAATTGAATTAATCTTGAATACATCAAAAACTTCTTGCTAGCACTCGAGATAACATTCTTCTGCATCGCGTTGAATATGGTCTTAGATATACACAATGAGTAGTCTTCTATAATGCTACCATCATTGAAGTAAACAACTCATTCATACCATCCGTCCCCGCCTTCAAACAAGGGGACTTAGAGATCATATGTGTGAAGTCGCTGGATCGGTTGACATCCGAGCGTGTTCTTGACGGAAGGCAAAAAAAACCAAAAGACAAACAAGATCACGAACAATAATACAATGGTTTCATTGATAAAACCTAATGATTACAAGCTCGCTAAACATAAAAATCATGACTTTTGGCAAGGGGAGATCGAGCATGATCTCCCATCTCATCCGGCAGCACCTAGGCCCCGCACACTCTCTCAAAACCCTTCCTCTCTACACAATAAAACTGGTATTTATAGGCCTCAGCCCATATCATATGCGACTGGGCCCATTCGTACGATTAGACCATGCGTATGGGTCAATCGTACGACTAGACCATGCGTATGGTTCAATCGTACGACTGGACCATACTTATGGTTCAGTCTTACGAATGGCCTAATAGCATCTCTCAGTTGCACGACTGGTCCATTTGCATGGCTCAGTCGTACGACTGAGTCTCAGTTGCATATGCTCCTGCGAATGACTCAGTTTCATGTGTTTACAACATATCAGGTGTATTACATTAAGCCTAGACTATTAGTCAAGCGACGGGCACACTATATATGACAATATATGCTCCAACAAATTCCCCCTTGGACATTGCTTGCGAATAGTAGATAACACCTCTTACAATCTTCAGTTAATCTTTGCTCTGGTTTCCAAAAGAATCAAACAAAAAACCATATTAGCCAACGTTGCCGATCCGTCAAGTTGCTATAGTATCCCTGAAAATGAATTTAGGCACAATAGTTTTCGTTTACTTTGCAGAACACCATCATAGCAGCAAGATTCCCATATGACTGATTTTTCCAGATAATGACATGAACAGTTTTTCATTGCTCCAATCTTCACACAGGCTAACCTGATTAACATTAACACCTGCAGAAATTCCCCCTCAAATTCAGCATATCCCAATATATAGACATTGTGCTCTCCTGGCGTCTTCATACGGTGTATTGGGAAAAAAGTAGAAGGTTCCAATCCACAGCTGACAATCTCAAACAGATCAGCATGCACTCAGATTAATCATCAGAAATCAGCTCACATCATCATTTTCTGATTGCGTCTTCAATTTCTCTATACATGGATTCCCCTTAAGCATGAGGATCCTCTCTGTGCGGATAAATATAACTTTATTGGCCCATAAATAGTCAGATGCTCCTGACTACCCCACAAAATCAGCACCGACTGCTGACATCTTCTCTTCTCTCTTTCGTGTTCTAACTACATTCATCTATTCTGGAAGTCCAACGAATAATGGGGTATCCATCGAACTTATTTTACAAAAGAACCTCAGGATGAATGTGCTTTGCTCATCCTCAAATCTGTGCAAGTGGTAGTTCCAAACTTTTTTTTGGTCTGGAACACCGTTCATTCGTATGTCATGGAGGACAAATATCACATTCTTGTGAATGGATGATACGAATGATATATTCGTGCGACTGGACAAATACGGATGAGTCAATCGTGCGATTGGACAAATGCGGATGAGTCAATCGTGCGATTGGACAAATGCGGATGAGTCAATCGTGCGATTGGACAAATGCGGATGGCTCAGTCGTGCGATTGAACATACGACTGGTCCAGTCGCACTACTGAACATACGACTGGTCCAGTCGCATGGTCCAGTCGTACGAATGGTCCATTAGCATGGTCCAGTCGTACGAATGGTCCATTAGCATGGTCCAGTCGTACGAATGGTCCATACTCATGGTCCAGTCGCATGAGCGGATCTGCACGCAGATTTTCAGATCTGCAGCCGCCATGGCTGCCAAAAACCCTAATCTGATGAATTTTACATGAACCGAAACAAAATAGACATCATCAGATTTGCAAGGGTAATAAGAACGTGGTTTCGAGTTTGATTTTAACATAGAAACAACACACGTAACAAGATCTGAGCAAAACACGAAGAACACGAAGTGGGTTTAACGTCAAAGAACATGAAATAGATCCAAAAATCAAGAGCTCGGGTTGCTAGAAAGATTGTTAAATCATTCTAGCAGTAACCGGCTCTGATACCAATTGTGAAGTCGCTGGATCGGTTGACATCCGAGCGTGTTCTTGACGGAAGGCAAAAAAAACCAAAAGACAAACAAGATCACAAACAATAATACAATGGTTTCATTGATAAAACCTAATGATTACAAGCTCGTTAAACATAAAAATCACGACTTTTGGCAAGGGGAGATCGAGCATGATCTCCCCTCTCATCCGGCAGCACCTAGGCCCCGAGCACTCTCTCAAAACCCTTCCTCTCTACACAATGAAACTGGTAATTATAGGCCTCAGCCCATATCAGATGCGACTGGGCCCATGCGTACGATTGGACCATGCGTATGGGTCAATCGTACGACTAGACCATGCGTATGGTTCAATCGTACGACTGGACCATACTTATGGTTCAGTCTTACGAATGGCCCAATAGCATCTCTCAGTCGCACGACTGGTCTATTAGCATGGCTCAGTCGTACGACTGAGTCTCATTCGCATATGCTCCAGCGAATGACTCAGTTTCATGTGCTTACAACATATCAGGTGTATTACATTAAGCCTAGACTATTCGTCAAGCGACGGGCACACTATATATGACAATATATGCTCCAACAATATGTCTAAATTCCGTTCAATAACCCATGTAGAATAACCCGAGTTGGTTATTATGAGGGGTCCATTAATGGGTTACTTCTACATGACTTTCTAGAAAAGTAGAAATATTAACCTCAACCGTAAGAATGAAGGATCACAAACAATAACATACACACCCTCTTATTAGGCCTATCATCCTATATGCAAAGAAGGGAAGAAACCCTAATTCAAGGACTATAAATATGCAATGATAAGGTAATAAGATTTATTTTGTTCTCTCTACACTATACTTCACTTTAATTATATTGCTTTCGTCACCATTTTCATACAAAGAATGAATACTTACTCTCACACCCAAGAATAAGCATAGGGAGACTACTCTTCATATGGTGAGTCCTGATGGTTTCTATTTTGAAGGCGTAGTTCCATTCTATATCGATTTGCAGATTGGACTACTAGAGGAACCTTTTTTAAGAAACAATACCCTACTATCGAGCTCAACTGGTATTTTCTTCAACGATATATACCTTATGCACTACTATGCATAACATCGTCCTAGTAAATAAGCCAATGGTAATCTTAAACCTTAATTGAATAAATCTCTTTTATATATAATTAATTATAATTTATGGTAGTATAAAACTATGAGAATTAGGGATATTCAAAAATATCTGAATCCAAGAATTCGATCCGAAAATCCGAATCTAAAATTTGGATCCGGATAGTGATTTTCAAAAGTTTCGAACATTCGGATATCCGTTCATCCAAAATCTCAAATATATATATTTTTTATTCTTTTGAATTTTTAACATTCTTTTATTTTAGGTTGAGATTTTTAGTGTATATTGAGAGTTTTATGATATAAGTTGGTTTCTTACATTATTTTTATAATAGCATATATCTAATTATTATAAAAATAAAAATAATATAAATAATAAAAATAAAAAAGTGAATCTTGGATATTTGAATTATTATCCGTATCCGTATCCAAATTTCTGATATCCAAACTTCAGATATCATACGGATAGTGATTCTACTATTCGAAAATTTCCGATATCCGAAATTCGGATATCTAACTTTAAACACTCCTAAATTGAGAATCATATAAATAATTGTATTTGGATGGAGAATTGGGTCCAATAACTATTTAGAGTTAGAGTTATACAAGTGCTTTGAAGGTCAAGAAAATCAAGCCCCGCTTATAAAGAGCTATTGTTAATTAGTTTTGATGTAGATTAGACATACTAGGATGACGATAGTAACATTAAGTTGTTGAAGATAAATATATATGCTACTATATAATATATATTAGAAGGATAAGATGATAATTTCATTCAAAGTGTAAGACACCTATATAATATTTTAAATATAGAGTACAAGTGTTTTATGCAATAGTTCCACGTATTGCCTCCATTTAATTAACTTCTAATAATTGTATTATTTTAATCCGTTATTAATACATTTATTCTGATATATTTTATATTATTTAGTTCACTATCTAAATTTTTATTTTATATATTATAATAATATATAATTGACATTATATAATATTATATATTTTACATATATCTATTATATATATAATATATATATATATATTATATATATATATATAATAGTATTAGTATATATATATATATATATATAGTATAATATATATATATCTATATATATATATATATATATATATACATATATATATATATACACATATATTACTATATATATACATACCATCTATATATATATATATATAGAGATAGATATATCTATATATAGTATATATATATATACCTATAGAGAGAGATATATAGAGATATAGATATATACCTATACATAAGAGATAGATATATTCTCTATATATATATATCTCTATATAATCTATATATATAGATATATATATAGATATAGTATATATATCCTATATATATACCCTATACTATATATCTACATATATATACATATATATATACTATATATATATATCCATATATATATACATATATATATACATCTATATACATATATATATATACATATATATATCCTATATAATATATATACATATATATATATATACATATATGTATGTATATATATACATATATGTATGTATATATATACATATATGTATGTATAATATATAATATATGTATGTATATATATATACATATATGTATGTATATATATACATATATGTATATATATATACATATATGTATATATATATATATATACATATATATAATATATGTATGTATTATATGTATATATATATATGTATGTATATATATGTATATATATATGTATGTATATATATGTATATATATATATATCTGTGTGTGTGGTGTGTATGTGTGTGTATGAATGAATTAATAAGAATCTTATCTTTATATAATGATATCAAAAAATTACGTCGTTGCACAATAGAAATAAATAAAGATAAAATAGTTGAACATAAAAATGAAGAAAAAAATATCAACTAATGAACAAATTTAATAAAATCTACAAAAGTATCTAACGATGATACGTAACAAGAGAAAAAACAATTAAAATTAAAAATTAATTGATCATAAAGATGTAAATATTTTTTTATCTAATGATATTTAAAGTTATCAAGTGCTTTGAAGGTTAAGAAAATCAAGCCCTGGTTATAAAGAGCTATTGTTAATTAGTTTTGATGTAGATTAGACATACTAGGATGACGATAGTAACATTAAGTTGTTGAAGATAAATATATATGCTACTATATAATATATATTAGAAGGATAAGATGATAATTTCATTCAAAGTGTAAGACACCTATATAATATTTTAAATATAGAGTACAAGTGTTTATGCAATAGTTCCACTATTGCCCCCATTTAATTAACTTCTAATAATTGTATTATTTAATACACGTTATTAATACATTATCTGATAGTGTGATATTATTTAGTTCACTTCTAAAATTTTATTTTATTTTATAATAATATAAATTGACATTTAAATTTATATTTACCGATTATATTTTTATAAATAAATATTATTTAAATTTAAGTATTAGTTTATATAAATATTTAAGTATATAAATATATATTATATAACATATATATTATATATCACATATATATATATATATGTTATGTATATATAGATATAGATATATATATATATAGAGATATAATATATATCTATATATATATATATATATATATAGACATATATAGACATTATATATATACATAATAATATATATATATATATATATATATATATCTAATATATAGAGATCTCTAGATATGTATATATCTAGAGATATATTATCTCTCTATATATATATCTATCTAATAGATCTCTAGAGAGATATCTATAGGGATATAGACTACACACATCTAGAGACAGAGATATACAGAGATATATATAGACAAGATATTATCATATATATATCATAGATAATATCTACAGATCTATAGATAATACATCTTCTATACATCTAGATATATCTATATATATAATATATCTATGATATATCTAAATATCTATACCTCTATGTATGTATCTATCTACATATTCTCTATCTCATCTATATATATACTATCTAGTATATCTATCTCTCTCTCTATCTCTTCTCCTCCCTCTCTCTCCCTCTCTGTCTGTCTTTAATCTCCATATCTGTCTCTCTCTCTCTCCTCTCCTCTCTATCTCTCTCTCCTCTATCCCCTATCTACTCTCTCTATCTCTCTCTTCTCTCTATCTCATCTAGATATGTCTCTATGTATATCTATCTCTATATCTCTATCTCCTCTATATCTCTCTATCTATCTCTCTCTATCTATCTCTCTATATCTATGTGTGTGTGTGTGTGTGTGTGTGTGTGTATGAATGAATAATAAGAATCTTATCTTTATATAGTGATATCAAAAAATTACGTCGTTGCACCAGAAATAAATAAAGATAAATAGTTGAACATAAAAATGAAGAAAAAAAATATCAACTAATGAAACAAATTTAATAAAATCTACAAAAGTATCTAACGATGATACGTAACAAGAGAAAAAACAATTAAAATTAAAAATTAATTGTTCATAAAGATGTAAATATTTTTTTATCTAATGATATTTAAAGTTATCAAGGATGGGTAAAAATCATAGCAATGAAATATTGTTAAAAAATAAACATTATCAAAAATATGAATATTGTCATAAATTTTAAAATAACTAAGAGAAAATATTATTTCAAAAGAAAATATAACATAAATTTTTATTTATTAAAACTAAATTTGTTAACGGTAATATTAAAATTAATAACTTAATCATTATTTGTTAACATAAATAACAATTTCTTATAAAAAATGTCAACCAATTGATCATAAATATAATTTTTATTATAATTGATATGAGTTAATAGTTTCCAAATTCATATTAACTCAAGATTGAAGGATGTAGTGACATATGACAATGCACATGTGGCGCTTAGGCAGGGCCAACTTAATCTTTTCGGAGGCGCAAAGCGAACAAAAATAATGAGGCCCTTTCATAGTGATATAAACATTCCTCTTTTATCCGACCTTGGGGTCGGCAAAGATAAACTAATAAGTTTACAAATGGTGGAGTAAGATTTTTTTGAAGTTATTTATAGTGCGTGTATTAATATAAAGTATTTAGATTAAGTTTTTATCTAGCTTTTATTGATGCAAATTATTCTCGTTTACTCTTTTTTATCACTTTTTGACGCACCACATTCAAACTTACGGATTCAGTTTAACATTATTATAAGTTCTAAGCAACCAGGTTTTAATTCATAGTCATAATATGTAGTGTACACTAGACCAGATTAAAAAAATAAACGATTGAAGTAATCAAATTAATATTATTCAAGTAATGAGATAACCAAATCAACTAAGATTCACGTAGCAAATTTTGTGGACCAGATTCAAATCAAAACAGAAACACTAACCAAATCATATCCTAATCCATGAAACAATTTAGAAACAATCAAATAAATCTGTAAATCACTAAACTCAAAAACACTGACCTGATCATTCGGAGCCCTTACCCCCTGGCCCTGGTCATTCGTAGCCCTTATGCCCCCTAGCCCAAGTCGTTCATCGTCGGTCGCTCAAATCACACGAAGAAAGTCCAATCGCAACTGACAACCGAAAATTGGCAACCCTTTCTTTGCTCAATCACAGATTTACACACACTAATAAACACAACCGCAACACTTTTTGTGAGGATTATACTTCGAATCAGAAACAAAAAAGTTATAATCGTCGCACCCTCACAGTTAGTATTTATTAAATCGAACAAAATCGTTGTTGATATTGTAAGTTGTAATCGTTCGCACTCTCGCAGCCATGCTTGAATGCTTGATGATTACCGAGAAATCCGTGAGATGTCTTGATCAACTTGGACCTTTGGTTTTCTTGATGAAAGAGGCGATCAATTTGGGTGGTTGAAAAGAACACAAGTTGTAGTGTGAACACCAAAGAAGGGTTTTGAACTTCGGTGCTTGGTGTTGTTGATTTTGAGGCTCAAATTTAGCCCAGCACATGTATTCTGCATACATATATAAATAAATTTTACAAATTTGAGGCCCTATTAGTTTGGGAGGCCAAAGCCCTAGCTTGGGCTAGATATGCTATTGGGCTGGTTCTGCGCTTAGGTGGACGTGCTAGAAAGACGTCATATGTATTCATAGTTAGTCTTTTATTATATGTTATATATTATAGATTATAGATTAGTTAACGTAGTTATCTTAGAGTGCTTCCTCTCTACCACTACAACTTATTAGCACGACATATAAATGTCGTACACTCTTACTGTTTTTAAATATTTATACTTAAAACAAATTTCACATTAAACTAATTATATATTATATTACCAGCGGTGAGTGTAATCGCCGGTGTAAATGATCTGGGCCGTTGAAAGATCCTGAAATCAAATCTTGACCGGTTAAACTCGACGGTTATGACGGTTACCATATGGTTATCGACGGTTATCGACGGTTACAATAGAAGCTTCCGCCAACCTCCCCACGTTGCTTGTAAATCGGAAACCTTCCTCTTACAACCGCCTCCAACATCCTTCTTATTTAATAGGCACACAAGCAAAGAGAGAAGTTACAATTCTCCTATCCTCCTTGATTTGAATGATTTGGTGCCGATGCATATATCTTCATGTGAGTATTCTTTAATTATATATATATATTTTGTTAACTTCTTTTAGGTTATTATTACTTTTAGGGCTCATAGTTGAAATGGATGTCTTTAATTTATTTTTAAAGATAAAGTTTAAACATTCAGATTCTCATTGTTGGATCTAGAGAGGCTGTTGCAACCAAAACTATGTCACTTAGAAGATTTTGAGTACAACATACAAAGGACTTCCGAAGCCAAGTGTGGAACTTCCGAGGAAGAAGGAGCCCTTCCGAAGTCTAAGTGTAAAATACACTTCCGAAGGAAAACTCCAACTTCCGAAGATAAAGAAGCTACTTCCGAAGATCAAGACTTAAAGATAAAGTTCTGAAGTCAACTTCCGAAGTATAAAAGTCCTCAAAGCCTCGGAAGCATAGAAGCATCTTCCGAAGTATAAGTGGCTTCGGAAGAACTTGTTCTTCCGAAGCCAGTTAACCTTCGGAAGACACTTCTATTATCCAGTAGACATAAGTATGGTCTGTCTGACAGTCCGCTGCAAATCTCTGATATACTGCATGGTGTTTTCTCAAAAGCCATGTAGTTGACCATACTTTAATCTACTGTTTACCTTTTTGGTTAAGTACAGTTGCCATCTTTAGTTGGTGACAAAAGGTAAGTCATGGACATGTCATGACTACCATATCTTAGATAATACTTTATCTAAGATACCTTAACTATAACATTGTAGTATATGCTTTAGTCGTAGGTTTCCAGCTGGTATCAAGTATAACCGGCTGTAGGATCTAGTATATATAGTTTCTCATTGTAACTCTTGTTGTATGCTTGTAAGTGTCTTGTAGTCTTGAGTTGAGAAGTAATATATACAAGTACCTTGAAATACTTCTGCTTGTTCCTTTGATTACTTATTATATTATTATCAACTCTTGTTAAAGGCATTGCTTCATTTTGTTTGAGTGATATCATAAGTGAGTTTGAGAGAATTACAAGTGTTAAGTGACTAAACCCGATCCTGCAATTGGTATCAGAGCTTTTTAGGCTCTTGATTGTGAGATCTTACCACCCTTTAAACCGCCATTTCACCCATTTAAATACTTCTGTTTAATCACTTACACTCTTTTTACCAAATTCACTGCCCTAAAAGCTTTCTTCTTCTCCAATTTACCTTACTCAGAACTTTTCTACTGCTATCTTTCTCAAATGGCCTTAAACCCTCGGCACAACCAGGTCACACTCCTTGATTCTTCAAGGGATGATGACTTCTCTGATATCATTTCTTTCTTAGCCCAATCTTCACACTACACAGCCTTGACCGTAAACCCTACCATCTACTCCAACCAAATGTACGAATTTTGGGCAAATGGTCGGATTGAAACCCTAAACGGGGTTCGTGCTATTAGGTCAAGTGTTTGTGGCCAAGAGTTGGTCATCACTGAACAGATCATCAGGGAGCATCTTGAGCTCCATGATAAGGCGCACCGACGGAATTCCCCAAATCTGAGTTAGATAGTTCTTATCTCCAAATGGGATACGGTGGAGATGTAAGCAGGTCAACGGTCTACAAATTCAACTTCTCCTACAAGTGGAAGTTCCTGCTGTATGTGGTTCTTCACTGTCTATCTAACAAATCCGGGGGATGGGATCAAATCCCTTATGAACTCGGGTGCTTAGTTCACGGGTTGGTACAAGGCCTCCGCTTCAACTACTCAAGGTTTGTGCTGACTAACCTTATGGGAAATCTGCAAAGGGACACATTCTTTATGTATCCCAGATTTCTCCAGCACATAATCAACTGCGAGCTAGATCAGGGAAAGCTTGTCTGTGCAGCTGCTCTGTCTGCTCCCCAAATGAGGCCGACCATCTTCAAGGTCTTGAAGAGAGTGTCTACCAACTATACTGGAAGGGATACCGCACTACTTCCAGGTATGATTGAGCCAACGGCTCCTGGTGACATCCCTGTTCACCCACAGGTGATGAACCCACACCAGCAACTACCCTAACCATTCCAATCTACCTTCACCTCCCATTACTGTCACCTACCAGAGACGTACCAAACGAACCCTTGTTCAATCTACTCTGATTGAACAAGCCCCTCCTCTTCAAACCAAAAAGGCTAGAGCGGAACAAGGGGCTCCCACTCAGCCAGAGGTCCACCAATCCTTCACTATTGACCTCAATATGGGTCTTGAGTCTCCTCAGTCTCAGACCCATAAGCCCAAAACCCCAACTGATAGCCCTCAGGGTGAGTCTCTATACTCCCCTGAGCAGCCACAAAGGGACAGCTCAATGCCTTTTGACATTGATCAAAGTCCTCGGTCCTTAGGTCTTCATTCCTTTTCTTTCACTGACCTATTGACCGGAGCTGGTGAAGAGATTATGTCTCTCAAAGGCGATGAAGTTGATCCACTACACCCTATTAAGGATCAACAGAGCCTAGAGAAACCTCTTGTCTCTAGCCCACACCAGCAAAGCCCTACTGAGGTGAGTCCCACTGATGTGGAGGGGACTCATGTAGATTACAGCTGCCACTACTGAAGAAGCCCTTAATGGATCCTCAGGACAGTGGTAACGACAGTCAGACTGAATCTACGGCAACCATGCCCTTTGATGCCCTCTAAAGAGACATCATTGTGCAAGGGAAACCAGGGTGCCAAGAAAACCACATCTGGTGGTGAGGATGAACATACCAGGTATGTTACCTCATCTCCCGTGATTCTTCAAAGGAAGATGAGGGAAGTATGGCAACTCACCATAAGAGACACTACTTTCTAAAGTCTCAAACCTTGAATCAAAGGTTAAGACTTTAGAGGATAGGTCTGCCACTCGCAACTTGAGATTGAAAGTCTCAAGGCCAAACCTAGCTGAGACATAGATTGGAGATCTGTTAGGCATGCCAGTTCAGGTCTCCTTGACCTCTTCCTCTAGCTCATCTACCTCTCAAGATGATGCTACCAAAAAGGGGGAGAATGTTGAGACAAACCAAAGACAGGATACCATCAGTCAAGCTCTTACTTCTTTGAGCTCAAGACAACAAGCTGCCATCTTCCCTGAGCCTCCTCCAGTTGTCTTTCAAGTGGATAAAAGGATGCTTCAGGATCTAAATAGGATCTTCAACAAGTTCCTTTTAGAGTCCTTGATCGACACCCAGTCCAGATATGTCTGTGATTTACTTTGGAGCTCAAGAGCTTCAGAGGTTGATGCACCTCCTACCCTGTTGAGGAAGTTGGTCAACCTAAGGCCCAAGTGGACCTGAGATTGATTTCGAAGGGGAAACTAGGACTGATGGCCCAGCAACTGAAACATTGGGACAGAAGGTGTGTTTTCACAGACTTCCAAAGCACAATTCAAAGCCTCGGAAGAACAAGCTCAAACTTCCGAAGCTGAGATGCTTGCTGGGAAGGACTATTTTCTCTTTCCGATGATCTAATAGTCACAGATGCAATTCTGGAACTTGCATCTGAGTTAATAGGGAGGACTTTCTCACCACCATTAGCTATAACATCTGCAATTGACCCAGCTCCTACCTCTACCACCCAACCTGGATCTTCTATCCAAGAACCACCAAAGTCTTAGCACTTCCGAAGACATAAAAGGCAAGAGGAGATGACTTCGGAAGAGCTTCAGGAAGAAGAAAGGTTGGAGAAGCTCAGAAGGAAAGGTAGGCTGCCAACTGGGAAACTGTTAGCTGCAAGTACCAAAGCAGCTGCAGCCAACCAGGAGGCAGTCAACAATCGAAGAAAGGGTGGAGGTAATCGATAGACTTGTCAGTCTAGGGGCTGCTTCGGAAGATGTACTCCTGTACCATTAGAGGAGCTGATAGAGCTTGAAAAGGCAACCTTGCTGCAAAGACAGCAAAAAGAAGAGGCTGCAAGGTTGGCCTTGGAAGAAGAAAGGCCTGAGAAAAGAAAGAGAAGCTGATCTGCAGCTCAGGAGAGAAAGGATCAATTTCCTACTCTCCAGAGGATTCTCTCAAGAGGAGTTGTCTCCACACAATAGTGATACGATCTTATGGCTCTTCAACAAAGAGCAAGATCAAATGGAGAAGGAGAGAAAAAGAGCTGCAAGGGAGAAGCTGGTGGAGAAGAGGAAGAAAGAAGAAGAGGCTGGACTGTCTGCCGCCAAGAAGATAGGTTAGAAAGCTTGGATGAAGAACTATCTTAAAGCTCATGGCTTCTCTGGCAGACAGGTGGGTCCAATGTCTGAGAAGACTCTCCAACGACATGTTAGTGACATCAAGGCTGACATTCGTGCGGGGAGAAGAAAGAGATGTATAGAAGGGGACAGGGGATGACCTCAAAGCCACCTCTCAGCCCAAAATCCAAACCCAACCTCAACCTGAACCTATACCCTTTCCCTTCCCAATCAAAACTGAACCTGAACCCTTCACCCCTGAACCTACACCCTCACACTTACCACCTCTTCACCTCAACCACTAACTACTACCCATCATCCAACCCAAACCTTAGCCACAACCCAACTCCTAAACCTACCCAACAACCAATCAAACCATCCCCTCAGCCTTCCAAACATCTCTCTATGGAGGAATTCAGGCGATCAAAACTAAGCTCATCAACTGCACAACTCTGAGCGACATCTCCTATGAGGAGGATTCAGTCAACCTGACTTATGTTGATGGATCCTCAAGTTCCCTCACAAAGAGATGAGTTTCTTGATCTGCCCAGAGGAACTTTGGACCAAGCTGCAAAACTCCTTGTCCTCAATTCAGATACATTATTGAGGAAGAAAAGAAGCTGAGGAGAAAGCTGGTGACTCTGCTGGACACAAAGAAAGAGATAGGGTACCAAGACAACCTCTTGTACCAAGAAAGAAGATAGTCCAGTGGAGGTTCGAAGACTCTTCTCACAAACTTTGTTGTTGAGAGAGAGAATGGTGAGTTTAACAGGCTGAATGCCTCATCTCTGCTACACTTAAGCAAATTTGATATTGCTGAGTTAGCAGAGAAACCATTCTCCAACCCTTCAAACTCCGATGTAGCTGCCCACATCAGAAATCATCTAGGCAGCCTTCACATGGCCGAGCTTACTGCCAGAAGCAAGGTAGAAGATGAGTCAAAACTGAGAGAGGAGGAGGAAAGGAAAGGATCAGCAACCAAAGGCAAAGCCTTTCTTCAAATGGTTGAAGGTCCTGAACTTGAGTCCATAGTCAGATGGGAGTATGACTACAACTCCCGTCAACTAACTCTCTTCAGGGGTCACAACAAAGGGTACATGTCATTCAAGTGATAGACTGGATCTCCTATCCACGAATGACTTGTACAAGCTTCTCAGCACTACTTCCGGGAAGAACAGAGAAACAGACAAATATCTTTTGTCCCTGGTGCTGAAAACTTTGAGAAGCATAAATAAGTGAAGTTTTGGTAGCATCAGCCTAGGGGGAGTTTGTTGGATCTAGAGAGGCTGTTGCAACCAAAACTATATCACTTAGAAGATTTTGAGTACAACATACAAAGGACTTCCGAAGCCAAGTGTGGAACTTCCGAAGGAAGAAGGAGCTCTTCCGAAGTCTAAGTGTAAAATACAATTCCGAAGGAAAACTCCAACTTCCGAAGATAAAGAAGCTACTTCCGAAGATCAAGACTTAAAGATAAAGTTCTGAAGTCAACTTCCGAAGTATAAAGAAGTCCTCAAAGCCTCGGAAGCATAGAAGCATCTTCCGAAGTATAAGTGGCTTCGGAAGAACTTGTTCTTCCGAAGTCAGTTAACCTTCGGAAGACACTTCTATTATCCAGTAGACATAAGTATGGTCTGTCTGACAGTCCGCTGTAAATCTCTGATATACTACATGGCGTTTTCTCAAAAGCCATGTAGTTGACCATACTTTAATCTACTGTTTACCTTTTTATGTTAAGTACAGTTGCCATCTTTAGTTGGTGACAAAAGGTAAGTCATGGACATGTCATAACTACCATATCTTATATAATTCTTTATCTAAGATACCTTAACTATAGCATTGTAGTATATGCTTTAGTCGTAGGTTTCCAGCTGGTATCAAGTATAACCGGCTGTAGGATCTAGTATATATAGTTTCTCATTGTAACTCTTGTTGTATGCTTGTAAGTGTCTTGTAATCTTGAGTTGAGAAGTAATATATACAAGTACCTTGAAAATACTTCTCTTGCTTGTTCCTTTGATTACTTATTATATTATTATCAACTCTTGTTAAAGGCATTGCTTCATCTTGTTTGAGTGATATTATAAGTGAGTTTGAGAGAATTACAAGTGTTAAGTGACTAAACCCGATCCTGCACTCATGTTCTTGAAATCTTGAATGATTATGAAATCAAAGTGATTTGTAGCATCTCATACTGATTTTATCATAGATCTTTATGTGGATATTCTTTATTTACAAATATTGTAGTTGTGAAGTTAGACAAAAAGAAAAACAGAGGCAGAAACCCCTTAGATTGTATTTCTAGATTATTATGTGTGATTAGTATGCTTAGTTTGTATCTTCTGTTCACCCATCTTCCTTATTATTTCATTGCCACCATCAAACTTAGTAATCTATTGTAGTGATATTAGATGAAAGTACAAGTTAGTGATTTACTTTGTTTGTATATTAGCTGTGTTGGGACCAAACTGCATGAAAAAAGAAAGACCAAAACAGACTTACAATCGCATTGGACAATAAAGATGAAAAGTAAATATTTGAATATTATTTCATGGGATGTTACATAGTAAGCCATTATCCCATTTTACAAACATACATCCACTGCTATACATCTTTTATAAGCATGACCTAAATGAGTTGTATCTTATTCGTAAGTAGATTTTTTTTGTAGAATGCTAGAAAAAATAGTTCCATCATTATAAAAAAAAATACTCGGCCACCGGACGGGTATAAAACTAGTTACATATACCCGTATTAAAAAGCTGATATATCTGATTTTATTTAAAATTAGATAAAAAAATCATACCAAACCCCACCTGGCCTATTAAACCCCACAAAGCATGGTTCCCTATCTCCCCTCTCCACACTCTGATACTCACCTGACCTCCTTTACCAAAAAGATGCATTTCTAGTCAAACCTCCCTCCCTTTGACTCTGCCACCCCCACCCACCACCCCACCACCACCATCTCCGCCGCCACCTCCTCCCTCATCTCCACCCACACTCATTCCAATTTCATCACCAATCCCCACCGCATTCATCGCCTCCACACATATATCACATTACAGTATTACATCACATTCATCCTAGATTTCCGCAACTGCTTCTTGGTTCAAACAATGTCTTCTATCTCTAGGTTTCTCAATCTAGAAGTTGATGCTCAAGTACCAGCGGAAGATGATGAAGAAGATGAGGTGAATGAACATTGGGCGTCATTGGTTGACGATGAGGAGTATCTAACAATATTGCTCGATAAGGAGAGGGATGAGAATCATCACAATCGCATTCAATCGCATGTGGATGATTGGATCAAAATCTGTCGATCGGACGCGATCATATGGATATTCAATGTTCGATTCGGTTTATGTTCTTCGATTGTTATTGATTATGATCGTGAATTGGTTGTTTTATCTGATTGTGATTGTTTTGCAGGTGAGATCGTGTCTACAGTTGCAATTTCACACTGCGTTCTTATCCGTTACATACATCGATCGATTTTTACGAAGCAGCGAATCACTGTAAGTTTCGATCTCTAGAACATTCGATTGGTAATGAAGCTTCGATAACTTGTTGATGAAACCCTAACGTTTTAATTTGGCGGAAGAATGATAATCCATGGGCGATTCGATTGCTAGCGATCGCTTGTTTATCGTTGGCGGCAAAGATGAATGAACCGAATCTTCGTGCGAATTGCGTGTTATCGTCGTTACAATCCGAACAATTGCAGTTCCAGAAGAGCATAATCCAGCGAATGGAGCTTCTGGTATTGACGAAATTGGATTGGAGGATGCATTCAATCACTCCATTTCAATTCATCCATTACTTCATTTCATGTTTGTGTGAACAATCTTCATCACAGAGAGGATTTGTATCTCTGATTTCACAAATCATATCTGCAGCAACGAATGGTGAGTTCATGAATTGTGATTCATTGTTGTCTTTGTTCTTGATTGGTTAATTTGGATTGAATTGGAGTTTGATTCGATTGTTTGATTGAAGATATGAATGTAATGGGGCATCGATCGTCGAGTATCGCGATGGCAGCTACATTGATGGCAATGGAGGAAGATTTGAGCAGGGAATCAATGGAGATGAAAGTGAAGACTATTTGGGTGAACCAGCTTTTTGATCATGTGAGTCATTCTGGTTTTTTTTATTTCGATATTATTCGTTGGGACCATATTAGGAGTGCAAAGAATACATTAAAGTAATAAATAAATTTAAAAATATAAAAATGAAAAAAAATAATCTATTCTATAATAATTAACACGAGAAGGCAATGCATGTCCTATTCTTGCTGATCTATTAAAACTTTACATTTATATTCTAAATGTATTTCATAGCAATTTTCGTTTCAATTAAATAATATTTAATTATTCTTTTTTATTTTCATTATTTTTATTTTTATTTTCACACACAATCACTAATAAAAAAATATAAAATAATAAATAATAGATATGGTAGATAAATACTGACCCTTAAATATGGTTTCACCTAAAAATATAATATAATAGAGAAATGATGTGAATGCTCTTTTCTTTAAATACATGACTAGTCAGTATGTCATATCAATTGCTTAAATGTGTTAAAATAAAATCTATTTTACCTATAAAGCTACGTAGTTATTGGTATCAATGATGAAAGGAAAGAATGGATTATGTGGTTAGGTGACTCTATTTTCATCACACATACAATAATGGATACAATGATTTATGTTGTTTTATATACTTTTTCTTTCACTTAAAGTTAGATTTTCTATCGTGTTAACATGTGTTAAGATGCTACACTGAGACAATATCTCAATTCTTACATGTCATTTTCTCATGTAATATTTATTTATTTAGCAAACATGTATAATGTTTTATCTTTAATTATTATCTTTATTTATCATATTTCTAAGGATAGATATTTAGTTTTCTTTCACATGATATTGATTTTCTATCGTGTCTAGATGTGTCAACATGGTACGTTGATAAGCAATATCTTACATGTAATTTTATCATGCAATATCTTACATGTAATTTTATCATGCAATACTTATGTTGTTTAGCTAACATATAGACATATATAAGTTTTTTCTCTAAATATTCCATAATCAAAAGATCTTGTCAATGCGGTTAATGTGAAATCAAAGTTTATATAAATTCTATAACATATTTACGGGTGATTACTTATTACATCTCACTCTCACCATCAGTTGCATTTTTATATCCTTAGTTTATTCAATATTGTTCATAAAATTCAAAACAAGTAATGATTAAAATCAAAATTACTCATCTTTCTAGTTTAAAAAATAAAATATCAATCTTTTTCCTTTTAATAATAAATTTTGTTTAATTAAATGAAGTTGATTATCGACCGGATAGTACTAGTAATCTATAAATCATTCTTATCATCCTCTTTAAATATTCATTAATGCTAATACATGTGATAATGCTCTGAAATAGGCGGACGTGTATGCTTGTTATAGTAGAATGTTGAAACTCGAACCTCTCAAAGTGAACATCTACAAAGGAGATTTGTCGAAAGAAAAAGAATCGACGAAAAGAAAGAGGTCATGACATTTAGCCAAGAGGAAAATAAGCAAGCCAACTAATTCAATCCGGTTTTATTTGATTGAATGATTTGTTTGGGTTCTCTAGAATTTTCTAATTTCATTTTGGATATAGTTTTTGAATTTTATAAAGTTGTGCAAGGAAATTATGAAAGATCCAAGAGATAAATGCAGAATAAAAGTGCCATCTTTTTTCTTTTTTCTTGCAACACATATCATGTTAAAATTATTAAATTAGTTTAACATCTATACAGATTGAATATACATGTAATAATTCATTGAATATTGAACTTTCACATATGCATATCTATATACATATACATATATTATAAAAAAAATCTTCTTTTAAGGAATATTGAAAGACTTTAAAGTACAACACATGTATACATATATTGAGTTTTAGATAATGATACTTGTGTGAATTTAGCTACGAGTGTTTTTCCGTACAAACATATTAAAAGTTGACCACACCATTGAAAAAATTAGATGTAGAGTTGTTCGCAAAGAAGGGTACTTGCATAGTCAAAACTCATAATTATAAAATCAGGCCTTGAAGTTGGACGTATCATTGTAAACAATTTGATTCAAAACTTATTATAAATAGTGAATGAAAACAAAAAAGTTGAACATATTGTTTTTGTGAAACAATTGTAAAAGATTGAACAACAAGAACTAAGAATCAACACTCAAGAAAGAATGTATACATCAAGAACACACATACACCTTCATTGATTTTAGTCAAGAATACAAAGTTTTCAAGGAATTGGATTATCGATCTGATCTCACTGGTTTTATATTAACAACAGTTAGTTGTTAATAACGACCTAACAACCCGAAAACACAGAAACTACACTTTACCCCCTGAACATTGAACACATACAGAAAACACCCTTACACTTAGAAACAAAAGACTGAAGCACTACAAACTTCCAACAAACTCCACCTTAGTGCAAAGTCTTTATTCAACAGTTAACAACTTCAAACAACTTTGAAACTTTGACCGACTTAGAGCCTTCGTGAAAACATCACCAACATTATTAGATGTATTTATAAACTCAACTACAACTTCTTTAAAATTTATCAGCTCCCTAATGAAATGCAACCTCACATTTAGTGCTTGGTTCTATCATGATACACTTGATTTTTAGACAAATGTATTGCTCCCTGGTTATCACACCATATCATAGCATGATTAACATTCATACCAAGCTCATTCACAAATCCCATTAACCATAAAGCCTCCTTCACAGCCTCAGTTAATGCAATATATTCTGCCTCAGTGGATGACAGAGCAACTACATGTTGTAGTGAAGACTTCCAGCTTACCAAACTACCACAAACTTCAAAGCAGTATCCAATTACTAACCTGCCTTTGTCTAGATCCTTTGCAAAATCTGCATCAACATATCCAGACACAATGTGACCTGTACTTTCAGTTGATCTAAACACAAGTCCAACCTCTTGTGTTCCCTTCAAGTATCTCATAATCCACTTCACTGCTTCCTAGTGTGACTTACCAGGCCTACTTAGATACCTACTTACCACACTCACAGGATAACCAATATCAGGCCATGTACAGACCATAAGATACATTAAACTACCCACCACACTAGCATACAGTATATCCAGCATGGAAGCCTCCTCATTAGGTTTACTAGGACTATCTTGACCAGACAATCAAAAAGGCTGAGCCATAGGAGTTGTGACAACTTTACACATACTCATATGATAATTCTTTAATACCTTCTTAACATATGAAGTTTGAGTAAGCTTAAGAATACCAAGCTTGCAATCTCGGGTAATCTCCATACCAAGTATCTTTCGGGCTTCACCCAGATCTTTCATCTCAAACTCATTAATAAGTAATGATTTAGTCTCTTCAATGTCTGACTTATCCTTACTAGCAAGCAACATATCATCAACATACCATAAGAGGTACACACAACTCCTATTTCTGCAGCCTTTAGAATATACACAACTATCATAGGCACTTCGATAAGTTATATACTCATCAAAACGTTTATACCATTGTCTGGGAGATTGTTTCAGCCCATACAATGACCTTTTAAGAAGACACACTTTATTCTCTTTACCTTGAACCACAAACCCATCAGGTTGCTTCATATAGATCTCCTCCTCTAGATTCCTATGTAGAAAAGTGGTTTTAACATCTAACTGCTCAAGCTGTAAGTCAAGCTGTGTAGTTAGAGCTAACATCACCCTGATCGAAATATGCCTAACCACAGGGGAAAACACTTTATTATAATCAATGCCTAGGCGCTGTGTAAACCCCTTTGCCACTAACCTAGCCTTATATCTAGGAGCATCACCCGTTTGAACACCCTCCTTTATTTTATATATCCATTTACACTGAACTAACTTGTGGTCTTTAGGCTGATCAACCAAGACCCAAGTATTGTTCTTAACAAGGAAATCCATCTCCTCTTTCATGGCATGAATCCACTTACCTTTCTCTGGTGAACTCATAGCCTCCATAAAAGAGATAGGCTCAAATATGCTTTCTATTTTGGTTGTTGTAAATACAAAAACAGAAATATCATCATTTGAAGCATACCTTGCAGGAGGAACTATATGTCTCCTTGGTCTGTTTCTTGCAAGACTATAGCCAATTGTACTTGGTTCATGATCTGTGCTGATTTCTGATCCAATACTTCTATTTGTATCCTTGGAACCTCCACCAGGACACTCCACCTTAATTTGTACTCCATCATTAGTAATAGGTACATCAATAGAAACAACCTTATGTTGTTCAACTAAGTCTTTATACAAGACATCCTCCTTGAAAACAACATCTCTACTTACTATAACCTTTGGGGTTATTTCATCCATTCTCCAAAGCCTATATCCCTTTACTCCTTCTGGATACCCCAACACAACACACTTAATTGCTCTAGGCTCAAGCTTTCCTTGATTGACATGAGCATAAGCCAGAGAACCAAATACCCTCAAGTTGGTGTAATTAGCTCTAACACCTGACCACTTCTCCATTGGGGTCTTCATCTCAATGGATGATGAAGGAGATCTATTGATCAAATAGGCTGTTGTAGTCAATGTCTCTGCCCAGAACTTCTTTGGCAGCCCAGAACTAAACAATAAACATCTTAGTTTATTGAGTAAAGTTTTGTTCATACGTTCAGCTAACCCATTCTGTTGGGGTGTACCTGTAACCGTTAAATGCCTGACAACACCCTGATCTTTACAATATTGATTAAAGGTGCTATTACATTATTCCAAACCATTGTCTGTCCTTAGTTTCTTAACCCTTTTTCCAGTCTGAGTTTCTACCAGAACTTTCCACTCTTTGAACTTTAAGAAAGCCTCATCCTTGTGTTTTAGCACAAATGTATCATCCACCAATTTTCAAATTATAAACCCAAACCCGAACTAATTTTGAACTTGCATATGATGTGAATTTCTTTATTTAACTTATTTTATTTATATTAATGAATTATATGGATTAGAAGTGTAGTTTAATCAATATTGTGAATTGTTTTATTCAATTTATCATTTAAACAACTTATAATAATTCATTGATTTATAAATAATTCTTTTTCATAAAGTTATAAAGTTTTATTAATTATTTTACAATAAATAACTAAATAGAAAAGTCTTATTAAAATTTATAAAGTTATAAAATAAATTTTAATAAACTTATAAAGTTTTATTAGTAATTATGAATTTTAATTATTAAGTGAAAATAAATAATCAAATTATAAAGTTTACAAGCTTTATAAAGGTTATAAAGATTAATAAATAATTAATTTGATTTATTAGTTCAAACTAGTTTTATAAGTCTAAGGTTTATTTTGTAACTTTCGAAAATTAATTTAAAAGTTTTTACATAAAATAATAAACAATTTAAACATCAGGGACCAAAAGTGTAACTATGACTTAAAACCCCAACCCAAACCCCTGTCGGCCCTCCATGTCTCCGGCCACCATCTTCAGCCAAACTCCGGCGATCACCAAACGCCCCAAATCGCTCAATTAAAAGGCAATTAAACTGATCCTTAACTATTGTGCATCAGTTTCGAACTAATGAGTCTTTTAATACGCATTATGAGATTGTTAATTCGCTCGAATCGAAACCGAAACCCCCGAATTAAACCTCATAACACGTCCGACTTGTAACAGCTCAAATTTGATTGATTTAACAGAGGTCAAACATTCCTTCGGTTCATTTGAGTTTCCTATAACCCCAAATCTTATCTAAACCTGCACACACACCATAACTAATCACCATCTTTATTATCGACTGCATAACTCTATCGAAAGACCCATTCTGAGCAACGTTTGTTGCAATTGGTAGAGGGTTATTGTTCATAATCACTTGAGGAAGCTTCACACCAAACCAATTGGATTATAATCAAAGCAATAGTCTCGAACAAGATTCATCTTACCCGTGACCTAGTTCTTTCTGTATCCATCGATTTTGTCTTCAATCCAGGTAATTAGATGCATACACACTCTCGGTATAACATGGGGAGTAAAAGCCCTAATGTTAATTGGATTAACCTATACAATTTGGTGTCCAATTGAAATCGAATTGATTTCTAGGGTTCTTGTGAATTGGGGGAATTTGCAATTAATGTTTTTAAACATTTTAAAGGAGCATTTAACCAAATCTGGGCTTCTAGCCCAACCTGTTAACACTCCACCCTTACACACCCGAGGTCAGGGGTTCGAACCCAGCCTCCAACATTTATTTATTTTTAGTCAATTTTATATATTTTAAATTTTAGAAATTAAATTAATATGTTATTAAATCAAAATAAAAATTATTTTGTTAACTAAAACATTTCAGAAATTATTAAATAAATTTTAAAGATTTTAAAACTTATAATTTAATTACTTTTAAAGAATAAAAGAGGTTATAAAAATATTATTAATTCTTTTATATGATTTAAATGTTATAAATCTAGTATAGCTCAAACTTTGATTATTTTAAAATATTTTGAATACAATTGTTACAAGTACTTTAAATAATTAAGTATTCAAATAATTATTTAAATAATTATTTAAATAATTAATTATACAATTATTCATTTAACCATGTTGTCATAAATAGTTATTAAATTAATTATTCTTTTCACACATTATACTTTATATTTATTAAATCAATTATTATAAATTAAATTATTTAATCATTCATTATCGTTCTCAATTTTAATTATTTAATTGATTTATTCCATCTTTATTGAACCAAAACATAATCGATTGCATTATTTTATTTAACTTAATTATTAAAACCCCCAAATTCCAATTGAAACCCTAATTCATATTTAGTCGTTAATCATATCTTTATTCTAATCCTAAGACACCAAATCTTTGGTTGAATCGTGAAGGAATCACTGGAGAATCTTATTTTCTTATTATTATCTAAAGTGCATCTTATATCATGTGAGTTTTCCATGTGAGTTTTCCATGCCCCTTTTTTACTTTATTTTCACACCTTTTGGGGTGAAACATGTTAAACTTATAAATATACACTTGTAAAATATCTTGATACTTGTAATGCACAAGCAATTCGTTTATAAACTTGACATGGTTATTTGAGATATTTGTGAGCCTTATATGATAGTCATCTTGTAAAAACAATCATTAACTATTGCTAGCCTAGCGACGTCATAGATCTATGGGCTTGACAAGCCTATTTGGTGCTAAAGCCGAGGTTATTGCCGGCTCCTGATGACGTATGCTTGTTCATCATGGGAACCAAGTACACTTAGCTAATCGTTATAACTTATAGTGGTCATCTTTTGTCAAGGTTTGATTGTATCATTATGCTATCTCTATTCTTGCAATATTTCTTAACCTATGACTGAATTGCCTCTTAAAAGTTGTTTTCATACGTATGTACAAATCCATGGGAACTCACCAACATTATATGTTGACCTTATTTTTAACATGTTTCAGGATGCTACTTTGAGGAATTCTTCTTGCTCATATAGGACTTGGACCTAGTTTAATTAAAGATTTTATTTTGTTGTTTGAATCTTGATTGTATTGTAATGATTTATTTGTTTAGTATTATTCAATGAAAAATGGCATTTAATATTATTTCAACTTATTTAATTCCATGAGCTATGAACAATCGTTTCACATTCGTCCGCCCCGATGATTCCGCCGTCGGTCGGGGTGTGACAACAAATACCCACACCCTCCTGGAATAATCATCAACCAGGGACAAGAAATACTTAGCACCACCTAAAGATACAGTTCTAGCAGCCCCCAAAGGTCAGCATGCACATAATTTAATATACCTTTTGTATTATGAACACTCTTGTTGAACCGCACCCTATGTGCCTTTCCAAGAACACAATGTTCACAAAAACCAGCACTCCCACTCTTGAGACCATCTATTGCATGCTGTTTATGCAATTCAAGTAACCCCTGATCACTTATATGCCCAAGCCTCCTGTGCCACAACACAGCTCTAGTATTTGTTTGGTCTTCTACTACTGATGCATTACCTGAGGTCACTTTACCATCTAGAAAATAGATGTTATTACTTCTTCGAGTACCTGACAGTATAGTAAGTGCACCCTTACTAACCTTGACCTTTCCATTCTTGAGAGTTACTTGATATCCTTTGCTTTCAAATGTACCAAGTGAAATCAAGTTTCTCTTGAGAGTAGGAATATATCTTACATCTGCCAGTTCAATCTTAGTTCCATTTTCAAGAATGAAACAAATCTTTCCCATTCCTTCTATGGTACAGGGTCTATCATCTCCCAATTGAACTACCCCACCAGCTTCCATCTTGAGTTCTTTGAAGAAGGTTTTATTGGGGGTCATGTGATAAGAGAACCCCGAATCCATGACCCACTCATTGCTGTTGGTGCCTGTTAGAACCGCTAACACGTCTGCACTATCATACCCTTCAGACATTGTATCCGGAGAGTATGAGCTAGGGTGTTTGTTTGAACTTCCTTCAGTTCTTTTCTTCTTCCTCTCTGGGTAATCTTTCTTGAGGTGTTTTTCAGAGTTACAGACAAAACATCTGCGTTTGAACTTTGATTTTGATCTAATGCTCGGCTTTGATCTTTGACCTCTTTGATCAGTTCTACCTCTTACATACAACCCATCCCCAGCCTCGTCTTTAACATCTGACCTTTGCTTTAATTCTTTTGAATTAATGGCTGCTAGGACCTCCTCCATCGATAGTGACTCTCGACCGTACATAAGAGTGTCAACAAAATGTTCATAACACTGTGGCAACGAGGCCAGGAATATAATTGCTTGATCTTCATCTTCTAGTTCGACTTCTATATTTCCAAATCAAGCACCAGTTTGTTGAACTCATCAACGTGGTCATCTAGTGTCTTTCCCGATGCCATTTGAAACGTATACAGTCGTTTCTTAAGATACAAGCGATTAGCGAGGGATTTGGTCATGTACAAACCTTAGAGCTTCGTCCACACGCTTGCAGCTGTTGTCTCCTTAGATACTTCCCTCAAGACTCGATCGCCTAAACTCAGGATGACTGCACTGTGAGCCTTCTCCAACACATCTTTCTTCTCCTTCTCTGTTAGCGTCGCAGGTAACCCGGCTTCACCTTTGAGGGCATCCACCACACCTTGGTGTACTAGGAGTGCCCTCATCTTTAGCCTCCACAATCCAAAGTCGTTCTTACCATCGAACTTTTCGATTTAAAACTTCATCGACACCATCTCTTTGATTCGATTTTAACCTTGTGTTATCTTCTACACGATGAGCCTTTCACCCGGCTCTGATACCAATTGTGAAAAAATTGTAAAAAATTGAACAACAAGAACTAAGAATCAACACTCAAGAAAGAATGTATACATCAGGAACACACATACACCATCATTAATTTTAGTCAAGAATACAAAGTTTTCAAGGAATTGAATTATCGATCTGATCTCACTGGTTTTATATTAACAACAGTTAATTGTTAATAACAACCTAACAACCCGAAAACATAGAAACTACACTTTACCCCCTGAACATTGAACACATAAAAAAACACCCTTACACTTAGAAACAAAAGATTGAAGCACTACAAAATTCCAATAGTCTAAATGAAGGTAGAGACACAATGATGATTTTATATAATATGCCAACACTTATATGAATTAATCAATATTATATTTTTGATTAATAATTTAATTTATTCATCTAAAAGAAGCATATTATAGATATTAAAAACATGGTGTAAACAATTTTATGGTTTCGTGGGGAAGAAATCAAGATTGTATACAAGTTTGAAGATAGGTTAACGCATCCTCCTGGTACTATTAAAAAGATCATACCAAGGTCATTGGCTAAGAAGACCATAGCAAATGCAATAAGGGTAATAAATACATCCAACATTAACATAGTACATATGCATAAGCATCATAAACCTAAGATAAGAGAAATAAACAATCTAGAAAGGAAAGCGTAGAGATGACAAAATGTAAGGCCCCGTTCCCGGAACGCTCACAATTGGACATTCATCGCACATGAAACATAAGATATACATTTAAATCTATGAAAACATCGCAACGGAATAACCTAAAACCATTTCTTATATTAATGACTGTTTTTGCCAAATAATACATCATTGTTACTAGTTACAAAATATTATCGTTTGCATTACATCACAAAAACATCATAGTTATACAAATGGATGCCATCCAAAAATGCCAAGTAGCTGCCCCGTGCCATCCACAACAACAATCACATGCCAACTGGAAAATACATAAAAGTCAGCGTTGCTGAGTGAGTTCTAGGTTTAATAATAAAAATACTTTACATTCACTTAAAACCGTTCTTTACTTCCATTCGCGATCATGCATCATACGTACAAATAGATAATTTTATTATTATCTTTCGTCATCATTCTTTATCTTACGTTACTCGTTATCATTCATTCATTCATTCTCATACTCATACTTATCATTCATTTCTTACATCTCATACGTTCGTCATTAACTTTCGATGACATGTACTATACCCCGAACATTGTGCACAAAGCTGGCTACTGGGCCTAGGGCAAGTACATTCATCACTATCATTCACTTCTCATTTCGGACCAATGTCATGTGCTATACCCCGAACATTGTGAACGAAGCTGGTTATTGGGCCTGAGGTCTATCTATAGACCCCGAACATTATGCACGAAGCTGACTCTAGTACCTAGGGCAAGCGGCAATTGTCCCATACATATGGTCAATCACAAAGATTGGACCCCAGTATGCATCCTTCCGGGGTAGCTAACCCGCACACAATTGAGCTAACACCCTTCATTGGGTATGAACCTCCATACATTTTCTTGCAAGACTTTCTTACATTCGTTCTTTCATTAATGCATGCTTTCATTCATTCTTTACTTTCCTCTTTTCATTATTATTAACTTCCACTTTATGTTACATAATACTTCACTTTCATTTCATAATCATACCATGTAAAGCCATGGAATCATACATAATAAGAAACATAAAGAAAACATAACAAAACTTACATAATTATAAGCATGCATAACATCATCATAACAATCACATCACCATCATACATCATATAACCATCATACATTACCCCCGGGAATATCCCAAGTCAAAGCCTAAAACTTTCTTTCTTCCCAAAATTCAGAAAAATATTCTAAGTCTTAGGCGCACGGCCACTATGCAGGCGTATGGCCTTTCAGGCGCATGGGGAACACTTAGGCGCATGTGACACTCTTGGGCGCATGGTACTATTTGGGCGCATGACCCAACACTTAGTCAGTGTAGGCATTATTCTAGGTGCATGGGACTATGCAGGCGCATGAGTACCCGGGCGCATTGGCAGTTTAGGCGCATGGGAAACTTAGTCAATTTTGGCATATACCTAGGCGCATGGGACCTATTTGGGCGCATGAACCTTGGGCGCATGGGGACTTAGGCGCATGACAACTAACTTAACTACCAATCATCATTTCAGTTCCCAAATCATCATTCAAATGTGCTCTAAGCTTAGTTCTAACATGCTAAGCATCATAAACACATAAACAACATAATCATAACATCAAGTTCACCCAAAACATACCCCACCCACATACACATTCGAACAAACATACGGGTGTAAACACCCACTTTTATAAAAACATACATACATACATTTCCAGCCCTAAAATCAGTTAAAACATGTAAAAAGGGGGGGGGATTCTAGAACTCACCTTATGCAACTTTCAGGTAGAACTCCTTCAAACCCGTATGCAATGAGTTCAACCACCTAAAACCCACCAAAACACACACACAAACCCATAAAACACCAACATAAGCATATAACCGAGGCTATAATCAGCCAAGAACACTTAAAACACTAAAAACTCACCTCAAATCCAACCTCTTCTTCTTGATCTTTGAAAATCCGAGAGTTTCGCTCTTCTCTCTCTAAAACCCGAAGCAAAAGTTTGATGTAACATGGAAGTGGGCGGCCATGCCTACTTTTGTACAAAATATAATATATTATTTTGTACCTTTTACACCTTTAACCCATTAACTTGTGTTAAATTGCATTTCCTTCTTTTACTTCACTTTTATTCTTCGTTTTACATCTTAATGAAATTTCGGTTGTTACACAAAAGGAAAGCACTCTCTTGCATTGAAAAAGAAAAAAATTATAAATAAATAAAGGACCAAAGAGAAGAGCGTCTTCTCTTAGCTATCTTCATCCTGCGCTTGCCGTCGTCCGGTTCTCGTTTGCTGAGTCGACCAATCCGGCATTTTTTTTAGAAAAATGATAGGATCTTTTCAGCGAAGGAGGCAATAGGAATGAAGGAGGTGGGAAGCTACCAATTCTAGAAGGGTTGGCTTGAAATGAAACCCTTAACACTCAGGGAAAAGAAGATAACCTTACTACTAAAAGACTCAAAAGATAGAACTGAAAAAGTACTCGCTCACTGTAGGTGCGAAACGAAAAAGAGGTTCTTTCATCAAGTGAAGAGTTACTCGCGATTCTCTCGTGAATAGCCTTCAGCAAGGTATGGAATTTATGGTCTTAATCCGGGGATCAATATTTCTTTATAAATACAAGACATTTGTTGCTGATCTTAAAAAGATCTTCTCCCATGGGTGTTAGTGGGAGTGTCTCATCTTCTCTATAGAAACAACATTCGAACGGATAGAAAAGATGGTCCAACTATATAACTTTTTATTTTTCATTTTCATGGTCGTGCCTTGTGGCACGACAACACCCATACTATTGAAATGATTTGGTAGTAAAGATGTTTCCCACAGTGCCCAACCACCTTGAGCTAGTTTAATTGGTGACTTAAGGAAGCTACTAAAACCAGGCAAAGATGACCATGCATTGAACTTCCTCAAGCTTAGGCCCTAGCCAATACCACAACATAAAGGAATGGATTGATGAGGGGGCCGGATGGAAGTTACTTCTCCTCCCTCCATTATTTTAACTGCTACAACGACAAACACATGAGCAAGTACCATTTGGAGGGAGATTCTATGGGAAATGGAAAAACATTAAAGTAAAAAATGGCTTATAAATCGGTATTAGAAGCCCAAGATCTTGCCTTTAAGACAAGTATGAAAATTTCTGGTAACTAGTCGCCCGATGGGGTTACTCTGACTCAAATAGCGTTGAGAAGCGCAACACTTCGGTAAGGGTCCTTTTGCAGATGAATTGAAGTTCACACTTGGGTATAGATAACTGACTTTAGAAATGGAACACAAACTAATCTCAGCTATTTCAGATTCCTATTGAGTGTTGCGAAATCAAAAAGGGCCTGATGCTTCAACTACAGGACTGACCTATTGGTTCACCAAATTCCAACTCAATGTCACACATTCTCCAGGTCCGAAGGGATCCAGTGCCTAACTACCGACTCCTCCGGAATAGCGTTATTAGAGACGAGCCAGGAATAACCGTTAATGGACATCAACCTGCACCGGTTAGAGAGGCCCTCTTTAATACATTAAGAAAAGATGTTCACTATTTGAAGACTACATAGAAAGGACTTAATTTCCATGTGCATCAAATCAAATCTAGGCTGCTTTTAGGAGTGCTTTTTTTCATCCAACTAGTTTTAGGAGTGCTCTTTTCATTTTTATCATAACGGAAGAAGAATCAAAACTCCCAAAGAACTCCCTGGTTGGACTAACCAGTAACACTTCTAGAGGCAAAAGGCAATGGGGAGATACCGTCTATGATCCATGGATCTCTAATTGGGAAATCATATCTAAGAAGAAACAACCGTATTTGATCCCTAACCGCAACTCCATAAAAGAAGAAGTCGTATGAGCATCATCAGATAGTAAACCTTAATCAAGAGCTTTTGAAATCCTACTCGGTGAACCTATCAAACTGATGTGTGTAAAGTTATATATATTTTTAGTAAGGATTTTTCACACAATTGAGTTTTAATTTAAGAAACGATTATTACACTTAAACCAACTACACATAACAGGCAAGTGCACCTATCGCATAGTAGTATAGTTTTGGCAAGAACCGAGTATCGATCCGTGGACACAATGGCTCCCAATACTAAATCATCATCACTATTTAACCGATCAATTGAGTTTGGATTTGTGAATATTAAAATTAAGTAAAATAATTAGCAAATTAATCTAACAAAGCAAGAAAATGAAGATGAAGATATACAATCAATAAAAGATACCACTTGAATTTTGACTCCACTTAGCATATAAATAACAACTAGCACAAACTCAAAGTTAGATCATTTTTTACACATAATACATGGAAGTAGTCTAAACCCCCGTCAAGGATATCTAGATACATAACCATTCGGAAAGCTAGAACGATAAACACACTATAGCCACCTAAAGTTATGCCATAAGGAACTAATGATATAATTATGTCAATGTTAAAGATGAACTAGACTCCCATTAGGGTTACCTAATTCCACAATTTTTTGGAAAGCTAATACCATAAACACATGATAACCACCTCAACTTGAGTAAAATAGACAAAATTACAATTACTCTTCAACTCAAAAATATCATACCACAATTACAAAATAATTCATAACCAATGACAAGAGAGATTCATGACATACACCATAGTTTTCTCAAACATAAGCATAAGAATGCACATTTGACCAATTCTTCTAAATCTTCAACCTTCATTCACCATTCCTAGTCAAATGTCACAAGATTACATAAAAAGGATGCAGTTATATGCATAAGTCTTGTAAGAACATGAGGTTTTCCAACATAACATTCTTACAACACCCAAAAGGTTGAACATTTCATCAAACTAGAAAAAACACACACAATCATAAAAGAATAATCAAGCTTCATCATAACATTAATATAAAGAACATCAAGAATCATGTACAAGTTATTAAATCATGCTAGGTTTCATCTAATCTAATTTATAATAAGTGTTTATCCCGTAAGGATTAAAAAAACACACTCAAACTTAAGAACATGAAAGAACTCATAGTATATCTAGAGAAATTCAAACCAATTTGAGAGGAAATACGGTGGATGATGTTAGATCCTACTTGAAAGTGTGAAATCTTCAAACTTGGCCTTCAAATCTTTCAAGAACACTACAAATAGTCCCAAAATCAACTAAAGGGATGAGAGAGGCTAGGGTTTGAGATCATTTGAAAGTTATGTTGAAATGGGGGTGAAATAAGGTTAAAAACCCAATTCTACTCCGCACATGGGCATGTTGGATAAGTGAGTAGGTCGTGTAGGCTGCAGTTTTCCACAGAATCATGCTTCACAGTGACATGGCCATGTAAGGGTGCCTACATGGCCTCGTCAAGAGCTTTTCTTCACAAACTTCAGTTTTTCTTCAACTTTCCATAAAAAATCATCAAATGACCACCGAGAAATACAACATTCAAATATAACACAAAAAAGTGTATAAATAAATGAATTTGTAACAAAAATGCTTCAAATGAGGAATAATATGTATATTTATTCACATATCAGAAACCATCTTCTAATCCTAAAGGGAAAGAGAAGATGAATTAAGTAAAATATGAGGCACATGAATGAGAAAGTATTGGTAGCATCTTCAGATAGTGAACCTCAATCAAGAGCTTCTGAAATCCTAGCAGGTTATCTTATCAAACCATCTTCTGATCCTAAAAAGAAAGAGAAAATGACTTAAGTAGAATATGAGGCAGATGAAAAAGCTAAAAGAAATAAGTTTAATATATTGAAGACCATTAAAAAGGAATGAAAGGAATCAGTAGGAGACACTCTCAAACTTAAACTAGATGCAAAATAATTGAAATCGATCAAAGCCTCTCTTCCACCTAGCAAAACACCATTTTCTAAAAAATCCAAAGTACCTGTTAAAATTCTAGATTCTTCAGTACATACTCTCAACACACTTGGTATTCATTGAACAACAAGTATATAATAGTCATACAAATGCTAATGATTAAACGGTAGTGTATGTTAAAGAAGGACTAGAAGATGACCCTAAAGAGTATTAAATTAGCACATGATCTACAAGCCAATGGCTATGATTTCAACACTGTGATGGACTCCAACGTAAATAAACAAAAAAAGAAGTTAATAGAACTAGTGCTACAAGAATTAATCAAAGTAGCAGGTGATGAAACAAAGAAAAAGGAAGATGAAAAGCATAATGTAAGCAAGGAGGAATGGTTAAAAGAACATAGAACAAAAATATAGTTCTATTTAAAGCTACATGGATTCTCTCCTTAACAAGTTGGGTGCATGAGTAACTCCAACCTTCAACTTAATGTTATAAAGATTAACGTAAGTAAAAAAGGAGTTACCATCATTAGAAAGAGATCTATCTGAATGAAATGTTAAACTGATGGAGAATAAAAGAAAGAATAAGGCTCTGAAATCAACCCATCTTACCAAATCAACGTCTCTTCTTAGATCTAAGCCCCAATCTGATGATAATCTACCTATTTTTTTGAAATAAAGATCAAGAAGATCGAAAAACCAAATAAGCCTTCCAAAAGGAATGTGAGTAGTGGATCTAATAGTAGAAGAACAATTGATACAGGGTACACAAACTGTTTCCTATAAGTTTAAAGAAGAGATGAAGAAGTATGTCTTTGTAAGAAGAAACAACACATCCAACTACTACTCCACCATCAATGAAATTCGAGATCTACCATCGGACATCATTAAGGAAATCATTCTACGAATTTAGATGTTTAGAAATTAAAGAGCAAAGATGGAACTTCTCCTTAACAAACTAATATTTGTCATCCATCCTGTAACAAGATCTATCTCAGATGAAGTCTCCTTTGTTTGATTATAAGCCCATTATAAATTGGGAATATGAAAGCAAAAAGACTACTACCTTATCATTTAGGTAGATACTAGTAGGGTTGCAAATTCAAGAAATCAGTTTATCTACATGAATATATTTGAGATTGCAGATCTAACCAGATTGAGATTACATAATCCTAATGATTTATTAGAAATAGATGACGTTGAAAAGGCGTTAATGAAAATATATTGTAAAGAATATCTTGAGCAGGTGATTGATTATCTTGATATGCAATTACTAAACAAGAAAGTCATTCTTAGCAACGAGTACAATCTGCCGATCCTCAACCTGCTATAAGTATGCCAAAATAAGAAAGTCAATTTGAGCTGCCAACATATGTAGTTGTTCCTGTATATGGTAACCAACATTTATGTAGAAGCATACCTTCTTTCTCTCAATCTTCTAACCCTTAATACTAGTCAACTCACTCAAAACCAACTGAAAAGACAAGTCAAGCTTTTAAGAAGGGAGATGAATCTAAACTAGATTTTAAATCTTACAAAAGTGACTCTCAAGAAACTAATGTAAATAACTTTCTAGTAGAACAATAGATATATATTATTGAATAGGATATAAGCTAAAATGCAAGAGTTAATATAGTGAATGATAAATAATTAAAGAACATTCTATCCTAACGAGCTTGAAGTTCTCAAACTTAGTTATAAGGATCTGGAAAAGATGTTCTCTCTGATCAAATTCTTAATAGGATTATCTAGAAATACAAGTCAATGGTTTCTACCCTAGAATCAATCATGGATGATGAAAAAGAACCAGAATCTAAAGAATAGAGTGGTGATGAAGAAAATTTTCAACATGTAACTCATTTAGATGTTCATGGTCTAATCACTTGACTCCAACTTTAGTATGTACACCTTGATTTACATAATTACTTGAACTGAATGAATTCATCCTATTCATACATTCTTAGCATTAGCTAAGAGATGTAGCCAATATTCATCTTTATTAAATAAGTGAAGCCTTGATCAAGAGAATGGTTAAGTTATTCCAATAAAAAGATTTTGATAGCATCATCCGAGGGGGAATATGTTGGCAATGTAAGGATGAAGCTACTTAAAATCATGAATTAACTCAACTACCAAAAGGTGGTAGCTTTGATGTTCTTAACTACTAAAATAAGCTCAACTATGATAAAACACAAGATCTGCTTATATATTGAATGATTATTGATTAACATACTTATGTTGAACTACCTACTAAATAACTGTTTATCTACTATTATACTATAACATATTAGTGCTAAATAATGGAGCAAGCTCAACTCTTTAATTATTAAAGACTTATTGTATATTAGTATTATATAATTTTCATTTATTTATTTAAAGTTTGTATACTTGGTAGGCCAATATACACAGATTAACAGTTGCAGTTAAACATTGATCTTCATCCTAGAATGAATAATATCGATTCATTTCTAGTGTTCTTTTGTGTAGTATAAAACCCCCACACTAAAATTGTATCTACTATGTTTAGTCATAAGTAGTTAACAAAGATTTTGCATTTGGTGTGATTCTAAAAATTTATCATTGGTCTAATCCTAATTGATCTAATAGTGGTCTATCTAAAGCTTTTAGGATGAACATCCTTTTTTTATATATGTGTAAACAACACTCTATTTTCATAGATTAGTAGTGTTTGGTTTACCATTCAGTTTCTAAAAAGAACGGGTTCCTTAACAACTTAAACTACTTGCAAAAGACTTAAATAGGGTAGTTTTAGTGTTATATGAGTAATAAATGCATAGACAACGAGATGGTGGTGTATAGGTTTGAATTCGTGATGGCTTCTTGCTCTTTTTGCTCTCGATTGAACAACAACACTAAAAGGATACATAGGGATGTTTTAAGTAGAGGATGTAAGGGTATTTGAAAAGGTTTTGGTGGGGAAAAACTTGTAGAAGTGAGGTTTATATAAAGAGATTGAGGTAGAATGTAATCATGAGATTCTAAAGCATATTTAAACAAGTTAGATGAGTGAAAGGTTGGGTTTCTTGGGCAGCTAAGGTGTTAGTCGAACAGTAGGGGGAGGAGGTTTGTCTCCCCCTTTTTGGTACTAGATTTCAATCCTTTTGGGTCATGGTGAGGTGATGGTGGTAAAAGGTCACTAATCATTAGTTTTAGATTCAGTTATATTGTAACTATCTTGTTATTTGGCAACTCTTAAGGATTTTATGGTTGCATTTATCACCCAATGTGTGCAGATTAGGAGGGTCTATTTTGTTGGTTTTTCGAGTTAGTTTGTAGACTTTATACACCCATAGGATTTTTTGGCTGATAACTAGGGAGAGAGGAGGGATTAAGTTGATGACTTTCATTAGATTATCCCATATAACTTATAATTCTTGAGATTTTAGGATTTTTACAGATGTACAAAATTCTTGTTTACATATAATTTTTACACATGTGCATTGAATCTTGAGATTTTACATTTTCTATTTATTTATTTTAATTTCATCTTGTTCCATAGTTGTGAAAGTTCAACTAAAATTATGTTGCTGAACACCTTGAATATTGTTGTACTAAGAAAGTTAAGGAGACAAGCTAAATAGAGATCTAGATTTTGCACGAAAGTTAGGGTTATGTTTTCTAGTTTGTGAGACCATATATAATGATTGGATTCTTACCATGCGATATCTTGGTTTTGTTATGGTCGACGATTGTCACACCCTCAAAATCCACCGGCGGGGTTCTACCGCGAGGCGTGTGACAAACCAGGATCTTAGACACAGTCATAGCATGACACTATATGTGTTTTAAATAAGTGTTTGACCTTAAATCAGAGTATATCAAAGTTTTCATTGTAATCAATGCGGAAGCATAAACGTTTGAAAAACCATAAGTAATAAATGCGCAAAACAAAGCGCCCAAGGAAGAGTAGTAAATATAAATGAACTTGTTTTCAAATGATAAAAATGATGCATGAGCCTTAGATATGCAACCCTAGCATTAAGCGTGCCTGCAACCTGAGAAGACATGCTAAAGTGTGTCAACACAAGGTTGGTGAGTTCACATGTTTAAATAAGTAAATATGTTTGATCGTTATTTTGGTAAAAGTAAACAAAGGTATACCATAGGTAGCTAGCCTATATATCGAGTTACTTAGCATTTCATACCGAAGCTAACTGTTTGTGAGTTGTTTTGCCTTCTACCATGTCTTATCACAGAACAATGGCAAGTGTCTAGGTCAATTAAACACCCGTTTGACCCCAGTTGAGTTAGCGCGACTAACGCGGGTGGGGTTTGTCAAACCCAGTAGTACTACTCAAAATCACCTCGCTATCTCGTAATTAATGGTTCGAGTGTGTAAGGAATTGCGTGATAATGTTTGCACTACTGTAACAAGCGATATACCAATAATACTAAAACCAAATAAAAACAGTTTGCATGCTTCTCTCCCAAAAAGGAAAGTAAGTAAAAATAGAGTCGTGAAGACTCATCTTAGATGGGTATGGAAAAAATGAAGTGTAACAGCTAAAAGCTAATCGTTACCTAAAAGATGTATGTCCATGAGTATGTGTACATAATGGTCAAGATGAAACTCATTGTATCCAAACAACATAGCTATTAGCGTGTTCGAGAAATGTTTGACAAGTTTAACAGAGTGACTTTTGTTGACCAAAGTTGACCGGACTGACCTGACGACCCGTGGTTGACTCAAATAAGTAAAATCATGTTTAGTCATGCTCAAGTAGCTCAAATAATGATTCACATAAAGGTTCATGTCAGAAATCTATTTTTGGAAAGTATGACATCATTGCATGTGTGCAATCCTTTTTCAAAATCATAAAGCTTATCATAATCAACATGTCAATATACACGTAACACATCCCACAATCATCACAACATGTTAACATAACCAAGAAACTTTATCATGCACAAAGTTTCCTAAATGAAAAACGTAAGAACATATGTAGCATAAATATCATCCAAATCTCCTAACATGTTGTTATGATCATTTCAACATCAATCACACCATCATATCATGTTCTACACATACCATATTCAACATTCATCACATCAAGTCACAAAAGTTTCCATAAATAGCAAGCATGTTCAAACGATGTGTTTTTCATCGATTAGTTATTTCCAGTCCATTCTTAGCTTCTGAACATCATATAACAATCATCACAACTAATCAAACATGCATAAATCACCTTCTATGAACTAACCTACCCAAAAAGTTTCCTCTAATGGAAAGTACCCGAAAACCGAGCCAAAATCCAAAGTTCATAACATGACTTTTCATCCATTAGCATAAACTAACATCCTAGAACTATCAATTCAATACAATTTCATCAAGATTATACAATTTCTACAAAAGCCCCAAATTAAAGTTTCCATTATAAGTAAATCTTGGGTTTTGATCAAAACAACATAATTTCAAAAACCAATCCGTACAAACCTTAGTATATTAAATACTAACATATAATCAATCATCAATTTCAACCAATTTCAAGTTTTGATTTGAGTTTGGATATCTAGGGTTCATGTTCATCATGGAAATCAAAGTATATGAAATCTACCATAAATCTTACTTTTAATGATGCATAGATGCAAGCTAACACGTTTCTGATACAAGAACAATCCATAATCATCACCAATTGCAAGAAGAAGTCAAGATATGTTTGTGTTCAAATGTGTGTGTGTGTGTTTGAAAATGGGGAGAGGGGCAAAGGGAGGGGGCGGCCGAATTAGGGTAATGGGGTTGGGTTTTATTTCCTTTTTTACAACAAAGGCCCCTGTCTTACGCAATTGAATGTTTTTTACACCGAAACCACCAAATGATTACATAATATCAAATAAATATTAATAACATGAAATAACATTTATTTTACTAGTTCAAAGGGATTTTTATAATACTTAGGCGTTAAAAGCCGAAAATGCGCGAAAACACGTAAATGCTAGAAAGTTCCCAATTTTCACAACCAGACTACATAATTTAACACATAATTTCACACCAATAATGATTGTTTGAAAACCATTTTGACAAATCACCAACATTAGGGGACATACACCTGTGCGATTCGACAATTATTCGAATTACCATTATGTGAAAGGTTCGTGAATGTTTGTGCAATAAAAGACGCATTTAAGTGTAAAACATTAGATACATGAATGTATGATCGGAAAAACATGTTCGTGTTGATCGAAAAGTGACCTGAAAATGTTGGGTGTCACATCATCCCCTTGTTGAAAGAAATTTCATCCCGAAATTTAGCTAATTCCAGTAAAAGACAGACGAAAATATCCTGGTTGTCACAACAATCTCGTGTGAAAGGCATAACCGGTTAAACACCTTATGGTTATGATAAAATATCTTGTTTGTAATTGTACTCCTAATAGGCGAGCTAGGGTTTTGACCTAAATATAAGCATATGTCATGATGTTTTCTTGCTTGTGATTGTGTCTTTTGCGTTTATCATTATGTTTTCAATACCATCAGTGTATTGTTTTAAAATGATGAGTTCCAAAAACACAATGGTGAAATAACACCATTGTATAATTCTACTATGTAAAATACAATGATAAACTAATAACTAAATTACCTAATATTTTATAAATAATAAAAAAATAATAAAAAATGATATAAAACGTAAAACAAAATGATGAATGTGTCATTATGTTTTGTCTACTCGTCATTGCTTAATACTATTTTGTTTTTCTTAAATGATAAGTTTTGGAAAACACATTTGAAATAACGTAATTCCATACTTCTAGTTGTAAAATATAATAGTGAAATAACAAAAAATTTATAGAATATATAAAAACAAAGACAAAAACACGAAATAATTTAAAAGGTAAAACATAATAGTTAATACATATAAAATATGATGAATTTTTAACACAATTACATGACATATTTGAAAT
>CM046044.1:29709694-29992194 GCA_025215565.1 Flaveria ramosissima | reverse complement strand
CATCTTAAGATCCCTCACACACACAAATACTTAACAACTCAAATGGCAGCTATTACCAAAGCTGATATGGAAACTGGAACTATGACAAAGTCTCCACTGATCACTTCTGAAGACTTTGATACTTGGTGTCAAAGAATGAAAGGCTTCATCAAGTCTCAAGACTCCAGGATGTGGGACTCTGTTGTTGAAGGACCTTACATACCAAGCACCACTTCTGCTACTGGTGGTGGTATGATTCCAAAGGCTATGGCTAATTACTCTGAAGAAGACAAGAAGAGAATAGAGATTGATCAGAAAGCCATGACAGCCCTTCAAACTGCTCTTCCAAACTCCATCTACAGAGGCTTCAAGAAGTGCAAAACTACCAAGCAACTATAGGAAGCACTGAAGCTGATGTATGAGGGATCCACTGAAGCAAAGGAGAACAAGAAGGATCTCTTGAAGCAGCAGTTTGAAAACTTCACCTTCAAGGTAGGTGAAACCATGACTCAACAATACTTCAGGTATGTTGAGATTGTGGATACTCTAATGGATGTTGGAGTAACTCTTGAGAACAGGGACATTGTAAGGAAGTTTATGCCCTCTCTTCCTAGACAATGGACACATTATTGTATTGTCATCAAGAGGATTGAGAACCTTAAGACTCTTACTCTCACAGAGTTGTATAGTATTCTTAGTGGCTACCAAATGGAGATGAATATACAAAACTCATCTGGTAACTCCAGCAATCAACTGAGTTTAGCCCACCATGCGGTTAAAAGGGAAAGTATTGAACCACAACATCATTTTATATGCTACCCTGACAACTCACAAAAGGGCCTTTTCATCACCTTCCCAGAGACTCCAAGAGAAAGCTACACTCAAGGAAGTCCTTTCCAAGAGACAAGTTCTTCTCATGTCTTTGTCTCTGCTGATTAAACCACAGGAAACTTTCTCTTCACCCTTGAAGATTTGGACTGTATTCATCCAGATGATCTGGAGTACATGGAGGTAGTTTAGCAGATGACTCTTCTCACTCACAGAGCCAAGAAGTTCTACAAGAGGACAGGAAGGAAGTTTCCAAGCAATGCAGCCAGTGAAAAGTTTAGGCTGGATAAAAGCAAAGTAAAGTATTACAACTGTAACCAGATGGGACACTTTACAAGGGAGTGTAAGGTAACAAAGACAAATGGTGGCCAAACACAAGCCAGACCAAACTACACTGAGAAAGCTCCCCAGAATAAGAAGCCAAAGCAGCAAGCTACAATTGTTGTTGAAGAAGGAGGCTTTGACTGGAGCTTTCAGGTGGAAGATGCATCTCCAAACCAAGCACTCATGGCAGACCACGATGAAGTCAAGGTATTTGAACATCTTTGTACTCCTGAATGTATTGCTAAAGTTAATAGATACAAGTCCTATAACTTAGAAATGAGATCTGATCTTGAGTCCTTAAATATCTTAAAAGCTAGTTTTAAGAGAGCTGAAAATGATTATAAACTAAAGATAGAGGACTTAGAGAAAACCATTTCAACTCTTAAACATGAGCACACAAACTACAGGACTCAGATCAAAGACCTCATTGTTAAGTTAACTGAATGCCAGGCTGAGCTTGTGATCAGCAAAGCCAAGGCAGAAAAATGTGTTCTTGAAGAAGAGACCTTCAAGAACATAATATCCTCATCCTTGCATGCAAAAGTTTGTTATCAAAATAAGCAGGGACTAGGATCTTGTGAGATAGCTCCTACACACACAATCTTGTCTGTAAGATCTCCTAGGTGTGAAACTTGTGAAGATAAGCTTCCTCTCATAGAACCTTTGAATGAAAAGGATGAAGAGGAGATGGTGAAGAATGGCTCTGAGAAGAGTGAAGAAGAGCATTCTAAAAGGGTCACCATCCCTCTAAGGAGAGTAAAGCTGTTGGGATGACTAAGTCCAGGGGAAAGAACTTGATCAGGAAGGCCAAAAGAAAGTCCAAAAAGGCTCAAGAGATCAAGGCCACATTTAACTCTGCACAGAAACAAGTCTTCATTTATGCAGGATTTGAAGTGGTGAAGGCTGAAGACATCAACTTGAACTCCATCAACAAGAGTTCAGGTTCATGTCTAAACTACACTGAAAAAGCTCCCCAGAATAAGAAGCCAAAGCAGCAAGCTACAGTTGCTCTTGAAGAAGGAGGCTTTGACTGGAGCTTTCAGGTGGAAGATGCATCTCCAAACCAAGCACTCATGGCAGACCACGATGAAGCCAAGGTATTTGAACATCTTTGTACTCTTGAATGTATTGCTAAAGTTAATAGATACAGGTCCTATAACTTAGAAATGAGATCTGATCTTGAGTCCTTAAATATCTTAAGAGCTAATTTTAAGAGAGCTGAAAATGATTATAAACTAAAGATAGAGGACTTAGAGAAAACCATTTCAACTCTTAAACATGAGCACACAAACTACAGGACTCAGATCAAAGACCTCATTGTTAAGTTAACTGAATGCCAGGCTGAGCTTGTGATCAGCAAAGCCAAGGTAGAAAAATGTGTTCTTAAAGAAGAGACCTTCAAGAGCATAATATCCTCATCCTTGCATGCAAAAGTTTGTTATCAAAATAAGCAGGGACTGGGATCTTGTGAGATAGCTCCTCCACACACAATCTTGTCTGTAAGATCTCCTAGGTGTGAAACTTGTGAAGATGAGCTTCCTCTCATAGACCCTTTGAATGAAGAGGATGAAGAGCAGATGGTGAAGAATGCCTCTGAGAAGAATGAAGAAGAGCATTCTAAGAAGGGTCACCATCCCTCTGAGGAGAGTAAAGCTGTTGGGATGACCAAGTCCAGGAGAAAGAACTTGATTAGGAAGACCAAAAGAAAGTCCAAAAAGGCTCAAGAGATCAAGGCCACATTCAACTCTGCACAGAAACAAGTCTTCATTTATGTAGGATTTGAAGTGGTGAAGGCTGAAGACATCAACTTGAACTCCATCAACAAGAGTTCAGGTTCATGTCCAAACTACACTGAGAAAGCTCCCCAGAATGAGAAGCCAAAGCAGCAAGCTACAGTTGCTGTTGAAGAAGGACGCTTTGACTGGAGCTTTCAGGTAGAAGATGCATCTCCAAACCAAGCACTCATGGCAGACCACGATGAAGCCAAGGTATTTGAACATCTTTATACTCCTAAATGTATTGCTAAAATTAATAGATACAGGTCCTATAACTTAGAAATGAGATCTGATCTTGAGTCCTTAAATATCTTAAAAGCTGATTTTAAGAGAGCTAAAAATGATTATAAACTAAAGATAGAGGACTTAGAGAAAATCATTTCAACTCTTAAACATGAGCACACAAACTACAGGACTCAGATCAAAGACCTCATTGTTAAGTTAACTAAATGCCAGGCTGAGCTTGTGATTAGCAAAGCCAAGGCAGAAAAATGTGTTCTTGAAGAAGAGACCTTCAAGAACATAATATCCTCATCGTTGCTTTCAAAAGTTTGTTATGAAAATAAGCAGGGACTGGGATCTTGTGAGATAGCTCCTCCACACACAATCTTATCTGTAAGATCTCCTAGGTGTGGAACTTGTGAAGATGAGCTTCCTCTCATAGACCCTTTGAATGAAGAGGATGAAGAGCAGATGGTGAAGAATGCCTCTGAGAAGAGTGAAGAAGAGCATTCTAAGAAGGGTCACCATCCTTCTGAGGAGAGTAAAGCTGTTGGGATGACCAAGTCCAGGAGAAAGAACTTCATCAGGAAGGCCAAAAGAAAGTCCAAAAAGGCTCAAGAGATCAAGGCCACATTCAACTCTGCACAGAAACAAGTATTTATTTATGCATGATTTGAAGTGGTGAAGGCTGAAGACATCAACTTGAACTCCATCAACAAGAGTTCAGGTTCATGTCCAAACTACACTGAGAAAACTCCCCAGAATGAGAAGCCAAAGCAGCAAGCTACAGTTTCTGTTGAAGAAGGAGGCTTTGACTGGAGCTTTCAGGTGGAAGATGCATCTCCAAGAGTTTTGGAGAAGAAGAAGCAAGCTTCGGAAGGAAAATCTATTTCCTTCGAAAGCTCCAAAATGAAGAAGAAGACAAGTGGAAACTTGCCTTCGGAAAAAAATTTGGTCTCGGAAGAAAGAAATACTTCCGAAGCACTGAAGCCTGCTGTAGTGAAAGCAAGATCTTCCGAATGTCCATTCATCAAAACTTCCGAAGTCAACAAAACATCCGAAGTATTGAAGGTCAAGTCAAAGCTTCCAAAGGTGGTGTGGAAGATAAAGAAAGACCAAGTGGCTGAAAGTTCTTCATCAACTTCAGCAAATGATCCTTCTAGAATGACTATAGGATCAATTACTGTTGCATTGTCTTCAACTTCTTTTGATAAGCCTAAGACCAATGAGGCTTGGGTTTCCAATGTAACTAACCATCTCTTTTGTGCAGGAACAACTCAAGATGAACAGAAATGTATGGATCATTGATAGTGGCGTTTCCAGGCACATGACAGCAAGAGGTCACTACTCTAAAAGTTTGAAATAATTGATGGAGGACTAGTTGCTATTGGAGGAGATGCAGGAGGTTACATTACAGGAAGGGGCAAGGTCATAAATGGTAAGCTCAAAATTGAGAAGGTAAACTTTGTCAAGAAGCTTGAGTACAATCTTTTGAGTAAATCCTAATTTTGTGATCAGTGTCATAACATGCTCTTTACTGAGCATGAGTGCATTGTTCTCAGGCCGCGGGTGGTCATTTCCTCATGAGCACATTCTGCTCAGAGCCCCGGGAAAGGGAATATGTACAAGATGGATTGCAGAAACATCTCTCTCAGGAGAAGTTTCATGCTTTCTATCTAAAGCAAATAGTGATGAGTCTTTCCTTGTGGCATAAAGAATGTGCCATGTAAGCATGAGTGCATTGTTCTCAGGCCCGGGGTGGTCATTCCTCATGAGCACATTCTGCTCAGAGCCCCCGGGAAAGGGAATATGTACAAGATGGATTTGCAAGAACATCTCTCTCAGGAGAAGTTTCATGCTTTCTATCTAAAGCAAATAGTGATGAGTCTTTCCTTTGGCATAAAAGAATGTGCCATGTAAACTTTAAAAATATGAATAAATTAATTAAGAATGATTTGGTAACTAGAATACCAAAGAAAGAGTTTACAAGTGATGACCACTGTGTTGCATGCATGAAGGGAAAGCAACACAAGGTATCTCACAAGCTAAAGGAAGAAATTCCATCATTAATCCCCTAAACTTATTACATATGGATCTTTTTGGCCCCACCAGTGTAATTAGTCTAGGAAGGACCTCATTGTTTGGTGATCACAGATGATTTTACAAGATTCACTTGGACGTTCTTTCTTAGAACTAAGGATGAGACCCCTGAGATTCTAAAGAATTTCATCTTAAAGATTTAGAATCAATGTGATCACAAGGTCACAACCATAAGATGTGATCAAGGAACTGAATTCAAAAATCAAATTCTTGATACATTTGTGATGAAAAAGGTATTACAAGACATATAGTGCTCCCAGGACTCCTCAACAAAATGATGTTGCTAAGAGGAGAAACATGACACTAATTGAAGCTGCAAGAACTATGTTGTCTGACTCTAAACTGCCCATCACCTTCTGGGCAGAGGCAGTGAACACTTCTTGCTATGTGCAAAACAGAGTTTTAGTAGTTAAGACACATGGTAAGACTGCTTATGAACTTTGGCACAAGAGAAAACCTTTCATTGGTTTTGTCAGGTCATTCGGATGTCCTTGCACCATCTTGAATACCAAAGATCAAATTGCCAAGTTTGCTAGATGATGGATATTTTATTGGATAATCTTTTCAAGCTAAAGCTTTACATTATACAATCTCAGAACTAGAGTAGTTAAAGAGTCAGCCAATGTGACTTTCAATGAGCACACTCCCAGTGTGAAAGGTTCTGGTCCGGATTGGCTATTTGATCTTGATTTAGTTACCAACTGTTTTAAAAAATATTATGAGAATGTTTCAGGATCTACAGATATATTACCAACAGGTGATTCTGACCCAAGATTTGAGCTCAGAAGACCTTCAGGTTACACATCTTTAGCTCCAGTGGTAACTATTCCTGCAAATGAAGCTTCTACCAGCACATCAATGACAAATCCTACTGATACTTCTAGGGTGCCTTCAAATTCTAGCTTAGAGGCATAAAACTCAGATGAAGGAGCTTCAAATGTTAGAGAAAATGGTGGTGGTGAAAGTGATCAGGAAATTCTTGATGCTGATAACCACTCCATTGAAGACAACATCAATGATGTCACACACTTATTGGATCAAGTCAATCTTGATAAGTGTGCTGATGTGAAGGGTGAATCCTCCTTGCCAGATCAGAATTTCTCAAATTTAGATCTGTTTAAGCAACTTGCTGTGATTCTTCAGCTAAGGATCCACAAGTCTCATCCTACCACAAACATCATTAGAGATGTTGATTCAGGGGTGAGGACAAAAGGACAAACCCATGATGCAAATGTTTGTCGTCACTCTTATTTCTTGTCCCAGATAGAGCCAAAGAAAATTGATGAGGCTCTAAATCATGGAAGTTGGGTTGAAGCTATACAAGAGGAGCTGCTTCAATTCAAAAGGCAAAAGGTTTGGAACCTATGTCCTCTTCCTCAAGGGAAGACTACCATAGGAAGCAAATGGGTGTTCAGGAATAAGAAGGATGATAGAGGACTTGTCATTATAAACAAGGCAAGATTAGTTATTCAAGGATACACACAAGAAGAAGGAATTGACTACACAGATGTCTTTGCTCCTGTGGCAAGACTTGAAGCTGTCAGAATATTCTTAGCTTTTGCTGCATCCAAGGATTTCACGGTCTACCAACTTGATGTCTAGTATGCTTTTCTCTATGGGGTTATTGATGAAGAGGTGTATGTCAGATAACCACCTGGGTTTTCAGATCCTGATCATCCTGATTAAGTCTGCAGGCTTGATAAAGCTCTTTAAGGGCTGCACCAAGCACCAAGGTATGAGACTCTATCTTAGTGTCTCTGTCAGCATGGCTACAAAAAGGGTACAATAGATGGAACTCTTTTCATCAAAGGAACAGGGAATGACTTAATGCTAGTTCAAGTATATGTAGATGACATTATCTTTGGGTCAACTAATCCAAAGCTCTGCAAAGACTTTGAGAAACTGATGAAGGATAGGTTTGAAATGAGTGCCATGGGGAAACTCAATTTCTTTCTAGGAATTCAAGTGAAGCAAGTTGACAATGTCATCTTCATAAGTCAGTCAAAGTATGTACAAGACATACTTAAAAGGTTTAACATGACTGATTGTAAAGTTGCTAAGACACCCGTAGCCAAGAACCACTCCCTTGGACGCGATCTTGAGGGAGAGTGTGTTGATGAGCATCTCTACAGGGAAATGATTGGGTCTCTTATGTACCTCACAGCTAGCAAGCCTAATATCATGTTTGCTACATGCATTTGTGCAAGATATCAAGCTAACCCCAAGATGTCACACCTGATCACTGTCAAAAGAATTTTAAGATATCTCAAAGGTGCTCCGTCACTTGACCTTTGGTATCCAAAGAATTCTGACTTTAATCTGTATGCTTATACAGATAGTGACTATGGTGGTTGCAACATGACTATAAAGTCTACATCAGATGGATGTAAATTTCTTGGTGGAAGGATAGTCTCTTGGCAATGTAAGAAACAATCATGTGTGTCTTCATCAACTGTTGAGGCTGAATACATTGCTACTGCAAGCTGCTGTGCTCAAGTGCTTTGGATTCAAAATCAGATGCTGGACTATGGATTCAACTTCAAGGAGACTCCCATCCACAAAGACAACAACAGTGCTATCTCAATCACAGAAAATCCTGTGCAACACTCAAGGACAAAGAATATCAATATTAGGTATCATTTGATTAGAGATAACTTTGAAAAGGAATTAATCAAACTAATCAAAGTTAACACAAATTAATAAAATGCTGATCTGTTCACCAAAGCTTTTGATGAACAAAGATTTAAATATCTTGTATCAGCTATTGGGATGATTAACTTTGAATAGCTTTTCTTAAAACTTAATCATATTATTTCTAAAACATGTGTGTCCTAAGTTTTTATTTAATCACCTTCATAAGCCCTTGTTCTCTTTGGAAGAAAATCTTTTCAAAAGACATTCCTTAGATTTTTGAAAATTTTGATCTCTTTACTTTTTAAAAGATTTAAAATTACCTTCGGAAGAAATTTATGTCCTAGTAAACAAAAAAAACCTTCAGTAATTTTACCTTCGGAAGAAATTTCTAAAATATCTTCCGAAGCTTAAAATCAACTTAAGTACTTTTATGTTTTATAAGAACAACTTTTTTCCGAAAGGAATTTACCTTCGAAAGTTTTCATTCCTTTTAGAATAAAAACTTTGAGTATTAAATCTCTTCCGAAGCAAAATTCTTAAAAACCTTTGAAATATCTTCCGAAGCCAATTTGCCTTCAGAAGCTTTTTCTTCGAAACTTCCAAAGCTAAATAATCTTCGGAAGATTTCTCGACTTCCAAAAAAACTACTTTTGGGCAAAAGTAAACTACTTTTTTAGAGGTGAGACCGCCATCCGGATTTCAAAGTTTATCCTCTTTCATTAACTTTGTCTCAAATCCTTTACGCATAAATACCCAACGGTTCCCCCCTCTTTCACTATTTTCTTCAATTACGCTATTCCTTAAACCTAAATTCTCCCAAACCGCCTTTGTTCTTCACCTTCCTTCACCTTTAACTTTCTTAAAATGGCCAATCTAAACCGCAGAAATAACCCTGACTTCTCCATACAACTTCACAGGCAACACAACCAGGTTGCTCTGTTGAACTCTGAGAAATATGATAGTTTCTCAGAGGTTTGCCATTTTCTGGCTCTATCCAACTATTTCACATCCCTAACCATTAATCCTACTCTCTATGAGGATCATCTGCTTGAATTTTGGAAGACCTGCCAAGAGGTCATTATGGATGGGGAGAAGGCACTGTCTGCCACAGTGCAGGGGAGGACAATCTTCATCACTCCGGCCATCATCAACACTCATTTACAGCTGGATGATGAAGAAGGGGAGTTGTCCTTCCCAAAGGAAGTTGTTAATCATTCTTTTGTGCAGATGGGCTGTAAAGACCTTTAGGAAAGGGAAGGTCTCATCCCAGTGGAAATACCTGCTTCATGTGGTTATCCACAGCTTGTCAAACAAGCATGGAGGGTGGGACTAGATTCCTGAGGATCTCTCATTCATAGTGCATTGAATGGTTCAAGGGTTCAAGTTCAGGTACTCTCAGTTTGTTTACAAAAATTTGCTTGCTAAATTGGACTCTTTAGAGTATTACATGTTTCCTAGATATGTTCAATACATTCTCAACTGTGAACTGGGCTCATAGTTGAGGGAAACAGGTAATATTCTTAAATTGGGACAGATGAAGCCCGACATCTTTAAAATCATGAAGAAGCCAACTATAGGCTTCTCAGGGTAGAAACAACCTTTGTCCCAAAAATGTTAGAGCTCATTGCTCAAGGTGACAACCTAGCAACACAAGCTAGTGTTGAACCCACACCTTTTACCTCCCAACCACCAAAAAGACCACAAATCACCCTCACCTATCAAAGAAAATCCAAACAAACCCATGTTCAAGTTATTGAGCTTGTGCAGGCCTCCATACACTCACCCATACATGAGGAAGTGGATACTAGAGCTCCCACTTCTCCAGAGGAGCAAACCACTCCCATCTCTTCAAGAATCAGTGCTGAGGTTCCTCATGCTTAGCCTGATGAGCTCACAAGCCCAACTGCCTTAAGCCTTCACTCTGAGTCTCAACACTCAAGTGAACAACCTTCAGGGGACAGTTACCATCCCCAGCCTTTAGACTTAAATCAACCCATTCCCAACCTTGAATTCTATACTGATAAAGACCTAGGTTTCAATGAGTACCATGAGTGTCTCTACTCTTCCCCCACTCAAAGAGAGATGAGTGCTTCTGAGTCCCCTATGTCTAGACCACATCAGTCACCCATTATTGAGCTGGATCAACCTGAACCTGTTCAAGAGATCCATATGGAAGAGGCTCTCACTTCTGCAAGTGATTACATCATTAAGACCTCAACCATGGCAACTCAGCCTATTGACACCTCAACTGAGGCTGTCAATGAGCAGAGGAAATCCAGCAGCTAAGAACCTGAAGCTGGTGGTGAGGGAGAGGACTTTGGTCCAATAATGATTCTTCTAATGAAGATGAGGGGAACTTGAGACTAAAGGTGCAAAAATTGTCAAAAACATGCACCTATTTAGTCTCTAAGGTTAGTCACCTTGAATCTCAGGTGACTACCCTGCATAACAGGGTCAATGATCAGCAACTTGAGATATCTTATCTCAGGGAAAAATTAGCTGGGAGACCTTTAAGGAGAGCTCAACCAGAATCACAAGAACCTGTGGATGTGATTGACCTAACTCCTAGCTCACCTATGCAAGAGGGTGATGCTACCAAAAAGGGGGAGAAAGTCATTGCAATCACAGAACCTGGGAGTTCGTAAGGGAGTATGGACATTAAGGACTCACAATCCTCTCTTGTAATTGTGCATACTCAGCAACTTCCTCAAGTTCACATTGATGTGGACTCTCTAGACTCTCTCATTTAGAGTCTGTTTGAGGAAGGCATTCCAAGGGCTATGTCATCCCTACCACAAGGAACTTCAAACTACATCATTGGGTGAAGGTATGATGCTGACAGAAGAGCCCTCATTCTTCAAAGAGTTCAAGGGCAGCAAGAGGTATTCAACTTTCAGACCTTGAATTACTATGAAGGTCTTGACCTGATCAACATGCCACTTGTCAACCCAAGTGAATCTAGACAAGCTGGCAGGCCGGCACAAAGGATTCAAGACAGAATTACTAAAGAGTTCAGCTTAAGAAGGAGACAAAGGCTATTAGGTAATGTCATTGATCAATTGGATGTTGAGGCAGACCCTATGATTAGTTTCAAAGGGAAAACCTTGACTGAAAGCCTAGTGATAGAGCCTGAGAGCCCTGTCACACCAACAACTACTTGAGCAATTCATTCCCTTAATGAAACACCTGCTGGTGAAGGTGTATCACAACCTCTCTCTGGCTAGAGCTTGGATGCTACACCAAGCAATGAAGGCCAAAGCTCTCTCCACCCTATGTCACAAAGGTCTGTGGGTGACAAGGGGAAAAGGATTTTAACTCTTGAGGAGATTAAGGAGGAGAAGATAGAGAGGAAAAGGAAGCTAAGGGGAGAAAGTTCCTCTGCGTCTTCAGGCTTCATGCAAGCTGCAATCAGGGTTGCCCCCAGACCAAACATTCAAGATGATGAGTTGAGGGTAGTCAGGTTTACTTACCTGCAGACCAGGAACTATGACATTGATGAGATTATATCTCTCCGCTTAGAGGAACTTAATGAACTGGCTGACATGGAAGTGTCAAGAGAGATGAAGGAAGCAGAGGATGCAAGGCTACTTCTCCAAATCAAAGAGGAGAAGAGACAGAAAAGATTATACAAGCATGTTCCTACTCTCTCCCTAGTTCAAGAAAGCCCTGTGCAAGAGACTATGGCAGCTACACAAGAACCTTAGGTAGACAAGGAAACAGATAGGCAAAATAATATCAACTACCTGACTGCCACAGGTCTCTACCAGGCATCTGCACTTCTTCCCTTGTCCTTTGAGTACATTGAGTTTGAGTATCTCAAACAGCTTGAACTTCAAGTACTCAAAGAACAAAAGGCACAAAAAGAAAGATGAGGGAAGAGGCTGCAAAGTCAAGAGCCATTATCCAGAAGAGCTTGAAGAAGTCTGCTGACAGACAAAGGATGATGAGCTTCTTGAAGCTGTATGGATTCTTCGGAAGGAGACTCGGCCCGATGTCTCTATTTACAATGGATGAGCACATTAGGGTAATCAAGTAGAAGATCAAAAGTGGAGAGCTAATTGACTTACACTCCCCTCCAAGTCAAGCTCCTCCTGAAGTGGAGGTTAAGGTTGAACAACCTGAGACAACACAACCTGGACCTCCTATTGAGCCTCAGCAAGCTTCATCTCTGATCCACAGCAGGGCCAAACTCCCTCTCCTTCTAAACCTGTGAGGGAGGAACATCCAACTGAGCAAGAGAAGACTGATCAACAAGATGCTGCAGACCAGTCTTCTCAGTTAAAGTCCTCAAAGAGGAAGAAGAGGATGGCTTCTAAACCAAAGTCAAAGAAGAAGAAGAAGTCTGAATCATCCACCTCTATACCTCAGGCTGAGTCAGATCAACCTGAGGAAGTGCATGAAGAGGCAGCCCAATCAACTCCAATCCAAGTGGCTCCTTTTGCATCTGAGAGACCCATCTTATCCTGGACCTTGACAACTAATCCAAAGAGATGGCATGTGATCAGAGATCAAGGTGGTGAAAATGTCTACACATGGCAAGACCTATTCAACCTACCTCTGCATGATCTCTTTGAGATGAGAAGATACTATGAGAGTCTGAGTGATCCTGACCATCTAATGAAGAAAGGCATGGTCATCATCATTATGAGGACTGTCAAAAGCTAAAGATCTTCAAATGTTTTGGTAGCATCAGCCTAGGGGGAGTTTGTAAGGATTTCTATAAGTCTGATGTAGCCAAAACATCCTAAGTCTTTCTACATGCATGCACTGAAGAACAGAAGTAGAAATGCTTCGGAAGTTTTACACCTTGTATTAGAAATATTCTAAGTGTAAAATCTTCCAAAGCCAAGACTAACATCTTCCGAAGCCAAAAGTGAAGTCTTCCGAAGCTTCAAAGACAAAGTCTTCTAAAGCCAAAGAGTGAAGACAGATTTCTTCCAAAGACTTTTAGATACATGCTTTTATCTTATGTACTTTACCATAAAGCTGGACCACCTTTCCGCTACAACTCTGTTTAGTCACCAACTTACATGAGTTGGTGAAAAGGTCCATGCTTTTGGTAACTGTACATTGATGTCTTGAGTCTGTGCTTTCTACTTTATGTACTTTTATTCTTTTTGTAATATATTAGGATGTGAGCTATGGCATGTCATAGTCACTAGTCAAAAGGCAATCTGCCTTTTGACTCTACATTTGATTTTGTAGTTGTCTAGTCTTATGTATCTAGCTGGCCTTCAAAGTATGGCCGGTTGTAGGATGTAGTATAAAGTATCTCAAGTACTTGTAACTTTTTTTTTATGCTTTGTAACATTTGTAAAAGAACTTGAGAAGCAATATACAACATTCTTGAAAACCAAATACTTGTGTTGTTAGCTATCTTGTTCTGTCTCTCATTTTACTTGTGTTCTTAGCATCTTTCACATAAGTTAACCAGTTCCCTATTTGATCTGTTAAGTGTTCTAAGGAACTCTCCTCATTGTGTGTTGTGTTGTAATTGCATACCCTTCACCGGTCCTGCACTCTGGATTCATAACCTCCACCGGCTCCCATTTGGCGTGGTTTCTTACCACCCTCCATGCCTTGATGCTCATAAAGCCTTTTTCTTGTAAACTTTATTGTATTTGCTTAAGGCTTTTTAGAAGAATATCCTCGTCATTGCTTCCACTCGTCCAACGATGTTATAATATTTTTAAAAACAAAAAATATGAATTACACAATAAATAAATTATAAAAACAAAATGTAAATATATAAATATTAAAGTAATAAATTTTACTTGTGGATATATATTCTGTTAAAACGACTCATCATATGGTTCATTCTCCCCCCACTTTGAGTTTAGCCGATCAACAGTTCGGTTGGTCGAACTAATAGTGACGGTGAAGTGTCGAAACACCTTCTTTCAAAACGAGCCATTTTTTGGTAATCTCCAAAAGTAGGGTCTTCAGATACATATATCCAACCCTTTGCCATTGCCTACTCTTCATTTTCATCCCAAGCCTTGTTAGTGGCACGGGTTGTCGATTTTCCTTTCGACTTAGATTAGGTGGGGGTGTTTCTTTGACATGAATATCTTCATCTTCGCTTTCGTAAACTTGAAGATCATTGAAGGATTTGTTTTTCTTCTTCATTTTCTACGTCTTCTACTTCTTGTACGTATTGAGGTGGGTTTTGAAAAGGGTTTGGTAAGTTATTATAGCAAGAAAATTATGATGAGTTTTGAAACGTGGATATAGTTAGGCAGCAAACCAATGGTTGGAGATATTCGTAAGGATTTTATAACCAATTGGTTATGTGGGGTGGTGGTGGGTTGAACGGTTGGGTAGAAGGTGCCGGTTCACTTGGACCCGAATGCACCTTTGGTCTATTTCTTTTGGAGTTATGAGCTCGGGATTTTGAGGATTTTTTGGTGGAACTCATATTTTCGAATGAAGAATATAAATTTGTGTAAGAGTAGATGAATAATATTTAAGAATGGTGTAAAATTTATGAGTTTTAGGTTCGTATTTATAGTGTAAATTTTTTAATTAAAGGCATATAACCGTTGAGGGTGAGGTGGGGGTGGGTGTACCAACGGTCCAAAATATGACCATTTGGAACGGTCAAAATTCTCAAAAAGCGAGAGGAGGGCACGACGACTACATGTCGTGCGGCAAAGGATTCTTGTTGCGTGGGGGACAGATGGCAGTGTTGCCACGCGACGCCGATCTCCGCCGCAGGTGTCCGGCGTGGGCGCCCCCACCCCCTAATGGCTATGACAATACTCTTATTATTTAATTATTACTCGATCCAAGTGCCAAAAAAATATTGGCGCTCATGATTTTTAGACGAACAAAGGTTTGTATATGATCCTATCTCTATGAATGACATGTTATCCTAAAAACCAATTTTCACCTATGAATGCTAAGAATTTATACTATCTATTTTGCTAAAACTGTATTGTCTTTGTCAAAGTTAACTAAATAATTGTAGCGGCTTATAAAATTTATACTATCTATTTTAAAATTTGTAATGTTTGTTTTTTAGAATTTTTACTATCTTTAAACTAGTACTATTTTTAACAGATTATCAAAATGTGATTTGTAGTTAAGAAAAATGGTTTATTGTCAATAATAGATAAAAAAATAGTACAATTCGATTTCAAAATCGTATAAATGAGTTAATCATAGTTCGCTTGAGATAGTGTTGAAGTGGCTATAAACTTTCCTAATACTATTTAGGTAAAATTAATTTTTAATGTATGTATGCATAGGAAAATTTTAGAATACAAATTAGTGTTTCGTGGGAAGTATTAAAAGTAATATATACCCTTGATTTAAATAAATGAACGGTTTAGACTAAGGGATGAATTCACATGCATGAAAGAGGCCCGGAGAGGTAGATTTGAAAGCAACCATTAATTGTTGACTTTTTATAAATCTTTTTAATTTTTTAAATGCATATTATTTTTTATACCATATTAGTTTAAAAAAAACCTACAAAATTAAAATTTTATTCTCTATAATTTGAGTATAGTATTTATGTATTTTTTTTCTAAAAATCAATCGTTTATTAAAGCATTTATGTGTTGTGTGTATACATTGTGTGATTATTGACTGTAAAATTATAAATATAATTTGTATAATTATCAAGTAACTTGAGTAATTATTTTTTATAACTTGAGTAATAAATATAAATTTTGTAATTATCAAATAACTTGAGTAATTATTTTTACAACTTAAGTAATTATTATTTGTGTGTATGCATAAACATAGGTTTGCGTAATTTCAAAAACGATCTTGTGTAATTACCATATAACTTGCGTAATTATATATCTATATGCGTAATTGTGTTACAGAAGAAAGTACACATCTCCCCAAAAGACACGTGTCACGCCCCATTGATTTTGTATGGTTGATATCCATAACTTATCAAATATCATATGTTCGATAATAATATTATGATATTATAATAACGAATCGCTAAATATATCATATGTAAATATCCACAAGAATCCGAGTGTCTATATAATTGAACTCAACAAAAACAAGATAACTCCAAAAGCTATCATTACGACATTCTCGTATATGTTCAAAATCTAACCCCGCGAAGCGTGGATCTAATTCGCTAGTATAAAGATGGGAGGTTAGTATATAAAGTACAAAAATGTAGAAAGCCCTAAATAACGTGACAAAAACAAAATATAAAATGGGAAAAGTGAATATGATACTATCACACACTTAAGCTTAGATGTGAAATTACACAAAAACTCCGTCGTTTTGTTTAATTTACATCAAAACTACGACGTTTTACTAAACGTAAATCAGAATTAAACCAAAAATAAGAAATAATTAAACATTTAAACCTAACATCGACCTTTTTCATTGGAATCAATAAATGACGAAAACTAAACACAATCGATCAAAAACTAAACGGTATATTAGTTCCATTTAATTCAATAGGGCAAGCAGGTTGGGAGATGTTGCTAACAATCGTCGATTTTATGTTCCATTCACTATTATATTATGGATTTCAAATGAATTGGTTTCTTCGATTAAATTCAATTCAATGGGCATCCATTATATTGTTTGTGATTTTCTTTAAAGCATCCATAGTCTTTTATACGACAAAAGAAGTAGAAATTAGATTTAGTTATTAATTATTTGTGGTTTAGTTTTGATTTACATTAAGTAAAACGACGTAGTTTTTTACGTAAATAAAAAAAAAAACTAAGTAGTTTTATGTGTTTTCAAGGTTATGTCTGTGACAGTATATATTTACTTTCTCCTTTATGATTATATCTACTTATCATTCATGTAAATTAATAGCAATAATAACATGTTTGAATGAATATATTATTTCTTATTTAACATAACTTTTATACAAAAGTAACAATTAAAAAGTTTAAAGGGACCCACTTCAAAAAAAGTACAAAACATTATTTGTAATATGGTATGTACTTGAGTCTTGACTAGAAAAGTCAAAAAACTCAATTTCCGTATTTTGTTAAGAGAAAAAAAGAAAAAAAAAAAAAGAGGGAAATCCCAATGTGGGGGTGGCATTGCATTTAGCAAATGGAAGAGATTCCTGGATGCATCAATCTTAAAAACAGGAAAAGACAACCGAGGATAGGAGTTGACTGGTCAAACCTTGATTCTGCAGAAGCAGACTTCTCTGGCAGAGTGTACTCCCCCAAGCAGTCAAGCACCATCTGTTTTCTTTTCTTTATGCCATACATTATTATATATATTATTATTATTATTATTAAGATATAAAGTTTATTTTACGCAAACTACTTTTTAGTATTTTAAAGATTTTATAAATCTTTTAATTTATCCAATTCTGATAATTTAAAAACTAAGAAATATTGAGATAATATTATACTTTTATCTTTCTTTACTGATACTAGTGCATTAGGTTGATAGTGATGTACCACGAATTGAACTCCTAGCATTTTAAAAGAGATAACTTAAGAAAATAGAATAGATAGGATTGTGAACTTAAAATCATTTAAGCACTATATGTAAGTCCGTGTCAATTATGACATTCAACATGTTGTTGTTTGAACACTTTAGGATATAGTGATTGATTGACTAATTGATGCTATCAATTTGGAAGGTTTGTTGTGGTTGATTAGAAGGCATAGCGATTTGAATGTTAAGGGGGGAGGGTTGGCATCCACGCCGGGCCTCCTAGTATGCCTCGGCATGTTCTCCAACATGTTTTCGTGATATGGTCTCGCAGTGGGTTGCTTTCAAAATCCGACGCTTGGGGTCAAATCCCCCTATCTCAATGCCTACTTTTGCATGGTGTGGTGTGACATGAATGCACTTTTTAAATATGAGAGTGTGGTCTTGTGTGAAATGGTTTGACATGACATGTTTTTATGTGTGGGTTCATTATGTGATGGATGTTTATGGCACGAGTACCCCCTCTATCCTAATACTAATTTTACTGTATGACGCGAGGCACTCTATCAACTAACCCATGTCATATTCTATTTTCAACTAGCTTTAGCAAACCCGTGTATTATACGGGTTGAATAAATAAAATATTATATGTAATAAAATTTTACTTAATTAAAAAATAATATTCTAAGATAAGATATAATTAAATTATGTAGGAGTAAAAACTATAAGTAATAAAATAACAATATCAACTTTTTAAATTATTTTTTTCAAAAAAAAAAACTCAAAACTTTTTGTTTAAAAAAATTGTCATTTTTACAAATTTCCTTATTATAACTCACATTTTTAATTATTTTTTGGATTATAAAATTTTACTTTTTAAAAACACTAAATTTAAAATATTTCATATTTTTGAACAAGTTTGATGTTTTAGAAAAGAAATTAGTTTATAAAATCTTGTTTCTTTAGAAATAACATAAATAAAACGATAAAATTCTTAGTTTATTAGAAAACCATTTTTAATTTAAAAAAGACTTAAATAATATATTCGTAATTAAGGTAATTATTTAGTAGAAGAGAGAAGCGGGAGAATTTTTATAAGAATGAATATAGTGTTGTCACATGTGATTCATAGTTACCATTTTATTAAAGTAGAAAGATTTCTAATTTTATTAGACTATATCTATTAACTTTTGATCATTAGCTTGGAAAGTTTTATGTACACAAACTCAATCTAAGGTAGAATTGTTGAGATTTCCAAAGATGATCAACACAAGATGCACTTTCATAAAAAAACATTATGTTTGACGAAGTGTTTACAATAATCAATATATAATATAACCAATAAATGAAATCCTAAATACAAATCACAAACATCGACGATTATCTTAGTAAAATTGCCCAATGATCAACTCTAATATACGTTGACATTTCTCTAAGTATTCTCACTAACAAGTGAAGCATATAATATAAAGTATAAATTTAAAAGTTCATCATCATATCTAGATATTACGTAATTTGTGAAGCTAACACCATTCACAAAGTAAAATGAAACACTTTTGTTACTTCGAATATTTGTTTTACAATACAGATTTAAGATGGAAAGAAAACATTAATTAAATTTTTCATTAAAAATAAGTTGAAAATTAACAAAAAGAAATAAGCTTTTAAAAAATAAGCTGAAAATTAACAAAAAGAAATAGGGTTTTGTTAAGGATTTGTATTCAACCGAGGTTTCTTAAAGCAATTGCCAATAAAATGGCTTCCCGTCATGGCTTAAGGAGCAGTAAATTATCAACATGACATTCATCATCTCTTTTAATGTTTTTTTCGCTCTGTAAAGTCATTTTGTTATGGAGAATAAGGAGCGGTGCACTCATGAATATTCCATTTTGTGCAACATGAAACATATTGATTGCATCTATCGCTTCTTAGAACTTTATCTTTATGTTGAGTTGATTCTCAACCTTGTTATATACAAGACAAACTTGTCTATTGCTTCACTCAAGCAAATAGACATAACAATGTCTAGTATTATTATCAATAATTGTGATGAAGTACTTGTTACCACCTCTAGTGGAAACCAACCTTAAATCACGCACATCAATGTGAATCATATCAAGAGGCTTGGTTATTTTTTTCAACCGCCTTAAATAATGTTCTTGTTCATTGTCTTTAACATATGTTTTACATTATGGATTTGAATCAACAAGGAAAGTAGGTATATAATCTAATTCAATTAAACAAATTAAAATAAAATTATCATAACCAAGACGACCATGCGAAACACTAGACGACTCAATCAAGTAAGTAGAAGTAGAAGCATTTTTATCCATATCCCTTTTTATGAGCAGTTACATTGAGTTTAAACATACTAGTTTAGGCATACCCTTTTCCAACAAACATACAACACTTAAATAAAACAAATTTATCACATTTTAAAACTAGATGATTGTTAAGCAATTATCCAGACATAAGGCTCTTGCACAAGGCGGGAACATAGAGCATGTTGCTTAGTGTGAGCTCCTTCCCCCCAAGTATCTTCAATACCACAACTCCTTCACTCTTGATGTCGATAGTAGATTCATTCCCCATGTACATCATTTTGTTTACCACCATCTCTTTAACTGTATTAAAGAGAATTTTGTCCAGCTAAACATGCAATGTTGCTCCGATGTCAACCCACCACCCCTTGGGGTTGTTTGACACCAAGTTGAGCTCCTTCAACAAAAGAGTACGATCCGAGATCATAGCAACAAGTGCATATCATCATCAACCATGTGCGTTTTCTCTTTTTTCGGTTCCTTTGATGAATAGATTCACCACAGTTGTAACATTTCCCTTTAAGGAAGCCACACTCTTTTCACACCTCCTATTCTTGGCCCAAGGTTCACCGCCTTAGCATTCCCTTTCTTTTTATTATTTTTATAGTCTTTAGTGGATTAACCATGCTCTACTATGTTGGCCTTAATCAATAGTTGAACTTGACTTTATTTTTAAGCCAATATGTTATCTCCCTTAATTCAAAGACAAAACCATAAGGTCTTTAATAGTCATCTCCTTCCTCTTATGCTTAAGGTAATTCTTGAGATCTACGTAGCTAGGAGGTATTTTTCAACTATAGCTACAACTTAAAAAGTTTCACCGAGTTCCACCCCCTTCAACATGAATCATTAAGTATATCTTGTAACTCTTGAACAGGCTAATCATAGTTCTAGAATCAATGATTTCAAAGTCCAACAAATGGGACACAACGAATTTCTTCGTGTCAGCATACTCATTTTCCATGTACATTCCAATGACGTCCATAAATTTTAGCGGTTGTTATCTTGCAGTGCACGATAAAGTGTTCACAAGGCCATTGATCACATCGTTGTGAAATAAGTACTCGGATTGATTCTAAGCATCAAACAACGCTCACTGATTGAGCGTCTGCCACCCCTTCAGCAAGTTGAAGGGAAAACTGTCAAGAACCTCGTACGGTTCAAAGTGGTCAAGAAGAACATCATCTTTTGTTGCCACCTTTTGAAGTCCATACTAGAATTTTTTTGGTTTCTTAGCATGGTTTGCTATAGCCCGAGAAACTTCGGTACCAACTAATGGCCCTATGATGATAGAAGAAGTAGAATAGTTTGTATCCATTCCTAAAACAAATAAATTAATAAGTTAAACTAAAAAAATGGTGAATGTCATAACAATAGTGCAATATTACAATACAGAAAGTGTTTTTGTTTTAACTTAGGGTTATCCTGTAAAAACTAAAATTTTAAAAGTCTTTTTAAAACACAATATAAATGGTGTTTTTAAATATATTTTAAGTTTGAAGGAAAACTGTTCACAAAGTAAAATGAAAACTAAATTTCATTCTAAAAGAATTACTAATATAGAATAAAATAAGTAAAAGTTTAAAAGAAAGAAATCGAGTTTGGCTGATGAGTTCTATTCAAAACTTAAAACAGGTTTCAGGCCATTCGGGTCAACCCGCCTATCTCTTAGGGTACAATAGCTTAAGCAGATTGCACTGTCGAGATTATCCTATCACCCACGACTATACCCGCCATGCAATGTAGAGAAGGCTAGAAATTCTTTAAAGTGTGGTGTTTACTAGCCGGAACATGTAAGTTTAAATGTATAGAACAACTTAAAAATACTAAAGGTGGCTCTAAAGCGAATCATAGAGATGCGGGCACGTGAAGTGTACCATAAAGTACAACATTGCACCTGTCGCCCTGCATCTGATCTCGTGCCCAGGCATGGGCACATTGGGCGCTTCACACCCATTTGGCTGCCACTAGATGTACGGTGTCATATAGGAAAACATTTCAATTGCAACTCACCTTTACTAACCCATTCATGTTTTTTCCCTCTCCAATGCGAGACAAACTCAATTTTTCATTGTTCTATATATTTTAACCCCACAACTTCGAGCATCGATATGTCATTAATCTTAGCCTCGATTTTAGACATGGTTTGGTTCGTTGTGATCCTCTCAGATGGTAGAACACAAACCAAATGGTTCAATAATTATGTTAGTTAGAAATATAAATAATTAGTAGTGTCCAAAGTGAGTGAAAAAAACATATATTTCACTAAATTTCCAGTAATCTCCCGTATGAGCGGGGATCGACTCTTGCAATCAAGTGTCAAAATATTATTTTAACAACTGCGTAATGTAGGAGAAGTAGGTTTTTCCTTTGAACACTCCTTTTTGAAGTATAATTGGGCTCCTAATAGCTAGTAGATCTGATGTCATTAAACCACCCTTTTTTCATGTACATGGTGTTATACTTCACACAATACTCTTTTGTTCAAGAGATATTCTAGTGAAGCAAAATCACGATTGAATACCAAGGAGAAGACGAAGAGTTAACTAGTTAACATCCACTTATATCTTTATAATTCAGTTTTTCCTTCTTTCCCTTAAACTCTTTACATTTCATATACTATTTTTTGTGTCGGTTGATTAACAAGAAATTTTTTTGGAAACAATTTACATTCAAACATAAGTTTCTAAACAAGAATGCTTTTAGGAAAACCTATTCACTTCCTTCTCAAGTTTTTAACATTACTATATTCATGTATGATAAAGTGATTATGAAAACCCTCTGATGATTATATTTTGATCGAGAGAATGGATAAAGTATGGAAAAATGGTTTAAATATGATAGTACGATTTTTAGCCAATGTGTTCATTTGAGTCCTCACTCGGATAAGTTTCTATATTCATTTCTTGTTAAACCTTATCCGAGACCACTTGACTATTTGAGTGAGGATGTTTTCTGAGTAGCTAGGCTATCTGAGTTCTTAGGATTGCCTAAAGTCTATGCATTTATGTTCATGACTAGTCCCAGTTTGGACTTCAATATGATAGACAATGATTATCTAAGTGGTATGTTCGTCCTAGTTTAGATCAATCATTCGAGCTCGTGCTCTCTTTCAAACTTGTTTCATTGTTTAAGTTAGAATGGTGTCTAAGGACTCATCCCAGACTAATGGACTCATCCTAGTACTTTTATCCACCTGAGTATGGCTTACTCATATGAGTTCAGCCAATTCCTTCGAGTTATATTAGTGTTTGAGTTTCCGACACGTGATTAAAGTTTTAATCCTTGAACCAACTTACATAAATGTTTTCATGGGGTTTTCATGGATCATCCTTTTGTATCTAACATAAAAGACATAATAATAGTATTGCTTAAATAGTATGACATAGAGTATAGAGCAAAGTTTTATAGCTGAAAATATGTAAAGGTTTATGAATAGTTTTTCAAGTCTTGCATGTAATACAAGAAAAGGTTAAAGTAATCGAAGGTTAGAGTTTATTTAAAGGTTATTGTAAAGTTACTAAGTCTTGTAGAACTCTAAACTAGGGCTTGTGTAATGGTATGGTAATGGTTTATGTCTTATGGACAATATATATATCGTAATATGAAATAGTTATGTCTTGCCTCTATGTTAAGAAAGGGCTACATCTTGTCTTTATGACAAATATAGTTAAGTCATGCCTGTGTGCAAGAAAGGGCTACGTCTTGTCGTTATGAAAAATATAATTACCTCTTGCCTACGTGCAAGAAAAGGCTAAGTCCTATACATGTTATGGGAAAGGGATTAACTATTGCATGTGTTGCAAGAAAGGGATGATAAGTCTTGCTAACATGGCAAGAAAGGATTATATTAGTCTTGTACTAGGATAAGCATGCTTGTATATATTATAATCATTTATGTATTATGTATGGTAAAGCTTGACTTAAGTTGGTAATTATATGCTATGTCATGTTATATTATGTTAAGCTATAATCCACACTACAAGATACGCAAGCAATAGTGGAGACATGGGCATTAGCGGCGACATTATTAGCGGCTAAAGATTGGCGATCCACCGTTTATTTACTGATTCATATCTAGCCGTTCATCAGCCATTAGATCTAATGGTTGTGGTTAAATCGTACTTTTATCATTAGCGGTGACGCCTTTAGCGGTGACGCGTCGTCGCTAATGCTCTATCATATACGCAGGTTCTTATCTTCTCTTTTCATTTTCCCTCTGCACCCTCCTCCGCGACCAGCCACTGCCGACGCCTTACCGCCGTGCCACCACTCTGACCGCACTGCAGCCACCACCCACCACTCACCACACCCACCACCATCCGACCGCAGCCACCACCCACTACCCACCACAGCCACCATCATTCCGATTTGCTGCCACCGCGAGCCGACCATAGGCCACAACCACGAGCCGACCACTGTCGTCGCTGTTCCTCCTGTTCCGTCGCCGTTACTACAAAGATTTTGATTTCTAGATCCGTCATTTTTTTGTTTTTTCTTTTTTTTAAAGATTTTTGTTTTCTAGATGTAAATGCTTTAGGTGGTGCTTAGTTGATAAAGTTATTTGTTTGATTAGTGTTATTTTGGATGAGATAACATATAATTTATGATTTAAGTTTTGATTAGCTGATAAATGTATTTGTTAAAACCATATTAAATATGTAAATGCTTAACTTTTGAACTAATTGGATTAGGATTAGAAGTCCTATTTTTTGAAACAATATTTAGAATGAGAAACTAAATTTGCTGATATATGCTTTAAGTTTTGCTTAATATTTGAACTATATGGATTTGGGTATTTTGTTATTTAGTTGGTTATAATTAGTTGAAAGTATATAAAACATGTATTTTAAACTATTAAGTCATTTAGTTGACAAATTAGTTGTACTAGATTATTTAGATATTTACTTAAAAGAAACAAAATTCCTATAATGAATATAAGAAGAAATTAATACTAAAATCTAACAAAATGAGACATTCTTTGAACATAATGTAATAATGTTTCAATTTCTTCAAACAATGTCACATTTTATTTAATTTTCTTACTAATTTCTAATTGTTGTTCATTATTAGCTTTTAGGTTTCATGATCTCATTCTAATCACCATGAGCTTAGAAATACCCGCCCGAAATTGATTTAGTAATTAATTTCGGGTTGTCCCCGTTTTGGGACTGTTTTTTGAGTATTTTATCTAATTTAGAATATGAATGTGTATTACATGATTGTTTGTGTAAGAAAGATTTGGTTGTCATTTCTCTTTGCTCCTCGGGTATATATCTCTATATGTATATACTTGGGAGCTTAGTGGAAATGCTGCCGGATTTTTTTAAACAAACAATCATGTAATACACATTCATATATGAGATAAGATATTCAAAAAGTGGGTATAACAGCCTACCTTTTTAAATTCTATATCCGTTGTCCTAGTTTGTATTCATGTTTAAAAGGATAGATATTCATCCCCTTAAATCCTAAATTATATTGCAGTCATGTAATCATGTCTGTCGATAAAAGTTGGCTTCTTAATCCGAACCGTAGATCACCTGAGTATCTGTAAGGACTCAGCTCTTTTATCGATATGAGTGAAAAACATATCGACAAATATGGCCTGATTAGATGTCCGTGTAGGAAATGTCAGAATACCCAATTATTAGGATGTGTTAAAATGAAATATCATTTAGAAATATGGGGCATGTGTCGGACGTACAAGGATTGGATCTATCATGGTGAAAGTTTAATTCCTGAAGTTGTAGTGGTAGATGATGTTGAGCCAACAAAGGAATGCCTGACGTCATCAAAGACGTTATGGAAGAGAGTAGCGGTGTCCGTGATGATTTTGAGGACTTGTTAGAGGAAGTTCAATCATAATTATATCCTGGTTGTAGTAAGTTTTCTTACCTTGACTTTTTAGCAAAGCTTATGAATATTAAGGTGAAAAATAAATGCACCAATAGCTCATTTGATGTCACTATAAAGTCAAGAAGACATTAAAGAAGATTGGTTTAGGGTATGAGTCGATACACGTGTGCAAATATGATTGTGCTCTTTTCTGGGCAGAAAACCTATTGTTACAAAATTGTCCAGTTTGTAACGAGAGTCGTGGGTCGATACAAATACAAAGGGCAAGAAGTTATCTCACAAGCTGTTACGATGGTTTCCTTTAACCCAAGACTATGACGTCTGTATTCTTCAAGGCACACTACAAAAGATATGATTTGGCATAATACCGGACGATCAGAAGATGGTACAATGCGTCATCCTGTTGATGGTTCTTCATGGAAATATTTTGATATAAAGTACCCTACCTTCTCGAGAGAACCCCGAAACGTCCGCCTAGGACTTGCAGCTGACGGTTCCAATCCATTTGGTAACATGAGTTCGGCTCATAGTGTGCGGCCTGTTATACTTACGACATACAATCTGCCTCCATGGCTATGCATGAAGGAGTCCTCATTCACGTTGTCATTGTTGATTCCTGATCCTAAATCCCCCAGGAAGGACATGGATGTTTTTCTTAGGCCGTTGGTGGATGAGCTTAAGTAGTTGTGGGTGTCAGGCGTACGTACTAAAGACATGGCGACAAACACATTTTTCACAATGAGGGCGGCTTTGTTATGGACTATAAACGACTTTCCAGCTCGTAGTAGTCTATCAGGTTGGAGTGGGCAGGGATAAAAAAGCATGCTCGACTTGTAACGAAGACACTCCTTCAATGCGTGTCACAAATAAAGTCGTTTATGTTGGTCACCGTCGGTTTTAGATGCAGACCATGATAGGAGAACAAGTTTGGACTTCAATGGGGAACCCGAGATAAGAGCCCCTCTAAAACAATTTAGTGATACTGACATAAAAACTCAACTTAGTCGGCTACGCCACCGTTTACCGGGTAAGCATACTGATTTTGGAGGTGTTAAATCAAAGCGGGAGGAGTATGAGTTAAATTGGTCCAAACGAATCATATTTTTTGAACTTGAGTACTAGTCTTCTCTACAGCTAAAATACAACTTAGATGTGATGCATATAGAGAAAAATGTGTGTGATTGTTTGCTAGGTACTCTTCTAATGAATGAAAAGAGCAAAGATACACCAAACGCACGGGTTGACTTGAAAAATCTAAATATTCGGAGTAGGCAATGGTTAGAGAAAAAAATGGCAAGTGGTATAGCCCCCACCCAAAATACTCATTAAAGACCAGTGATCGAAAGTTATTTTGTGAGTTTATGTATAAACTGCCTGAAGGGTTCAGCAAGAGAGTGATAGATAACAATAATAACATTACTGGGTTGAAATCTCATGACTGTCATATTCTCATGCAACGTTTGATATCGATTGGTATTAGAGGTTTTTTGGCCAAAGATACTTATACACCAATAGTTGATCTGTGTATATTTTTTAAGAAACTTTGCTCCAGAACACTATTAATAGACGATATGAAGAAAGCTAAGGAGGCCATTCTTATAATATTGTGCAAGTTAGAACTGATCTATCCTCTAGCGTTTTTTGAAATTATGGTTCAATTAGTTTTGCATTTACCTGATGAAGCGATTCGTGGTGGTCCAGTGTGTATGAGATGGATGTATCCGTTTGAAAGGTATATGAAAAAACTAAAAAATTATGTCATAAACAAGGCAAGACCAGAAGGTTGTATAGCTGAATGTTATGTTGCTGAAGAAGCTCTATCATTTTGTCCGAGGTACCTTTGAGATGTTGAGACTCAGTTCAATCGCCCTGATAGAAATGAAGATCTCATTATCCAAAAAAGAAAGATATATGCATTTGAGTCAAAATATCGTCCGGCTAGCGCAAAAAAGATGAAATATCTTTCTCCAAGCGAAAAACTTAAGCTAAAATGGTTTGTGCTCGATAGTTCTCAAGAAGTCAGAGACTATATGAAGTAAGAGTTCCTATCTTTAAGTTTTTATCATTAGTTAAATATATTTCGTTCCTCACTTGTCATATATTTTTATCAACAATATAGTGAATTCAAATCTGAACGCTCACATGATGTAACACCCGGTTATTTGTTTATTTTGAAGCCGACGAAAGAAGAAAAGAAATAAAGTCCAAAGTCGAGGGACCAAACTCGCCAATGAGAGAAAGTTGGGGAAGTGGGAATATTTAAGGGAGAGGGCAACCCTTACCCTCTCCCCACACCCACCAAAATCAGCCATCAAAGAAGAGAAGAGAGAAAGAAGAGAAAAGAGGAAAAAGTGTTGGTTCGGGTTTGTTCGAGTGGCCAAAATCGTTGAGGAGCGAGTCAAATCGAAGCCCTTGTCGTTTTGCTCATTTGTGTGAGTTCTAGGACCCCACTTTTACTTGTTTTCAACCGATTTTGGGCCTGGAAAGCATCAAAAACCCGTTTTTGTATGTGTGTGTTTATGACCTATTTGGGTGTGTTGCGTGTGATGCGTTTAGAGTTTGTTTCCGGGCTTGTGTGTGCTTGTATAGTGTTGTGGTATGTATTTCTAAGGTCTAAGATGGTTGATTTAGGCTTAGAATGGGTTTGGATGAGCTTGGAGGCCGAAAATGGCAGATTGGGTTCGGGATGAACTCCTTTCTGCATCAGCTAGGGCTAGGCGACCGACTGGAGGCCATACGACCAATTGAGAGGCGATTGAGGTTCATTCGCACGATTGAGGTTCATTCGCACGATTGAGGGTTCATTCGCACGATTAAGGTTCCATTCGTACGATTGGGAGTCCAGTCGCATGGGGAGTCATACGATTGAGGGTCCAGTCGCATAGGTGCTTAGTCGCATGAGTCCATTCGCATGAGGTCAGTCGCATTGGTGCTCATTCGCATTAGTTCCATCCGCATGAGGTCCGTACGCACGACTGGATGTCCATTCGCGTAGATGTTCATCCGCATGAGTCCAATCGCATGATGTTCAATCGCATGAAGGCCATGCGACTGAAGGGTGTCCATACGCCCGAATAGGGCTGTTGCACTCGAAGTAAATTGTAGTTCGACTTCTGACTTTCGAGGGAATGTGTAGATATAAGTTTTGACGTAAAGGTCCCCGTAAGAGCATGTAAGATGACTGTTATGGCCTTAGAGAGTATGTTGGGCATGATGATGATGATGATGTTGCATGTTTATGCATGTTATGTATGTATGATGTTGCCCTGTATGATGATGATGACTGTGTATGATATGTTCCTTATTATGATGTATGTTTATCTTTCTTGTGGCTTTACGTGTCATGTTAATGAATAAAATGAAGTATTATGTAACGTAAAGTGAAAGATAAAGAAAAGAGGAACATGAAGTAAGAATGCATGCATTAATGAGTAATGAAAGTAAAGAAAGTCTTGCAAGCATGGTATGCACATCGGGGTCTTTCTTTGTGATTGACCATTTGTACAGAACTATTGCTGCATACCTTAGGTACTGTGACCACGAGTTGTGACGAATCGTTATAGAAGGTCTACGATAGGCCTAGGTCCAGAACCATGAACAGAAAGGTATTGCGTATGGCAATGGTACACATATCTTCATACCTTAGGTATTGTGACCACGAGGTGCGACGCACCGTTATAGAAGGTCTACGATAGGCCTAGGTCCAGAACCATGAACAGAAAGGTATTGCATAGTACACCTAAACTTTATCCTAGGTGTTGTGGCCATGAGGTGCGGTGAACCGTTATAGAAGGTCTATGATAGGCCTAGGTCCAGTACCATGAACAGAAGGGTAAGGTTTATAGTTGATGGAAAAGAGAAAAGTTGTAATGATTAAAGGATCTAAAAGTTACAGTATGAATGAATGATGAAGATAATAATGATATTATATGTGTATACGTATGATGTATGATCGCATGAGGAAACGAAAGGTTTTAATGAAAGTATAGTATGTTTTATTATAAAACTAGAACTCACTCAGCAACACTGACTTTTATGTGTTTCCAGTTAGCAGGTAATGATTGTTGAGGATGGCATGAGGTGGCTACTTAGCTCTTTTGGGATGGCATCCATTCATTTAATGCTTTTGTGATGTAATGCAACAATGTATTTTGTAACCGATTGACGCTGTATTATTTGGCAAAAGTTTTTATAATGAAATGAGATGTCCTTTTGAATGTTTCCGCTGCAATATTTTCCTAAGGCAAATGTAATTATAAGTTTTATGTGCGATGAGGATCCAACTGTAAGTGTCTCGGGAACAGGGCCTTACAAGTTGTTATCAGAGCCAAAGTTTAAGTGAAATGGGTAAATTTTCAAATAAACCTTAACTTAAACTGAAAATGGGACGGAAGGGAATGGGATGCCAATTTGAGTAGCTGCGTGCCATCAGGTATTTTCTTAATGATAACCGGTATTATGTGCGCATGTTATGTGGTTTACATGTTGTATGTAGATTTAGATACTAATGTAGTCAGGATAGGTAATGCTCGGAGTATGAATAGTAAAGTAAGTGGCTAATCACAACTGGCCACTGTAATTAGGGACTTACTATACTTGACATAAACTGAGCTGTTCCTTGAATGACCGTGTTAGTGTTTGAATCTTTCAGTGTGATTTAGAGAATGGATGGAGGTAGATCTTCTAAAGCTTCTAGGGGTGGAGGCCGTGGCGGGCCTGATGTTGAGCCGCGACCCAAAAGAGGAAGGCCAAGAGTTGAAAAGGTGGTTCCTGAAGAACCTGAGACCCCTCATCCGGAGGCTGGGGATGAGAGTGCAAACTTAAGGGCCTCGGTAAAGGAGGCTGTTGTTGAAGAAGTACACCAGGTTATGCAGACAATCTTACCGTCTGTGGTGACCGAAGTCATCAAGGCTGTGAAAGAAGGAGAAAGAAAGGATAGAAACAGGTCTTCGGGGGGGACGAGAGCAACCGGAGCCTGAAACAATTTTCTCTGATAATGAAGACGAGGAAGAGGAAGATGAGCCTGTGCAAGAGGTGGCACGAGGCTGTAACTATGGGGCGTTTATGAGATGCAAGCCCCCTTCTTTCGACGATAATGGCACTGCTGCCGCTGCTCACCGTTGGGTGAGAGAGGTGGAGGCTGTTCTCGACATCAGCGAGTGCCGGGAAGATCAGAAAGTGAAGTTTGCCACCCACTCGTTTGTGGACTCAGCTTTATGCTGGTGGGACAATATTGTCCAAGCAGAGGGTAATCGGGCAATCAGGAGAATGAGATGGCCTGAACTGAAGAAGTTAGTGATTGAAGTGTTCTGTCCTCATAGAGAAATGGATAAAGTTGAGAGAGAGTTCCTGCATCTGGAGGCGGGGACCATGACACATCAGCAGTATACTACCAAATTCAATGAGATGGCGCGCCTGGTGCCGGACCAAGTGACACCTTTGTCACGAAAGATTAAAAGATAAATTCAGGGTTTGCCAGCGGATATTCGCAGGCACATGATCGCTGCCCGACCAAGCACGTTTAGGTTGGCGGTGGATTTGGCGGGGAGACTGTATGATGAGAGAACGGTGGTGGTGACTGGAGGTAGCAAGAAGAGTGGTGGTGATCGGAACTGGCATGGGAAGAGGTTTGGTCGGGGTGAGGCCTCGACGGGTAACAAGAAGGCACGGGTGGACGACCGCCGTGTGGTCGCATCGGGTGCTGGTATAAAGAAGTGTGGTAGGTGTGGGAGAGAACATAGCGAGGAATGTAGGCTGGGGCTGAATGTGTGCTTCAAATATGGGAAGCCAGGGCATATAGCCAAGGACTGTCGTACGGTCCGGTGCTTTACCTGTGGCATGGAGGGCCACGTGAGCAAGGATTGTAAGAAGCCGAGGGCTGAGAGTTCTGGGGTGAAGAAGACGGGGAATGAAGGATCGAGGGCGAGTGCCAGGGCATTCACCATGACACAAGAGGAGGCTAGGACGGACCCTGACGTTGTGTCTGGTACGTTTCTAGTGAACCAAACTTTAGCTTCTGTGTTATTTGATTCTGGTGCTAGTAAAGTTTTATTTCTACTGCTTTCTGTGCTAAGCTGCCTGTTAGTAGTAGGCGGGTCGATGTGCCCTTCGATGTAGAAACTACCATAGGTAAGTCTACCCGGATTTCTGAAATGATAGAGGGCTGTGATGTGGAACTTGAGGGTCACAAGTTTCCTGTTAGACCGTTCATGATGACCTTAGGTGGTTTCAATTTGGTTCTTGGGATGGATTGGTTGGCGGACTTCAAGGCGAACATTATGTGTCGCAAGAAGATGATTCATTTGATAGCGCCTGATGGTAGTTCAGTGACAGTTTATGATGATCGGGTTACTACGATTCTGAAAGTGATCTCGATGTCGGTGGCGGGAAAGTGTATGAGGCGTGGATGTAGCGCTTACTTGGCCTATGTAAAGGATGTGGATACGCCAACCCACAACTAGCCGATGTACCGGTTGTGTGTGACTTTCCAGACGTGTTTCCAGAAGACTTACCAGGAGTGCCACCTGACAGAGAGATTGAATTTTAGATTGATCTGATACCGGGTGCCCAACCTGTTGCCAAGGCACCGTATCGGTTAGCTCTGACGGAGATGAAGAGTTGATGGAGCAGTTGCAAGAGCTGCTTGATAAGGGGTTCATTAGACCGAGTATCTCTCCTTGGGGTGCTCCGGTCCTGTTTGTAAAGAAGAAGGACGGTAGTATGAGGATGTGCATTGACTACCGCGAGCTGAACAAGTTGACGGTGAAGAACCGATACCCCTTACCGAGAATAGATGATCTGTTCGATCAGCTCCAAGGTGCCAGTTGGTTTTCAAGGATAGATCTTCGATCTGGTTACCATCAGCTGAAGGTGAAAGAGCAGGATGTTCCTAAAACAGCTTTCCGTACACGCTATGGTCACTACAAGTTTCTTGTTATGTCCTTTGGTTTGACCAACGCGCCAGCTGCTTTTATGGATTTGATGAACCGTGTGTGTTGGCCGATGCTGGATGAATCAGTGATTGTGTTTATTGATGATATCCTGATTTATTCGAGGAGCGAGATTGAGCATGCCGGTCACATTCGGGAGGTTCTAGAGACGCTGAGGAGGGAGAAGTTGTATGCTAAATTCTCCAAGTGCACGTTCTGGTTGTGCGAAGTTCAGTTCTTGGGTCATGTGGTGAATCCCGTGGGATTATGGTGGACCCGGCGAAAGTGGAGGCGGTTATGCAATGGAAGTCACCAAAGACGCCATCCGAGATTCGTAGTTTCTTGGGTTTGGCGGGCTACTATAGAAGATTTATCCAAGACTTCTTTAAGATTGCTTCTCCACTGACTAAGTTGACCCGAAAAGATGTAAAGTTTATATGGGGTCAAGCTCAAGAGAAGGCATTTGAGGAATTGAAGACGAGATTGACTCAAGCTCATGTTCTGTCATTACCCGATGGAAGTGAAGACCTGGTGGTCTATTCTGATGCTTCCTACTCAGGGTTGGGGTGTGTGTTAATGTAGAGAGGGAAGGTTATAGCATATGCATCCCGACAGTTGAAGGTTCATGAGGTCAATTATCCTACTCATGACTTTGAGCTAGCAGCCGTGGTCTTTGCACTAAAGATTTGGAGGCACTATCTGTAGGGGACGAAGTGCACCATTTTCATTGACCACAAGAGCTTGAAGTACTTCTTCGAGCAGAAGGATCTGAACATGAGGCAGAGAAGGTGGTTGGAGCTCATAAAAGACTATGATTGCGAGATCCACTACCATCCGGGCAAAGCCAACGTGGTGGCGGATGCCCTTAGCCGAAAAGAGAGACCCGAGCCGATTCGGGTAAAAGCTTATCAGTTGATCATGACCTCCGATGTAATGAAGCAAGTTAAAGAGTTTCAAGATGAGGTTTTGAAAGAAGATCATCTTAACTCTAAAAGAATGAGAGGTCTGGTCGCGGAGTTGGGTGAAAACACACTCGGTGTTAGAACCCGATTCGGTCGTGTGTGGATTCCTCGTTTTGGGGATCTACGGGTAAAGATCATGGATGAAGCTCACAAGACTCGATACTCCATTCACCCAGGTGCCACGAAAATGTACCAAGATATGAAGAAAGATTATTGGTGGCCGGGTATGAAGCGCGATGTGGTGGAGTATATGAGTAAGTGCCTTACTTGCTTACAGGTGAAGGCCGAGCATCAAAAGCCGTATGGGAAGATCCAACCTTTGGATATACCGGAATGGAAGTGGGAGCACATCACCATAGATTTCATTACGAAGCTGTTGCGTACCCCGAAAGGGTACGATGCCATATGGGTGATAGTTGACCGTTTGACGAAGAGTGCTCACTTCCTACCGATCCGCGAGACATATTCATCTGAGAGGTTGGCTAATTTGTTCATCCGGGAAATTGTAACTCGTCATGGTGTGCCGGTGTCTATTGTGTCTGATCGTGACACCCGGTTTACATCTAAATTCTAGAAGAAATTCCATGACGCTATTAGGACGAGGTTACATATTAGCACGGCTTATCATCTCCAGACTGATGGTCAGTCGGAAAGGACCATTCAGACACTGGAAGACATGCTTCGGGCATGTGGGATTGATTTTGGGGGAAGTTGGGATGACCACCTACCGTTAGCCGAATTCTCATACAACAACAGCTATCATGCCAGCATTGGTATGCCACCATATGAGATGCTATACGGTAGGAGATGCAGAACACCCGTTTGTTGGGGTGATATTGGTCAGAAGGAATTGGGGAGCGTCGAGGTAATCGAGGCTACGACTGAGAAGCTTGAGAAGATTAAAGCCTTCATGAAGGCAGCCAAAGACAGACAAAAGTCGTATGCTGATAAACGACGCAGGCCAATTGAGTTCCAGGTGGGTGACCGGGTTATGTTGAAGGTCTCACCTTGGAAGGGTATCATCCGCTTTCGAAAGCGGGGTAAGTTGAGCCCGAGGTACATAGGCCCTTTCGGAATCATTGCTCGAGTAGGAGAGGTGGCCTATAGACTGGAGTTACCGGATGAGTTAAGTGGAATTCACCCGACATTCCATGTATCTCATCTAAGGAAGTGCTTGGCAGATGAAGATATGATTGTTTCACTGGAAGATATCCAACTAGACGAAGGGCTCAATTATGTGGAGCAACCAGTGGCAATCATCGATCGAAAAGAGAAGAGGTTGAGGAATAAAACGGTTCCTCTTGTGCGTGTACAGTGGAAGCACAGGAAAGGGTCCGAGTCAACGTGGGAGACTAAAGAAGAGATGAGGCAGCATTACCCACGTTTGTTCGAGGAATAACGGGTTTTGGGGACGAAACCTATTTAAGGGGGGTGGACTTGTAACACCCGGTTATTTGTTTATTTTGAAGCCGACGAAAGAAGAAAAGAAATAAAGTCCAAAGTCGAGGGACCAAACTCGCCAACGAGAGAAAGTTGGGGAAGTGGGAATATTTAAGGGAGAGGGCAACCCTTACCCTCTCCCCACACCCACCAAAATCAGCCATCAAGGAAGAGAAGAGAGAAAGAAGAGAAAAGAGGAAAAAGTGTTGGTTCGGGTTGGTTCGAGTGGCCAAAATCGTTGAGGAGCGAGTTAAATCGAAGCCCTTGTCGTTGTGCTCGTTTGTGTGAGTTCTAGGACCCCACTTTTACTTGTTTTCAACCGATTTTGGGGCTGGAAAGCATCAAAAACCCGTTTTTGTATGTGTGTGTTTATGACCCATTTGGGTGTGTTGCGTGTGATGCGTTTATTGTTTGTTTCCGGGCTTGTGTGTGCTTGTATGGTGTTGTGGTATGCATTTCTAAGGTTTAAGATGGTTGATTTAGGCTTAGAATGGGTTTGGATGAGGTTGGAGGCCGAAAATGGCAGATTGGGTTCGGGATTAACTCCTTTCTGCATCAGCTAGGGCTAGGCGACCGACTGGAGGCCATACGGCCGATTGAGAGGCGATTGAGGTTCATTCGCATGATTGAGGTTCATTCTCACGATTGAGGGTTCATTCGCACGATTAAGGTTCCATTCGTACGATTGGGAGTCCAGTCGCATGGGGAGTCATACGATTGAGGGTCCAGTCGCATAGGTGCTTAGTCGCCTGAGTCCATTCGCATGAGGTCAGTCGCATAGGTGCTCATTCGCATTAGTTCCATCCGCATGAGGTCCATACGCACGACTGGATGTCCATTCGCATAGATGTTCATCCGCATGAGTCCAATCACATGATGTTCAGTCGCATGGAGGCCATGCGATTGAAGGGTGTCCATACGCCCGAATAGGGCTGTTGCACTCGAAGGAAAGTGTCGTTCGACTTCTGACTTTCGGGGGAAAGTGCAGATGTAAGTTTTGACATAAAGGTTCCCGTAAGAGCATGTAAGATGACTGTTATGACCTTAGAGAGTATGTTGGGCATGATGATGATGTTGTTGCATGTTTATGCATGTTATGTATGTATGATGTTGCCCTGTATGATGACGATGACTATATTGATATGTTCCTTATTATGATGTATGTTTATCTTTCTTGTGGCTTTACGTGTCATGTTAATGAATAAAATGAAGTATTATGTAACGTAAAGTGAAAGATAAAGAAAAGAGGAACATGAAGTAAGAATGCATGCATTAATGAGTAATGAAAGTAAAGAAAGTCTTGCAAGCATGGTATGCACATCGGGGTCTTTCTTTGTGATTGACCATTTGTACAGAACTATTGCTGCATACCTTAGGTACTATGACCACGAGTTGCGACGCATCGTTATAGAAGGTCTACGATAGGCCTAGGTCCAGAACCATGAACAGAAAGGTATTGCGTATGGCAATGGTACACATATCTTCGTACCTTAGGTACTGTGACCACGAGGTGCGACGCACCGTTATAAAAGGTCTACGATAGGCCTAGGTCCAGAACCATGAACAAAAAGGTATTGCATAGTACACCTAAACTTTATCCTAGGTGCTATGGCCATGAGGTGCGGTGCACCGTTATAGAAGGTCTATGATAGGCCTAGGTCCAGTACCATGAACAGAAGGGTAAGGTTTATAGTTGATGGAAAAGAGAAAAGTCGTAATGATTAAAGGATCTAAAAGTTACAGTATGAATGAATGATGAAGATAATAATGATATTATCTGTGTATACGTATGATGTATGATCGCATGAGGAAACGAAAGGTTTTAATGAAAGTATAGTATGTTTTATTATAAAACTAGAACTCACTCAGCAACGCTGACTTTTATGTGTTTCCAGTTGGCAGGTAATGATTGCTGAGGATGGCACGAGGTGGCTACTCAGCTCTTTTGGGATGGCATCGATTCATTTAATGCTTTTGTGATGTAATGCAACAATGTATTTTGTAACCGATTGACGTTGTATTATTTGGCAAAAGTTTTTATAATGAAATGAGATGTCTTTTTGAATGTTTCCGCTGCAATATTTTCCTAAAGAAAATGTAATTATATGTTTTATGTGCGATGAGGATCCAACTGTAAGTGTCCCGAGAACGGGGCCTTACACATGAGGATGTCATAACCAAATTTCCATCATGGTTTCTCGAGAAGGTAATCCATGTACAAAATTCTCTTAGGTTTCCAACATGAATTCAAATCTATATTTGTTAGGTAATTTATATATAACACATTATTTTCTTAGGTTTATTCGATGAAAATACAAAATTCTCTAGATTTTCACTCAGAGTTGTATGTTCTTTCAATGGTGCGGACGTAAAAGCCTATAATTACACTACTTGCATAGTCAACGGTGTTAGGTTTATGGTACTTGCACGTGACGTGCAACGCACAACACAAAACTCCAGTGTTTTAGTGGAGGGTGAGAATGGTGACAAATACTATGGCCAAGTTGAAGAGATTATTGAGTTGTGCTATGCAAACGGATATTCCACAGTCCTATTTCGTTGCAAATGTTTCGATACTCGAAGGGGTGTTTCATACGACAATAATATCACCAGTATCAATACCAAACGCGAATGGGACAAAGACGATCAACTCATATTTGCTTCCCAAGCTAAACAAGTGTTCTACATCCGAGAACCTTCTCGGAGAAACCAAACAATAATCATCGGTGGGTTGTCGAGAATGTTAATCACCGTAAAATTTGGGATCGACCTCCATCCAATGATGGCCTCGTGGAGAACATTCAAAATGTTGATAATGACTTAACAGAAGATCTTGACGTCGTTCATAATCATTCTTCATCTAAGAGCATTGACTTCACCCAATACTTTCAAAATATTCCTACTTATGTACTCGATGGCCACAGTGAAGTTAATCCATCAAATGTTACTGCTAATGTGATGTTATGATGAAGAGGATTTTGATTATGACGTTGAGGGGTCTGACAACGAGACTGAAGTATATGAGGGAGACTTCGATTAAAAGATTTGTTACAATTTTTATATGTATGTATTTAATATAAAACTTTGTTTGTATTTTCATGTTGTAGTTGAAAACTTTATTCTTATTTTAATTTTTATGTTGTATATCTTATAATTTTTGTAGACATGATATCTTTCTGGATTGTTTTGTATACCTCATGGCTGATGTCATGAGCCATGGAGGTGATGGCACAGGGGATCCACCACTTCCTCCTTTTGGCGGGCCCGGAAGCCATCAGTTGGATGGTAAGTATTATATTTTCATGTTTATTTATTTATTATTAATATATATTGTAAGTTTTGATTTTTTTATTATAAATGCAGGTTCGTCTTCCCGGAAAACAAGAGGGAAGGTAAAAAATAAAAAGTTGCAATAGGAGTTAGAAAAAAAGGGGGACCTTTATCTCTTCCTTTTGATAGAGCTGCCCGTATACCCCAGTCGGTGAACTTAATGATATGTTTGTTCGTGAGGTGGGGATATACATGGAGGCTAATTATCTTTTTAATGTACGTTCATAGACTGATCTTTCAGATGCTTAGAAAAATGCGTTGGAGGAGCATATGGCGGTAACTTTTATATGTTTTATGTTTATTGTTCGGTATTTATTTAACTAACTTCATTTTGTTTAACTTAAATGTAGTGACGCTTTGATTTTGATGAGTTTTTGGGAGATCGTGAACACATTCAGATTGAGGGTGGCATTCGTTCTGTATATCTCAAACGATTCAGAGATCGAAAAAACTGTGCAAAAAGACACTTTGAGCGTGTTGGAGGATATGAAGATATGGAACAAGCAAGGCTCAACCTTCCAAAGGGAATGAAATATAAAAATTGGAGAAAAACAGTTGGTTTTTTCTTAAGTGACGGACACAGAAAAGCCTCATCATCAAACAAAGTAAACCGGCAACAACAACAATACACTAATCGTGGGGGGATTGCCTCGTATAGTAGTTATTGTTACAAGAAGGTAATGTTTTAATTATTTGTATGTGTATTGTATACATGTATTTATTTAATATATGATATACTTTTAAATGGTAAACAGAATAAGAGCAGACTTGAGGCGTTTTAGAATACTCATACCAGTAAAGATGGGACCTTTGATACGGAGATAGCAGAGCAACAATATGTAAGTTCTATATAAACTAGAGTTTTGAAATATTAAAGATGGGACCTTTGTATAAATATATATATATATATATATATATATATATATATATATATATATATATATATATATATATATATATATATATATATATATATATATTAAATCACTTTTTGTTAATTAATATGGAATTAGCTCAAAGGACGGTTTGATGAGCTAAGTCAATTCCCAAACAAAGAAAATTGTTCATCAACACCGGACATGGTTGAAGTTTTTGAGTCGGTGTTGGGGGAACGCCACAGACATATTAGAGGGATTGGGCGTAAACCGTCTTCATCTGCAGGGTCGACTTTGTTTGTCCATGAGCAGGAACAAATACCTTAGACACTTTCAGAGGTATTAAAGTTATATAAGTTTTATCTTAAACGGGTCAAAATGAGTATATTCAAGTTAAATTATATAAATTTTGATTGAAATGGGTCAAAATGATACAAACACACTTGATATAGTTAAAACAACGTTAATTTGAGTTAAAACGGGTCAAAATAGTTAAAAATAAACTTTAACTGCTTAAACTTGAAGGTGTTAAGTGTATCATTGTTAGTTTATATTAAACGGGTCATAATGGGTAAATTTAAGTTGAATTATGTACATTTTGGTTGAAATAGGTCAAAAGATACAAACACACATTATATACTTAAAGTTGGATGTGTAATCTTATTATTTATACTTTGTCAAAATGCGAACTTTATGTCTCAAATTACACAACTTATTGTCTCTCAAAAAGCTACACAACAAGCTGATGAAGATGATTCGGACGAGGACGATGAATAGGATAGCGGTTAAGTAGTTTAAGTTTGTTTTAACGACATTTAATGTTGAAGTTAAACAATGTATTTAGCATACTTAGTTAACACTCGTAGTGGACTTCGTAATATTATTTGTATCTGTATGGTATTTGTGTTATTCGGAAATCTGGGTTTATTTTTATACCAGGTTTATTCGGTTTTTAAAAATGGAAATTAAAAAAATTAAAAAAGAAAACCAAAAACAAAAAATTGACTATTAGCGGCGACAAATGTCGCCGCTAAAAGTCCTCACCCGGAATTTTTTACAAACACATATAGCGGCAACAGAATCGCCGCTAATAATAGTATTAGCGGCGAATTATTAGCGACGACTCTTTAGCGGCGATGTCGCCAATTACTAATAGCGGCGACAAACCCTATTAATAGCGGCGAAATCTGTCGCCGCTATTGGTCTTCTTCCTTGTTGTGCCAATATTTATAGTTCTTATGACTTTTTTGGAAATGCCAAGTTATGTTTAAAAAAACAAAAAAAAAATAGAAAGTCACATAACATTGCTGACTTTTTAGTATAGATATTAGGTTAAGTAGGTATTCTTTAGAGCTATTATGATAATCTAGCATGATATGAAGGCTACCTGGCATTATGAAGACTAGCTCCTAGTTATAGATGTTTATGTATAGAAAAAAAAGTAATTATATCCTATGTTAATGACTGATGTTTTAAAGTTTTCGCTACTTGTATATATAAAAATTTAGTTGAGATCTATGTTGCTATAATGGATCCAACTCTGAGATCTCCTAGGATCAAGGACTTATACCACTCAACATCACCGTCCATTGCGATCCACCATAATAGTTGCTACCAAACACCATAACCACCACTGTTACCACTAGAATCTAAACGCAGTTCACCATTTCCGAACCGTGAGTCACTATCATTGTCGATCAATCATAGCTTCCCTTGGACATACCAATCGGCACCCAAAACCACAACCAAACCGATTTGAAAAAAATCTAAAACATCTAAAAGTATTCTTAATTGTGTTAAGATCGTACCTTTATGATGATGGAATCTAATTCATGCTGCTTGGTCTCTCTTCTTTATGCTAACTCTAGATGAATCAAAATACGCAACTGATATTTTTGTGGACGCTATTAGGGATTAAAATCCCTTCATCCCTAAGTTTTATTAAAATCCTTACACCCTCGTATTGGTGGTTGGGAATGAAATTAATGATAGTGGCGATGAAAATAATGATGATGATCGCTTGATAAGGGATGGGATAATGAATTTCTTAAAATTTTCACTATTTGAAATAACTGTTGGATTCCTTTAAACGAATAAACTTAAGAGAACTCATTTGGATTACTACTTCAATTCCCCTCATTCTTCAGTCACATAAGTTATATCTTGAATTTAAAATCTTAACCTTAACGGGTTATGTAAACCAAAAGAGGAAGAAATTTGTGGCAAGGCAATAAGTATAAGTCACGTAAGATAAAAAGTACAGTTCCAACGACTAGGTTCGCAACTTGGCCACATATTTTACGTGGTGCATTGTTGGTATCACATGGCAAACAAATAGGAGAAGAGGATGGGAGATGTGGCTTTCATTCTCTGAATCAGAAATCTAGCATTTTCTAACGCCATCAAGGCAGATGACTGAGTGAAAATGACAGTGGCAAATGATAGAAAGGTGTAGTGGGCAAGGCAAATGACATATGTGAATATAATGGGGTGGTGCGGGGGTAGTGAAGTGGTTGATTAGAGTGGTATTCGATCATGATGAAGTAGATAACGGGGAGTCGTGAGGTGGCGAGTGGTGCGGTAAATCAACATGAGAGAAAAAGAGGCAAAGAAGTGTTTAAGGTGCGGGGACGGGGATAAATGGTAGGGTCATGCGCTATAAAATTTGTTATTTGTTTTATCTTATATTTAAAAATAGGTGAGACTTAAAAGGAATTTTAATATTTGTTTTAACAAAAAGGTATAATAATTTAATATACACCCACATAACATAAATAATTTAACAGTCATTCATGTTAGTGATTAAAACCGTGATAGACCCTCCATAATCCATATAGATGTGAGCAAATCCCTTTTTAAAAGTTAGGAATGAAAGCTAAAGTTTAGACAAAGGGAAAAGACCATTCGAATAAGTTAGTCCATTGTATATAAAAGTTGAACACATATATTAAAATAGATTAAAATGCAAACAAGTGGAATAGTGGGTACTATAATTAGTAGTAGAATGCCTAGGGAGAAAAGGGGCCAAACATTAGCCCAAAGTGGGCTTTAAAGTTTCTGCCTCATAAATTGGGCTCTACCCAAATTAAAAGTAAACAAAGTATAATCTTAATAAAAGGTAAACGGCTGAAAGAGTGAAAGGGCACAAGAACACAGGTTTTTGCCTTTTTTGTATCACCAATCAAATAAATAGCAAACTCTTATGCGTAAATTAGGGGTTCTCTTATACAACTCAATGAAATTCTTTATCAACATTTAGTTACAATCAGTAGTAACATGTCTTCACTAGTAATGACTTCATTAGTATTAACATTACTTATTAGCATGAAAAATCTACCATCAGAAATAAATAAGTTGTAAGCTCTTAGCCATTTCTTTAACTTGAACTCATGAGCATCACATTTATTTCATCCGCAAGAACATATTATTATCAACATTAAGTATTTCATTGTTTGTCCTTTTGGGACATTCTGATGATAAATGATGTATTCTTTTAACCAACTTGTGAGAGTTCAAATCATGCAGTGTGCATGTATGGTGGTGTCAAACGTTATTAATAAGATCATATTACATGTCGGTTACAAAATAAGTTCGCCCGGCCATGATAACCGAAGCATTAATAATTCTTTTACTTGAAGATGGAACGCCCTTTTTGTTACGTGGTCCTGCAAGCTATCTTACAATATGTAGTTTTATGCTAATACAATTGGGCAAGCTTATCGACAAACCCATACAGGCCCAACGATAAAAAATACTAATCTTTTGGCAAAGATAGATTTAAACATCATATTATTAAAGAAAAAGCTAAGTTCATGAATACTTATGAATCACTATATATAGAAGTGAATTGTGATATATAAAGGTGAGTTATGATATGTGAAAGGAGTTAGAACTTAAACGAATTTATTAAACACAAACTGAATTTTACTAATTCAAACTATACTTATTGGTAGATTACAATCCATAATATTAATTTAGCTGATAACACTCTTAACTTTCACTATTATTACCAACAATTACTAGTCCCAATAACATAATTATCAAATATTCATGTTTTATTTGCACTTGATTTTGTTCGCAATAGATTCAAACTAAATCAAGTTTGAAATAAATACAAATCAAGTGTGAATGTATGATAATTATACTATTGGGATTGACATTGGTAATAAAAGTGAAAGTTAAGAGCGTCACTAGCCAAATTAATAGTATGTATTATTATCGGCTAATAAGTAATAGTTTGGATGATTAAAATCCAATCTTTTATAATTAATGATGAAAGTTAATCAAATGATAGAAACAATTATCACTAGGATAACATAATGAAATTAGCAATGTAAATAAGAAACAACTTAGCTTATTGATTGAGAATCAAGTTAACAATTACAAGCACGTATACTTTTACTGTTTTTACACATAGAACGGATCTTAGCTATCAGTTATCTCAATCATGCCATCCCCTTGAAAACTAAAATACCGAAGACCCTTAAGCGAGCCTTGTATGCACATGTTTCGTATTTTTCTAGCTTGATCATATTTTTTTAGTTATATAGCCATACCGTTGATTGAAATAGTAGAAAGACTTTACTCTATAAGATAAGAATAAAAAAATCATATAAGTTCATTTTTATATTAAAAAATAGTAATTCTAACGATACGCTTTTTATCCATGAGAAATATTATAATATAATACCGTTTACAAATACGACTAGAAAATAAATATAAACAATATTTATGTACCAAAATTGATTCGAACATTCGTCTTTAGTATATACTCCAACGAGTCTTCATATAGTATTCTTGGCATGAGTCTTCATCATGTTCGAATCATCAACTATACCCCTTGACTGCAACAATTAATAAACAAAAGATTGACAGTACGTTGTGGCTGAGGATCGTGTTAGACACGGGTCCCTTAAAACAGATTTCACGTCTCTACTCCAGACAACGCGTCTGTCTCCCAGGGTACAACAACCAAAGCAGTATGTACTGTTGGAGAGTGCCTCAGACCCGAGAGATCACCGGGTATAATATATGTTATGATGTTATATGGAAAAAGGTTAAAGATGATCGTGTAGAAAGAATAATTTAGAAAGTGTTCCTCTTTAAATTTCTAGAAAACTTGAACACTAAAGAAAATAAATTTCTTCTTTTTTCTTTTCTTTTCATCACGAGTTTAGTTATATACTCATGCTAAAACTTTCACATTAATGTGAGTTTTATGATTCACAACCAAAACTTCCATTATATTTATGAAATGTTTTATGAGATAAAATTAAAACTCTTATTTTATTCATGATATGTTTAATATCAATTTTAATAAAAATTATGATCCATAACAAAAATTCATAATATTTATTAAAAGACTTGGTCAAAACATAAAACATACATGTTAATCAATACATAGCTTTATTAGCATTATGCAAGAAATTGCTACAATTTCTTACAATAATCATCCAAGTTTCACTTTTTTCATTCTGACCACTCAACTTTGAGCATCGATATCTAATTTATATTAGCTTCAGTTTGAACACGGTATAGTTCGTTGCAAAACGAGAACTTAAACCAATAAATAAATAACTATTTATATAACAAATATATAAATATAAGTATTTTGTGTCCAAAATTCCAACAATTTAAGCATATGTTTAGTTAATCATTGTGAATATTGGACTAAAATTTCATAAACTGTAAATCTGGGGGTTAATAGTACAAATTGGCTCTCGTATCCAAAATCTAGACAAATGAACTTGAGGATCGAGCGTTTGTGCATTTCTATATGAAATGAACCACTGCATAATTATTTCCTTCACTTAGAATCGGTTTGTAATAGAAAACCTAGAAATATTATTGTGTTATGAGTGTAGAAGTGTGTGGAAATAAATTCAAGAAGAAATAATCACTCATTCAAGGTGCATATCATTCTTGAAGGTTGATTTCATCATTCTAAGATCTCAAGAACTTCTCATTAGTTGGTATATGGAGTCTGTAATTTCTGTTACTTGGTATTTGATGTAGGTTTTTGTCTAGATAATGATTTTTAAACTGGCTTAACATTTTATGAGTTAAAAACTGCATACTTCTCCTTCAAATTTATTTTTTCACTTACATAGCTTTCTCTTACATTAATGTTACCAAAGAGGTGACCTAAAAGTATTGAAGTTAAATGTGTGTGGAATGAGATTCTTTATTATTAGCTATTACGACTTTCGTATGCGGCCGTAAATAAGTTTGTTGAGATTATTTTGTTTTTAAATTGCAAAGTATTGTAATTTAATCTAATTTCTTTTAAGTTAAATTGAAAAAATATGATAGAAAATCCTTAAAAATAATTTATGATAGTCAATTTAAATTCTATAAGTTGAACTATAATCCATTGGCCTATAATAATTTGTGATGATTATTAAACTTTTAAATTTCACGTTCACTACGAAGGACAATCTCACTCGATAGTCATTCTACTTGATTTCAACTTGATTTGGTTTACAAAAAAAAGTAGGTTTTCTATTTTGCTTATAATCATAATTGTGAATGAAATCAAGTGGTGTAAATATATGAGCATGATGCGAGTGCCGTGACTAATAGTAATAAAGTCAAATTAAGAACGAATGCAACTAGTTATATTGTCGAAAATAAGAATGTGATCGAGTTAAATAGGTCTTTTAATATTACAATACCACATTTTAAGACCCTTTAAACTAACTTAGAAGTTAGAAGTAACTTTAAATTAAGTTGTGCCTATTTTTAAAGAAAAAGACCTTTTATACATTTATTACTTTTATGATTTAATTGTTTCTTTTATTTTCTAATTTTTAATTTCTTTTTCATATTTCGGTTTTTTAAAACTCCAAACATACCCTTACACCTTGTTTAATGTTATCCATGATATTATATAAGTTTTATTTAACGCTCACTGCAATGGGAATACCTACTATGGTTTCTTTTATAGAAACAAATATACTTGTCGTTTTGTGAAAAGCAAGTTATTTGAAGCATGATATTGGTTTTTTTTCTTATACATAACTTGGTTATGGTTTTCTTTTTATGAATAGCAACACCTAGATTGTTAGGATAAATTAATCATAACATGCATCCAACAAAACTAAAACCTATAAGTTTTAGATTGATCGTACATCACTTACCATTAGAACGTCTCTTTGGATGCTAATAACTTGATCGTATGAGGATAAATAGTGTCCAGTCCTCCTTAAAATTATCAAGGTATATTACTTAAAGGATCTAATTATGTAATTGGGTTCTATTATATATCTAATCAGACTACACTAATGTTAAAATTGATTACTTATCAAAGACTACACTAATTATGTAATTGTGAACCCATTAGTTGAATGTGGCATTGATAATATATGTAACTGTATATAAGAAAACACAAAACTGTTACCTCATTAATAACGTTCGAAACTTATATGAAAACGAGACATGCTCAGAACTTTACAACATTTGCTAAAAGAAAACGAAAAAGGTTGTGCATAAAAAAAATTATGTTGTAATATCAATTTTGCTATTGAGACATCCTTTTTGTCTTTCTATCTTTTTATAAGAAAGATGATAATAATAGGATGTACTACTATAACCAAAATTGGTGTTAAAATAACGATGGCGTAAAAGAATTATATATCATGTTAAGTCAAGTTCATTCTAGGTTCTAAAATATAGGTAATATATAAATATATTAAAAATAATCCAGAAGAAAACAAATGTAAAATCAAATTTTTTTAAAAAAAATTTGCTGCGACCAACCCAACTATTTGGGAGAGAAGTCACTTGACAAAGAGGATAGGAAGCTTCCACGTTCATTATATTAATTCCACATGTTTCATGTTTTAAATACCCATCATTAGCGTGATGATCGGTCCTCTACACCAAAGTTGGTTGCTTTTCAACCACATTACATCCATTTTATTTTATATTTATCTTTAGAATTTAAGTCTAATTACATCGATTTATGCTTTACTCAAATTGGTTTTATCCTTTTTCAAATGGGACCCCATGACATAGAGTGGGAAGCAAACACAACCATACACATTTAAGTTTTATGTATCAATAATATTGTTTTAGAAGCACCATAAACAAATATTCTATAATAGACAAGGGTTAAACTCTATGAAAGTGGGCTTTTTTATAATCAGCTAGCCACTAGATGATCATTTAAGATTAAACTAAATGACACATGCATATTCTATAATATATTTACATGTTAAAGGGTGTTACCCGAATTCTCTAGACAGCATGATGGAAAAAGAAAAGATGATACTATTGATGTGATTTGTCATGGTATACTTTTATAACTTGAAACATAAGAATATTAAAAAATTCAATAATCAACGGTAGGTATAATTGTATGTCCACAATATTTAAAGGTTAATCAATGGTTGTGTTAGATGTATCATGTACTTATTTTTACTAAAAGGCGGTCTTGAGGGGAGTGGGGTGGGCGACCGCTTAGAGGCCGAATTTTTTTAAAAAGTATTATATATTCTAGAGTAAAATGTTATTTTCGTGTCACATTTTGTTAAATTTGTTATTTCAATACAAAAACTTTTTTCTTGTCATTCCAAACAATGTAGTTTACCAAATGTTATCATTTCTATCCAATTCACTAATACCATAAAAATCTTCGTTAAATATAGTCTCTATGTTGGAGTCAACATGAATCTAGTGAAAAATTGGGCCCCAATAATAGAAGTATTTAAAAACAGGTTGTCCAATTGGAAAGCAAAGAATTTGTCGATAGGTGGACGTGTGGTGCTTATCAAGTCGGTATTAGAATCTTTACCAACTTACTTCTTTTCCTTATATCGTGCCCCATCGAAAGTCATTGACACATTAGAGAAAATAAGGAGAAATTTCTTATGGGGAGGTGGAGATAAAATGAAACAAAAGATTCATTGGGTTGCATGGGAAACGGTAACATTACCTAAGGACAAAGGAGGATTGGGCATATCGTCTCTCAAATACGCAAACATGGCAATGCTCTCCAAATGGTGGTGGAGGTTTCGGAATGAAAAGCATTCGCTTTGGTGGAATGTCATCTGGTCTATTCATCACTCATCAAGATCTTGGTCCTCAATTCCGGCTCGTCTTTCTTCGCCGGGTGCCTGGAGGAATATTATCAAAATAGACAAAGACTTTAAAAACCTTGATATTAATTTGAACCATTTACTAATTGGTGTTTTGGGTAGGGGTGATCAAATTAGATTCTGGGTCGACAGATGGATCGCCGAAGCTCCTCTTATGGAACTTTATCCTTCTCTATTTAGGTTGGAACAACAAAAGTCTATCTTGGTATGTAATTGTTATAAATGGCAGAATAATGTATTAAAGTGGTCATGGCGGTGGAAGAGAGACATACTATCATCTCAAGAAAAAGAAGCTTTGACCCAACTACTGTCACGGCTAATTGAAGTTAGACCAAATGAATCTGTGGACTCTTGGAGATGGTGCGATATAGTTGGAGAAAACTTTTCTGCTAGCTATATCAAATCATGGATGCAAAGCAAGATTACTAGTGAAAATGGTTTCAGGTTCGTGTGGAATGGATGGGCACCTAGAAAGGTAAATATTTTCAATTGGCAAGCGGCGCTGAATCGTATTCCTACTTGTGACTCGCTGCTTAGAAGAAACATTCACATCCAGCCTTCGTTATGCAAATTTTGTGCTTCAACAGAGGAATCTGTGGATCATCTCTTCATTACTTGTGAATTTGCAGCTCACGTATGGTCTGTGGTAAGCTCATGGTGCAACATACAACAGGTGTTTGCATTCTCATTCAAAGACCTCATGGACATTCCTTATTTTTTGAAAGGGGATGAAGATTTCAAAAAGACAGTTCACTTGATATTCATGGCCACAACTTGGTGCTTATGGAAGCATAGAAACAAGATTCTTTTTGAGGAGATCCAACCATCGATGAATATGGTGATCTGTGGCATAAAGGTGATGGTTGCGGTATGGCTAAAGACAAGAAGGAAAAAAGGCTCCATTATGACGTTATGTAACTTCCCCTATGATCCCGGTTGATGAAAATTCTCTTATGTATCACTATCCTATCTTTATTGTTTTTGTATGCTCTCAGGGTTTTAGCTCCTTGTTAGCCCTATTTTATCTAATATATTGATATTTGCCGTTCAAAAAAAAATATAATGTTATTTTAGTCTTTATATCAAGCTCATGCTATGGTCCCTAAAGAGGAGATAACGAGACTGATGATTTCTTTCCCAATGGTTCTTATTAATCTGTTGTGGGATTCTAGTAGTAAAAATAGTGGAAATGTTCAAATAAAAGTGTTTTTAAAAATAAAAAGTGTAATAATTAATCTCATCCATCGATCTTCTTAATCAACTATTCAGACCAAATTATAAAGAAAATTTTGTTAGAGGGATATTTTAGGAATAGACATTGTTATTAACTTGTTACAAATTTTTCTTTTTTTTATGTTCATAACTTTATGTACGACATTATTTTCTTATAAAATTACACAATAAAAAGGAGTATCATTTATCTTTATAACGAGTACAATATTGTCATACGAAAAGATAATAATTTTTTTATTTTTTAAACACATATCTCGTCATTGTATCTTTTAATGCAGTTCTTGTTATCCTTTTGTTAGTTATTGTGTTTTTTGGAATACTGTTATGTTTTTTTAAGATGATGAGTTTTAAAAGAATATAATGATGGAATAACATTATTGTGTAAATCTAATACGTAAAACACAATAATAAACTAACAACTAATTAATCTAATACATTAAAATCAATGACAAAATAATACAATGGCTAATTGTGTTTTTTATTGTCATTATATTATTTTCAACACTATAAGTTTTGAGAAATACAATGGTGAAATAAATTCACTGTGCACTTACAATTTTAAAATACAATGGTAGATAACAAAAAGTTTATATATGTTTTGAAAAAACTGTATGTTTTGAAAAATACATTAGTGAAAATATATCATTGTGTACTTCTAATCGTAAACGCAATGATAGATAACAAGTTTATATAATCTATCAAAACAATGACAAAAATAACACAAAATGATATAAAACGTAAGATAAATGATGAATACATATTATAAATAATGTAAAATATATGACACAATTAACGTATAACACACAATGAGCTGCGTATTTAACACAATGATCAAAATATCATACTTGACAAATGGATATAGATGTCTTGACAAATGAACATGTTGAGCCACATACCTATGTTGCGGCATGTTAACTCAAAATTTTAAATCGATTTTTTTGTAAAAGATTAAAAGTATTAGAACCAAAATTAAAAGTGAATAATTTTTAAGGTCAAATGTAAAAAATAAAAACTACTAAGGTTTAAAATAAAAAACTATAATAAAAAAATAAAGTAATAAACATTGAGTTACAAATCATATTGCATAATCAAATTGCAAACTAATAATATATATAACTAGGTTATTAGCCCGTGTATTACACGGGTTAAAAGTTATAAATCTATAATTCAAATATGTAAACAAAAATATTTAAACTATATCTTTTTTTATTTTAAATCGATTATGTAAAAATAAAGATTTGTGATCATAAGGTTTAAAGGGTTAAATAATGTTTGAAATGATTGATATAATAAATTCAAAATCCGTAGATGGTTGGTGGTAATTGAGATTGTTAAAGAAAATAAAAATTTTACATTTGTTGTTCAAAAAAAGGTAAAATAAAATAAAACTTCAAGTAATGAATGTAGCATGATTTGTGAAAAATTCGTTAAAAGTATTTTAGGCGGGAAAATTTTTGTGAGGTGAAATCTGATGATAACATGTGTCACCACATGTAATCATTTTTAGTATAGATATTCCTCATTCTCTAACCGCCCTAACTTTTTTATCTATTACAATTTGATCATATTAATTGAATGCTAAATGTTATGTTTGTGTCATTTTGTTTCTGTATAAAGGTAAAATTCATTGTATTATCTAAACTTTTAGAGCGAAAGTGAGTCGTCAATATGTTTCGTGCTTCCTTTTGTTTTTAAATATTAAAAGAGTACGACATTGAATTAATTTATAAAAAAAGGTGATGATTGAATGTTAAATATAAGACTTTTAAGAGAGGGAAATAAAATAAGAATATAGATTTAAATTTGATACCTTAAACAAATCTCATATTCTATTTATGTGAGAGGTATTAGGCTATAAGAAATACTTGGCGTCAAATGTCATCAAAGTGTTTTGGATGCCTTGGCTTGGTGTATAAGATGAAGATTTCACAGTTAAACGTACTCATGTTGCAACAATCTAGGAGTAGGCAACCTCACGAGAAAATTTCAACCGAGCAAACCTAACAGAATCTTGTAAACTTATTGTATGCAAAGTGCAGTAATGAAATTAGAGGCAAGATGTTATGATAGAAATAATTAATGAATTGATAGATGCTAAAAGTCTTGGAGTTAATATAATGATAAATTAAAAGGAAAATTAATAGTAATCAAGTTTTTGGATTATTCTAATTAGATTACTTATATTTTTATTCGTTTCAATAAGGCTAGTAACGTTTAATTTAGTGTTCTAATCCTATATTTAACCAGAATAACATGTAACTTGCTCATATGGATTAATATTTAAATTAATATAAGAAATAGAGTATTCAAGTTTAAAAAAAAACAAACCATTAACAATTAAGAAACCCTAATCAACAAATCCCTATGACCTTTTGTCGACCTTCTACAACATCGCACACCTTCATTGACCTTCTACAATAATACCTTCATCGAACCTGTGCCGCGTCAAACCTTTTGCAACATCGTTCCTTCATCGACAATCCATTGGCCAAGGACCGGCCTGTGCACAATCCCTCGGCCAAGGATCTACAATCCATTGGCCAAGGACCTTCATTCGACCATAACTCACTCAACCAGCCTTCATCCGACCAAAACTCGCGGGAAATTTGATATATGCCGGCCCCTTTGGGCGTATTTTGTTTTATTTTGACCTGTTTAGGAGTATATTGATGTATGTTGACCCGTTTGGGAGTATTTTGATGTATGCCGACCCGTTTGGGCACATTTTGGTAAATGTTGACATGTTTGGGTATATTTCGTTTTATTTTACCCGTATGGGCATATTATGGTTTGATTTTGACCCGTATTTTGATGTATGTTACCCCGTTTGGGCATGTTATGTTAGATGTTGATTCGTTTAGATGCATTATGGGAGTATCTCGAATACATTTTTATAAATTTTTTGCAAGGTTTGAAAAAAATTGTGTATTTAAAATTGTTACGCATTTTCATTCGCAATTATATATAGGGACCGGTTACTATATAATATATATAATTCGTGCGAAGCGCACGAAGCAATCTCGGTCGCTCATTTTAAATTATCAGCGCCCACCTTGCTAAGCATGCTTATTCCACCATGTTTTCCTTAAAAAGTATACTATGGTAAATTCATGCTTGTAGCGTGATTAGTAACACAATCCTAATATAGATTGCGTGATTTCACAAACCGAAAATATAGGACTTTTTGACCAACAACACTTGCGTGATAATTAAAAGTTTTCAATTAATCCTTTTGCGGAGTGATTAATAAAGGGTTTATTATATGATTCATGGTAAAGTGTTTGTTCCCCTCCTACGAAGATGTAAAATATTTCAATTTTAATGCACCATTGCTCGTGTGTTCAACACCTTTTTGAATACAAAATCCTCCTTATTTAGCATAAGCCATGTAAAACTCATAGGCATCATTTATGGATGAAAATCTCATTCCACAACAAGTTTATATGTGATTGGAGCTTCCGGGATAAAACATTGGTTAAATTCATTACAAACTTCTACACAACCATTTGAAACAAAAATATAAAAAAAATACAAAAGTCACGGAATTAATATATTTTAATTACGCAACAACAAAAACAATTTAACTTTATTACGCATGACACATACATCAAAAATTACGCATGCATAAATATATAATAATGCAACAATACCTCATTTATTGCGCATGAACTGTTATTATCACACAATTATTATACGTTTAAACACACCCAAACATTTCATCAGAAAATCTCTAACAAATCACGCACCACATGCATGTTACAATGAATCGTATAATAAACCTCGTTTCGATCAAACTGTAAAACATTAATAATACTGTTCATCAATAAGAAAAGTTACATCAATCAAAACAAATGAAACATGATCAACAATAATAAAATTGCAAGCGATCATCCAAGGGATTCAAAATCAACTAAAACGAATAATAGTTACCTGTGCTCGTGCCGATTATCCCTGTAATTATAAAATCAAAACGTGGGATCGGTTTTCCAAATAATCAATCGACACAAAAAACCCTTCAAAAACATTCTCAATAAGGCAACTGTCACAACTTAAAAAACCGTATATACAATAATTAATGTACCGGATCACGACTCCCTAAAAATACGTTGATTATCTCTGTAATTATTCAATAATTTGTTACACCCTATAATAGGTGTAATTACTAACATACCCTCCCATCCCAATTATCAGTATGCCACGTGGCATCCTGCTGTGGGTTCGTACGCTTCGCACATAAAATAGACTTTATATCGTAAACTTTTCATATATATATATATATATATATATATATATATATATATATATATATATATATATATATATATATATATTGAAACTAGGTTAATACCCTGTGTATTACACGAGTTGATTAAATAATATATTAAATAGTTATTAATAAAAATTAATAAATTATAAAATGATCTTTTGATATAAGATATGATTGACATTACGTATTCAGTGATAAAAGAACAATATCATTTTTTAAATTTTTTTTTAATTTTTTGTTTTTTTTCAAAAAAAGTTGGTTATCAACAAATTGTTTCAAAACAAATCATTTTTTTTAAAAAAATGCCTTATTTTTAATAATTTATTTATTATAACTTTAAAATTTAATTACTTTTGTTTCATAAAAAAATTATTTTTAAAGGCCACATGTTTAAAAATATATTATTGTTTTTAAGTTTGATATTTTTTTTTGAAAAAATCTCTTTATTTATTAAAAAAATTATTTCTTTACGAATTACATTTGTAGAAAGATCTTTTTTTAAATAATTATATATGTAATATGAAAAAATTAAATAACATCATTTGTAGTTAATATGATATTTATTAGAGGAGAGAAGCAGGGAAATAAAACTTAGTAGCTCTACAATTATGACATGTGACATACAAAAACCTTATTTTATTAGTATTAATTGATAATTGATATATTAAGTTAGATATATACGTATAGAGGGATTAAATTAAAACTTCTATTTTCTATGAGAATCGTGAACTCTTTATTTACACATGTATAAATATGTGTAAAAAATAGAACTATTTTACACATGTATAATTTTATGTAAAAAATAGTTTTTATGAAATTCAATTTATCATTTATTTTTTATAAGAACTTAAAAACTATTTTACGCTTGTATAATTACATATGGATAAAAAATATTCTCAAATCTCAAAATACTTATAGATATAGAGGTTTCAAGATCACACTTTCCTATTATATATTATCAAGATTTTACGTCTATTGTAAGTTTTTATATTGGGTTTCCTTAGTTGTTTAATGATTGAAGGATCTAACACTTATTCAAATTATATTTATTCATATTATATTAAGTTAGAAGATTTGTATCAATCTTATTTACCATTACAATAATGAATTACCTTGAATAATACCACACGAAAACAAATATATAAACAACCAGCTCTAACATGGAAGGAGCTTGTGGAGAATAATATCCCATTTGGACAACAAACCACGTCTTGCAGATTGAATTATATAATATTTGGGACCAAAAGATCCAAAGTTGATCGCCTTGTGGATCTTTGTTGAAATCAAATCCCATCATCGTGCCGGTTTCCAATCAGTGAGAGTGAATGTTGTGTTTTCAATAGATGTGACTTTTTTGTTTTTGTTTTTTAGAGATTAATTGTTGCTACACAAAATAACAAATGGTTTAGCTTAGATGTTTAAGCCAATTTTGATCTGTTAATAGTTGGTATATATTAAACTTTAAAAAATGATATAGATTACTTATTAATATTATACCTATGCTAACGGAGTATTACAAAAATAAATATTAATATAAAGAAAACCTGCTGGTTTTAATTTCTAAACCATAAACCGAACCGCTAATCCTTTTTTTAAGACTACAAAGTGAGATCATAACCGTATAAATTCTAACCGATGAAATCTAATATGCTTCTGTGTTTGATCGGTTGTTATGGTTTATAAGAAGTTTTGATATGGATAAAGATATGTGACTTCTAAATTCAAGAAGATTAAAAACTAAATCTATGATTGTATATTGAAAATAGGTGGATGGTGATGTTGTAAACGATATTCTCAAACCCTTATTAATAAATGAAAATAAATGAAATTATACTATGTGTTCTTTAGTTTCAATAATTACATTATATGTTCTTTTTTTTATAAAAATTACACACATATTGTCCTTTACACTAACATCCGTCAAAATTTACAGTTAAGTCAGACATGTGCCGCTCACTTGAAGGATATTTATGTATTTACATGCCTACAATAAGTCAAAAACATTTTTACGTCGCTTGATTCATGTCGCCTTCATGTTATGGGGTTAAAAGTTGAATCTGAAATTTTCGGATAGTAGAAATCACTATCCGTATCCGTATGTGAAGTTTCGGATGTCTAAAATTCAGTATTTGATACGAGTAACGATTCGGATATCTCAGCTTTTTTTTTTTCAAGAATTAGATATATGTTACTATAAAAATAATATAAAAACAAGACACATTAAAAAGTCTCAATATACACTAAGAAGTCCCAACCAAAATAAAAAAAAAATTAACACTTTAAGAAAAAAACAAAAAGTATTTTTAAAATATTTTAAATTATCCTAAAACTTAAAAAAGCTTTTTGTTATTTTCTAAAGTATCAAACCTTTTTTTGTTGGGACTTGTTAGTGTATATTATAATTTTTTTATGTGTATTTTTTTATATTATTTTTATAATAACATATATCTAATTATTTAAATAATAAAAAAGAAGGAAAGTTCAGATACCCGAATTACTATCTATATCTGTATCCAAAATTTCGAACATCTGAACTTATATCCGAAATTGCAGATACAAATACGGATACAGATAGTGTTTTCACTATCCGGAAATTTTAGAAATCCAACTTTGAACACCTAACATGAAGGCAACAGGAATGAAGCGACGTAAAATTATTTTTGCCTTATTGTAGACATGAAAAATACATAAAATACATGACTGACTTAACTGTAAATTTAAACGAAGGTTAGTGTAAAGGACAATAAGTGTGAAATTTTTATAAAAAAAAGACATATGGTGTAATTATTGAAACTAAAGGACAAATTGTACTTTCATTTATCAATAAAGGACACAATTTGTAATTTAGATTTTTAAGATAAGCCACTTTACAACATAGTTGTGATTTTCTTTGGAGTTGTGCTGAATCAGAAACTGGGCCATTAAATTAAACTAGATTAAAGAATTAGGACACTACAAATATAATTTATAGAAGAGAGCATGGGACTCTTAATATTTTGTGGAATTATTTTTTTAAAGAGATGCATGTCATTGACTAAAAATCACGAGTTATGTACTAGATATAAGTTCAATGTAGGGCAACGTTGTTTGATGAATACTTGAACATATTACCAAACGAAATATATAGTGTAGTTCTACTTTTATAAGTTGACCATAAACATTTTTACTTCTAAGTTTGGTTTAAAAGGTTTTTATTTTTTTATATATGATTATCAAATGACCCCACAACTTTAGACAATATAATTTAGCCAACTTATTACATTTTTTAAATTGATCATAAATTTTTATACTTTGAAGTTTAGCGACAAAGTTTGTTTTATTTTCCTACTTTAATAAACTTATAATGTGGGAATATACTTAATTACTCTTATCATACATTTCGATGTAAATTTTAATCGATTTTTAACTATTCTTATCATATGTTTTGATGTAAATTTTAATAAACATAAACGTATACAATTTATCAAATCTACTTTATGCTCTCATTTTTCATATAAAGTGCCAAGGGTTATCATTCTTATTTTATTTGTTCCAACGTTCTTTTTTTTTATCTACTTCCAGTCCAAATTTCATTTTAAACCAAGCATAACAGATTTCGTGCAGGATCAACACCCCAACTGACGTGTAGGTTTATATTAACTAGATGTTGATTTATATTTGATGGTGATAATGCTGAAGTTTTTTAACTTGTTATTAGTATTTGAAAAAAAAAATATGATATTTTAACTGTATCATGCATATTGTATTATTAGTTATAAACATACAGAATGCATCACTCACATAAATAATTATACATATAAATATAAATTAATTTATGAGTACACGCTTGGTTTATATTTGATGGTGATGAGTTAAAGTTTTTATAATTGTAATACTTGAGTAACACATTTATTGTTATTTTTTTTAATTTTTCTAAATGCATAACATTTAGATATTTTAGTTGGACTATGCATTTTTGAATATCTGGACGGTTCGACCAACAAACCGGTAAACGGCTATTTCAATGATTGGTCCAGCTATAAAACACTGGTCGTGAAACAATTTCTTAATCAGATATTTATAATAAGTTCGTTAGCTCAAATTGAACAGCAAAAATGTCGAACCACGCTTTGAATGATTTAACAATAATCAATGGTTCCTGTGTGTTTAGCATTCATTCACAATAAAATATCTAAAAGGTTGTCCCCTTGTTGGCTATTACAAAAAATATGATCAAGCTTTATAGCGCATGTATTTATCATCTTTATAGTTTTCTTGGTCTTCTCCAACTCTACTTCTGTTTGACTGTTTGCTTTCCCTTATCTTTTTTAAAAGGAGTTCGTTCTTCAAGACATCAAACTTTTAGGCCCTTTTAACTTTCGTCTTTAACATGATTAAGTTGCAACATGAGATTTTATCTTTTTAACATGATTTTCTTTAAGAGCAATTTCATTAAAAAAGAAAACAGGCTAAACACTAGTAAGATGTTAAAAAGAGCCTCACCAAATACAAAATATATTACATAAGAAAATTACACCATTTATTCTAATCAATATCCATCCTATTGTTTTTGTATTTTTGACTCACCGAAAGCATCACGTCTTGATATCAGTGATGACTTTTTTGATAGAAGGTTTCTTCTCGTTAAAGATGACTTCATTTCTTTTCCTCTATATGCATCAACATGAAGTGAGAAAAATAACATACAACATGAGATATTTATCGTAAGTTTTAGTTATGATATATCTCTTTCACGTATAGTGGGAAATCACTCTAAGAGTAGCTCATTATAACACCCGGTCCTTTATACCACCAATATTATCCGCTTTACCCACGACTAGCTCACGGATTTGTATTTGGTTGCCTGAGTGAAAACTTCCCAGGGAGGTCACCCGTCCCTAGATTGTTGCCACCTGAGCACACTTAACTGTGAAGTTCTCCTCTTATCCACAACCAATACGCCCAAAACGTGTTGGTGATATTAGATGTCAGACATTACTTATGAACCAGGAATCTCTCATGTCCACGACCGATGTAGGATATATGTAGGGTGTCACAATCACCCCCCCCCCCCTTTAGACTCATCGTCCTCGAGAAGCCCGAGAAGTCACCATCATCGGTGAGGTATGTTCCACATCCCGAACGGCACAGGAGTGGCTCTGATACCATTTTGTAACACCCAGCCGCTCATACCACCAATATTGTCCGCTTTACCCACGAGAAGCTTACGGATTTATATTTGGTTGTCTGGATGAAAAATTCCCAGGGAGGTCACCCAACCCCTGGATTGCTGCCACCTGAGCATGCTTAACTGTGAAGTTTTCCTCTCATCCACAGCCAATACGCCCAAAACGCGTTGGTGATATTAGATGCTTGATATTAATTATAAAACAGGAATCTCTCCTGTTTACGACCGATGTGGGATATATGCAGGGTGTCACATCATTCATGATAAGAGCTCTATATTTATCTTGATTTTTATTGCTAGAGATTTATTGTATTTTACATCTTAATCAGGATATTTATATCATTTTCTATCTATAAACTTTAAAGTTTATAAATAGTACGTGATTCTTTAAACATAAGATTCGCTATTTATCAATTTCTATAGTTTTTATGAATGTTTGAGAAAGAATAACAATAATAAAGTAAATTAATTTGTGATGAGATAAAAAAAGATATTGAGAAATGAGATGTGAGATATTAACAAAATTTAAATATAAATGTAAAAATTCGGTTATTGATTAGATTATAGAGATAAAGAAGATGCTATTGTGAATGCTCTAATTAACCATAGTATTTTAGAGGTACTCTCTAAAACTTTAATCGAGTAAATCAAAAAGAGAATAAAAGCAATATTGTTTTCTAATATCAAAATGTGTACCAAGAAAAGTATGTAAAACAGAACAAAGACCTTACTTACCATTATAACATTTGTTGAAACGACATATCCCTTTGTGAAAAAGTATGTGAGGCGTTTAAAACAGTTAACAGTTATTCGATTATCATAACATGTGTTGTGTCGTGTCGGGGGTTGTTGTTTTGCCAACTTAATGTCCACGAGGCTCTAGTGGGACCACAATAAACACATGTTGATGAGGCTTCACTAGGCTTAAAATAAAAGTTGCGGTTAACTTACCATCGAAGGTAACTTTTGTTGACATGAACTCCTACTGTATTAACTCATTTAACGTTGATGATGACATGTTAGTGGTAAACTGCCGCTAATAACATGTGTTGTTGTTGTGTAGTTACCGTCGTTAGAAGTTACCATTGATATCTTTACTCATGTTACCACTGATATCACTAGGAGTTCCATTTCAATTTTACCATTTACGGGTTTTTATTACATTTCTTGAACATTGCATATTGCACAAAACCACAATTGGATACACATTGCATATAACAATTTCCTAAACTAGAAAATTTCATTCTTCTTCTTATACATTTGATTTAAACAAAACAACTACATTTTCAAAACCACATCAGTAATAATGGTATAAATACTAAATTAATAATAAAACTTTAAAAAACAAAAAACTTCTAGTGCCTAGAACAAATCCTGTTTGTAAATTATTTTTCTAATCTCATCATCAAGTAACTGAAATTTTGAATCGAACTTTTTGTCTACCTCAGTAATCCAAGAATCATTGCACGAAAACCAATTGGTGGATCGAACCATACAAAAGACCCAAAATTGGTCTCTTAATAATAAACTCAAATCAATATAGATGAATAAATTAAACAAAAAAAATTCACCCAAAGAAAATAGCGGTAGAAGCAATGCCTAGGGTTCAGATCAATCCAATTGTTTTGAACAACGACTTAGGAAATTTAAAGGAACACCATGGTTGCTCGTTGGTCTGAGAATAGGTCATAAATTTTAACGCCAAATTAAGAATAATGAATTTAATCTAATATAAAAGAATAAATAATAAACTTTGAACAAATTAAAATGCCATCATATACCAACCACATGACTGATTTCACCCTTAAAAATTATCAGGCTTTTGTCCCTAGAAGAAAAGTATGAAAATGTCCAAAATGTTTGGATTAAGACTATGTGTAATGGGGCGTTAAGCCCATACATAACGCCACATAATGTCCCCATCACCATTACGGTGGGACGTTATTTTAAAGAAAACCTCCCAAACGTTATTATTATAACACCACAAATCACCAAATCCATAATGATAAAGAGGCATTATAGGGACATCAACCATTACTTATGTTTTTAACAAAAAAAAATAATGATGACTTGACGCTGATGTAACAGAAAATGTCCATTAATGGGCATTAACCATTACTAATGGTCTAAAGGGTAATCTTCTGAACCTAGGAACTATATGTGAAATTTTGCAAGCCTTATGCACCATTCAACTACTTTACTCTAGTTTTTAAATAGCATCTATACAAGCAAACCTCCTCAAAAAATATTTTGCATGATGTGAAAGTAAAATTGAAATGCACCAAAGTGGTTATCCTTGTTACATTCTCTCATACTAATGCCAAGGGTTCTAACTTCTCATCATGTAGCTTCTTGTATACTATTACTTTTGGACATCTCAACGTATATAGAACGGTAATATCACTCAAATCAACATATATGACACGATTATATCAAAACATTGAGTAAACCTCATTGTGTGAAGAGGTTGAAAGTGATTTTTATTGATGTGGCTGTGAATAGGCCAAATAAACATCACTACTACACAACTATTTATTGGTCAAATATGATCATTTGGTTTGGTGAAATTTGAATAGTTGTTTGATGGCTGATTCTAGAATTTTTTTTCATGGCCGATCGGTGATTTCCTCAATTTGATTAACTTTAGTTTGGATAGTTATGTTGAAGAAATTTGAATAGTAAATGATAATAAAAGGTTGATCATTAGGAATCAAACGATTCCATGGCTCTTTACGAGTGGTTGTCTTCCTCCCCCACATCTATTCACATGCATTTGATTAGAGCCATTACAATAGGAGGGGCTTCTAGAACAATTATAGAACAATTATAGAACAATTGAGTCTAATGATCCGAGCTTTGCTTTCAGGATGGAGTTTGGCTTAGGAAGTCGATTAAGGTTTCGATTGGGTTCCATAACATAGATTAGGAGAGCGGTATGGTGGCGGCATGGTGGATGGCGCTTGTGAGGGGACGGGATATGAGAGAAATATGGGGGGAAGTCGGCGAAGCAGGAGGGGTGTGGTGAGTTAGGGTGAGTTTAACATTTACTGGGGTTAGGCACGGTTTTAGTCTCTGTTGTTTGACCCATGTAATCTTTATAGTTCAAAAGTTTAAATACAAACTTTTTTGCGAAGAGAGTGCATAATTAATTCAAAATTTTGATTTTGTTAATTGTATATGATATATTATTTTAATATTAGGGGGCTCATCTACTTCATTCTTTTTTATTTTTTAATCAAAAGGGTTTTAATTATCTTTTTACAAATAGTGAATAAAAAACTTGAAAAGAGTTGGTGAAATGATATTGATTTTAACGAATATGAACTACTATACTAAAAAAGAAAAATTAAAAGTTTAATAGTAAAATGGTTATTTGGATCAAGTCAACATTAGTAAAATGGTTTTTCTTAATTCATAAAGGGCATTTTGTTGTTTACACACTTAAATAGAAAAGTTGACTCTCAACGCTCATCCAAAGTTAAGGGACACTTTTATGTTTTATAACAACTTTATAAACAATTAGAACCATTCATGCAATTTGTGTGAGTTTGAGGATGATAGTTGCAAGAGTATACTTCACTTTTGCTTCCTGTGGTTTGGTTGAAATAACGGTTGTTGGAGCCTTGAAGATTAGCATTAGTTTTTAGTTTTTGTTTTTTGTCATAGTATAGGGACTTATTGTGTAAATATATGTTTCTTAGTTTCTTGTATTAGTATAAATAGGATTATATTTATTTTGCAGGTAGACTTTGAACTGAACTCTCTCATTTGTACATTGTAATCCTTTGCTAATATCAATGAAATCTCTGTGAATTTTTGATATATTTGCTTAGTTTGATTACTTTGTTCATATAATTGTCAATTGTATTACATCATTAACACAGATCGATCCATTTGAACCTATCAAATGGTATCAGAGCCTTCGGTTTAAGTGATTTGAAGCTTAAAAGCAACTTTTAAGCATCTATGAATCACTTGAATCTGTGTTGTGATAGCAATTGTTCAATTAATTGTTGATTTCAGTTGTATTTCATCATTTGAAACATGAATTGAATCACAATTGAGTGATTTGACACTTTCAGATCTAAAATTTCATCAGATTTGAGTGCGAACTGTTCTTTATTCTCGAACACAAATTTCATCAAAATTCTGATAAATTGTTGTTAATTGAATGGAAATGATGTTAAAGGATTGATATTCGGTGCATTTTACACTTGATTGAAGAGTTTCAGATCAATTAATCAAGTTTTGAAAAGTTTGTTAAGATCAGGTTGTTACGAAGATGATGAATTAGGCGTTTGGTGTGTTGAAATCATCTGAAATTCACCTAAGTGTTTAGGCTCATGAACACTATTTAGACGCTTTAACACTGTTTAGGTGTTTCAGAGTGAACGTTTTGACACTATTTGTGGACGTTTAAGCACTATTTGGACGTTTTTCAGAAAACAAGTCCCAGACGTTTTGGAACTGTTCAGGCGCTTTGGAACTGTTCAGGCGCTTCATCACTGTTTGGGCGTTTTAGAACTGTTTAGGCGCATTGATACTGTTCAGGCGTTTCTAGTTTTAGGCATTTCAGAAATTCACTAAGGTATTCCCTTGGGCGTTTCCAAGTCAAAGTGGGCGCTTCACAACTATTCAGGCACATCAGATTCGGACTTTTCTTTCAACACTTAGAAAAATTTTTCAAAAATTAAAAATCCAAAAATATTGTAATTTCATTTCTTCATTTAAAACTTTAAAACAACAAAAATAGTATCTTTTCTTAATCTCAAAACTTAAACATGGTTAAGTCTGAAGATTCTGAGAACAGAGTGCCAAAGTTGAAGAACAGAGCTGACTTCAAGAACTGGTCACTCAGACTGAAACACCATCTTAACTCTACTGATACTGATCTATGGAAATCAATAGAGAAAGGACCTCACATTCCTGTTACTTCTGATGGTCCTGATAGAGGTTTTGTATACACAAAAGATTCACAAGAGCCATATCCTGAAGATGGTTTACATGGAGATGATCTGAAGAAAGTGAAAAATGATATTAAAGCCTATTCTCTTATGTGTAAAGGGTTACCTTTGGAGGTTCTATCCAGGCTTGAGGGTTACCAAACTGGGTATACTATGTACAAAGCCTTGAAAATAATCTATGAAGGAGGAAAAAAGATTCAGGATCTCAAAAGACAAAAACTGAAAAGGCAACTTGAGTTGTTTGAGCATATCTCTGGAGAAACCATAAACCAAATGATGAACAGATATGTGCAACTTATTACAGAAATGTCAACTTTAGGAATTAAGAATGATCTTAAAGACCTAAATGATAGACACTTAAATGCACTTTCATCATCTTGGAAACAAACAGTAACTATGTTAAAGCATACTGAAAAGTTTCCCATGGACCTTGATCTGTTAATTGCAAAGATTGAGTCAGTGGAAATTGATGAAAGCTCAAGGAATAATGATAGAGCTGCATCTACTTCTCAATACAAGTATGTTGCTTCTCCAGCAAATATTGTAGAGAATGTTTTTCTTGCTAAGGATGAAAGCACTCCAGAAGATGAGGGTGATCTGTTTGTGGGAGCAGGATTCTTTACTAGTACACATGTCTACTCAACTCAAACACAACCATAGTCTCCTCCAAAACCTCAAAAGCCTAAAACTCAAAATGAGACTCCATCTTCTAACTCTGCTAACCCTAGCAAAGTTAAAGATGTTATAAACATCCTTTTACAGGATGAAGAGTTCAAATCTGTATTTACAGCCTTTATGGCAAGTTTTCAAGCATATCAGGGTAGCCATTTAACACAAGTTGATTTAATTTTGCAGGATCTGTTTGAGATGGATCCAGATGATGTTGAAAAAATGGATCTTAACTGGCAAATGGTGATGATAGCTTATAGAACACAAAAGCATTCATATGTGAACACAAACTATAAGCCAAGTGCAAACAAAAAAGTTGGCTTTGATAAGTCAAAGTCAATGTGTTTTAACTGTAACAGCTATGGTCATTTTTCTAGGGAGTGCAAAGCTCCAAGAACACAAGGAGGAAATGGTCAAAGTAGCTCTAATAGTCAGAGGTATCATCAACAAACTCAGAAGACATTTCAAAAACCTTATTAGAGTCTACCAATGCCAGAACTAAAGGAAGAATCAAAGATCACTAAAGAACCAAAGAAAGCACTAGTATTCAGCATCAAGGATGGTTATGATTGGAGTGCTTATGCAGAACAATTTACTACAGATCTTACTTTTGGTCTAGCACTTGTTATTGAGATTAACACTAAAGACTGGTCTGAAGACAAAGATCCAAAGGCAAAAGGAGATTCAGACAATGAGGAAGACTATGACTGGAGTGACAAATCTGACCCAAAGGAAGATTCTAAAGAAGTTGCTCTTGTGGCACAGTCTGAACAGCCCAAGGTTGTAAACTTATCATCTGACACTGAGTCTTCAAATTCTTATCCAGAAATTCCAGTGAAAGTAAGGGAGAAAATATGCACTAAAGCATGTTTTAAACAAGTAGAACACCACAAAAACTACTCATTCAAAATATGTGATAAATTGAAACAAGAAGAATTAATGCACAATAAGCTGAAAGCTGATCACAAAATTCCTGATGATAAAATCATATCTCTTCAAACTTCTTGGAACAAAACTTTAAAAGAAATTGAACTTGTCAAGAAGCAACTTGAAGAGATGACAAAAACTTTTGAACAAGAAAAATTGACACATGCAGCAACTCAAATTGATTTAGCCAAAGTGAAAAGCTCAAAGTTATTGTTGAGCAGTTGGTAAATGGTAAGAAAGATAAAGATAAAACAGGATTAGGATTCACATATGAACTAATGCATGAATCAATCTCCAATAACTTACCTTAAAACTTTAATACCCATGATCATTCACCAGAGAATAAAGCCAAGCTTAAAGAATTTTAAGAAAAGAAAAAGAATGTTCAATCTAATGTCGAGAGTGAAATCGAAAAGATAAATCTTGAAATGTTCAAAGAGAAAGATTCAGAAACATGAACAAACTTGCAGCAGGAAATCATGTAGTAGGCATTCCATCAAAGAAGTTTATCACAACAGATCTCTGTAAAGCATGTTTGAAAGGGAAGCAGCACAGGGCGTCTTATAAGTCCAAGCTGATAAACTCAAACTCCAAGCCTTTGCAGATGTTACACATGGATTTATTTGGTCCACTAAACGTATACAGTATTGGAAAGAAATCATATTGTCTAGTTATCATTGATGACTATACAAGATTTTCTTGGGTTTTCTTTTTACATGCAAAATCTGAAATGGCTGAATTATTAAATGAGTTTGTCACTAAAGTAGAAAATCAACTTGATCAAAAAGTCAAAATAATTAGAAGTGATAATAGAACAGAATTCAAGAATGCTAATGTTGACATGTTCTGTGTAGGAAAGGGGATAGCTCATCAGTTCAGTGCTCCAAGAACTCCTCAACAAAAAGGAGTTGCAGAAAGGAAGAACCGAACATTGATTGAGGCAGCTCGTTTTATGTTAGTGGATGTTATGATTCCTATCACTTTTTGGGATGAAGCCATATCAACTGCGTGTTTTATTCAGAATCGTACTCTATTGGTGAAAGACAAACAGAAAACTCCTTATGAGTTAATGTTTGGCAGGAAACCAAACATAGATTTTCTTAAATCTTTTGGTTGTCCAGTTTTGATTCTAAACTCAAATGATCAGCTAGGCAAATTTGATTCAAAATCTGATGACAGATTCTTTCTTGGATATTCATCAGCTTCTAAAGCATATAGAGTTTGTAACTCTAACGAATGTTATCATTGAAACTTTCAACGTTAAATTCCTTGAAAATTCATTTCCATCAGTTGCAAATGGTCCAGCGTGGTTATTTGATTTAGATTAATTGTCAAATTCACTCAATTATAATCTGTTTGAATCTTCTTGTGTTCACAGGAAACAGGTAGGAGATCTTGGATCCTTTAGTGACGATTCAGACTCTGACGATATGGATGATTCAAGCCCAGACTATCCGTTTTTCTCATTTGTGAGAGATCCTATATTCACTTCAGATGATCATAATCAACAAATTCATGAGCAACACCAAGTCTCTGCAAATTCTGATGTTTCTCAACCAATTCCTAATGATGGACCAGAAATTCAACAACCTGAGTCTGGAACTTCATCTGTATCTGGAGATATAGATGTCAATGACAAGTTTGATTATTTCATAAACTCACCAACTCAAGTTTCGAATTTCACTCCACATTCTTCAAACCTGTTGCATCAGCTCTCCGACTTGAACCAAACCAATCTTGATGTGAATGTTCAAGAAGACGAGATCCCAACGTCTCGTATTCACAAGAGACATCCCATCTCACAGATTATTGGTCCTTTGAATGAGAGAACTACGAGAAGTCATACAAAGCAAGCAAACATTTGCTTATACTCGTGTTTTCTTTCTCAAATTGTCCCTAAAAACATCACTGAAGCATTACAAGACAATAGTTGGATTGAGGCTATGCAAGAAGAGTTATTACAATTCCGTAAACAGGAAGTGTGGAATCTTGTGGATTTGCCTGAAGGAGAGAATGCCATTTGCACAAAATGGTTGTTCAGAAACAAATCAGATGATTGAGGAATAGTTGTTCGAAACAAAGCAAGGCTAGTAGCACAAGGTTAAACCCAGGAGGAAGGAATTGATTATGATGAAGTCTTTGCTCCAGTTGCAAGACTCGAAGCAATTCGTGTCTTCCTGGCACATGCTTCTTATATGAAATTCAAGGTGTACCAAATGGACGTTAAAGGTGCATTTTTGTGTGGACCAATCATCAATGATGTGTATGTCAAGCAACCTCAAGGTTTTGAAGATGTTGAATTCCCTCATCGTGTGTACAAGCTAAGCAAAGCTTTATATGGTCTACATCAAGCTCCACGAATCTGGTATGAGACTTGTCCCAACATTTGATCCAACATGGATACACAAGAAGGAAAATTGATCCAACTTAATTCATCAAGAAGGATGCAAATGATCTCTTATGTGTGCAAGTGTATGTGGACGATATCATATTTGGTTCAACTAGTCAGAATATGTGCTCAGAATTTTAAGAGATTATGAAATCGCGTTTCCAGATGAGTTCTATGGGAGAAATCAACTTCTTCCTTGGATTGCAAGTAAAACAATCTGTAGATGGTATTGTTATCAATCAAGAGAACTTTGTTGATAAGCTATTGAAGAAATTCAAACTGCAGGATTGCCCATCTATCAGAACTCTAACTGACGTTAATACCAAGATTGATCCTGATTCGAAAGGAAAATCTATTGTCCAAACATTATACAGATCTATGACTGGTTCTTTGATGTATCTTAATGCATCTAGACCTGACATAATGTATGCTGTTTGTGAATGTGCCAGGTATCAATCAGACCCGAAGGAATCTCATCTAATCACAGTCAAACGTATATTCAAATATCTCAAAGGAAATCCGGATCTAGGGTTATGGTATCTTTATGAAGGAAACTTCAAGTTACATGGATATACTGACAATGATTATAGGGATGTAGTCAAGATAGCAAATCTACTACGGGTGGTTGTCGGTTTTTGGGTCTTAGATTAGTCTCATGGCAGTGTATGAAACAAACAAATGTCTTCGTATCAACTGCAGAAACTTAGTACATAGTTGCATCAGCAGGATGTTCTCAAATCCTTTGGTTACAAAACCAACTGCTGGATTACGGGTTCAATTTTGTTAAAACTCCTATTTACATTGATAACACCACTGCTATGTTTATAACATCTAATCCTGTCCAACATTAAAAAACAAAGCATATCAAAATTCTATATCATTTTCTCAGAGATAACTCTAAAAAGGTTTAATCATTTTGATTCAAATATTAGCTGGAAAACAATTAGTTGACCTGTTTACAAAAGCTTTTTTACCAGGAAGGTTTGAGTATCTGGTTGAGTCTATTGGTCTTATTAATCATGTTGAAAACTGATTTTGTTTTATCAAAATGATAAGAACCCTTCCTCCTTTTCATAAACAACTCAAAAGAAGAACTATCAAAGTTGACTGCCTGATTGTAAATATTGTGTGTGTGTGCTAAAAGAAAAAGCAAATACAAAATTAGAAATTGAAAAACCAAAATATAAAATTATAAAAGGAAAATACAAAAATATAAGTTTAGATGTTCATTCCTTTAGATTTGAATCTGCGTCTGCAACATGTGAGAAATGATAGTACATCAGATTTAATCAGTTGCATACTTCACTCGATAATAAAGTCTGACATGATCAGATATGATGTGCGGGTAAACTCATGCAATTATACTAAAAAAGTAGATTCTTGTGATTTAATTAAATCATTATGCTTAGTGGGTATTCATCTTAGTTCATATGAGTGGTGCTGACTTGTTTGATTGATTGCTTGTCAAGTCACAAACTCACACCTGATGGTGATATGAATAACCATGAGATCTGTTTACCGCATTTGTTAACTTCTTTGTTATGAGTCATCACAGACCTGAAGTGACGAGGTATCCTCTGTTGTAAGTCATTACTGACCTGGATATTCTCACCTGATACAAAAGATGCCAATGCGCACAATCCTTTCAAAAGTCCAAAATGGATGTCCTCTGATTCTTATGAATCATTTATATCCAATTCTTTATGAAACGGATTAAGAGATTACCTAATGGCTTGTCCATGGTGGTTTTCTCAGAGATTATCAAATGGTTGTACCATAATGATTCTCTCATTGACCTAAACATGAGATCTGGTTATACATATATGTCAAGTAATTAAGCTGAGAAAAAGTGCTTGCTTGCATATCTTGCCGAGGGTAGGACTCTCTAAGTCTAAGTGTGGGTTCCATAATGTCATATCTAATAGAACTTTAACAATCCAAGATTTGAAAAAGTAGGTGTGCTGATACTTTTACCAAAGTACTCATGGTCTGTCCTTAGATCTTGTGTCTCTTTTGCGGCGGTAAAGTTGACCTGGAACACACCTGACCAGGATTTAATCATTGTCTATGACTATCCATAATTTCTTTTATTTTAATGTGCTGATTATTATCTGATATGATCTCACTGCAGGCATATGATTCATTGTATATATAGTAGAGTTTTTATTATGCTTTATCTTGATTTTTGCATGATTTTATGTATGCAGGCATGTTAATAATGGTTGGTTTTTCTCAATTTACAACTTATATAAACTTCTAAGTTTGTGAACTTAAAAGTTTAGGGGGAGTAAAGATTGAAAAAGAGAAAATCAAAATAAATGTTGAAAAGGATGATGCTAAATTTACAAGTATGTGTGTGTTTGATATGATACAAAAATGAACCTAACAAAATTTCAAATTGTTTTTGATTTGAAATATGGAAAAGCTTCTTGCAAATAATTGAGTTGAGATTGTTTGAAATTTTTAAAAATTTCAAAATTTTTGAGACTAAAATGACGGGAAATCAATTGAAAAATACAAGGTAAAAGTTTGAGTGTGAAAATAAAAAGTTTTAAATCATAAAGTCAAAAAGTCAAAAGTTTTGTGTGGTCAAAAAGTCAAAGTCAAAAATTGACCAAGGGTTGACAATTTCATGAAGAACATTGAATATTTTCAAAATTAGGGTTTAAATGTTTATGGTGAAAAATTCCAAGTGTTAGAAGTATGGAATGACCCTCATGCGTCTAAACAGTGTCTATAAGTCCAAGTTTAGAAACATGATGGATTTTCAGTTTTAAGACAAGTGATGGGCGTTTTGATTCCAAATCATGCGCCTAATCAATGGTCATGTGTCTGAAAATTTGGTTAAGTTTTGGGCATTTTACACAAGGTCATGCGCCTAAACAGTACCAGTCATTTCATGTTGAAAATAAACCAAGTGTGAACTCTTGAAAGCCCATACGCCTAAACAGTTGTCATACGAACTGAGGGTTCATGTTTTTGTTAGAGTGTTAGGCGTTTCAGGCTAGGTAATACGTCTGAACAGTGCTCATGCGCCTAAAACAGGTCTCATGCGCCTGAACAGTGCAAATGCACCTAAGTCCTTTGATAAAATTGACCAAGTGTAACTCATGCGTCTAGGTCTCATGCGCCTGAACATGGGTAATGCACCTGTATAGTACCAATACGTCTAAACCTCATGCATCCCAACAGTGGTCATGCGCCTACACAGTTGTAATGCGTCCAAAGGTTTTTCACACTTATATAAAGTCAACACTCGACAGATTTCTTCTCATTCGAACATTTTCACTCACTTACACTCTGTTCTTATTCTTATTCACCCGACGAGCATCATACTCCTTGTTTAGACTGATTATCTCTGATTGTTGGTATACTAAGGTATAATCAGTGATTCTAAACAACATGTTAAGTATATTTCATCAAATCATTGTCCATAATCATCACATTCAAACAGACGTTTGATCCTTATTTGGGCGTTCGAACCCTAAGAACTTGAATAATTTGAAAGTTGATGATAAAATGTGATTGATTGTTCAAAATTGAATCTGAAATTGTTGTTAACACATGATTTCGACTTGTTTAACATCAACAAATCTGAATTTCATCACAAAATTGTTTGATGATTCATGAGTTCATCAGTGAAAAATAATAATAAAAAATGTGGTACAGAAATGAATCGACAACTTAAATTTTTAAATAAATTTGATTCTTAATCATCAAAACTCATCTAATGCATTCAAATTAACAAAGAACAAGTTACTTAATTGATGGTATATTTTATAATTTGATGAATCATAAAATTCAGTAAGTGTTCAACACTTAGAATTTTTCTTTAATAAACATGATAAAAATTAAAATATTAAATCTGTTAAGTAAAATTTAAAACATAATGAAGGACTTATAACTTGATATATGATTGTTAAAAACTCATAAGAATGATTGATTTTTATTCAAAAATATTTGAGAACTTAAGTGTTTTAAACACTTAGAATATTTTCAAAATTTTTTAATATAAAACTGACAAAATATATTGAGAGTTATTTTAATGTAAATACCTTCATACTTATTCTTGTTTCTTTATGTATTACAGATGGCTGAGCTAAAATTTGAGCCAAAGTATAATGTGGCAGCTTTTCTAGATGAAGATGTTAGAGAAGCAACTGGATATGAAGAGATGATCAGATTTATTCTGAGGACTAAATATGCACATGCCATGTGTGCACGTCCAGCTATCAATGCTAGATTGATAAAGATGGAGAACAACTGAGGTAGAAAGAGATGATGATGGGAACAAAGTTCTTAGAGGATTTGTGACTAGTGACATAATGATAGAGATCTCAGAGCAGTCTTGCTCTTAGACTGGGAGACAATAAGCCTCAAGATCTAGCATAGTATACTTTTGATGAGTGTAGAGAGATTTTCATGATGATGGGACACCCAGATAACTTCTGCAGGACCGGTGAAGGGTGGTCACTTACAACACAACAACACAAAGAGGAGATTAACCAAACTTTAATCAAACAGTAAACTGGATTAACCACAAGAATGATACTAAGAACACAAGTAATAAGAAGAGACAGAACAAGAGAACATAAGAGATTGGGTTTCAAGGATGCAATATATTGCTTTCTCAAGTTCTATTACAAGTGTTACAAAGCATAAAGAAAGATACTAGAACATGGAATACTTATACTACAACCTACAGCCGGCTATACTTTGAAAGCCAGCTAGATACAATTGACTAGACACAAACAAAATCAATTGTAGAGTCAAAAGGCATATCTGCCTTTTGACTTGTGACTATGACATGTCATAGCTCACATCCTAATATATTACAAAAAGGATAAGTACATAAAGTAGAAAGCATGGACTCAAGACCTCAATGTACAGTTACCAAAAGCATGGACCTTTCACCAACTCATGTAAGTTGGTGACTTTAAAGAGTTGCAGCGGAAAGGTGGTCCAGCTTTATGGTAACGTACATTGGATAAAGGCATATCTCTAAAAGTCTTCGGAAGAAATCTGTCTTCACTATTTGGCTTCGCAAGATATTGGTCTTGGCTTCGGAAGATTTTACACTTAGAATATTTCTAGGGCATGGTGTAAAACTTCCGAAGCAATTCTACTTCAGTTCTTTAGTGCAAGCTTGCAGAGAGACTTTGGATGTCTTGGCTGCATCAGACTTATAGGAATCCTTACAAACTCCCCTAGGCTGATGCTACCAAAACATTTAGAAGATCTTAAGATGTTTGTAGTCTTCAGCATAATGATGACCATACCCTTCTTCATTAGATGGTCAGGATCATTCAGACTCTCATAGTATCTTCTCATCTCAAAGAGATCATGTAGAGGTAAGTTGATTATGTCTTGCCATGTATAGACATTCTCAACACCTTGATCTCTGATTACATGCCATCTCTCTGGATTAGTAGTGAAGGTCCAGGATAAGATGGGTGTCTTAGCTGCAAGAGGAGCCACTTGAATTGGAGTTGGTTAGGCTGCCTCTTTATGCACTTCATCAGGTTGATCTAACTCAGCCTGAGGTGTAGAGGTAGATGATTCAGGCTTCTTCTTTTTAGACTTTGGTTTAGAAGCCATCCTCTTCTTCCTCTTAGAGGACTTTAACTGAGAAGACTGGTCTGCAGCACCTTGTTGATCATCCTTGTTTTCTCAGTTGGGTGTTCCTCTCTCACAGGTTTAGAAGGAGAGGGAGTTTGATCCTGCTGTGGATCAAAAGATGAAGCTTGCTGAGGTTCAGCAAGAGGTCCGAGTTGTGTTGTCTCAGGTTGTTCAACCTTAACCTCCACTTCAGGTGGGACTTGACTTGGAAGAGAGTGTAAGTCAATCAGCTCTCTACTCTTGATCTTCTGCTTGATTACCCTGATATGCTCATCCATTGTGGATAGAGACATAGGGCCAAGTCTCCTTCTGGAGAATCCATACAGCTTCAAGAAGCTCATCATCCTTTGTCTGTCAGTAGACTTCTTCATACTTTTTTGGATGGTAGCTCTTGACTTTGCAGCCTCTTCCTTCATCTTTCTATTTGTAGCTTTTTGTTCTTTGAGCACTTGAAGTTTAAGCTGTTTGAGATACTCAAACTCAATGTACTCAAAGGACAAGGGAAGAAGTGGAGATGCCTGGTAGAGACCTATGGCACTCAGGTAGTTGATCATGTTTTGTCTGTCTGTTTCTTTGTCTACCTGAGGTTCTTGTGTAGATGCCATAGCCTCTTGCACAGGGCTTTCTTGAACTGGGGAGAGAGTAAGAGCATGCTTGTATAGTCTTTTCTATCTCTTCTCCTCTTTGAATTGGAGAAGTAACCTTTCATCCTCTTTTTCTTTCATCTCTCTTGACACTTCCATGTCAACCAGTTCATTTAGTTGCTCTAAGGGGAGAGATATAATCTCATCTATGTCATAGTTCCTGGTCTGCAGGTAAGTAATCCTGACTGCCCACAACTCATCATCTTGAGTGTTTGGTCTGGGGGCAGCCCTGATTGCAGCTTGCATAAAACCTGAAGACCCAGAGGAACTTTCTCCCCTTAGCTTCCTTTTCCTGTCTCTCTCCTCCTCCTTAATCTCCTCAGGAGTCAAAATCCTTTTCCCTTTGTCACCCACAGACCTTTGTGACTCAGGGTGGATAGAGGTTTGGCCTTCATTGCTTGGTGTAGCATCCAAGCTCTGGCCAGAGAGAGGTTGTGAGACACCTTCACCAGCAGGTGTTTCACCAAGGGAATGAATTTCTGAAGCAGTTGTTGGTGTGAGGCTCTCAGGCTCTATCACTGGGCCTTCAGCCAAGGTTTTCCCTTTGAAGCTAATCTCAGGGTCTGCCTCAGCATCCAGTTGACCAATGACATTACCTGATTGCCTTTGTCTCATTCTTAGGCTGACCTCTTCAGTAATTCTGTCTTGAATTCTAAGTGCCAACCTGTCAGCTTGTCTTGATTTGCTTGGATTGACAAGTGTCATGTTGACCAGATCAAGACCTTCATAGTAGTTCAAGGTTTGAAAATCAAATACTTCTTGTTGCCCTTGAACTCTGTGAAGAATGAGGGCTCTTCTATCAGCATCATACCTCCACCCAATGATGTAGTTTGAAGTTCCTTGAGGTGGGGATGACATAGCTCTTGGTATACCTTCCTCAAAGAGACTCCTGATGATAGAGTCTATAGAGTCCACATTAATGTGAACTTGAGGAAGTTGCTGAGTATGCACAATTGCAAGTGAGGATGGTGAGTCCTCAATGTCCATACTCTCTGAAGAACTCCCAGGTTCTGTGTCTGTAATGACTTTCTCCCCCTTTTGGTAGCATCACCCTCTTGCATAGGTGAGCTAGAGGTTAGGTCAACCACATTCACAGGTTCTTGTGTTCCTGGTTGAATTCTTCTTAAAGGTCTCCCAGCTAGTTTTTCTCTGAGATAAGATATCTCAAGTTGCTGATCATTGACCCTGTTTTGAAGGGTAGTCACCTGAGATTCAAGGTGACTAACCTTAGAGACTAAATAGGAACATGTTTTTGATAGTTTTTGCACCTTTAGTCTCAGATTCCCCTCTTTTTCATCAGAAGAATCATTGGGGGATGAGATGATTGGACCAAAGTCTCTCTCTCACCACCAGCTTCAGGTTCTTGGCTGCTGGATTTCCTCTGCTCATTGACATTCTCAGTTGAGATGTCAATGGGCTGAGTTGCCATGGTTGAGGTCTTAATAATGTAATCACTTGCAAAAGTGAGAGCCTCTTCCATATGGATATCCTGAACAGGTTCAGAAGTATCCACCTTAGTTATGGGTGACTGATGTGGGCTAGACTGAGGAGACTTAGGAGTACTCATCTCTCTTTGAGTAGGGGAAGAGAAGAGAGACTCATGATACTCACTGAAACCTAAGTCTTCATCAGTATAGAATGAAAGGTTGGGAATGGGTTGATTTAGATCTAAAGGCTGGGGATGGTAACTGTCCCCTGAAGGTTGTTCACTTGAGTGTTGAGACTCAGAGTGAAGGCTTAAGGCAGTTGGGCTTGTGAGCTCATCAGGTGAGCATGAGGAACCTCAGCCCTGATTGTTGAAGAGATGGGAGTGGTTTGCTCCTCAGGGAAGTGGGAGCTCTAGTGTCCACTTCCTCCTGTATTGGTGAGTATATGGGGACCTGCATAGACTCAATAGCTTGAGCAGGGTTCGTTTGGATTTTCTTTGGTAGGTGAGGGTTACTTGTGGCCTTTTTGGTGGTAGAGAGGTAGAAGGTGTGGGTTCAACACTAGCTTGTGTTGCTAGGTTGTCACCTTGAGCAATGAGCTCTAACATTTTGGGGACAAAGGCTGTTTCTACCCCTGAGAAGCCTACAGTTGGCTTCTTCATGATTTTAAAGATGCCGGGCTTCATCTGTCCCAATTTAAGAATATTATTTGTTTCCCTCAACTGTGAGCCCAGTTCACAGTTGAGAATGTGTTGAACATATCTAGGAAACATATAATACTCTAAGGAGTCCAAGTTAGCAAGCAAATTTGTATAGACAAATTGAGAGTACCTGAACTTGATCCCTTGAACCATTCCATGCACTATGAAGGAGAGATCCTCAGGAATCTGGTCCCACCCTCCATGCTTGTTTGACAAGCTGTGGATAACCACATGGAGTAGGTATTTCACTGGGATGAGACCTTCCCTTTCCTGAAGGTCTTTACAGAGAAATCTCCCTCATAGCCCATCTGCTCAAAGGAATGATTGACAGCTTCCTTTGGAAAGGACAACTCACCTTCTTCATCATCCAGCTGCAAGTGAGTGTTGATGATGGCCGGAGTGATGAAGATTGTCCTCCCTTGCACTGTGGCAGACAGTGCCTTCTCTCCATCCATGATGACCTCTTGGCAGGTCTTCCAAAATTCAAGCAGATGATCCTCACAAGGAGTAGGATCAATGGTTAGGGAGGTGAAGTAATTAGATAAAGCTAAGAAACGGCAAATCTCTGAGAAACTATCATCTTTCTCAGAGCTTAACAGAGCAACCTGATTGTGTTGCCTGTGAAGTTGCATGGAGAAATCTGGGTTGTTTCTGCGGTTAAGGTTGGCCATTTTAGAAGCTTAAGGATGAAGAAAGGTGAAAAGCAAAGGCGGTTTGGGAATTAGGTTTAGGAATAGTAGAATTGAAGAAGATAGTGAGGGAGAGGGGGAACCGTTGGGTATTTATGTGAAAAGGATTTGAACCAAAGTTAATGAAAGAGGATAAACTTTGAAATCCGAATGTCGGTCCCACCTCTGAAAAAGTAGTTTACTTTTGCTCAAAAAGTAGTTTTCTTGGAATTCGAAAAGCTTCCGAAGGTAAATTATCTTCGGAAGTTTTAATGAAAAAGCTTCCGAAGCTAAAATGACTTCGGAAGAATTTCCTGAGAATCTTGAAAATTTTGCTTTGATGAGAAATAAAAACTTGAATGCTTTGTATATAAAACAACAAAGCTTCCGAGAGTTAATTTTGCTTCGGAAGGAAAAAGTCCTTAAAAACAAATAAGTGTTTGAGACAAGTATTTAAGCTTCGGAAGATAGATTGAAACCTCTTCCGAAGGTAAAATTTCTTAGACAGTTATTTATTTTGAAGACATGATTTGCTTCCGAAGGTAAAAATATATCTTCCGAAGGATCAGAAAATTTTCAAGAATCTAAGGAAAGTCTTCAAAAGGATTTTATATCCAAAGAAAACATGAGCTTATGAAAGTGATGAACTAGACAACTTAGGACACACATATTTTAAGAAATAATTAGAATTAGTTTTAAGAAAAGATCTACTCAAAGTTAATCATCCCAATAGCTGATATTAGATATTTAAATCTTGTTCATCAAAAGCTTTTGTAAACAGATCAGCATATTGTTCATCTGTATGAACTTTGACTAGTTTAATTAATCCCTTTTCATAGTTATCTCTTATTAAATGATACCTGATATTGATGTGTTTGGTCCTTGAGTGCTGCACAGGGTTCTCAGTGATAGAGATAGCACTATTGTTGTCTATGTGGATGGGAGTCTCCTTGAAGTTAAATCCATAGTCCAGCATCTGATTTTGAATCCAAAGCACTTGAGCACAGCAACTTGCAGCAGCAATGTATTCAGCCTCAGCAGTTGATGCAGACACACAGGTTGTTTCTTGCATTGCCATGAGACAAACCTTCCACCAAGGAATTGACATCCCCCAGATGTAGACTTTGCAGTCATGTTGCAACCACCATAATCACTATCTGTATAAGCATACAGATTGAAGTCAGGATTCTTTGGATACCATAAACCAAGTGTTGAAGCACCTTTGAGGTATCTTAGAATCCTCTTGACAGTGATGAGGTGAGACATCTTAGGGTTGGCTTGATATCTTGCACAAATGCATGTAGCAAACATGATATCAGGCCTGCTAGCTGTAAGATACATAAGAGACCCAATCATAGCCCTGTATAAGTGTTCATCTACACACTCCCCTCAAGATCAGGTCCAAGGGAGTGGTTTCTGGCTATGGGTGTCTTAGCAATCTTACAATCAGTCATGTTGAACCTCTTGAGTATGTCCTGAACATACTTTGACTGACTTATGAAGATACCATCTTCAACTTGCTTCACTTGAATTCCCAGAAAGAAATTGAGTTCTCCCATTGCACTCATTTCAAATCTGTCTTTCATCAGCTTCTCAAAGTCTTTGCAGAGCTTTGGATTAGTTGAACCAAAGATGATGTCATCTACATACACTTGAACTAGCAATATGTCATTTCCCTGTCCTTTGATGAAGAGAGTTCCATCTATAGTACCTCTCCTGTATCCATGTTTGCAAAGATACTCAAACAGTGTCTCATACCACTTCCTTGGTGCCTGATGCAGCCCATAAAGAGCTTTGTCAAGCTTGCAGACATAATCAGGATGATCAGGGTCTACAAAACCAGGTGGCTGTTTGACATACACCTCTTCATCAATCACTCCATACAGAAAAGCACACTTCACATCAAGTTGAAAGACCTTGAAGTTCTTGGATGCAGCAAATGCCAGGAATATTCTAACAGCTTCTAGTCTTGCTACTGGAGCAAAGACATCAGTGTAGTCAATCCTTTCTTCTTGTGTGTATCCTTGAACAACTAGTCTAGCCTTGTTCTTGATGATAATGCCTCTATCATCCTTCTTATTCCTAAACACCCATTTGGTTCAAATGGTAGTCTTCCCATGAGGAAGAGGACAAAGGTTCCAAACTTTTTGCCTTTTGAATTGAAGCAACTCTTGTTGCATAGCTTCAACCCAACTTCCATCCTTTAGAGCCTCATCAACTTTCTTTGGCTCTATCTGGGATAAGAAACAAGAGTGAAGACAAACATTTGCATTATGGGTTTGTCCTCTTGTTCTTACCCCTGTGGCAACATCTTCAATGATGTTTGTGGTGGGGTGAGACTTGTGGATCCTAAGCTGAGGGATCACAGCAAGTTACTAAGAAAGATCCAAATTTGAAAATTTTAGATCTGGCATAGATGATTTACCCTCCACATCACCACACTTATCAAGATTGACTTGATCCAATGAGAGTGTGACATCATTGATGTTGTCATCTATGGTGTGGTTGTTAGCATCAAGAAATTCTTGATCACTTTCACCACCACCATTGTTGTCTTCTATAATTGAGGTATCTTTATCTGGTTGTGGAGCCTCTGAGCTGGAATTTGAAGGCACCCCAGATGTATCAGCTGAATTTGTCATTGTAGTGCTGATAGAAACCTCATTTGCTGAAGTAGTTCCAACTGGAGCTGAAGATGTATGAGTTGAAGGTCTTCTTAGCTCAAATCTTGGATCAGGATCACCTGTATTTAAATTTTCTGCAGATCCTAAACATTCTCACAAGATTTGTTAAAACAATTGGTAACTAAATCAAGATCAAATAGCCAATCAGGACCAGAACCAGCAACACAGGGTGTGTGTTCATTGAAAGTCACATTGGCTGACTCCTCAACAATTCTAGTTCTGAGATTAAATACTCTATAAGCCTTAGCCTGGGAAGAGTATCCAATGAAGTGTCCATCATCTGATTTCTCAGCAAATTTGGCAATTTGATCTTTGGTATTCAAGATGGTGCAAGGACATCCAAATGACCTGAGAAAGCCAATGAAAAGTTTTCTCTTGTGTAAAAGTTCATAAGGAGTCTTACCATGTGTCTTAACTACTAAAACTCTGTTTTGCACATAGCAAGCAGCGTTTACTGCCTCTGCCCAGAAGGTGATGGGCAGTTTAGAGTCAGACAACATAGTTCTTGCAGCTTCAATTAGTGTCCTATTTCTCCTCTCAGCAACACCATTTTGCTGAGGAGTCCTGGGAGCACTGTATTGTCTTGTAATACCTTTTTCATCACAAAATGTATCAAGGGTTTGATTCTTGAATTCAGTCCCTTGATCACATCTTATGGTTTTGACCTTGTGATCACCTGATTCTCAATTTTTAAGATGAAATTCTTCAGAATCTCAGGGGTCTCATCCTTAGTTCTAAGAAAGAAAACCCAAGTGAATCTTGTAAAGTCATCTGTGATTACCAAACAATAAGAGGTCCTTCCTAGACTCATTACACTGGTGGGGCCAAAGAGATCCGTATGTAATAAGTGTAGGGGAGTAGTGATGGAGTTCCTTTCCTTAGGCTTGTGAGATAACTTATGTTGATTCCCTTTCAGGCATGCAACACAATGATCATCACTTGTAAACTCTTTCTTTGGCATTCCAGTTACCAAATCATGTTTAGTTAGTTTATTCATGTTCTTAAAGTTTACATGGCACATTCTTTTATGCCATAGGAAAGACTCATCACTATTGGCTTTAGATAGAAAGCATGAAACTTCTCCAGAGGGAGATGTTTCTTGCAAGTCCATCTTGTACATGTTTCCTTTCCTGGGGGCTCTAAGCAGGATGTGCTCATGAGGAATGACCACTCTAGGCTTGAGAACAATGCACTCATGCTCAGTGAAGAGCATGTTATGACTCTGATCACAAAATTGGGATACACTCAGAAGATTGTACCCAAGCTCCTTGACAAAGTTTACCTTTTCAATGCTGAGCTTACCATTTGTGACCTTGCCCCTTCCAGAAATGTAACCACCTTCATCTCCTCCAAAAGCAACTAGTCCTCCATCAATCCTCTTAAAGTTATGGAGTAGTGACCTATTGCCTGTCATATGCCTGGAACAGCCACTATCAATGATCCAGACATTCATGTTTGTCTTGAGCTGTTCCTGCACAAAGAGAATGATTAGTTACATTTGGAAACCCAAGCCTTATTTGTCTTTGGCTCACTAAGTATAATAGAAGGTAATGCAACAGTAATAGATCCTATGGTTGTGCTAGGAGGATCTTGAGCTGTTGATGATGGAGAACTTTCAGTCACTTGGTCTTTCTTAGACTTCCACACCACCTTTGGAGTCTTGGACTTGACCTTCAAAACTTCGGAAGCTTTTGGGACTTCGGAAGTTTTGATGACTGAACCTTTGGAAGATTCTGCAGTCACTGCAGCAGACTTCAGTGCTTGGGAAGAATTCCTTTCTTCCAAGACCAATTTCTCTTCCGAAGGTAATTTTCCATTTGCCTTCTTCTTTGATTTGGAGCTTTCAAATGAAACAGACTTTCCTTCCGAAGCTTGAATCTTCTTGGAACTCTTTGAAGTCTTTGTCTTGGTCATATGGACAGTACTTTTAGGATTGTATGGACAATCCTTAGCAATGTGAGAGGTACTTTCACACATGACAGACAACATTTTCTTCTTCACAAGAGTCTTCTTATGAGAACAAGACTGTCTTTGGTCACATCCCTTCTCCACTTTCATCTTTACAGATGCTGAGACAGTCCTTATGGGCTGGGAACTGTTCTTGGAGTTTGATGGTCCAGGCTGTGCAGCAGTGGTACACAGTAGATCAGTCTTCTTCTTGGTACTGAGATGATTTGAACAAGAACCAGAACCCTTAGCTGAAGAGTTTTGGTTGATGTCTTCAGTCTTTACTACTTCAAACCCTACAGAGATAAAAACTTGTTTCTGCTTAGAGTCAAAAGTAGCCTTGATTTCTTGAGCCTTTCTTGCTTTTATTTTGCTCTTCCTGATCACGTTCTTTCTCATTGACTTGGTCATCACAGTAATCTTCTTCTCCTCAGAAGGATAGTGGCCCTTCTTAGAATCCTTCTCTTCACTCTTCTAAGAGGAATTCTTCACTATCTCTTCTTCATCCTCTTCACTTATAGGATCTATGAGAGGAAGCTCATCTTCACAAGTTCCACACTTAGGAGATCTTACAGACAAGATTGTGTGTGGAGGAGCTATCTCATTGGATCCCAGTCCCTGTCTATTTTGATAACACACCTTGTTGTGTAGGGATGAGGATATCATGTTCTTGAAGGTCTTTTCTTCAAGAACACTCTTTTCTGCCTTGGCTTTGCTGATCACAAGCTCAGCCTGACACTCAGTCAGCTTGGTTATGAGATTTTTGATTTGAGTCCTAAAATCAATGGGGACTTGTTCATGGTTCCAGTTTCCATATCAGTCTTGGAAATGGCTGCCATTTGAAAATATTAGTATTTGTGTATGTGAGGGATCTTAAGATGGTGAGATCTTATATCAAGAGCCTGAAATGCTCTGATACCAATTGCAGGACCGGTGAAGGGTGGTCACTTACAACACAACAACACAAAGAGGAGATTAACCAAACTTTAATCAAACAATAAACTGGATTAACCACAAGAATGATACTAAGAACACAAGTAATAAGAAGAGACAGAACAAGAGAACACAAGAGATTGGGTTTTAAGGATGCAGTATATTGCTTTCTTAAGTTCTATTACAAGTGTTACAAAGCATAAAGAAAGATACTAGAACATGGAATACTTATACTACAACCTACAGCCGGCTATACTTTGAAAGCCAGCTGGATACAATTGACTAGACACAAACAAAAAAGTCATTACAGACACAGAACCTGGGAGTTCTTCAGAGAGTATGGACATTGAGGACTCACCATCCTCACTTGCAATTGTGCATACTCAGCAACTTCCTCAAGTTTTCATTAATGTGTACTCTATAGACTTTATCATCAGGAGCCTCTTTGAGGAAGGTATACCAAGGGCTATGTCATCCCCACCTCAAGGAACTTCAAACTACATCATTGGGTGGAGGTATGATGCTGATAGAAGAGCCCTCATTCTTCATAGAGTTCAAGGGCAACAAGAACTATTTAATTTTCAAACCTTGAACTACTATGAAGGTCTTGATCTGGTCAACATGATACTTGTCAATCCAAGCAAATCAAGACAAGCTGACAGGTTGGCACTCAGAATTCAAGACAGAATTACTAAAAAGTTCAGCCTAAGAAAGAGACAAAGGCAATCAGGTAATGTCATTGGTAAACTGGATGTTGAGGCAGACCCTGAGATTAGCTTCAAAGGGAAAACCTTGGCTGAAGGCCCAGTGATAGAGCCTGAGAGCCCTGTCACACCAACAACTGCTTCAGAAATTCATTCCCTTGGTGAAACACCTGCTGGTGAAGGTGTCTCACAACCTCTCTCTGGCCAGAGCTTGGATGCTACACCAAGCAATGAAGGCCAAACCTCTATCTTTAGTTTATAATCATTTTCAGACTTTCTAAAATCAGATTTTAAAATGTTTAAGGACTCAAGATCAGATCTCATCTCCAAGTTATAGGACCTGTATCTATTAACTTTAGCAATGCATTCAGGAGTACAGAGATGTTCCAATACCTTGGCTTCATCATGATCTGTCATTAGTGCTTGGTTTGGAGAAGCATCTTCCACCTGAAAGCTCCAGTCAAAGCCTCCTTCTTCAACAACAACAACAGCTTGTTGCTTTGGCTTCTCATTCTGTGGGGCTCCCTCAGTGTAGTTTGGTTTGGTTTGTGTTTGGCCACCATTTGTTTTAGATGCCTTACACTCTTTAACAAAGTGGCCCATCAGGTTACAGTTGTAACACTTGACTTTGTTTTTATCCAAGCCAAACTTTCCACTGGTTGCATTGCTTGGAAACCTCCTTCCAGTTCTCTTGTAGAACTTCTTGGCTCTATGAGTGAGATGATCCATCTGCTCAACTATTTCCATATATTCCAGATCATCTGGATGGATACAATCTAGGTCTTCAAGAGTGAAAAGAGAGTTACCACAACTTTCATCAGAAGACACAAAGGATTGAGAAGAGCTTGTCTCTTGGAATGGGCTTCCTTGAGTGTAGTTCTCCCTAGGTGTCTCTGGGAAGGTGATGAAAGGACCCTTTGGTGAATTGTCAGGGTAGCATATGAGATGATGTTGGGGTTCTATGCTATCCCTTTCAACCACATGCAGGGCTGAACCCAATTGATTGTTGGAGTTGCCAGATGAACCTTGCATGTTCATCTCCATCTAGTAACCACTGAGAATCCCATATAACTCTGTCAGAGTAAAAGTTTTGAGATTTTCAGTCCTCTTGATCACCATACAATAGTATGTCCATTGTCTAGGAAGTGAGGACATGAACTTCCTTACAATGTCTCTATTCTCAAGAGGAACTCCTCCATCCACAAGGGTATCCACTATCTCAACATACCTAAAGTATTGTTGAGTCATGGTTTCACCTGTTTTGAAGGTGAAGTTTTCAAACTGCTGCTTCAGGAGATCCTTCTTGTTCTCCTTGGCTTCAGAGGAGCCTTCATACATTAGTTTTAGTGCATCCCACAACTGTTTAGATATTTTGCACTTCTTGAAACCTCTGTACATAGAGTTTGGAAGAGCAGCAATCTCTACTCTCTTCCTATCTTCATCAGAGTAGTTAGTCACATCTTTAGGAATCATACCAGCACCAATAGCAAAAGGAGTGTTGGGTATGAAAGGTCCATTTTCAACAGACTCCCACATTCTTGAGTCTAGAGACCTGATGAAACCTTCCATTCTCATACACCAGGTATCAAAGTCGTCAAGAGTGATCAGTGGGGACTTGTTCATGGTTCCAGTTTCCATATCAGTCTTGGAAATGGCTGCCATTTAAAAAGTTTAGTATTTGTGTGTGTGAGGGATCTTAAGATGGTGAGATCTTATATCAAGAGCTTGAAATGCTCTGATACCAATTGCAGGACTGGTGAAGGGTGGTTAATTACAACACAACAACACAAAGAGGAGATTAACCAAACTTTAATCAAACAGTAAACTGGATTAACCACAAGAATGATACTAAGAACACAAGTAATAAGAAGAGACAGAACAAGAGAACACAAGAGATTGGGTTTCAAGGATGCAGTATATTGCTTTCTCAAGTTCTATTACAAGTGTTACAAAGCATAAAGAAAGATACTAGAACATGGAATACTTATACTACAACCTACAGCCGGCTATACTTTGAAAGCCAGCTGGATACAATTGATTAGACACAAACAAAATCAATTGTAGAGTCAAAAGGCATATCTGCCTTTTGACTTGTGACTATGACATGTCATAGCTCACATCCTAATATATTACAAAAAGGATAAGTACATAAAGTAGAAAGCATGGACTCAAGACCTCAATGTACAGTTACCAAAAGCATGGACCTTTCACCAACTCATGTAAGTTGGTGACTTTAAAGAGTTGCAGCGGAAAGGTGGTCCAGCTTTATGGTAACGTACATCGGATAAAGGCATATCTCTAAAAGTCTTCGGAAGAAATCTGTCTTCACTATTTGGCTTCGCAAGATATTGGTCTTGGCTTCGGAAGATTTTACACTTCGAATATTTCTAGTGCATGGTGTAAAACTTTCGAAGAAATTCTACTTCAGTTCTTTAGTGCATGCTTGCAGAGAGACTTTGGATGTTTTGGCTGCATCAGACTTATAGGAATCCTTACAACTTCCCTAAGAAACAATTCTTTAGGGCTAGGGTGTATAATCATTGGAAGTTGCTATGTTATATATTCCAACATTGTATGTCCAAAGAAGTGCTAGATGGAATTCTTTCCCAGTGGACATTGCATCACCAATCATTGCTTTAGCCACAAATAGAAGGTTTAACATGGCTAAATGGATGATGAATGGATTCATCTTTAACTTAGAAAAAGGGAAAAGGAATAAGTATTTGATGTACCCAAGATTTGTTCAGTTGATCATTAATGAAGAACATCCAGATATGTATGTACATGGAGTAGGAGGTAACAGACTTGAGCTTGAGCATATGTCTGAAATTGTGTACAAGAGATTGGCTGTCATTACTAGAGCTCCAAATGTTCCTTTATTTGAGTATATGAGGAATGTTATGAGGAATGATACTATGGATGAAGCTGATATTCATCAATAGCATTTTCATTTGATTGAATGTGAACCGGTGGATCCAAATGATCTAATTGATGATGTCTTTGAAGAAATAGTTGAAGAAGAAGAAGATGATGAAGATGAAGATGAAGAAGAACAAGATCATGATGATATTTCTTCAGATGATGATGATGATGATAATGGTGGTGGAGATAATCAAGGAGGTGAAATTGGAGAAAAAAAGGAGAAGTTGATTAGGATATGGATAGTGAAGAAACTATATCTGATCAAAGAGATGAGACTGTAGGACATGATGAAGGTGATGGTGATGATGAGATGAATGATGAGAAAAGAGATGCTGGAAATGATATAAATGATAAAGTTGTTGATGCTAATTTGGATCAAAATCAAACATTTGATTTTGAGTATGTGGATGCTATTTTATCTGAGCCTATTACACAGAATGTAATTTTTGGTGTACAATCTCCAATACAAGAACAACAGTTGATGGTGGTGAATGAATCAGTATTGAAACAAACCAGTGATGTTTGTGTTCAAACTGAAGCTGATAATGATGAACAAGTACTTAATGATCTAAAAGCAAAAGTTGTTGAACAAGATTAGAAGATAAAGAAACTTCAAGATGAAAATGATATGCTAAAGGTTGAAAATGCAAAGAAAGATGAACTGATTGTTGATTTAGAAGAAAAGATCAAAAAGCTTAATGAAGAGAGAGAGAGAGAGAAATTTAAAGAAACTGTGCAAGAGAAAGAGAAGGAAACTGAAGCTTCTTTGATTGAGAAAGATAAAGAAGAAGAATCTCAAGTTATAGTGGTTGGGAAGTTTACTGAAGTTGCGAAAGGAAAAAAGAAAGATAGATGAAGTTGAACAAGAATTAGTATCTAAAACAAAAGCTCAAAAGATTGATGAGTGCATGTTGAAGAGGAAGAAATTCAAAAACAAATAGAAGCACTTGATGATATTGACTCTGATTTTCCTGATGAGTGGTATAATGAAATCTTAGAGGATGAAAATATTTGTGAAGTAGTTGATTCACCAATGATGAACGTTAATGAAGATGTTCCAATTCCAGTAGACTTTGAGGACATATATAATTATCTGGTCAGACAAAAGTATAATAGTGTCTTTTTAGACTGGTTGGCAGTTTCTCAGATAAATGAAGAATATGAAAAGTGTATGAAAAGCAGAGTCATTAGCACCAGTTGATCCGAATGAAATCAGTTTAGAACATGGTGAGTGGCCACCAATGAGCGAGAGTATAAATATTGATGACATTCCTGAGAAAGAATTGCACCATCCTGATCCTAAAGATATGAGTATTCCAGCTCTAAGGATGTGGTTGCAATCAAAGAATTATCCTTGGAAAAGATTTAAAAGACTGCAAGGAGAATCATTAAGAAAACTGGTGAGGAGTTTCCAACAAACAGAAAAGATGTATAACAAAATGATTGTGCTAGACATGGATAACCCACAGTATTTGGAAATTACAAAGAGGACTAAGGTGTTAAAACCTCAAGAAATAAAATCCATGGAGCTAGTAAGACGAACTCATGAAAGAAGAAAGGAATTGATGAGGATGTTTCCTAACACTGAGCAGCAATCCTATAAAGTTGATTTAGATAAAAAACAGTTATGGAATAAGGCAAGATCTGCAGGTGATTTAGTAAGGAATGTGCTTCAAACAGGACAATCAATATCAGAGCTGCTTAATGCTATGATTGTGCCTGATAAAACAAAATATGCAAAGATAGTTGCCTGGAAGTACGATGAAGTGTTTGATGTGTTCTTGATAAAACGAGTAAATACAATATGTGATGTTTATCATTTTTACTCAAGTATTGTTACTTTGCCAATGCAAGACTTGAAAGAATTACACAAGTTGCCTCTCATTAACCTCACCAAAGTTGCAAGAGGAGAGCACTTTATGAAATTACTTGATAGAGGAATTACACGAATGCCATCTTTTCTTCAAACACGATGTGATCAAGAAGATAAGACTTATTTTGATACATTGAGGTGAGTTGAGAAGAAAGGAGAATCAAGAACACAAATGGTAGATACATATTTAGAAGCATTTGGTGATAAGTACTTTGAGAAAGTAACTAATCCTGGATTGAAAGTAATAGATGGTACTCAAACGACAAAACCAATCCTGAGATGGTTTTATGATTCTGACACTTTTCATCTGAAGCTGGTAAGAAATGAAGATGATTGAGAAAAAGACATGATAAGTCTATTTGGAGTTTTTGAACTGAAGTTACTTCATCCGAGCTATATTTCATTTTTATCTAATCAAAAATTTGAGCAAGTATCATCTGTGGATGCTAAACATGACAGAAAATATTTTATGACAATTATTAAGGTGATGAACGCAGCCATGGAGCGAATTTCATTAAGGAAAGCACTGGCATATGCAAATATTATCAAGAAAAATATTCATAACATAGAGTTCATGAGGATATCCAACAAAGGCGTGTTGGAGGTGCATGTGAAATATCAATCTGATCCTCTTGAGTTCTATGCAAATGTTGGCATAACAACATTATCAAAGGAGACTCTACAGTTAATGGATGCTATAGAGACAAAGACAAATGATTCTAAACCCGAGCAAGGTAAATTAGCTGAAAAGTTCAAGTCTTCAATAAAGAAAGCATTGCGAGAACTGGAGCTATATAAGGAGAAGCCCATGTTCAAGATAAAAGAAGAGCCTGAAGACTTTTTTGAATGAAGACAAATGCAAATCTTAGGGGGAGTATTGTTGGAGCCTTGAAGATTAACATTAGTTTTTTGTTTTTATGTTTGTCATATTATAGGGACTTATTGTGTAAATATATGTTCCTTAGTTTTTTGTATTAGTATAAATAGGATTATATGTATTTTACAGGTAGACTTTGAACAGAACTCTCTCATTTGTACATTGTAATCGTTTACTAATATCAATGAAATCTCTGTGAATTTTTGATATATTTGCTTAGTTTGATTACTTTGTTCATATAATTGTCAATTGTATTACATCATTAAAACAGATCGCTCCATTTGAACCTATCAACGGTTTTCCTCCAAACATTAAAATCGTGATTTTGCTCCCTGTGGTTAGCAATTCGTTTCAATCAACTCCAACCCACTAACATCGTTAGCTTTTCTTTGTTAACTCCAGGGGCATTTTAGTCAATTTATTAATACGGACTAATTTTTCCATTTCTTCAAACTTGTTTAGTAATTTAAAGGACCAGTTAAGTAATTTTAGTAATGCCATTTATATAAACTTTTCTGTCATCTCCAACCCACCGCCACCGGCCACCATCACCGGCGCCGCAACCGGTCACCATCACCGGTGCCGCAACCGGTCACCATCACCGGCGCCGCAACCTACCACTATCACCGGCGCCGCAACCGACCACCATCACCAGCGCCGCAACCGACCACCATCACCGACGTCGTCACCAGCCACCATCACAACCCCTCTTCCATCTCTATTCCGACACCAAAACCCACCCCACCACCTCCTGCCACCAACATCCATTTGGCCACCTCCACCATCACACCACCACCCACCTCCACCATCACACCACCACCATCGCTCCACCATCGCAACCCACCTATTATTTGCCATCACCCTCCATCCCCATCGCACGCCCTGTTACACCAACCACCACACCGTCACCATACGACCATAGATGAAGCCTTATCACAGGTGGCCAACCACCATCGCTCTCAGATCTCCGCCATTGATTTACTTAAAAAACCCTAAATCGATTTGGGTGTGTAGAGATGGTCATGTATAATATAAATTGGATAATGACGATGACGATGGTGATAGATGAATGGCAGTGGCGGTGGTGCAAGGGGTTGACGGTGGTGGTGGCTGGGTTGTGGTGGTGGTGGTTGTGTTGTGGTGGTGGTGGTGGCGGTGTTGTGGTGGTGGTGGCGATGGTGTTGTGGTGGTGGTGGTGTTGTGGTTGGTGGCTTCTAGGGTTTTATTTGGGGAGAGAATTAGAGAGAGAGAATGTGTAAGTGAGAGATATATATTCGTATTAATAAGAAAGTTTAAGAAATTACAGTATCAGCCCCTATTATTAAAATGTCTAAAATGCTCTTATAATTAACAGACTTATTTAACGGTGTTAGTATGTTGAAGTAAATTGAAACGAATTACAAATCATAAGGAGCAAAATCGCGATTTTGAAACGTTTGAAGAAAAACCGTGTTTTCGACCAAACCACAGGGAGCAAAAACGAAGTTTATTCACTCTAGTTACAATTTTAGTTAACCACAAGGCCATTTAAGTAATTAGCGCATCTTCTTACTCAAATAAAAGAGTAACTTGACATGCCACGTGTCAACACCACAATCATCCTCACCAAAATTTCTCCGCATCTCTCTCCTCTTAAATAATTACCTTAATTACTAATAATATTATTTAACATTCTTTTACATTTAATAAATTAAAAAAGATATCTATTTATTAATGTTATTTCTAAATAAATAAATGTTTTATAAAATATTTAATTTTTCTAAAGCATAACATTTTTTTAAAAATATCGTGGGCGTTAGCGGACGTTTTTCATTTTTCACTCGGTCCTTACTTCCCAAAGCAAAGATTTTTTTAGGTTTACTTTGGAAAGGCGCTAAACAGGCCATAGGTTCGCCTATTCCAAGGCGATGGATCCTATTTCACTATCCTTGTCTAGAAGGCGATTCGGTAGCACTGAATTACTATAATAAGGTAAAAGATCAAAGAAGTCTCCCCGATCGATCCCATTCCTAGTCTTCGTACTAAGCCCTGTTGCCTTACCCCTAATCAAGCTTGCTTTCAGCCGAGATCGCCCTTCAGTAGTTGCCCTCCTCGCCCCATTCAATAGAAAGTTGACTTACACGCCTTACTTGATAGGAGGCTTCAGGGAAAGAGATCCGAGAGTTTTGACAGTAGAGGGCTCGTTTGAAGACTTTCCGCTCATCTCCCGCCTTCGACTTGAAAGCGATAGGCTTTTCGCTCCTCTCCTGCTTGGAAGCTCTCTTTTAGTCGGAGAAGTGATACCTGTCGACCGTGAGGGAGACTACCGTCGACCGTGAGGGAGACTACCGCCCCTGAGGGGCTTGTTGCTAAATATTTTAAAATTGGTATTAATAAAAAATCAATTTTTTAAAACAAAAAATAATTAAATTTGAGAGTTATAATAAGGAAATTTTAAAAATTAAATTTTTTACGGTTTGTTTTAAAACAAAATATTTATTTTTTCTGAAAAAAATTAAAAACAAAATAAATTTTAAGAAGTTGATATCACTGTTTTAATAGTTATAGTCAGTCATAACATTATTAAAATATCATTATATAATTAATAAATTATATTATATTTATATTTTATTTATTTAAACCGTGTAATAAACGAATTTAATGAAACTAGTATAATAATAAACAATGTTGTTCTGTATCTTTCCGTTAACGTCATACAAGTATGACACAAGAAGCTATTCTTTTCCCTTTTCATCATACACACCTAGTGCGTCCTATCCTTCATTTAAAAAAAACAAAAAATAACTATAAATAAAAAGCAAAAAAAAAAACAAGTATTTCATCCACCAATTTACAATAGTAGCGGCTGCAAACACTAAGATATTAACAAATAAAAAAAAACTCCATTTTTGTATTTTTGTATATTTATCCGACACCAAAGAAAATCTTAATCTGATGAATCGGAGCTAGAAGCTGCGTTGCCGGATCTTGGTCGCCGGAGAAGTTCAATCAGTGCCTCCGCCTGCCAAATAATTCAAAATCAGACCCACCAATAACAGATAATTGTCATTTCAGTTTCAAGATTTTTTATAAAATACGACAAAACCCAACATATTGTTTTATTATTATTTTTATAGAATTGAAACATTCCAAGATTCTAATTAAGTTTCATATGTCACAATTCACAAAAGATAATTTTGAAGGTGGCCACCATATGACCAATAGATGAACTCTTTTGACACAACCTTGTCGTCACTAAGTTAGGTTTTACTTTTTCAAATCTAGAATATAAATATTCCATTACTCTTTTAAGCTCATTTTACTTTCAATAACTTTTTTTTAAATTCTAAAAACGGACAAATATAGTTAATTTACGTTATAAAGACCGTGTCAAAAAATATAACAACGTTTCACAATGAAACCAAGCTATAGACAGGAATCTGAAGAGTTGTTAATCCTCCGACTATTCAAATTTTTTATAAAAAAATATGTTGAGGTCTAAGATTACAGTTGGTAGTTGGAAGTTGATAAAAAGTAACTAAATTATATTTTAACATCCATTTGAAACGTTCAATTTACATGACACATCTAGAAACGGTCACCGGCTAGTCTTTTAAGTGTGATGGTTGGTTCATAAAAGTGGAAGTCAATATAAGAGTATTGGAACCAAATCATTTTCAAAAGCGACAAGTTAACCAATTTTGTGAAAATTGTTCAAAAAAGTAATATATCACTTGACTTTAGTTTCTTAAATGTTAAATCTTAACACTTGAAATACCTATGCAAAAGGTAATAGTTAGGTAGATCATATCAAAAAACAAATTTAGTAAACAATAATTGTCTCTACAATTATTAATACAGTTAGTCTGAAATATCATTATTTAAATATATCATTTTATAAATAGTTATAATCTATATATAAATAAAAATATTATATTAAAAAAAACACATCCCTTAAATCTACTTTCAAAGTTACCTCTTGTTCATGCTGTAAGACTTAATACTACATCAACTTAATAGGTATAAACAACATTATCAAATACAGTGTTTTCATAATTGAATTGGATCGCCTGCTTGAACCGGTAGAACCAGATCCGGTTATATCTATTTGGACTGATTTCCATTGATCTAACCGCTAACTACTAGGATTGGTGAACCATATCGGGTGTCTAACCACTTTCAAAATTTGTTATTGTATTTCAACTTTTTCCTCCTTCGAAATCTTAATTTTATAAAAATATTTAGTATTACATTATCGTTATTTTAGTAATACAGATCCAACCAGTAAACCAATAAAACAACCTGCTTCAGTTTTAATCATTTTTCCCAAGTATTAAAAATATCTACCAAAATGAAATGATGTTATGGTAATAAGAGAAATCAGAGACTGATAGAAATTCACCTTTTGTTTAGCACGCTTAGTTCCGGTCTGCGACAAGGCTACCAGCGGCGGAATAGCACCTTCACGCGCCACCATACTCCGGTAGACCACACTCCCCTCACACAACTGCAACAGTATCACCACCGCTATCTCCTTCTGCCTCTGCGACCCCACCTCCACAATCTCCACCAGCACCGGCACCCCACCCTCCTCCACCAACGCCGCCCTGGCCTCCGGCAGCGACACCAACACACTCACCACAAATGCCGATTTATCCACCATATTCGACTCCAAATCCGCCATCAACTCCACCAACGGCTTCATGATCCCCGCCTCAACCGCTCGAATCTTATTCTCCTTCAACGAGCACAACGAGTACAACGCCGTTGACGCGTCTTTCTTCCCCCGGAAGTTACCGGATTCTAGAAGGTTCACCAGCAACGGAATCGCTCCTGACCGTCCGATCGCCGATTTGTTCTCTTCCAATTGCGACAACCGGAGCAACGCACACGCGGCGTTCTCCTTCGCCGTGGGTGTTCCGACCTTCAACGCCCTAACCAACGGCCGGATGGCGCCGGAGGAGGCTAAAACCTCCTTGTTCTCATCGCACAACGAGAGGTTCAAAATCGCTGTAACACCGTGCTCCTGCAGCTCGTGATCGGGCGACGAGATCAGCGAAATCAGCGGTCTGATGGCTCCGGCCTTGGCGATTTTAAGTCGATTCTCCGGCTTGTTCTTGGCTAGCAACCGGAGCTCCATGGCGGCCTGCTTCTGGTGGTCGATTGAATCGGAATCGAGTTCGGAGACGAGGTGTTGGATGAGATGGTCGGAGTTGTCGGTGGCGCAGGCGAGGAGGAGGCGGTTGGAGTGGAGGGAGGGGGTGGGGAACTCGCCGGAGCGGTCGCTGTTGCAGTCGCTGAAGGCGGTGGAGTGGTCGTTGGTGAAGGTGCGGGAGATGTAGGGGTCCATATTGGAAGAGATTGAGGATGGAGGTGGAGGGAATTGGGGGTGTTGATATAGGAATGGGAATGAGGGAGGGGACACGTGGACGACCAAATGGAATCGGAGGAGAGAGAGAGAGAGCAGGAGCACGTGGGAAAGGGGGTGGCGTGCGTAGAAGCTCCGGTTTCTCACTTTAACTGTCTTTTTCTTTTCCCTTTGTTTGATGCATTGTTAGTTGCTAAAGTTATTTGGGTGTAAGAACCCACATTTCTCTCTTTTCTTTTTCCCTATTTTTTTATTTTTTTACTGATTGTTTTTAATTCATTTTTCGAGTTAAGTTCGGTTATACTAGTTAAATTTTAATAAAATTAACTATTTTTTCTTTAATAGATTAAAATATTAGTTACCTTCAAAAATTTTACGCTTATTTTAATTTTAGTTTAAAAGTTTTATAATTTGTTTTAGACAAAATTACAAAAAACATCCTTTAAGTTTATATAAAGTTGCAGGTATCATCCTTTATCTTTAAAAAGTACTATAAACGTCCTTTATGTTAACATTTTATAACGGATTTCGTCCTTTAGACTAACTGTCGTTAAGTTTTTCTGTTAAGTCAAGGGCAATTTGGTCTTTTTGCCTCTAAAGGACTATTAATGTATTTTTTCCAAACATAAAGGATGGTTTCTGCAACTTTTTTTATCTTTTATTTAATTTATGTATTTTTATAATAATACACATACATATAATTTTTATATAACAAATAAATATAATATAATTATTGTTATCCATGTATTATATATAAATATAAATAATTAAATAATAAAACGGTGTTTAGAGTTAAATAAAATATATAATTTTGTTTATATACGATAAACATATATTATTGTTTTCATCCATGTCTTATATATAAATATAAATTCATACATAATTAAATATATTAAATATTTTAATGCACGTATAGCTAATTAATTATTTTCATCACGTCTTATATATATATATATACATATATAATAGATATATATATATATATATATATATATATATATATATATATATATATATATATATATATATATATATCTATATATATACTATATATATATATATATATATATATATATATATATATATATATATTATTGTTTTCATCCATGTATTTGTAATATAAATAAATAAATAATATAAATTATACAAATTATATTTATAGATAATACGTGGATGAAAATATTTAAATAATATATATTATGTAATTTAAAAATGATATGTACATGTATTATTGTAAAAATACATATATTATGTAAAAGATAAAAGAGTTGCAGAAAACATCCTTTATATTTGGAAAAGTCTACATTAATAGTCCTTTAAAGGTAAAAATACCAAATTACCCTTGACTTAACTGAAAAAGTTAACGACCATTAGTATAAAGGACGAAATCTGTTATAAAATGTTAACATAAAGGATGTTTAGAGTACTTTTTAAAGATAAAGGATGATACCTGTAACTTTATATAAACTTAAAGGACGTTTTTTGTAATTTTATCTTTGTTTTAGAGTAAATTACAAATACTGTCCTTTAAGTATTACTAAAATTACGGATCTTATCCTTAAACATTGATAATTACATTGGATATCCTTTATTTGAAAAATTGTCACACTTTCCGTCCTTTTCACTAACTGAAGTTAAATATTTCTGTTAAGTTTATGGTAAATGATATTTTTGCCCTTCTCTTTTAAAGGACAAAATATGTAAATTCCTAATCATTTATTTTCTTTCTTTATTTCATTTATTTACTTTCTTTTCTTATTTTTTCTCACCACTTTTATTTTACACCTTATCTTAAATATAATTAATAAATTAATTTTAATTGTAAAAAAATTAATTTCATAATTGATTTTAATATATTACAGTTTTGTTATTTGTTAAATTTTGTTAAGTACTTTTCTGCTAGAACAAATAAAATTTAAAAAACATCTAATAGTTTTTCTATAAACAAAAATTACATAAACTAAAATATAATTTACAGAAATTAATGAAACATAAATGATTAAAACATAAACTAAAACATATATGGGTTTAAATAACCCTGATTAATGACAAATTTTAAAAACACCTAATAGTTTTTCACTAATATATTATTTTGTTTTTTTATGTTTTATTTACTTAACTTTTCTTTCTTTTTCTCTTATAAACATTTTTGTTTTATAAACTTATCTTAAATATTATTAATTAATTAATTTAAATATTTTATTAAATTCAAATTTTATTTATAGATTATTAAATACTAATGTTTTCATTTCTTTACTTTAGTTATTTCACATTAGATAAAAATTAAACTAGTAACGGTTTGTTACACCTTCGCTTTTTAACCCTTTTGGTACAAAAATTTCAACTGTATCAAATCGTTAATTTTACGTATTATATTAAAACCTATCGCATATCGTATGTAATTGGGTCATGGCTTTTTTATTTTTCTTAGTTATAAATATTATGTGTTAAGTCTTATATATAATCAGGCTTTACTTAATATATAAAGTCTTTAATTGTTCTTATTGTAAAGTTCGCTTTCACTTTAATTTTTAGTGGTTTATGTTTGATTTAAAACCCATTAGTAATCGTTTTTGTTTAATTAAAAATTCAGAGTAGTTGTTTAGACTTGTCTCTATGGTGAACATTTAGATGGCTTGGTCATTATTTTATAAAAAAAGAGAGAAGAAATGTTAAAAGTCAAACCGAAGCCACGACCCGACGTATAGAACAACCCACTGACCCATGTTGCCACCCTATTTTCTATTTTTCTAAAAATTGATTGGACCAATAATATTTTAACACATCATAATATTTAATTAGCATACTTAATGCTTGAATTTTTTCCCGGTTTGTTTGCTTCTTTTATAGAAAAAATTAATACATAATCCTTTCATTTTTCCTAAACATTTTTATATAAATCTTATTGAAAATGGATTTTTTAAATATATTTTATTATAAAATAAATATTAGCCATTTGATAAATGTTTTAAAATAAAATAGTAATTTATTATATATTTTAATATAATAAAAACTAATCATAAATCATATTTGGATGATTAAATTTAAAAATAACTAGTTAATAATATTTAAGATAAGTATTTAGATAAAAAGTGGTTAAAATAAAGAAATAATGAAAAGTAAAGTTAATAAAATAAACACACAAATAAAGAAAATAAAAGATATATAAAAGTTACACATCTTGTCCTTTTGAGAGTCAGGGGCAAAATAGGCATTTACAAAAATATAACAGAAAAAGTTAACTGCTGTTAATGAAAAGGACAAAAAGCATTACAAATTTTCAAATAAAGGATACTCAGTGTAATTATTAAAGTTTAAGGACAAGATCCGTAATTTTAATCATACTTAAAGGACAAAATTTGTAATTTACTCTTTGTTTTAAATTGAATTCAAAATACTAAAAGTTTTGGATTCAGATAATCCTTTTGAACACTTATATTTTAAGGTTTAAAAATCAAATCTAACATATATGAATATAATTGTTGTTTATAAATATTACCTTTTACATTAACTACTCTAACCTTTTTATATAGTGTAAAGAAGTTGTAATCTTGCTGTAAAAGAGTTAAATTATTTTTGAAATTGACAGATTATAAATAAGTTGTAGTCAAGTGAGTTATATACGAATTACAAGGATATAATAAATTAATTAAAAGACTTGAAGTTGTAAAGTATATGTTTTTTACTTTAATATTAAGCAAGTTGAATCATCAACTCTTTGGTTAACACATCAAGCATTGTCCTGCTTAATTAAACGGGAGACATGAGTTTCAACACCTATATATTTTTCTCTCTTATCATTTTTGGATTTCATTTCATAATTGTTACATTCATTTTACTTAGATATTAATACTAAGAAATGTTTTCATAGACAGTTAAACGATAATGAAATTTTTGCAATTTTAAACTAGAATAAAGATAAAGTATATTATATATAAAAGAATCTTGATTATTTTTATAATTAGATACTATACTTACTATTTCATTATATATTTACATCCGTTTTGTTCATGTTTAAATATAAATTTTTTAGGTATATTAAAACTTTAATATTGTTCTTAGAGCACGTCTATTCAAGTAATTTAGTTTTTTTGCATTTAAAAAATTAATATCAATAAAATTAAGGATATAAGATAATGAAAAATGCTAATCTCATCCTTTACCAGGAAGGAAATTATACTCTATATAATTTATGAATTTTAGCTACATGAAGGTTTGATGGCTTTATATTTTAACCACAAATGCTTTGTTTCTTACACAATGCACTTCTATAAGATTTTTTGAACTTTGAAGAACTTTAGCTATAACATATATAACGCTTTATAAATTCTAATAGTAATCCATAAATGGTTTATAACTTTATATATTTAGAATACAAGAAAAGAAATAGTATACATTTTTTGTTTTTTGTTTTTGTTCGTAAAACTTTAAGTATTTCATTCAACTTTTGTGTTTGTTTCTTTTTTAATATTTTAGTTTACATTTTCGTCACCTTAGCGTTATGTTTATTGTTGCATATATGTTTTCGGCGTTTGTTTTTAGAAGGGAGTACGTTTTCAGGTTTTACAAAGAAGTTATAGTCACGTTTACGATGAAATACAACTTTTTATGAGGAGTGGTGTTCACTTTCACGACTCGGTACGCTTTAGGATTTTATGTCGTAGTGAAAACCGCTGTGATGTGTTTTTTTGTGTCTTAATATTCAGGATAGTGCCGTCACTTATGGCCCAAGTTTGAGGGTGCGGAAAACCTAAAATTTTATGTTTATTCCCGTTGTTTTGGGTTTTAAGAGTGTAGGCGTTATTGTGACATGGGTTGGCAATTGAGTTTATTGATGTCTTAGCTTTATGTCGGAATAACTGGCGTTGTGACATGTTTTGGTGTTCACGTTTTAATATTTAGAAACATGACGAAATAACGGATCATTGCGCCGAGAGGAAAACCTAGTTTAATGAAAGTTGTAATATTGAGTTTTTGGACAACATTAAATCATAGAAAAAGATTTTTTAAGAAAAATGATACTCTTTTAGAAGCTACCTATTGTTCGAACCCAATGAGTATGCAAGTATTTTTTTCTTCTCGAAAGGCCACTACAATTTACTTATATATAAACAGAAAAAGTTCATCAGCAGTTCCTTTCATTTGGTTTATGGTTTGGCCACTAAAATTTTTAGGGTTTACACTTTACCCTTTTTTTTCAAGTATATATGTTCGTAATTAAAGAGAGAGGTTATGTGTGTGGGAGTAGATGGCGGTTTCTTTGGGTGGTGGCGTTTCGGCTGTTGTTGCCGGCATAGGCGATAACGCCGCTGGTGGTATCTTTACGCCGCCTTAGTTGACGTCTTTGTCGCAGCGATGACTGATGGTCATCCGATCGTTCTTTGTACCACCGCTGCCGCTCACCTCCATCTTTAGATCCATCGCTAGTGGTCGTTGTTGTTCCGACACCCCTTTGTATGGATAGTAATCGCCCAGATCTAAGGGTTGTCGCTTGGTATTCCCCTTTTTGGTCCCCAGGTGGCGGTGGTATGGTGGTTGTACTGTTGTGGTGGTCACAATTTAAGGGTGACGGTGATTCTCTGCCTCCTGGAAAGATGAGCAAATAGGATCACCGATCATCACCATCAAGTTCGTATATAGGGGTAATAAGAATCGATTTTCATATCTCTTTTTCTTAGATACCGATGTTCTGCAGACTAGTGTTGGTGGCGATAGTTTGGCTGTCGTTGGCATTATGATTGTTATAACTTTTAAATATTAATTATATTTTTATTTCACTAAAGGATAATAACATCTAGAAAATAAAATAATCATAAAACTAATAATTTTGATATTTTTTATTTATTCCACCCATGTAATACATGGGCTCTAACCTAGTATGTTATATATAAAATTGTTGTTAATATTATCTTTATAATTAGGATAGTAGGGCGGTTGAAGTCTTGAAGATGGGCTTGCTAGTGAACAAAGTGCAGAGAAGGTGGTCTACAGGCTGTTGTTGGGTTGCTATTTTCGTTTGCATGTTTATGACTAGAAGACACACGGATCCTCTCATTAGAACATCAGATCCTCATCTTCTTCTGATTAGGGTTTTAGTCTTGTGCTTGTAGTTCTGAGTTTATTAGTTCATATTCTTGATGTTTTGTAAGTTCTAATAATAATTAATGTCATGAGAGCTTTCTAAAGCCCTTGTATTCTTGTTTCATCGAGTTTCATGTGCACTTACATTGAGTAAGGTTTACTATATTTTTGGTTTGGGTAATAATATCATATACTCATTTTCTTCTTTGGATGAGATGACCAAAACGTGTTAGCATTCAAAGAATTAATCACCTTTTTTTTCTCACTTGTTTAGCTAGTGATCACTACTTATAAATAAATACAAGGTTAACTACTAATGTGCCTCAAAGTCTTCAACTTTTTATATAACAAATTGAAAGATCAAAGACTCCCAGGTAGTCAAAAGTCAATCAACGGTCGATCATTGACCCATATTTCATTTTCTCATATATAATGACTTCCCATTAATTAGTGTTTCTTTAGCCATCCTCTAGCTTCTAAAGCATCTTGGGAAGCATAGTCTTAGCTTCTTTAATGGGAAGAAAAAGAAACATTGTGGGCAAGATAGATAATCAAGTATATGTGTCATTATCCAATTTTGGTCATTACGTTTACAAAAGTGACTTTTATGCATTAATCACCATAAAGAATTGCAGAACAGTCGCTTTTTAAAAAAATAGAAGTCTTCAAACAATTACTTGCAATTTTATAAAAGCTTAAGTAATTTTGTAAGAATATAGTTTTGTTTCTTTTGAATGATTCGATGTCAATTTGTTTCATAAACAATTTTTATATAAATTTTCGGTCTTATTTTTTAATTTGTAAACATTTTATTCTTGCAGAACATCATTTAATTTCATAAGACTTTGGTTTATAATTTTTTTACTTTCGTAAAACCTTGTTTCCAATCCGTAAGACTTATCGTTTACATGATATATTATCATATATTATACTAGTTTAAAAACCATATACTACACGAGTTAAATGAAAATATTAAACAAATAAAAAGAAACATATTTTAATTTATTTTATTGAAAAACTATTTAATAGTTTGGAAAAGATATAAATAATATGATTAGTTATTAATTTAATATTATCATTAAATGTTTGTCTTTCTATGTAAATGACATGTGATAACGTTAATATAAGAAAATGACATGTGACAAAAAATTATTTTGTTTTATTAGAGAATATGATGTATATTGGTGTTGTAATATTTCCCTCGCCCTCAAAAGTTGGATTAATCAACTTTGTTAAATGACTAGAAAGATTGAAGTTTGATGTCGGTATCTTGTTTATGGGTCTCATTTTTGCTCCATCATCGATCTTTGCACGACCATAGAATCGTGGATCGTCTGTTTGTTAAAGAGCTGAATTTATTCGTCTCAAGCCGGTGTGCATTCCGATCCATGGTTGATCACCTGTTCCTAATTTTATTCTTCTTTTTTCATGTGTCTTTATAGGTATGATGCCGAGAGGACAAGTCATCAACATATGTTCATTTATAGTTAATAATTATTCATCACATGATTTATAGTAGAAATATTCATCATATGTCCATTTTTATCTTTATCAAAAGTGGTGTGTTTATAAATATGATCCATGTATGCACAAACAAGATTCTTTTAGCACACTATTGACTTGGCAACCTATTGGTGTAGTTCTTTGCACTATGGGTAACCAAAACTATTGTCAAATATCCTTAGGAATTGATATACTAATTTTAGTACTTCTTACCAATACTTTCTAATGATGATGGAGTTGATACTCATTAGTACTTGCTGATGGTTTGCAACTCTTTGTATAAAATGATGTTGTTACGAGATTTTCTACTCATGAGAAATCCTTATCGATGAAGTGTTTTTGCTCACGGGACAAAGGGCTTAAGGATAATGTGATGTTTATACTTATGGAAACTTCCTTCTTATACAAATTCCAAGTGGAATTGGTTAACTTGAAAATGAACAATTTTCTTTGACACTTGTATCTTAGTAAAACCTTTAGATGACATGATAAAAATATAACACTCATGGCACTTCAATATCTTAAATTTACATAGGACCCCTAAGAAAATTAATAAAAAATTGGTTGAGACCTCTAGATAGATTGGTGGGCTGTAGCGGGGTCGATAGGAGGAGGTTCAAAAGACGCAACTGATTTGGAATAAGTCGGCCGGCTAGAGCACAATGTGACTTGGGTTTACTCGAATGCAAATGGAAGTTTTGTAAGTTCCATTACTTCTTAAATCTATATTCTTGCTATTTACTTACTAAATGTAAGAAAACTAATTATTTTTCATATAAACCATGCATAGGCAGGATAACATATACTTGCTATATATCGAGAAGTACAGCGAGATGTTAGCATACACCATCACTTAATATGGATTTGTGGTCAATATCTAGTAAGGGAATTTTACGGGTCTTACGATCACCATGGATCGTTTGTCATGGGTTCACCGTTTTCGTCGAGTATGGTCCTTCGTATATATGCACGAACGAGAAATGGTAAGCTTTATTTATTCTACTTTATCAAAAATTTCTATTTAATTTCATGTGATTAAAATGTGTAAATGGGTCATATATAAGTGGATCGATCAGTTCATATCATATCTCAATAGGTTGTTTTTGGTCGAGTTGTTTATTATATATTGTTACTAGGTTAGTTCCCATGTAATACACGTATTGAATAAATAAAATATTAAATAATTATTAATAAAAACTTATGCATTATAAATCATGTTTGAAGATAAAATATGATTATACTTACGTATAAATAACCACTTTAAGTAAATAAACAATATGTATTTTTCTTAAACTTTTGTTTTTATAAAAAAATTGTGACTTTTAAATATATTTTTTTAAGATAAATGATTTTTTTTTAATTTTGTTGTATTCTGTTTTTTATAATTTTTTTGTTTTTAAAAAGTATGTTTTTAATAAAAAATAGGTTTTTAATTTATTAAATTATATATTTTTTAATTTGAAAATGGTATGAGTAATAATATTAGTATTTAATGTTATTATTAATAATATAGAGAAATATGAAAGTAAGTATAATGAGGTTTATGATTGTTTCACTCTTAGTTTGATTTTTTTATAGATAGATTATAGATAAATAGGCTAAAAACTCATTAAATAAATAGATTAAATTTTAATGTAAAATATATATGTAAATTAAACATGAATAGTTACAGTATAATAATTTAATATAAAATAGAATTAAAATTATATATGCGTAATAGTTCAAGAAATAAAACAATTATACCATTTTTAACTATCTTATGTAAATAGTTTCATTTTTAAACATTCGTTTTAAGATTTTTTTTATAAAAAATAATTTTTTATAAAAATATTTTTTTAAAAAAAACTCGGTTTGTAATTATTCTGGTTGTTTTAAAAATACTGCTTTAAAATATTTCACATGTTTATAATTTTTGTTTTAAAACAAAACGATTTAAAATATTTTGTTTAAAAAATATTTAGTGTTTTAGAAAATTTCATATTATAGAAATCTTTAGTTTTTTGTTATTTAGATTTTAGTTAAAACATGTGATTTCTAATTTCTTTCATAAAATCTATTTAAAAAAAGATAGTTTGATTTAAAAAAATAGATAAGAGAGAGAAACATAACAATTAATAAAATTTACAGAGAGAAATATGTAGAAGTATTTAAATTTCTATAATATTCTTTTGGAGGAATAATTGATATGTGTATATCTAGAAAAATTACAAGTGTGAAAAACATGACTTAAGAAAAGAACAAGTGCCAAAACAAAACGTTGCTTTATTAGAAGTTATAGATATTTTTTATATGTTATAACAGGTCTTAATGTCTCGTATTTGGTGTTACTGGAGCATGTAATATATAATGGAGCATATATTGTTGTAACCAATATCGGTTGGTCATATTTAAATCCATTGACTTATATTAAGTTACATTTTGCAGTGATGACTTATATGGAAAAAAGTTTTATTTTTTATGAACCACTTATATTAGCCAGGTTATATTTGATAATTGATAGTAAGACATGAAGGTTCTAGACGGCCCACCAAACAACCCACTTAGTAAGCGATGGCTTTTTTAAGCCTACAATTCGTCGGGTCATGACACTACCTATAGTTGGATTTAATTGTATTAGTTCTGGATAAATTATAAAAAAATTATGGATTCGTATAGAATCGTGGTCTGATTATATTCTTAAGAAACTTTTATAAAAAAAGGAGATCTTTTAAAACTTTCACATCATTTTTTACTGAAGTCTCACAAAAATTTGAAAATTACCCATGTCGATTTTCATCTCTAAGTGTCATATCGCAAACACTGTGGCGAATGTCCTTGAAAAGCTGTCGCAATATGCATCAAAAGTTATAGACTTATAGTGAGTTTCATTGCCAAATTCCAACCAAACCAATCGGAAATGAAGTCGCTAACGATCTAGAGACCATAGCAAAAAGTGTTGCTAAGGGGTCTAGAATTTGTCACAAGTGTACTTGTAGCAAATATTGAGACATTACTTTTGTCGCTATAATGCCACAAAGATCGTCATAATACAGATTAGCGACGTGACTTTTTATCTTGAACCAAAACCTTACCTTCAAATTATAAGTCAAAGAATGTCATGTGATACCTAAAGTTATCTTTATTTATTAACTAGTATAAATGTATGCATTAAAAATCAATAGAAATGAATATCAATCCCTATTCTTTTACAAAAAAGCATTAAGCCTTTATAAGAACTGGTCATAAATACATATATATAATATATTGATTGTAATTTGTCTCAAAAGGACCAACTTTTGTTTAAGTACTTTGACATGAAAAGTTATAAATAATACATGACTTGTTAAACCATTACAAAGTAAGTATGTTGTACGTGCACTATAAATTTTTTATCACACTTGCAATATACTTACATTGAAGAAAAAACAAGGTTTTAAATCTCTATATATTAAGTTTTGAGAATATAAGTAAATTAAAAATGAGTTTTAGATTTTTGTTCATGATTTTTAAAACCTAATAACATTGATTTTTGCCTCTTATAAAAAAGTATGTGGGTTAGAATCCTTAGGAGTTTAATATTAGATGGTGTTTGGAGGAAAAAAGTTGCTGGAAAAACTAATTTTGGGTTTTCTAATTCGTATGGAAGAAAAAGTCTGATTATTTCGTTGGATTTAGTGTACGGGCTTTCTTAGGCCCATCAAAAACTAAATTCAAAATCTCATTAAATATCTAATTAAACTTCTAGAGTTAAGTTTCATTTTACTCCTTGAGGTTTGTTAAAAATAAGTATTTTCCTTTAAAAGATTAAAAACATCAATTTACCTCCAAAAGTTTCATATTTTGTTTCAATTTCAGTCCAAAGTTTCATTAGTTGTTTCAGCTTTATCCAAAATAGTGAAACTTTTGGAGTGAAATTGAAACAACATATGAAACTTTTGGATGTAAATTGATGTTTTTAATCTTTTGGAGGAAAATAGTTATTTTTGTCAAATCTTAGGGAGCAAAATTAAAATTAACTCTAAACTTTAACAAGCTCTCACATTTTTACGTACGATATAAAATCTTAAATAGCCAATAATAATTATGATAATAATCGTAATAATTATAATTTTGATGAAAAATAAAATAAAATAATAACAATAATAATAGACAAATAATGAAAGGAAATATCAAACCAATTAATTTTAAATTTTAAACGCATAGGATATATTCTAATAGTAGGGTGATAAAAACAAAGAAACGAGATCATAAAGAAATTAGATAATATGTGAAAAGGAGGAAACCACAATAGATTCATATTGGGAAGTTTAATCAAGCCAACACCTTAAACATCGGAAGGCAACTACAGAATCAGTTATAGGGCAACAAGTTAGAAGTTATAAGGCAAATGATACGAGAGAACTTGAAAGTTGTAAGGGAAATGATGGGTAAGCATCCACACTTGCCCTAAGCTTAAGAGAAAATTTAAGGACGAAATTCTTATAAGATAGAGAGATTGTAATATCCTAGTTTAAGGGACCATGATACCAAGGAAATAAACAAGAAGGTGGAAGTAGAAACATGAAAAACTTCCATGTATTAATAGGCAATTTAACCTCATTTGGACAAAATTTCAAAACTATTTAGAGAGAGAGACTAGAGAGAAGTAGGGAGATGATCTGGTGGTGGCCAATGATGGGTGTCCGCAAGTGATTTTGGTGACAGTGGCCGATCACTCTACCGTGGTGGATGACAAGCAGTGGTGGTTGGCGATGGAAGTAGCAGTCGAAGATGGTTTTCGATTGGTATATTTTGGGGTAAGTTTTCCCAACTGCAATTTAAGTGTTTTAGCTAGTTAAAGATAATCAAATGAATACAACATGTGATTTTGATAGAAAATGAAATAGGTGACATACATGATGATTTAAGGATGTTGGAGCCTTCAAAATAAGTTAAAAAAAGTATAGGAAATGGTTTATGGTTAAATATTATTTGTTACAAGTTAGCCCATAGTAATTGGGGTTACATGTCAAAAACCAAAGAATTTGAGAAACATGGGTTCTGTCCACTTCTAGCACTTCTGGCACAACCATTTCAATGTTCAACATGACCATCTCAGCCAAGAAAGTTGTTAATCGGATGAGACCTGGTTGACACGACCATGGGTTTGTGACACGACTATGCAGGCTGACACGTCCATGTGTGATAGGGCCATGACCTTTTCAAGCCTTGTTCATGAAATTTAGTATTTTTACAAAAAATATGCAAATATTGATGGTCATAGGTATTGTAATAAGTAAGCAAAACGTTAATACATCAGTTCCGGCCTGTTACGTTATGCGGAATGTTGAATAGTAAAAGTGCATGCTTAACCATTACTAATCGATGATGACTACACACTTAAATTTTGATTGGGAAGCTTAAAATTCCCATGCATTGAGCAAAACCAATTGCTTCAGGCTTGGATGAGTGATTGGTCACAATCTAAACAACCTATGCAATGCCAATCCTTGTTTGCGGGTATATCTGTTGTAACATCTCGTATTTTTGTTAATTAAAAGTTAACTTCGTTTATTCTTAAAAGAGTCATGGTTGTAAATTTTGGAATTTGTAGGTGATTTATGTTTATTTTTCTCTTAGTTGTTATTAGTATGTAACGTATGAAAGTTAACAATTATGACAATAATAATAATAACAATACTAATAAGTTATAATAAAGAATAATAATATAACTAATAACGGTAATACTAATAATGATAACAATGTTAACAAGAATAATTGTAATTATTATTATAGCAACAATAATAATCAAGCTTATGTCAATAATAATGATGATAACATTAGTAATAATAAGATTACGTATAACAATAATCTATGAGGGTTATTAAAACTTACTAATGTTTAAAACATAAAATTTAATTGAGTTTGGGGGTTTAATTGCAAAATTAGAAACTTTCATTAATAGGTTTATACATAAAATGATAAATAATAAACTAGAGGGACCATTTGTGTAACTATTTAAAACCCAACCCAAAACCCTTTCTCTCTCCCCGATTTTCCGGCCGCCGGCCGGCAAAGCTCCGGCGCGGCGCCGGCGAGGTCCAAGAACCATTAAAACGCGTAAAAACGAACCCCAAACGCTCCTAACCGGTTCATGGAGACGATTCGAACTTAATCATGAACTAAAATTGTGTTAAAACACCGGTTACAAACCTCAAACGATCGTATAACCGATATCTTTAATTCCATAGCCGTTCGGGCATTAAATCTCGAATAATAATCCAATTAAATGAACCTACACAATCATCTACCTATTCCTAATCGATTACAACTATCAATTGCACCTGAAACACACACAATCATTGAGTTCAATCACCATAAACACCGAGACCTGCAACTAACGGGTTCATCATCTTCCGAGCTTCAATTGTCGAAATTGACATAGGGCTTTGCGTCAAGAACATCACACGAAGCTATCCACAAAATTAATTGAGTTATTATCAACGTTTGCCACTGGAATCGGTTCTTGTATAGCCGCGACTATTGTTCGAGTGTTCGTTGCCAATTCGATATCAATCGGGTAAGTTAATACATCAATGAACTCGGTTTGATGAGGGGAACAAAAGCCCCAAACTTAATTGGGTTCACAATGTTGTTTTGATCTTCGATTTGGGGGTAAACAATTCTAGGGTTCATGAGAATTGGGTGGGATTTTGTGTTGGTGTTTTTAAGGATTAAGAACCTAATCTAAATGCGGCTAAGGCCTTTGGTTCACTGGTAAAACACATGACCTCTAAACAAGAGGTCCCCGGTTCAAATCCGGGAAACCTCAAGTATTTTTTTAGGCCTTTTTGGCCTTCAAATTGGATGTTAAAAATTTCTAAAAATTATGAAAAATCATTTCATAAACTTTGTTTCTTTTAAAACTATTTAATCATTTTTCTGTAATTTATTTATAAAAATACCTTTATATTTTTATTTAATATCCTAAAGTTAATAATATAGTTAGAATATTTTTATAAAAATTTAGACTTTAAATACTAGTATAATTTACACGAACTATTATTTCAAACATTGCCTTTAAATTATTGTTTAATTTGTGTTCATTTTATTTAATTATAAAATTTATCTAAACTTTATAAACATTACAAAATTATTATAAAAGTTATTCTTAATCCATATATTTATATAAAATATAAATAAAATCGTTCCTACGAAAATATAATTGAGTCCTTATTTGGCAAATATAATCAACAAAACCCCAAACATCAAGTTGATTCCTAATCCATGTTAATTCATTAAACTTATTGTAAAGCTTTAATCTTGTAAATATATATATTTAGGTGTCTTGTGACGATACATCTTGGAATGACGCTTGTTATTATTCTTATTAATCTCCATTCTTGCACTTATTTTAACATGTGAGTTTTCTTGCCTCTTTTTATCTTTTCACATTATTTTGGGGTGAAACATGATTGCTTAGACATGATACACTAATACACATTTGAGACTTGTAAATCACTTGCAATTCAACTTATTATTTTGTCATGGTTATTTGTGTTTTGTAAGTGATTATATGAGATACATAGTTTGTTTATAATCATTAACTATTGCTAGCCTGGCGACGTCTTAGATCTTTGGGCCTGACAAGCCTATTTGGTGCTAAAGTCGATGTATTGCCGACTCCTGATGACGTATGCTTGTTCATCATGGGAATCAAATACACTTAGCCAATCTTATATACTTGTAGTCAAGTCGAGGTTTGGTTGTAACGATATGTGTTCTATAACCTTACTAACTTATGACCTATGACATGAATTGCTACTTGTAACCTTGTTATATTATGTATGAAAAACCTTGGAAACTCACCAACTATTTTTAGTTGACATTTTATTTTTATCATGTTTCAGGTCAACCTCAAGTTTAAAGTGGTCTTTGAAGCTTGCAATAAAACTAGGACTTGGACCTAGTTAATAAATAAAATATTTATGTAATGTTTAGTCTTGTTTGGAACTTATTTCACGTTTGAGACCTATGCTTGTATTTCATTTTAAGACTTATGATAATAATATTTACAATTTAAATATAGCGTTATGTGGCTGTGAACAATCTTAACCCTCACATCTCGACGTTTCCGCCGTCAAGGTTGGGGTGTGACAGATTGGTATCAGAGCCCATAACTATATGGATTTAGGTTATTAGAAATGGTGACCTAGACTATAGCTTATGCATGAACCTTATAGAATAATATTTATATTCTTGGAAATATATATATTGTTACATGCTACATAATGCTATACCTTACTTATGTGCAACTTGATGCCTTAGCATAGGTTTGCCTTGTAATTGTTTAAACTTTGTTACTCGTCTCCCTAAACTTACCTTTGACACTTTGACTCTCCCCGACAAATGAAACTTCTTAATCTTATTCTCGACGACACATGGAATCGTATACTTATGCTTATGACTTGAATCCTTAGACTTATGTCTAATCTATGTAAAATCTCATCAAGGTTTTGATTTCATGAACCTAAGAAATTTGTGTGACACATAGACACCTGTATTCTGGATTTCCTGGCAAAAGGCCCTCGGGCTAAGGCAAGCATATCGCATAAATCCTACGGGACTAGTTATGCTTACCTGGGGATTTCTGGGATGAGTGATAAACTATGGTCAACATACACAAATTTCTAAGGCGAGTGGGTCAACTTACCTTGACGTGTCAACGTTTCCAAATGGTAATGCGATACCAAATGGAACCATTCCATGTGCCTTACAACTTTTGCCTTACCCTTATTGAACTATGATCCTTGTTATTCCAATTCTCGTATCTAACTCATTTTGTATATTCCAGCATGTCTCGTCATCATGGAAAGCGTGGAAGTTCCGATCGTAAGTTAGCTGCCATGATTGCTCGACAAATGGCTACTGTCATCCCGACCATGGTTGCTGAACTTAATAGCACCTTAATGACCAACGCTAGCAACAATGGAAATGGTCATGGAGAAAAATAGCAACAACCAAAACGGGAACAATCAACACGGGAACAATCAAACTTGCACTTTCAAGCACTTTAGCTCTTGCAAGCCTACTAGTTTTAGTGGCAAGGAAGCAGCCACTGGTCTTCTTGAGTGGTTCGAAAGCATGGAGAATACTTTTATCAATTGTGAGTCTCCCGAGACGCTCAAGGTTCGTTATGCCACTAGTGTGCTCCAACAGAGGGCACTTACCTGGTGGAATAGCGAGAAGAGAAACCGTGGTCCTGAAGCTGTGTTAGCACTTACTTGGGAAGAGTTCAAGAACATCGCTATCGCGAAGTTCTGCCCGAGAAGCGAACTGTAAAAGTTGGAGGAGGAATTTTGGAATTTGAAGCAAAACGATGGTGATCATTTGGCCCACTCAACTAGGCATCATGAGTTGAGTATATTGCTGCCTCACATGGTCGACACTGTCCCCCGCAACATCGAGAAGTTCATTAAGGGTGTACCACCCCAAATTCAAGATGCCGTGGTGGGTAGCCGACCCACAACCTTGGAAGAAGCCATTACTATCACCGCTCAACTCACCGAGAACCATATACGAGCGGGCACCATGTCTGTGAAGGGTCCAAAGAAGGTAGAGAAGACGGCTACCGAGGCTGTTAAGGAGACCAAAGCTGACCCGTCTTACAACAACAACAACAAAAAGCGCAAGTTCACACCGGCACACAACTATGCCGTGGCTACACCCAAACAACCCCAAAGACAGCTTGTACCTGCGGCTGCACCTGTGGCACAAGTGCCTGGGGCTAGGGCTTATGATGGTCCTCAGCCTATGTGCAACACTTGTAGGTACCATCACCCGGGAAATCAACCATGCCGTATCTGTACTTTATGCGGTAAATATGGTCACTTGGTGGCGACTTGTCACCGTGCACCTAACAACGCCGCCGTGGTCACAAACCTTGTTTGCTACAACTGTGGGGAACCTGGTCATTTCCGCCCATAATGCCCCCATCTTGTGGGTAATGTGCCACAAGCCCGAGGACGTGCTTTCAACATCAACGCAAATCAAGCACAACCAAACAACGATGTGGTGAATGGTATGTTAACTTACCTTTAACTTTTATGACCTAATTCTTTTCGTGTGTTACCTGCGTCGTTAAATACCTTTAAAATTGAACAGTTATGTTCCTTATTAATAAAACTTATGCCTATGTCCTATTTGATTCTGGAGCCGATAAGAGTTTTGTTTCGTTAGAGTTTGAACCCATACTTGCTAAGCCACATACGAAACTAGAAAGACCTCTTACCGTTGAAGTTGCCGATGGAGAACCGATCACCGTTGACGTCATTATTCATGATTGCATCTTAAGTCTTGACACGCATGATTTTCTTATCGATCTTATCCCTCTGGAGATACTTTGAAAGTGTTCGGTGAAAAATCTTCCAAAGGACTTAAACTCATGTCTTGCACTCAAGCCCGAAAGTACTTAAGCAAGAAGTATATGGCCTTCTTGGCTTACGTGGTCAACACGAAAGTCAAAGGGAAAGAACTTAAGGATGTCCCTATCGTACGAGACTTTCCTGAAGTATTTCCCGATGACCTTAGTGGTTTACCTCCCGTGCGTGAAGTCGAGTTTAAAATTGACTTGATACCGGGAGCAAACCCCGTGGCTAAGTCACCATATCGGCTTGCACCATCGGAAATGCAAGAACTCTCTAGTCAACTTCAAGAGCTATCCGAGAAGGGCTTCATCCGTCCTAGTTCTTCGCCTTGGGGTGCACCTGTTCTTTTCGTGAAGAAGAAAGATGGATCGTTTCGTATGTGCATCGATTATCGTGAGCTTAACAAGCTTACCATCAAGAACCGTTATCCTCTTCCTCGTATCGATGATTTGTTTGACCAACTTCAAGGAGTTGCTATTTTCTCGAAGATCGATTTACGTTCTGGCTATCATCAATTGCGAGTCCATGATGATGATATCCCAAAGACCGCTTTCTGTACTCGTTATGGGCACTATGAGTTTATGGTGATGCCTTTTGGTTTAACCAATGCTCCTGCTGTCTTCATGGATCTCATGAACCGAGTATGCAAGCTTTATCTAGACAAGTTTGTGATCGTCTTCATTGATGACATACTTATCTACTCCAAATCCAACACCGATCATGAACTGCATTTGAGATTGGTTCTTGAGTTGTTAAAGAAAGAGCAATTGTACGCGAAGTTCTCGAAGTGTGATTTCTGGCTCGAGGAAGTTCAATTCCTAGGACACGTGGTGAATAGCCAAGGAATTCATGTTAATCCTGCAAAGGTGGAAGCTGTGAAAAATTGGTGTGTTCCTACAACTCCTACCGAAGTTCGTTCTTTTCTTGGTCTTGCTGGTTATTATCGGCTATTCATTGCCAACTTCTCGAGGATCGCGAAAGCTCACTACTTTGACACAAAAGAATAAACCATTCGAGTGGGGTTCCGAGCAAGAAGAAGCTTTTGAAGCGTTAAAGCATAAGTTGTGCAATGCTCCTATCTTGACCCTACCCGATGGGAACGACGATTTCACCGTGTATTGTGATGCATCTAAACAAGGCCTTGGTTGTGTTCTCATGCAACGAGGGAAGGTCATAGCTTATGCATCGAGACAATTGAAGGTTCACGAGGTGAATTATACAACACACGATCTGGAGCTTGGTGCTGTTGTTTTTGCCTTGAAGATTTGGAGGCACTACCTGTATGGTACGCAATGTATAGTCTACACCGATCACAAAAGCCTTCAACACGTTTTCAATCAAAAAGATCTCAACATGAGACAACGTCGTTGGGTGGAGTTGATTAGTGATTACGATTGTGACATTCGTTACCATCCTGGTAAAGCAAATGTTGTAGCCGATGCACTAAGCCGAAAGATTCATAACAAGATGATCTCATTCCAAGAAATCCGCGATTGACGTCAATGGTTTGACACTTTGGGTGAGTTCGATACTGAGATCCGACTTGATGTCAATGAGACTACCGTACTGCTACAAAACTTGAGAATAGATAGTGACATCGAGTCTAGTATCTTGGAGGCTCAACAAGTGGTCCAACAAGAAGGAAGAATGAAGGATGAACTGGAGCCTAATCTTTTAACCCGATTGGAAACGAAACCCAATGGGTTGATGTACTTCACCAATCGAATTTGGATTCCAAATCGTGATAATCTTCGTACCTTTATCATGAACGAGGCTCATCAAACTCGTTATTCTATTCATCCTGGCTCCGATAAGATGTATATGGACTTGCGTGGTTAATATTGGTGGCCTGGAATGAAGAAAACATAGCGACTTATGTAGCTAAGTGCCTCACGTGTACGAAGGTTAAAGCCGAACATCAACGTCCAAGTGGATTACTTGAGCAACCCGAGATCCCTATGTGGAAGTGGGAACACATATCCATGGACTTCATAACTAGCTACCCCGAATCTCTCGAGGACATGATAGCATATGGGTGATTGTTGACCGATTGACCAAATCGGCACATTTTATACCTATACGTGACACTTACAAGACATCAAGGTTGGCTCGTATATACGTCGATGAGATTGTAAGTCGTCATGGCGTACCTCTGCACATCATATCCGACCGAGACGCTCGTTTCACTTCGTATTTTTGGTCGTCTATGCAAGAACTCTTGGGTACTCAATTGGATCTAAGCACGGCTTACCATCCTCAAACTGATGGTCAAACCGAGCGAACGATCCAAACCTTGGAGGATTTGCTACGCCTGTGTGTTCTTGACTTTGGTGGTGATTGGGATACGCATCTACCGCTCGCGGAATTTTCGTATAACAATAGTTACCACTCGAGTATCAAGATGGCACCGTTTGAAGCACTTTATGGTCGTAAATGTCGTTCACCGATCTGTTGGACCGACATTGGTGAAAACTTCATCACTGGTCCTGAACTTATACAAGAGACGACCGATAAAGTTTCTATCATTCGCAAGAACCTTGAAGTGGCGAGAAGTCGACAAAAGAGCTATGCTGATAAGCGACGTAAGCCATTGGAATTCCAAGTTGGGGAGATGGTTCTTCTTAAGGTTTCGTCGTGGAAAGGTGTGGTTCGCTTTGGAAAGAAGGGCAAACTGGCTCCAAGATTTGTAGGACCTTTCAAAATCCTAAAAAGGATTGGGAAAGTGGCTTATAGACTAGAGTTACCTTCCGACCTTGGTGGAGTTCACCCTGTATTTCACGTCTCAAATTTGAGAAAGTGCTTGGCTGACGAAAGTCTGCATGTTCCGTTGGAAGACATCCAGATTGACGAGTCACTGCATTTTGTCGAGAAGCCTGTTGAGATCATGGATCGCATAATGAAGAAGACTAGAACCACAACAACCCCAATCGTCAAGGTTCGTTGGGAGAATAAACGTGGCGCTGAATTTACTTGGGAACGCGAGGAGCACATGAGGAAGAGATACCCGTTCTTATTTGTATAGTTTCATTTTTCTTAATTTCGGGACGAAATTCTTTAAGTTGGGGAGACTGTAACATCTCGTATTTTTGTTAATTAAAAGTTAACTTCGTTTATTCTTAAAAGAGTCATGGTTGTAAATTTTGGAATTTGTAGGTGATTTATGTTTATTTTTCCCTTAGTTGTTATTAGTATGTAACGTATGAAAGTTAACAATTATGACAATAATAATAATAACAATACTAATAAGTTATAATAAAGAATAATAATATAACTAATAACGGTAATACTAATAATGATAACAATGTTAACAAGAATAATTGTAATTATTATTATAGCAACAATAATAATCAAGCTTATGTCAATAATAATGATGATAACATTAGTAATAATAAGATTACGTATAACAATAATCTATGAGGGTTATTAAAACTTACTAATGTTTAAAACATAAAATTTAATTGAGTTTGGGGGTTTAATTGCAAAATTAGAAACTTTCATTAATAAGTTTATACATAAAATGATAATAATAAAATAGAGGGACCATTTGTGTAACTATTTAAAACCCAACCCAAAACCCTTTCTCTCTCCCCGATTTTCCGGCCGCCGGCTGGCGAAGCTCTGGCACGGCGCCGGCGAGGTCCAAGAACCATTAAAACGCGTAAAAACGAACCCCAAACGCTCCTAACCGGTTCATGGAGACGATTCGAACTTAATCATGAACTAAAATTGTGTTAAAACACCGGTTACAAACCTCAAACGATCGTATAACCGATATCTTTAATTCCATAGCCGTTCGGGCATTAAATCTCGAATAATAATCCAATTAAATGAACCTACACAATCATCTACCTATTCCTAATCGATTACAACTATCAATTGCACCTGAAACACACACAATCATTGAGTTCAATCACCATAAACACCGAGACCTGCAACTAACGGGTTCATCATCTTCCGAGCTTCAATTGTCAAAATTGACATAGGGCTTTGCGTTAAGAACATCACACGAAGCTATCCACAAAATTAATTGAGTTATTATCAACGTTTGCCACTGGAATCGGTTCTTGTATAGCCGCGACTATTGTTCGAGTGTTCGTTGCCGATTCGATATCAATCGGGTAAGTTAATACATCAATGAACTCGGTTTGATGAGGGGAACAAAAGCCCCAAACTTAATTGGTTTCACAATGTTGTTTTGATCTTCGATTTGGGGGTAAACAATTCTAGGGTTCATGAGAATTGGGTGGGATTTTGTGTTGGTGTTTTTAAGGATTAAGAACCTAATCTAAACGCGGCTAAGGCCTTTGGTTCACTGGTAAAACACATGACCTCTAAACAAGAGGTCCCCGGTTCGAATCCGGGGAACCTCAAGTATTTTTTTAGGCCTTTTTGGCCTTCAAATTGGATGTTAAAAATTTCTAAAAATTATGAAAAATCATTTCATAAACTTTGTTTCTTTTAAAACTATTTAATCATTTTTCTGTAATTTATTTATAAAAGTACCTTTATATTTTTATTTAATATCCTAAAGTTAATAATATAGTTAGAATATTTTTATAAAAATTTAGACTTTAAATACTAGTTTAATTTACACGAACTATTATTTCAAACATTGCCTTTAAATTATTGTTTAATTTGTGTTCATTTTATTTAATTATAAAATTTATCTAAACTTTATAAACATTACAAAATTATTATAAAAGTTATTCTTAATCCATATATTTATATAAAATATAAATAAAATCGTTCCCACGAAAATATAATTGAGTCCTTATTTGGCAAATATAATCAACAAAACCCCAAACATCAAGTTGATTCCTAATCCATGTTAATTCAATAAACTTATTGTAAAGCTTTAATCTTGTAAACATATATATTTAGGTGTCTTGTGACGATACATCTTGGAATGACGCTTGTTATTATTCTTATTAATCTCCATTCTTGCACTTATTTTAACATGTGAGTTTCCTTGCCCCTTTTTATCTTTTCACACTATTTTAGGGTGAAACATGATTGCTTATATATGATACACTTATACACATTTGAGACTTGTAAATCACTTGCAATTCAACTTATTATTTTGTCATGGTTATTTGTGTTTTGTAAGTGATTATATGAGATACATAGTTTGTTTACAATCATTAACTATTGCTAGCCTGGCGACGTCTTAGATCTTTGGGCCTAACAAGCCTATTTGGTGCTAAAGTCGATGTATTGCCGACTCCTGATGACGTATGCTTGTTCATCATGGGAACCAAATACACTTAGCCAATCTTATATACTTGTAATCAAGTTGAGGTTTGGTTGTAACGATATGTGTTCTATAACCTTACTAACTTATGACCTATGACATGAATTGTTACTTGTAACCTTGCTATATTATGTATGAAAACCTTGGAAACTCACCAACTATTTTTAGTTGACCTTTTATTTTTATCATGTTTCAGGTCAACCTCAAGTTTAAAGTGGTCTTTGAAGCTTGCAATAAAACTAGGACTTGGATCTAGTTAATAAATAAAATGTTTATGTAATGTTTAGTCTTGTTTGGAACTTATTTCACGTTTGAGACCTATGCTTGTATTTCATTTTAAGACTTATGATAATAATATTTACAATTTAAATATAACGTTATGTGGCTGTGAACAATCTTAACCCTCACATCTCGACGTTTCCGCCGTCAAGGTTGGGGTGTGACATCTGTCACTGCTGCTTTCAAGGTGAAAGTTTGCCCCTATAATCATAAAGGCATGCCAAATAGTTGTTCAAAATGTTAAGTGATCATATCTTAACTCTCCTTGGTATGGTGATTTGAGGTTTCCTTAAGTTCATTCATGTCTTTGGCCTCCAATTGTGATTTGAGGTTTCCTTAAGTTCATTCATGTCTTTGGCCTCCAATTGGGATGTCGTGGTGTTCTTTTCTTATATTCCTTGTCTTTCAGCACGTATTTCTGTGTTTGATAATGAATTGTTTCTGTCTGCTTCTAATCTTTCAAACCTGGAAAAAGCAAACATATATGGTAGAACTTTGAGAAATTTTAGATAGTATTAAGGTTCTTCAATTGGTAAAATTCATTCTTCAAAAGTGGCTGCAAACAATGTGTTATGGACCGAAACCATTGTAAGGTATGAGACTTGTCCCACATCGGTTGTATGGGCAATTGATGTGGGATTTATAAGCCAAATGGGTTCCCTCACCCATCAGACTAGTCTTTTGGGTTGAGTTCTTCCGTTTGGTTTATAACAGTGGTATCAGAGCCAACCTCGGAGTGGTGGCCCATGGAGTGGTGGCCCACGGAGTGGTGGTCTGGAGAGAGCCAGCCGTGACCAACGTGGCCGTGACCAACGAGGACGTTGGTCCTTAAGGAGGGGCGAATGTTATGGACCGAAACCATTGTAAGGTATGGGACTTGTCCCACATCGGTTGTATGGGCAATTGATGTGGGATTTATAAGCCAAATGGATTCCCTCACCCATCAGACTAGTCTTTTGGGTTGAGTTATTCCGTTTGGTTTATAACACAATGTATGTTTTCTTAAGCTATGTTTGAAACAGGTACGTCTAGAATTGGTGTAAACACAGAGGCTAATCTGATTCGCATGTATGCTAGATGCGATATAGTAGATGTATACTTGTCGGGCTCTGTACATGCATATCCTTTAATTATAAAGTATTTATGCAGCTGTAGTTTTAAAGTCACTGGTCTCTCATCTCTTCCTTTTGCTACTACTTGTATTCCCATTCACTGTCATAAAATTAGTTAGCATGGTATAATTGAAGGTTGTCTACTTATCTTTTTTTCTTTCTATATGGTCCTGTAAAATTTTTGTTTGACAGTATATGTAGTCAACAACCCTGTTTTGATTTAACGTGTTGTTTAGATGATGTAACACCGGTTATGACTTAACATGTCACTAAGATCACATATTTTTTTACAACACCCCTAAATAGTCTGGCTTGACATTTTTTATCGGTCTTTGTTCTAAATGTAATTTATCTGCTATAACTACATTTTCTTATAGAATTCCTGCATTCTTATACTATGAACTTTACATATCTATATGGAATATGACTTTTTCTTGTTATCACAAAATGCAAAAAAACATTGTTCATAGACATATTTTTACATAGGTATTATCTGTACATGATCATACTTTCACATGACTTAGTTCTTTGGATAGTTGCTTATTGACAAAGTCCTATTTGTGTCTTTTGACTCGTGGCAGCTATTCAGTTTGGGTGGAGTGGTGCAAGTTTTAAGAGTTTTGTTTGTCTGTAGTGTTAGAACTATTTTATCTGACCTGGTAATAATTTGTTTTGACAACCACTAATATTAAAGTGTGTATAACAGTTGAAGTAAACCAAAAATTACACAGTCCCTTCTAATCTAAGTGTTTGATTATTTAAGAATGAATGTTGGGCCATCTTTTCTATAGTTTATTTAGATTGATTATGGTGGCATGTTGTTGTAGACAAAGATTCACCAATGTATTTACATATGTAGAAGTTGCATTCGGTTGGACTAATAGGTGGTGGTATTGTTGTGTGATAGGGCTATGAATATCATACGAACATATGAGGTAGGGAAAGATATGGTTTTATGTCTCACGTCAATGCTTATATTTTTTTGGTGTTGGGAATACCTGCTTATCCAAGAATATATAGCAAGTCTCTTTGTCCCAAAATGTTGGCTTCCAACTGCGAATCACGCGGACCTCAAGCTCCAGAGCTGGACCTCCTGTTCTAAGTGCAGATATGTCGATATCTTCCATTGGCAATCACCTGTCATATAGAAAATTTTTTGGATGTTAATCACTTTGTAAATACAAAAGGTTGTGTTGTTAATGACTGAACAGGCTATCAATAGATGTAGTAAAGCCATGAATTTAGAGTCTTGCGAAACCTGTGTTTTTTTTTTCATCTCATCTAACAACTCCGTGTAAACAATGTTTAAAGTCTTATTATCACTATTCCCAAAACTTTTCTTAGTTAATATTTTTACATAGTTTGAAGTCATTGCTCTTGAAAGAGCGACATAAAGCTGGTCTTGATCAAAGATTGGTTCTAGTAAGTATATACTTATTATTTAGTGATTGGCCTTGACTTTTGTTAATTGTCATTACATAACACATTTTAACTGCAAATTGTCTCCTTGTGAATACAAATGGAAGTTCTTTTGTGTTATGACGAAATTGATTCTACGAATATAAACCCTATGACCAACTAATGTACCTGTTATTATATGTGCCTCAATTACACGTGGTAACAATTGTGAAACTAATAACCTTGTGCCATTACATAAACCATTCTTTTGATCTATTTTTTGAATTAACATTATGGGAGTATTTTTTCAGTTTTAAACAATGTTTTGGGATCCCAGTAAAATTCAGTACATTAAGGTATTGAACCGGATACATGGCATCAATGTCATCTCCATCTTTTGAGTATGGAACCATAGAGTACATGCTTAAGTAAGAAAGACAATTTCCCGGGGTGAAACTAAGTACAATATCCTTTATTTCATCCACTATTTAATTCTTGGGAAAAATGATCGCACGCTCGGAACTTGCTGTTAAAGTTGGGTTGAACATGCATTCCTCTTCATACACAAATTCGATTAGGTCATAAAGCGTTGAGTCACTATCCTCAATTACCATATGCACCAGAATTTGAAGAACTTTGGTGTCTGTATGTTCAGGTACCTACGGAACACCTTCTTCACCGTCCCCAACTTTTAATAACACTCAAAAAATGACCGGCGCTTTGATATGAGTTGTTGCATCTGAACATGATGTCGCAATCCTCATATTCGTTTATGAGTGTGTGGACATTGAAGTGTTTCCATAGGTATGATCTTAGAAGAGATGAGTCTATAATCTCTGTTTTAATGGATTTTGGTTTGACCGGTAATGTTTGCCTGAAATCACCGCCCAGTAACACAGATTTGCCCCCAAAAGGCAACATTGCATTCCCAGTCAGATCTTTAAATGTCTTGTCTAGAGATTCAAAACACCTGCGATCATTCATTGCTTCCTCATCCCAGATTATTAAGGATGCCTCTAACAGTAACTTGGATAGATTTGTATTTTTCTAACAAAACATACTGATTCATCGGTCAACTCAAGCGGTTTTTTATACCTTGAATGTGTTGTCCGACTAGAAGGTAGTAATAAGGAGGTCATCTCTGATGCAATCACTTCCAAAACAACATCACATGCGGATCTTAAGGCTGCAATTATTGTCTTCGATAGGTTAGTCTTACCCGAACTGTCGTGATCCTTTACAAACAACAATGCCTGCAATGACTCGTGAAAATAGGAAATAACACGATCATAGGTAACCTTCTGTTCTTGCTGCAAGTTGGCTTTTAAAGACATATGTTCATGGTGCAAAGCGCCTCTGTCATGACTCCTTTCTTCAAGAAGCAGCACATTCTTTAATGCTGAGAGTGTGCTTGTTGTGGGGAGTGGCAGGCCAAAATCCGATAGCGACCTCAACGTACTATTGGAATTGAGCAGCAATTCACTTTCGTAGATGACAAGCTGTTGTAGGTCTGCATTACTTTTTGTGCAGTTACAGGTGTGGAGTGTTTGGTCAATATTGTATGCTAAGTCTTCCCTTATTCTTTCCCAAATGGCCTGCCACAACGCCATAAGGCTCGAACTTCACAGTATAACAATATTGAACAAAAAGTAGTCTAATCTTAGCTGATGTTGCGAACTCTACTGCCTCCGTAATAGTAATTAACCACTCTTTATCATCACCTATTAAACCCAACTTTTCATAGGCCTCCCAAAAAGTAGGTAGCACCTGGCGAGAAATAGTTCATATATCAACGAAAGAATAACAACCAGTTTGATAGCCAAAACACATTCTTAGATAAAATAGCTCCCCTCACGTCGTGTGGACATACATGAGTCTACAAACTACTAGTGATCACTTAGATCCTCTCTTGATCCATGTTTTTAGGACAAATCCCACCTATATTTAGACAAACAATCAATGTAACGGAGATTAAACCACTGTCAAAACCCGATGCCTGTGTTGTCGATTAAGCATGGTTGTTGGCTAGCTACTCAGTTACTGTCATCCAACAAGCGATTGTACTGTTTACAATGTCTAATAATCATTGTGATTGTTTAAAAGTTAGATCTTGTTTGCCATCCAAGTGTTGACGTAAAATTTGAAAAGGGGGGTTTCTTTGATGTATCGGGAACGCTAAGATCCTCCATGAATCCTCATGCAGACACACAAACCGACCATCAAGGTGGTTCTTTATTTCGTCAACAACCTCAACTATGTCAGTTGTTGTATTTTCTAAACTATTAATATCTTTGGTTAATGCAAACCGAACTCTATCCGCACCCTTTGAATGTACTTTAAAAGATACTTGATCAACATGCTCCAACTGCAATACCCTTCATTTATGTGCGCATCAAAGTGTAGAAAGAGGCTTGTGCTATACGGAACAACAAACCCATTGTCCAACGGAATTCCTCATTTTATACATGGCTATGAATCCCTGGATCTCTTATAGTAAATATAACCACTTGGATCAAGCTGGTTTGAAGTCCATAAGATTTAGGATATAGTTTCGAACAACTTCCGTCTTTCATACATGGTGAGCTTAACCTTGCCAATCTGCATGGACCACGCAACATGAAATTGCTAACTATAGTACGTAGCGCTGGATTAATGGTTGAATCTGGCATTTCGGCGCTGATGTAATGATCGGGTGGTGAAAGTTCAATGTTTAAATACTTTATTTTCATGTTTTACGTGTTAGTTTATGAGAACAGAGTTACTTTTGGGATATTCTTGGGTTTGTAGGATAAACATAAAGAATACGAAGAAGTTGGAAGAAACGGGACGAAAATTGGAGCTTGGGAGGTGAAGAAATGTAAAAGAGAAGTTACAAGACATTGGTAACTTAAAACAAGTATAACTTGAGCTAGGAAAAGAGTTAAGGGACCCACGACCTATAAACGGAAAGATCTCAAAAAGTTACAAGTGAAAATCAAGTTTGTGAAGGGGGTGGTGCCACTGACGCCATTCTGGGTGCCACCGACGTCGGTAAACCCAAAACCTGCTGACTGACGCCACCTCTAACGCCTAGCTTGACACCAAGTTGGAGCCATCGACGCCACTGTTGGCGCCACTGACGCCAAGCGCTGCATTTTGGTGGGTTTTGACCTAATTTGAGAGGTTTTAAAGAGGGATTAACTCTAGGACGAAAAGGATCTCTTTAGGCATCAATCTTGTACGAAAATCTACCATCTTCCACCATTCCAAAGGCCTTCCAACATCAAGATCATGAAAATCTACATCGTTTAATCTCATTCTCTTTCAAGACTCAATAATGATGTAAGGCTAAATCAATTGTGATTTACTTCAAGGGACGAGTTTGTGCAAGTTTTTGTTTTCTCTTAGATTCTAACCTAGTTTTGAGATTGGATCTTGAACCTTTTAAGTTCTATTAGATTCAATTCATGATTTGATTATTTAAAATATTTGATTATGGTTAATGCTAATTTTAGTTTCTAAAACTTTGGTTTTCTTTAATCATTGTGTGATTGATTATTAGATTTAGGATTACATAATTCAAATTGGTGATTGTGTGAATTAAGTCCTTTAAGCTTTAATCCATATTTATCACTTAGATCTTATCATGTGTAGCTCACCATTAATGACTTCTCAATAGGTTTCACTAAAGAGCAAATCTTTGTCAAACCTGAATCCTGAAGTGTATCGTTTTTCCCCAAGATTGTTAAAAACCTAAAACTTCATTTTGTTAATTTGATTATTTCTTAATTCAATTAATCAAGCAATTTATTTTCAATGTTTAATATTCGTAGGTTAATCGTTACTAGCACTTTCTTGTGATTTCCTATTCGACACCCTTCAATGTTAATCGTTAATATGGGTGATTAAGCACTCTTTATTAAAAATTTTTGACCACCCACACGATATCGATCATGTAATGATCGACACCCTCTTTGTGCGAGCATAGTAAGGTTCTACCACCCACAACAACGTGTGACAGTAGGGAAGGCCTCTTTTCTGAAACTCGATAGTGTAAAGGATTGGACAAAATGACGCTCGTGACATTAGTACATAAAATAATAAAAGAACAAAAACCAATTAATTAGTTAAGTAGTTAAAGCAGTGATAAATTTACCAGCGGTCACTTCACCAAACTCTTTTACTGTATTAAAATTTTTGATGAAAGAGCGTACTTTCATCTGGAAGACTCTGGCAATGATATCTGGACTATCTTGTGCATTAGAGACATCGGCAACTGTTATTTCTCTCACAATCTAAGGCCATTTAACATTACACCTGAAGGTGATAATTTATTAAGGGTTTCCGTAAACACGATAGAGAGCCAGACCATCTTGATCATGTTTATACATATATCCAGGACTACTAGTAAATGAAGACGGCAACACGACGTGCTTAGTAACACTATGTCCTTTAGTATCGCCCCAGCATTTGTGTGGAGCACTCTCGCCTTGAATACATATGAAATAACAAGGAAGAATTTCGGTGTGAGTTTTGTATGTGTCAACAATTACTTGTTATAATAGCCTGCCCGCGTGAAGCAGGTGATTGTATATATCTCTACGATCGTGGATCTGATAATAATAGAACATTGATGGTGTCAGGTTTCGAGTATTTATAGACTGATATGATGCAATTTGTAATTCTGGGGACCATCCTTGTACGTCGAACGGAAACAAAAGCGAGTACTGCAAACGAAATATGACCAGGATGAAGCTTGCTAACCCTATGGGAGACATCATCTATATCATGAACAATGATATTAAAATATCCCTAGATACAATAGAAGTATCGAAACAATAGCACCTAGAGCATTTGCAGCAAGATTATTATACCTATTATCCTTCACCATACTATAAAGCCTGATTGAGAATTTTTGAACACATGGCTGCTCACACAATTCGCTTGCAGATCTGAAAACGCGGACATAGCTATTAACCTCATCAAGCATAGCAGTCAATGCGGAGCCAATAACCGCAGACAGATTGGTAGAGTTTTGACTAGAGAAAAAACAAAGCCTATTTGCAACCTCATTTTCTCCATCGAATATATACATTTGCAAAAATATGAGCCGATCACCGGGGAATGGGCAGACCGACCCTATCCGGTAGGGGTGTGCATGGTCGGTTTGGTTCGGTTATAGCCTAAAACTGAAACCAAAAACCGATATTTCGGTTTTTAGGTTTTTAAAACCGTTCGGTTTCGGTTTTAACTTCGGTTGGTTTTGGTTTATTTTTGGTTTTACCATTTGGGCTTCAAGTTTTAGAAAAAACTGTTTTAAAGTAATGAATTTAAAGCAAAAACTTTGGCCTTGCATCATTTGGTTGATCTCTAACTATAATCTATATATTTTTATAAATTAGTTGACATTAAAATTAAAGGCAATTCATAAAATATAAGAACAATATATTCAATAAAACATTTTAATATATTAATTTAAATAAAAAAAGCTTAAATATTATTCTGGAAACTAAATATTCAATCTTTTTTAGATAACATAAGTTAAATAATTAACTAATAGGCTAATAATTTTTATAAGTATATGACTACACCTCTAAATTTACAAGTTTGTTTGTATGGTTTCGGTTCGGTTTTTTCGGTTTTTGTTACAAGCAAAACCAAAACCGATCCGAAATTCGGTTTTTAAAAAGCCAACAAACCAAACCGTCGGTTTCTTTGTGGTTTCGATTTTTTCGGTTCGGTTGCGTCGGTTATTTTGGTTACGGTTTGGTTATTTCGGTTTTTTGCACACACCTACTATCCGGTGACACACCTGACCAGCAACCTAAATCATAAGGACCATTGCCTTGGTTAACGAAATTATTAACTACATCACCAAAAGATGACATTGAAAACATGGCATTATAGGCACAAATATTTGCCACAAATTCAGGATCTGAAAACAAAATCTTTAATAAATTTAGGGGATCCACATGATAGTCTAACACAACCCTGCCAGCCCTACAACACTTGTTATTTCTAGGCATACAGACTGCGGTAAAATACGTAAGCCATTCTGCATACCAAAAAAAAGACCCCACAAAATTCACAGACCTTATTAAACCTTCCCAAATCCACATAATCAGGAGACAAAATAGCTTGGGAATACACAACAGACGGGTTATCTTGTGCAACATCACGATGTACATAACCAAAATTGTTTAAGAACGTTATGCCTCGCATAGACGGCCTAAGCATCGAGGAACGACGTAGAGACTGGAGGCGAGTGTGTCTGCAGCCTCAAAAGATGAGTTAGAAGACGATATGACACCCAAAGGAACATCAACACGACATGTACGCTTACGTCGTCGATTCTAAAAACACCAACACACATGGTTAGTTAAAGCATGAGCACAATGGTCTCACATACCACTCTAAATCAAGCCTACCAACCAAAAACACTCACTACATAAGACAATAAACACCTGCACGCCTATACTCCCCATAACACACAAAAGAAGACAATTGTAGATATGTATAAATCAAAGGCAAAGTTAACCAAACATATGCAACATAATAAAAAAAAGTACACAACAACACACAAACACAAAAACATACCTGCAAACAGTTCAGTAGAAACCATACCACTACGAGCAATTCCAAAGCCTAGTCACCGCAAACAAACATGGCAACACAACGCAGTTAAACGCCACACAGAATAAGCTTAAGCTACAAACAATTAACGAAAGCAAACAGTCAACCGGTCAATAGGACGAAGGAAACACAAAACTGTAAGAAATAAAATAATAATAACTAATAAGTCATCCATATTTCATGCTAAGTTGAAAATTTCTCCACTCATTATGTTTACTAAAAATGCAACGTGTCTTAAACAACATGAATCAATATTTTTAATATTGAAGCATACCTAAAACAAACATATCCATACGAATTATTACCTATTTGTTGCTACCTGTTCTAGCAGCCCTCTAAGTCATTCTAGGATGCCCATGGGCCCAAATCAATCCGTCGCAGATCAAAGTAATATACAGCACAGGTGCCAATCAGCAGACTTCCTCATGTTCATATGTTATTCGAAAATGTTCTGTTTTCAATTCTACACAAGCTGTGAAACATTATACCAACACGGATAAAGGCCCCTCTAGAAAAACACCAATAAGACAAACTGTACTGATAAAAGCCATATAACACACCATCAACAATAGACCTAGCAAAAAGCACATACATCGCAAACATAACACAGATATAAGATCAAATCAGATAATATTTCTTGAACAAAGGCAAACAAACCTAAAACCAATTAAGAAATAACCATGTGAATATGAATGTTTATGTCGAACCCCCATAACCACTCTAATCATGGTGTATAAATACTAATAGTAAACATACATCAAAGACCAAACCAACATTCCCAACAAAAACCATCAAAACCATAAATACCAGGCCTGATATACAACACAGATACAACACCCTGAACGATCACATGTCAAACACATAATAACAGGTTGATCAACAGAAAGTAAAAATGGAGCCACACAATCCAAATACAACAACATTCAATAATCATTTCAAAGCATTGTGAATCATATAGCAAACCAAATAGACCAAAACCGAGACACAAACAGTGTATGTTTCTACCAAACCAGTATGGTTATTCAAACAGAAAAATCACGAAGAGAGAACCTCTCCACCACTACAAATTACCAAAACAATCCACATTTAACAAAGTAAGCACTAGTTGGGTATCTAAAGAAAAACAAATTTGGTGTCTGAACTATGATACCACGACTGTCGTTAACCACATAGCTTTTATACATACCTACATAACCAGAATGTGAAGTATTTTAATCCTCTTGTCAAGCTATATGTTCACATGACCTACCTACCATATCATTATCCTGATAAAAACACGCAGGTGCTAACCACTGTTGAACGAATTATGAATGAAAAAATAAATGATATAAAATAGTTATGGCAAGTCCTCAATTCTTGACTTTGGAGATACCAAGCGACTTTGCCTCTTTGGATTAATTTTGATTCTTTGAAGGAGGGCGAAGCTTTCCTAAATTTATATCCAAAAAACAAATGATATAAAATAGTTATGACGAATCTCATTTTCATTTTCAATCTTTATCTACAAAACAAGGAAATAAAACATAAAAAAAGTCAATACAAACGGTTTTTCAGATATAAAATAAAATGTATCCATCATTTTTATCTCACTGAGATACACTTATTGTCTTGCTAGATGCTCGTTAACATTTATATGGATGATGAATAATGGATTCATATATTTAAATGATCACTATTCATGAAATTCCAAATTTTAAAAACAATGACGGATATGAAGATTTGATGCAACTTAAAAGAAATCTTCAAATTTGAAGGAAATCTTCGGTTTACATAATAAAAAAATAGGTCCTCTTATATGAGTAGTGGTCTACAATATGTTGTTTATAGATGTTTTATAGTTTTTGCAAATCTTTCACTAAAATATGTTAAAACCAAAAGCTAAAAAATTATAAAATAGACTCGAAGGAAATATCCAAATTTTAAAGATGAAGCTTGAGATAAGCATTTTATTATGAAACATTTTTAGGAGTGAATAATTAGCACTTCTTATTTTTACATAAAAATTAAAGTGAATTGTCGTTTACCTCCTTGTGGTTTATTCACGTTTGCCATTATCATCCAAAATATTTTTTTTGCATATACCTCCCCAACGTTTAAAATTTGTTGCCATTTACATCCAGCAAAGTTAACCCTGTTAAAATTAACTTGTTAAAGTTATAAAATGACAAATGTACCCTTTTAAATATATAACAAGACCCCCAAAATGTACAACCATAGTTTAGTTAAATGGAATGAGACTTGATCGACTTGTAAGGGAGGATTTGGTTCTTGCAGAGGAGAAACATCGATTCTTGCATAGGAGAAATCGATTCTTGCTGAGGAGACATCGATTCTTGCAGAGGAGAAATCAATTCTTGCATCGATTCTCTGGTTGGACCGAGTGAAGACCTACGAAGGAGAAATTGACGTTATTGGGTTGGGTTGTTCGATTTTAACCATGTGAGGGAGAAATGATGTCGTGGACACGGGTTAAGCCAAGGTTTCTTCTTTTGCTGCACTATACAAGTAAGTTGGGTTGTTTGATTTTAACATGTAATTTGGTTCTCTGCTAAAGTTATTAACAACATTCAAAGCTTCTATTAATTTATCTATGCATAATACATGTAAATGGAGTTGTTTGAGTTTAACATGAAAATTGGTTGTCTACTCAAGTTATTCTACAACGTTCAAAGATTCTATTAAAGCTTCCCTGATTATATAGGTATGTTGGGTTGTTTGAATGTGGGTAAACTGATAACAGGGAGGACACCTTGTGGAAATAACAAGAGGCTGAAAATATCAATCTAACTCACTCCATGAGCAAGAAAGGAAGAACAAGAGGCTGCAAATAGTATTAGGTCTTACTTAGTTTTGTATCATATATGGTGCTCAAATCGAAGTCTTCTTGTTGTCGAACAAACCATTCCCCGCCTTCTATACGTGTGTGCATCTTCAAATCTTCAATCACTCGATGAGCCTTGGATGTAATCAAACAAGATCGTAGATGGCAGCCTATTAACATGCGACTGGAAGAAAAGAATCACAACATTACGTATTATTGTAGTAGGGTTTTGTTTTTTTATGCGAAATTACTTAAATGCCCTTTTAACTACTGAATTTTTAACCTTGAATTTAACAGGGTTAACTTTGCCGGATGTAATGGCAACAAATTTTAAACGTCGGGGAGGTATATGCAAAAAAAATATTTTGGATGATAATGGCAAACATGAAAAACCGCAGGGAGGTAAACGGCAATTCACTCTAAAAATTAAGTCCTCTCATATGAGTACCGGTGTATAAAATGTTGTTTATAGATGCTATTTTTATAGTTTTTGCAAATCTTTTACTAAATAATATGTCAAAACCAAAAGCTAAATTCCTTATATAAAAAATCAAAGGAAATCTCCAAATTTTAAAGAAGAAGATATACATAAAAAGTAGGTCCTCTCATATGAGTACTGACTGGTCTATATTATATTGTAGATGCCGTTTTTACGATTTTTACGATTCTTTTACTAAATAACAAAGTATTTTACCTGTCTTGCGTTGCCGTGGCATCGTACGCGAAGTGATTACATATAAATTACAATAGAGCCGACTCGTTTCCAAATTAATTTTTACGTTAATATGTAGAGTGACTCGAATTTAAACCGTTGGATAAAGACATATTATATTTGATCCGATTTTTTTCCAAACAAAATTATGTCGAAACATAGACTTACAATAACTCCGACTTGTTTCCGAATTAAACTTACGTCAAAATGTAAAGTAAATAAAAACATATTATATTATAATAACTCCGACTTGTTTCCGAATAAAAACATATTATACGTCAGAACAACCCTAAGCACACATAAAAAATAAAAATAAATATAATTTATATTTGATCCAACTAATCTCTAAACAAAACTATGTCAAAACATATATATATGTTAGATGTTGACGGACTCGAATTTATATTGTACAGGGGTAAACCCGGAACTTTTGAAACTTAAGCGGGAAGGGAGGTTAAAGTGACATTTTATAAAGTTTTTAAAGTAGTTGGGAGTGAAAATGTCAAAAGCTAAAGTCGTAGGGGGAGTAGAGGCTAGTGCGTAGACGTATGTCGGTACGTAGACAATTAAAAGTGTATATAAAGTTAAGCACGTAAATATTTTATATTTAACCCGTTATTTTTTATTACGTCCAAACGTAGACGGAGTCAAATTTATATTGTACGGGGGCAAACCCATAAATTTAAAAACTTAAGGGGTTAAATTGATATTTTATACAGGTTTTAAAAAAATTAGAGGGTGAAAGTGTTATAATGTAAAATTAAGGGGAAGTAAAGGCCGGTGGAAAACCCACCGCCCTTTACTTTTAAGTTATAGTTAATATGTTAGAACATAAGCTGAATTCCTTATAAAATAAAATATCGTCTAAAAGAATATTGTCCAAAGTAAAAGATAATCTAAAATATTATATCTTTATATTATTCTTCCTGTGAAAAAGAAGTTGATTGTTATTACTAAATTTTTTAAATATAAAGTATGGTTTTCATCTTTTATAGATTTATTATAAATAATGTATACAATTACTATATGTCATTTTCAGCTTTAATTAAATATATATTGAATGAGAATTGGAGTCTAGTATAAAATTGTGAATCCCATGACTAAGAGTACGTTTGTGTGTTCTAGTTTTGCCCGTTACAAGATTAACATACAAAAATTATAGGTATTATTGTTAGAAAAGGATTACAGATACACATTTATTATTATTTTGTTAAATTTTAATCACAAAACTTCTATAATTTCATGTTTGTTCACAAAGTCTTTTTTTATTCCCTCAACTTTAAGTAAACATACAATATGAGTATGGCTTTAACCATACTTAACATACGTTTAGACATAAATTTTAGTCGGTTTGAACCACTCTTATCATAAGTTTTGCTATAAGTTTTAATCGAGCCCATTAAAAATAATTCATGGTTTGGATTTTTATATAAAGTGTCGCGATTTATCCTTTCTATATTTTTCATTATGATGTTTTTCTAGTTATATATATATTTCACCATATACTTTATATTATATTGAATACTAGAGATTTTACGCCCTATCAACGCCCCTATGGCAATGCATAGGTTTACGTCTACTAGTTAGAAAAGTAAAATAAAGTTATTAATGCCATTTTATTTTTTTAATATAGTTATTGTTACAATATAACTATAATTAACATAAGATTAGGGTTATAACTTAAAAACTTTAAAGAGAATTGTAATAAGAAGAAGAAGAAGCGAAATCTATAAGTTATGAAAGTTTATACAAGATGTATATTTTCTCATCTATGTGATATTTATACTACAATATCAATCATTTTGAGAGACAAATAAAACAATTTGGTAGATAAGTAGTATAGTAAAATTATCCATAAGTTTGACAAGGTGTTCATCCATTTGATAAATGATAATTCACTTCCTTTGGTTGACACTTTTCAAACTTTAGGGGTTTAAGTATTGACTCATTAAAACGTTGCTAAAGAAAAGCTCCGTGGGAAAAAAACTTTAGCCAAGGAAGAAATAGTGTAGCGTATAGCTCCTCAAATTGCCTTCTATAGATCATTACATTGTGTATACGTGTCGCATGTCAATATCATAAACGTGTTTTCTCAAAGTTGTTGTAAGGAGTGTCTTTGTGAAAAGATCAGCTGAATTATTGATAGATTAAACTTATCCCATTTCAACTCGTTTATCTTCAACTTGTTCCATACAATATTTCATATAACATAAGTAACAGTTTAAAGTTAACAACATTTCATTCCAAGTTCTATGCAAAATGTCAACGAAAAATAAAGTGTACGAAAAAGTTGGCCATTCTTTGCGGATTTCATCAATATCAGCTTTTGTGTACTCAGCTTTCCTTACCCCCAATCTTAACAATTAGGAAAAAAATAGAACCATATAAAATTGGAGCTTAGCAAATTCAATTAAACACAATTATGCTTACATTCAAATTTTCAACTCCATCAACCATTAAAATAAACTTTTAAGTTCATGGTATGCAATATACAGAGTTTATATATATTTATGCTACTTGAGGGCTTGACAAATTCTTGATACCTAAAGAACTAACATAAAAGAATGGTCATATCTAAAGACTTAACGGAAAAGAAGGGTCATATCTAAAGACTTAACAGAATCCGCTACTTGAAAATGTCATAATCAGAGTCTAATCTAAATTTAGCCTATTTAGTAGTGGTTGATATCTAATTTTCAAGTTCATGGGATGCTTATAATCAGAGTTAGAATGTCCTTACTTCGTTTCCATTAAAAATATTATGGCTTGTAGTGATTTGCCAAGAAGAATCTAGGTTCAATTCAATCAGCAAAAATAATGAATTTGGGTCAAATGATTTTTTTAATATTCATGGTTGTAAATAAACATAAGCATCCTTCATAATCGTATCCTTTGAATGCATAAAATTTACAAATATACAAACCACATTCATGTTCCAAAACTAAAAATTGTCCTAATCACATGAATTTTCTAAAAAAATAAAACACCATAGAATTGAAAACATCGACTTCTTCACAAAGCAAAAACAAACTTTATCAGCCAACATGTGTTGCAAAGCCCGAACTACTTGAGCTCCAGCCGAATGCCCAATAGATTAGAAGTCCCTTGTGACGCACGAGTGAACTTGCTAACTTAGTGCACCTTAGTAACTTGACCCTGCTCCCTTGTCCTCTGATTGCACGCTATCAACAATGACACATTACTAACTCCTTGAAGGTAGCAAATACAATTTCTTAAGGATAAACCTTTAATCTATATTAATTAAGAGCAGACTTGTATGAACATGTTGAATACATTTCAATAAAATAGCCATTAATGGGTCAGATACATGTCATAATGAAAATGAAATGGTATCATAGTATCCAACTGTATGTCTCATTCTCATATGCCTAATCTTAACAACATTTAACCCATTTACAAAATTAAGCATTTCCTATGCAAAATCAAGCATTTCTAGGTTACTCACTTGTCTAGGCAACTATAGTAATTTGACATTTTCCCTAATTACGATGGGTGATTGGCCTCAACCTAAAAATCTGAGTAAGCTAGACTCACAGAGTTTCAATTCAATGTAAAATACACTGAAACCGACACTCGGTTGATTTTATACAATTTTTAAAAAACCGATTGAAAACTTGATAAATGAACTTTTGAGCTTTTATGTTACCGTTACACAATTATAGGTTGTTTCTTTGGTTGAGTATTCAATGATGATCTTACTTCATTGAACTAAAAATAAATGGGCTTTTGAGCTTTTGTGCCACTATTACACAATTATAAGAAAGCAAGATGAATAGCTACATACAACATAGTTAATCACAAACTCAATGTGAACCTCATATATATTTTCTTCACAACAAAATTGATTCACTAAATTAAGTTCTGTATCAAGTTGAAAGTATATAAACCTATTTCAGTACACCAAGTTAATACTAATTGGTATAGAATCCCTAAGATTTATAATAACCTCCTACTATTATAGTTAATTGTTTAAGGTGAAGCATCATTTTGAATATAATATACCTTACACACTTGCAGCTAAAGATCTAGGCATTTTTAATTGGTGGAGATAAACAAATCGTTAATAGCAACAAGCTTGATGTCATCTCTCTGAAGCATAACTCTAGCAACTAAACAACCTATTCTTCCAAATCCTACAACACAACAGTCAGAACTAACGGATCAGTAAAGAAAAACACAACACTAACTTGCAATACGACTAAGAGGAATGATTTAGTATATTTGAATCGATTAGGTTAGATCTGAGAGGTTTTTCCTTTTCTAGATTACATGGATCTTGAGTAGATCAAAATCGATTGTGGCAGCATATGGTGGTTTAGGGGTTCGATTGTGGCTACCAGAAAGAGAGGATCATAGCGGGTTGGGAGTTCGATTGTGCTGGCATATGGTGGTTGTAGTTTGATGTGGTGGCCGATTTTATTTCGATTTTGTGACAATAAAACAATGACACACACAAATACATATCATTGTTCATTTAAATTTTAGTAAAAATGACAGTTTTTTTATGACACACACTTTCGCATGTTATTAAATCATCGCATGTCATAATTCGTGTGTGATTAAAGGTATATTTTCTAGTAGTGATATGAGTTATGTCATAGACTTTAGTCATATGCATTCTTTAGAAGCTTCATGCAGTGCAATAAATTCAGCATGATTTGAGGATATTGTAACAAGTGTTTCATTCTAAGACCTCCATTCTTAAACATATATTCAGTTTGAGATCTTGCCTTACAAGGATCAGATAAATAACCTTCATCTGCATAACCAACTAAACCTTGTTTTGAATCTTAGGACAATACAAGCTTAAATCAACAGTTCCTCGTATATTCGAAAAATATGTGTGATCCTATTCCAATATCTTTTGTAGGTGTTGAACTAAATCTTGCCAATAAATACAAAGGAAATGTCAAGTCTCGTACAATTAATAAAATACACAAGAGCTCCAAATTGCACTAAAGTATGATACATCTGGAACAAAAACTTCTTCATTGTCTTCACAAGGTCGTAATGGATCATTATTTATACCGAGTAATCTAACGACCATTAGGGTGTTTAAGGGATTTTTCTTGTCCATATCAAAGCATTTTTATAAGCTTTTCAGTATAATTTAATTGATGCCCCGGTATTTAACTAAGTATATGCTCAATTTGTAACCCTAAGACAATATGTGGTTTTTCTAAGGTACTTCATTTCAAAATCATTCTTTAAAAGAATAAGCGTTTCATGAATTTTATTTTATGTTTTGATTATATTTAGGTCATCAACATATACAACTATAATCACATATCCTAATATTGTCTTGTTGATAAATATGCATGGAAAAATAAGATAATGTATAGCCTTTACTTATCAAATATTCACTCAAATGATTATACCATATTCTTCCAGATTGTTTCAACCCATATAAGGACCTCTGTAATTTGATTTACTATGTTTCTTTAGGTTTTACACATAATGCTTCAGGGTGTTTAAATTCTTCAAAAATTATCATATAAATACCACTATTAATTGATCCATACAAGTAAGCTGTAACATTTATAAGACGCACTTATAAATTTTTGAATATTACTAAGCTGATTAAATATCTAAAGGTTATTGCATCCATATAGGGGAATATGTTTCTTCATAGTTAATTCTCGACCTTTCAGGAAAACCTTCAACTACTAGTCCAACTTTGTATCTTGAGAGTTTAATTTTTTTTTCATTTTATTTTTGCACAAAAATCCATTTATACCTTATAGCCTTTACTCACATAGGTGTCATAACAATGGCTCCAAAAACCTTTCCTTTGTATAGTGAATTTAGTTCAGCTTGCATAACATCTTTTCTGTTATGCTAGTTATGTCGATTTTAACAATCGTTGACAGATTTTGGTTCAGGAAAATCATCACCGCTCATAATATCACTTGGTAAAGAATAAGAGAATATCTCATCAACATTTTACATGTCATCTTGGTTCCAAAATATGTATATATGACCATAGTTGATTGACATCTTTGTTTTTATATCACTCACTTCTTTATTAGGGAAAGTTTTTGATACTTAGGTCCTGTTTGGTATGTTGAAATAAGGTAAGGAATAGAAAGACTCATTCAAAGAGAATCATATTAGGTATGTTTGGTTGTGTAAATAAATTGAATAACTCATTTTGGGGTTATTAAAATCACGGTTGAATCATTCCCCGATAAGGAGAGACTATCGGTAAACATTTCAACAATGCATTAAATGTTGTTATGCGATTAGAAAATGAAATGTTTAATAAGTCAGAGCGAATATTAGAAAATTCAACAAATGAAAGATGGAATGGTTTAAGGGATGCTTAGGATCAATAGATGGAACGCATCTAAGGGTATAAGTATAGGAGGAAGACAAACCGAGATACCGTAATAGAAAATGAGAAATAATAACTAATGTACTTGCTTCTTATACACCTAGCATGTAGTTCATTTACGTATTACCAGGCTGGGAAGTATCAAACTGAGAATGTGATCGATTAAGGTATGCAAGTGCCAGTAGCTCTATGCCAGGAAGGTTAAATTAAATATTGTGACTGATAAAGGTTCATAGCGTTTATTGTGCTCATAGTGAGATTGAGAGCTAATGCAACCTAGGATAGGAAACATTTAGGACATGTAAAGTAAAGTAAGTAGTTAATTACAACTGGCCACTATCATTAGAAACTTACATTACTTGACATTATCTGAATTGTTGCCTGGATTGATAATATTGGTTTTTCATATCTTATAGAAAGTCATGGCTGGAAAGAAAACTACTTGAGGAGGTGCTCGTGGTGGTGTCAGGGTTAGACCACCAGGAATCAGGAGCCGAAAGCAGACAATTTAAGAGGTGCATATGGACTCTGTTCATATTCCTAGCAAGGAAAACTCTCATTAATTTGAAGAGAGGATTACCTTGGAGCTTGTTGTTAGGGAGGCTATAACCAAAGAGGTCCACAAGATTCTTCATAACATCATGCCCTTGATCATGACTAAAGCTCTGAAGGAAGTAACCAAGGAGTGGACATTAGAGGCAAAGAACAAAGCTAGCAAGAAAGACAATGAGGATACCAGGGAAGGCTCGGGATAGGACGGGAAAGATGAGGAGGATGTGAGTGGGGAATTAGCTAAAGTGTATTCATATCGCATCTTCAATGGGTGCCATCCTCCATATCTGGATGGTAAGGGTGGTGCTACTGCCACTCTCCTATGGGTGTTTGATATGTAGGCAGTAATTGAGATCACTGAGTGTAAAGTTGACCAAGCTGTAAAGTTCGTAACTCACTCATTTGTTGATGAAGCTATTCATTGGTGGAACACCATCAAGCAGACTAAGATCCCTCGTGAGTTCAGGAACTTCAAGTGGAATGACCTTAAAGAGTTGGTGATGAGCAAGTTCTGTACTAAAAATGAGATAGACCGGGTAGAAAGTGAGTTCTTGGGATTTAAAGCTGGAAGTCTAACGCACAGGTAGTACACATTTCGTTTTAATGAGATGGCCATGTTGGTACCTCACCTGGTGAGTACTAAGCAAAGGAGGATGAAGTGCCATATACATGGCTTGCCTTCAAAGGTTAGAACATATGTTAAGGCATGCAGACCGAAGAACTTTGAGTCTTTAGTGGAGTTGAGTGGGATAGTTTACAATGATGTGGTGGCTGATGAGCCTGTTGAGGAGGCGAGAAAGATGAGTTGGTCGGGGAGTGTGAAACGAGAAAGGAATGAGAGGTCTGCTTCTTAGACCAAAAAGATGTAGATGAAATCATCCTGGTGAATGCAGGCTTGGTTCAATCCTGTGTTACAAATGCGGGAAGACGGGGCATTTTTCTAAGAATTGCCCTAATTTGATAAAGTGCTACAACTGTGGCAAGATGGGGCACTACAACCGAGAGTGCAAAGAGGTGAAAGTGATTTAGTCGGCCAAAGGAAAAGAAACAAAGAAAGAGAAGAAGCCAGTGACATGCCAAGGGCCAAGGCTAGGGCTTTCACAATGATAGGGGAGGAAGCCAGAGCTGAACCTGATGTTGTGTCAGGTATGTTTCTAGTTAACAGCATACTTACTTCTTTTCTTTTCGATTCTGGTGCAAGTAAGAGTTTCATAGCTGCTACTTTCTATGATATGATGAATGGTAAGGCTAAAGAAATAGATCATGTGTTTGAAGTAGAAATTGCTATTGGAAAAACTACTAGGATAACTAAGGCCTTAGAGAATTGTAGCATAGAATTGGAAGGCCATAGATTCCCCTCTATGTTGTTTGTTATGACCCTAGGAGGATTCGACGTTGTGTTGGGTATGAATTGGTTAGCCGCCTATGAGGCTAATATAGTTTGCCAAAGGAAGATGATTCAAATGAAAGTGCCTGATGGTAGCATAGTCACAATTTACGGTGATAAAGTCTGCGAAGTTCCAAAGATGATATCTATGATAGAGGCAGAAAAGTTAACGAGGCGAGGGTGTGGAGCATTCTTGGCATACTTAAAGATGCTAAAGCTGAAACAATAAAGTTGACAGATGTGCCTGTGGTGTGTGCCTTCCTGGATGTGTTCCCTGAGGACTTGATGGAAGTACCGCCCGATCGGAAGATAGAGTTTTAGATCGACCTTTTTTCCAGGACCTCTGCCCGTTGCTAAAGCACCGTATCGTCTGCCTTCGTCAGAGATGAATGAATTGCTAGCCCAACTACAGGACCTTCTTGATAAATGTTTCATCAGACCGAACATTTATTCTTGGGGTGCTCTGGTGCTGTTCGTAAAGAAGAAAGATGGTAGCATGCGAATATGTATATATTACAGGGAGCTGAATAAGCTCACGGTAAAGAATAGGTACCTGTTACCTAGGATCGATGATTTGTTTGACCATTTGTAAGGTGCAAGTATAAGAGCTCACGTGTTGATAATGTGTTCTAATATAACTATAATTAACACAATATATTAGAGTTTTTTTTCCAAAAAATTGTTGATAGAAAAAATATTTACGAAAATGGGTGATTTGAAAAATATTTATCGGAATGGTTCGCTCTTACTTCTTTCAAGTTGTCTTCCTCTGTTCTTTCATTAAAACCGCCGGACCCAAATTAAAATGATAAACAAAATTATAAATATGTTATCCATCAGTGTTGTTCTTGTATTTGTTTAAGCATGTATGTATATAGTACACACATGAGAAGCAAAAATGTTTCGTTTTAGTTACCTGGTTGCGTAACGGACTAAGATCTTGGCAAGAACAATAACACTACGTGATAGTGACTATTCGGTTGTTCACGGACACTCAACCGTTTGCTGCAGTTTTAAGTTGAGTGTAGATATTCGATGGTTCAGTTACTTTGGAGTTTGAAGAAATAGCGGGCTTTTGATAAGTTTCGTAGGTCACATGATATTTTGATTGTGAAACGAGTTGAAGTCACAAGGTTAAGTTTGTCTATTCAATAGGTATAGACATTAACGTTATTCGATGGCGTTAAAGTACTCGCGGTTCTTCAGATAATCAAGAAGTGGGTTTAATTTGAAATGATTTAACTGTATTATGAGTACAATATGCAACGAAATATACGATAGATAATTTAATTTAGTTAAACTTCACTTTTTATATAAAAATTGATCATTTAATCCAGGTATGGACTATTACAGGCATGGTGATGGCCTTGCAAGCAATGGACATTTTTTAGTGAGTTTTTTTATTCAAAAGAATAGTATTTTTTTCACCAAAATAAAAGAATAATAAGTAAAACAATAATAGATGGATATAAAAAAGAAAAATAAATTAAAAAACATATTTTTGATAAATATTTTTCAAATCACTCATTTTGATAAATATTTTCTCACTAACACTTTTGAGAAAAAAAATCCAATATATTACAACTTAATAACTTTAGAAAGAATTATACAAAAAAAAAAGATAAATGTATAAATTATGAATAATGTAAACAAGAGATGTATTTTCTTATGTACATTAAGGTTATAAATTATACTATATATTTAAATTATTTTAATATTATTAATTCATAATAGTTATGTATTTATTAACAAATCATATTTTTAGATTGAGGAAGTTTATCTTTTGATGAATAAATGTCCAACGAGGCGACAAATACGATGGATGCTTCCATATCCTTAGTCAAAATGTGGCAACTTATTCTCGCGTTCACACTTCAACTCCCACGTCTTGTCTTTCATTAATACCATCATAATCTATTTTTGTATTTTTAAAGGACTTTCGTAAAGAGGTAAAACTTTAAAAATAAACAATAGCATTACTCACTTTGATGGTTTTTAGAGTTTAGTCCAGGATTCGCCCTTATTGAATATAGTCTAAAGGTTCGTTTGATGTTTCTATAACTTCAAACCAATCATTTCTGCTTTATTATTCAATAATTTTTGAATTAATTTACTACGTGTCAATATTATGTAATTGAATATAACCCTTTATAATAAAACAAAATAAGAAAAAAAAAACATGTAAAACAATTAAAGACAACATGTGAAAACCGGTCCATTTTGATTGACGTGGTTGGTTCAGCTGGCCTAACAAACCGATTTGGTTTGTCGTTATTTAAGATTATAAACTATATCTTTTAAAAAACTTCACATACACTAAGCTTCAAAGGATAATTTAGTGATAAACTTTCACTAAATTTACTAGCAACCATATCTAATGGAAAAGGAAAAGAACACTCCTATTTCTAAATTCCTTTTTTAGATAAACTAGCAGCTAGAGCGTTATCGCATCTTAATTATTCAATTGTTTAATTGTTCACTAAATATTTTATTTATTAAAGGTAGCTGTTAAAACTTTATATATTGTATTATTATTTAAATGTAGTTATGTGTGTATATTATTGAATCAAGGTTGTTAACTTATTATTCCAAAAGTAATACAATTTTAAAAATATTGCAAAAACATGTTTAAAACAACAAACAGTCAAAATCACACACTTGATATGTCGTTCTAACCAACCTACCTGATCGATTTGATTTGTCATTTTACAAGATCATCATTAACAAAACCAGAATCTTCATGAAAATCCACATGTACACCTACACCCCTAATTTCTAATTTCTAATCCCCTTTTATAGATAAACAAACATTTGGATTTCACACCATTATCGCATTTTAAACCTTCAAATATAAACATTTTCTAAAGACAAACTCACAATATCATAATCCATTAAATAAATTTACTAATTATAAATGTACAATCTAAACACTATTCATTGAACCTCAATTCCACAAATACATATTTCGACTTATTTATTCTGAAATATAATAATCTGTTCAAATTTCATCCAAATGTAGCACTCTAGGCTCTACTCCATCCTACATCTCACAGTACAAGTAACAAAGCACAACTTACAACACACCGAAGCACCAAAACTTACACCATCTAAACAAACGCACAAAGCTCAGGGACAAAGGAGAACCACCTGAACCCACAACTCCATTTCTGAGGAATCGCAGGGCACTTAGGCAACCAATGCCATGTTCTTCTTGAAACTTTATAATACAAAACCTCAGGCCAATTGTAACAACACACACAGATCATCCCTTGATGCCAAAAGCAGTATATATGCTCGTAATTATGGTAGCAAACAGACCCAAATTTCCTACACATAAGCTCCGGCACACTGTCGATTTCATCCCATCTCCGATCAACTTCATCAAACCCCCAAATCTTCATGCTTTTCGAGATCCCATTTCGCCCAATTCCACCAAACATGAACAATCTGTAGCTTTTTTCATCGTCTATACCGCCGGTGGCTGCTGCTAATCGGACGAACGTCAGCTCATCCGGCAAACCCACCTCCAGAATCTCCCAATTCCCCGTTTGCAGATCGAAATTCGCCACCAAAACAGGCTCTCGAGTCGCGAAATACAACGACCCATTGAAGAACACCCCTTGTTGGTGGTAACTGTACCCTAGGGTTCGCTGCATCCCCTCATATCTGGTCCAATTACGAGATCTTGAGTCGTATACGTACGCGAAACTGTTGGAAGAAGACGAACCAGAGGATAAGCAGAACAATTTATACCCATTTGGGTTTGTGATTAGCGTTGGGAGCTCAAAGGCGAAGGGGAATTCAGGGAATTCGATGGTTCTAGAACACCGTGACAGGAGGTTGTAGACGACGAAGGCGGAGGCGGAGGAGTCCGGCACGGCGGAGAAGCAGAGGAGGCAGGCGGCGGCGGAAATCAGCGGCGCAAACGACAGCGATCGGGACACCGGGAGGCTGAAATCGCGCCACGTGTTCCGAACGGTGTCATACAACAGGTAATCGGAGGATCGGGGGTGGGATAACAGCAAAAAGGAGCAGATTGATGAAGAAGACGAGATGGGGTTGGTGTGTTTGGAGATAAACAGTGGGGAGAAGATGAGTGATCGGAAGTATTTGCAGGTGGGTCGGAGTGATAAAAACGTTTTGAGGGGTAGTAAAGAAAGGATCCGTTCGAGGAGTTCGATGGGGATTTTGCTCCAGATTTTCCGATCCATGTTCTGCCGGAATGTCGCCGGAGATGATCGGTGGGTGTTGCCGGCGACGGTGATGTCCATCGGTGGTGTTGAAGTGAGGTTGTGGAGATGGTGGAAGAGGGGGCGGAGGGGGTTACAAGTTGCAACGAAGGGTCTGTTTGAAGGTATTTATATTAGGGGGAAAAGTAAACGTATTGTTTGGTCAATGGTTTTGGATTTTGTGCATGTTTTTTTTAACGGTAATGTAGATCCTGCTTCGGATGATATGTGTTATCTTAATCGGGCTCATTTATTCGTTTTCCAGCCGGAACCGCACCCCCAACCCCCTCGGAGGAAACTCATTGCTGAGAAAATCCGCTGGCTCAACTCTAAGCATTTTGCTCAGAGTGAGACTTGAACCCATAACCTCTATTTTATTTACATGTCATGGGTACTTCACCTTAACCAATTGAGTTAAGGATCATTGGTGATTTTGTGCATGTCTTACCTTGTGCTATAAACGAATTGGTAGACCCGTAGATGCGTACGGTCGAGTTAGAACCGGTTTCGGTTTGGTTCGTTTAGAAATATAATCGTACCCGAGCCATATCTTTTATTTTTAATATTGTTTATTATAAACAAGTTGAGCTGACTCATAAGCTAATTTATTAAAACTATAAGTGAATATTTGGTTCGTAAAATTCGTTAAAATTTGAACTGGATTTTAAATTAGTGAGCATCAACCTTCATGTTGGTGAATGTGTTTTGTGGTTGGATAAAAAGTGATAATGATTATAAATAGTTAAATAATACTTAAATTTTATATGTTTTTATTTATTAATTTGATTTATAATTATTATGCATAAATATGCAATCATACATCGAATTTTATTGTTTTGACATGTGCTCTCCCCGATCTTTTGTTATCATATTATGCATAAATATGCAATCATACATCACATTTCCTAATTTTTCTTTCTCCGACATACTTGATGGGTTGACAATTTTAGCCTAACGCTTTATATTTGTTGCGTAAAAATGAGTAGCTTTTATAGATGTAAAAAAAACTTATTTTTGTAAAAATTCCCACCAACGGCTTGGACCCCCCCCCCCTCCCCCAACAACTCTCTACTCTCCCTTGCACATCGTGACTAGCTCGATGCCCTCACCTTAGCACCCTTCACCCATAGCCATTAAGGTGTTTGGGCCACGACCCTACGTAGGGGGCAAGGGTCAAGCCATTTCACGTCTCCACAAACCCACTCTAAAATTAAACACAAAGACACCCATATATAATTCTTTAACTTGACCTTATTCTTTACCCATAAAAAGCTCCATAGTTTAACATCTTTTATTATCTTCACCATGCCTCCATCTTTCTTTTTCTTTCATTATTTTATCATTTCTTGTCTTTCAAATACACTAAAGTATAGTCAGAAAAATTGTTTGCACCATTAGAGGACAATTTCCCACACTTGATCAGCCAATCTACATTTGAGAAGACTATGACTTGATAACTCCACAAACTCTTCGCATACATGGCACATATAATACATATTCACCACACCACATATTGTAAGAACATCCGATTCTTGAGAAGACCATGATGTGATGACTTCACATGCTTTTCGTATACAAGGAAAAAATAAGATTCATTCACCACACCATGTTTTGCTAGAGCCTCCAATGTCATTAACCAAATCAAAATAGCACGCCCAAAAAGAAGTTAAGGATCGATGTTGGTCTCACAACACAAGTTTATCTCTCAAACTCACTTCACTCGGTTAATAAAGCAAAATCTCTTACTAAGTTGACAAATAATATAATAAGTTAATGAACACAAGAGTGGTTTTCAAGATACTTGTATATATTACTTCTCAACTCAGTGTTACAAGACTCTTACAAGCATTACATGATGAGTTACAATGAGAAACTATATATACTAATTGATAAGGGGTGAATAGTGTATTAAAGTATGGTCAACTACATGGGCGTGGGAAAGCGCCATGCAGTATATCAAAGGTGGTAGCGAAATGTCAGGCATACCATACTTATGTCTACTGGTTCATAGTTGGTTCTGTTGATGCATGTATGTCCCTAGATCATGATTTGTAATGTAATAGATCTTGTCTGTCTGATTATGATGTAATTTGTATTGATTAATGAAATGACATGGATTGTTTGTTATTTGTAATGTTTAATATTTCATTAATGCGTCGTGATTGAATTGATTGGGTTTATGATTGTTTGAATGGTTACACATAATGTTATATTAATTAAAACATTCAAACTTAACTTAATGAAGTTCTCATGCGAATGGCCCATGCGAATGGACCACACGCATGAATAACTTCATACGATTGACTCAATCGCACGACTGAACCAGGAGACTGGATCAGTCGTATGATTGACACATAAGATTGGCTCAGTCGCACGACTGAACACTCAGTCGTGCGGATGAATCAACCGCATGGTTCAATCGCACGACTGAACCATACTTATGGCCTAGTCGAACGATTGAACAATACTAACCTATAAATAGACCCAATTCGTGGAAAAACGTAAGCATTCATACCATTATGATTCCAGACGTACCCTAGCCGTCCAGAGACCTCCCAAATCGTTCTTCAAGTTCACAGAGCACATTAGATCGATTCCTAATCGACTTCTAACGTTAGATTCAATTCTTGTGATTCTTCGTGTGTTCTCACTGATTGGATCGCCAATCAAATAGGATTCCGCACTATTTGAGTTGGTTTAACACGCTAATCACTAGGTATTTCGTTCAAATACCAGGTCCTAACAAGTGGTATCAGAGCTTTGGCTCTTGATTACGTGTTGATTCAATCAAGATTGCATAAAAGTTTGTGTTTTTGCACTAAAAACGCAATCTTTGGTGTAAAAAGTGATCTTGGACGTTCCCTGCTCATCGAAGTGTGGTTTCTACGGACTTAGGCGATTAGGACTTGTGAAATTTCGAATTTTTACGGCTGAAACCCGTCAAACCTAGAAAATTTCGCAAAACAGCAGCTTCAGTCGCACGAGTGACCCATTCGCACGACTGGACTCCATTCGCAGTGCTCATTCGCACGATTGGACCTAGTCGCACCTTCATACGGCCGACTGAACCGCTCGTTCGCATAGCTCATACGCACCAGATTCATTCGCACGACTGAACCAATCGCCCAGTTCAGCCGCACGATTGAACCAGTCGCAAAATTCATACGCACGACTAGACCATTCGCATCCTTCAGTCGCATTAGTGAAAGTTTGTTTGATTAGACTTTAAGTTATTCGCCATGGAAGATCAGATGTCAGCCTTTACTGCTGGGAAGGACTCGAGGATACAGAACCTGCTGCTGCTTGAGAGTGAGGTGGGTAATCACAATAAACCACCAAAGCTCTTGACTTTAGATGAGTTTCCCCACTGGAAACAACGTTTTGAGATCTACCTCAATGGAGTAGATCCTAATCTGTGGGAAGCCATTGCGATTGGGTATAGTACGCCGGTGGGAGCTGATGGAGTTAAGCTAACGTTAGGTGGGATGACGGACGCACAGAAAGTCAAGTACAATGCAGAGAAAAGGGTTTATGCATTGATCACTCAGTCTATCCCCAAAGACATATTCCACCAGTATTCAGAGAATAAGCAGTCCAAGAAACTGTGGGATGAGCTAGAGAAGAGGTATGATGGGAATGCTTCGTTGAAGGCAATCAAGGCAAAGGAGTTAAAGAAGGAATTCGATAACTTCTCATCGATTGGTAACGAGAGTTTAGACGACGTCATAGATAGATTCTACCACTTGATGAGCGAACTGCATACACATGGAGTGGAAACGACCATGGAAGAGAAAGTGAGTAACTTCGCAGACGGATTGCCTAATAAGTGGGCTTCATTCGTGTCTAACCTGAGACAGAATGGAATGCTTGCAAAGCTGGATATTAATGACTTCATTCTTAAGTTGCGAGAAGAAGCACTAAGGATGAAGTATAGAGCACAGAAGTCTTCGTACACACAAAATCCAGCTTTGTACAATGCCACATCTCAAGCTAAGACATCTGGAGCACCTCTCCAGACTGCTTTTGTGTCTAGCTCGTCAGGTCCTTCACATGCTTCTCCTTCTGGATCAGACACGTCAGGGTCGTCTTGTACCCACTATATTGGATCAGAAGCAAGTGCTACCAAACTGAAGACCGAGAACCTCGGTAATGTGACTGTAGAAGTATCTCGAGAGCATATGGATCTTTTAGCTGCAGTGGTTCATTCTTATGATGGACTTGTTGCCGGGAAGATTGGAAACTGCCATCTGGCAGATGAGGACTACGAGCAGGTGGACGAAATGGAGCTTGAGAGGATGGATATAATGTGGGCCTTAGCTAGTGCTGTCCGGAGGGCGAAGAAGTTTGTTAAAAAGACTGGACAGAACTTGGTAGCTACTAAGGATACCACATTTGGCTTTGACAAGAGCAAAGTGACTTGCTTCAATTGTGGAGAGAAGGGGCACTTCAAAAGAGAATGTGTCAACCCAAAGAAGACGGGTAACGGGAACCCGTTCTCGTCCTTTACTCGCCAAGACAAGCAAGCTTCCAGTTCTACTTCATCAAACAAGGATCCAAAAGCCTTGACTGCTCATGATGATAAAGGACAAGATTGGAGCTTTAGGTTTGTCTCACCAAGGGAATCAAACATTGCAAGTGTAGAAGATATTGATGATGATTCTGCGAGTGAAGGTGATCTAGCAGTTGAGATAGCGATGTCACATAGTGAAGAAGCAACTGCAGCCGAGGTCAGTTACAAGCCAAAGGAGGAGACTTCCAAGTCAGAGACAGAAAAGACAGAATCACCAGAACCAGAGACATCTGATGCTGCGTTGATGGCTAGCTCTTCTGAACCAACTCAGGTAAGTACTACTGACCAAATGTTTAATAATCATGCTTGTTCTGATTGTGATACTTTTAGGAATAGCATAGATGAAAAATTTGCTAGGTTATTAGATCATAATGATAACTTAGTAAAAGACTTGCAATTGTGCACTGAGGCTAATAGAGTATTAAAACAAAATGAGCATAGTTATAAAGAAAAGATAGACCTATTGACTAAACAGCTTAGGGAAACCGAAGTAGTTGCCTTTAACCAAGCAAATGACATTAGGTACTATCTAAACTCCCTAGAAGACACTAAGAAGCAAAAGGCAGTTCTAGAAGTAGAAGTAAATTCATTAAAACAGAAACTGCATAGTTGGACTAGCTCTTCACACATAGTTCAACACTTAGTGAGAGAAAGGAATAACGGAGAGGGATTAGGTTACAAAGTAGTTCCACCACCACCTGCAGGACCGTTTAAGGGCTTTAACACAATTACAACACAACAACACAATGAGGAGATTAACTAAACTTTAATCAAACAATGAACTGGGTTAACCAAAGTGATACAAAGAACACAAGTAAAGCAAGAGACAGAACAAGAGAGTATGGGTTTCAAGGAGGCAGTATATTGCTTTCTCAAGTTCTTTTACAAGTGTTACAAAGCATAAAGAAAGATACAAGAACTTAAGAGACCCAATCATAGCCCTGTATAAACAGTGAACTGGGTTAACCAAACATGATATCAGGCCTGCTAGCTGTAAGATACATAAGAGACCCAATCATAGCCCTGTATAAATGTTCATCTACACACTCCCCCTCAAGATCTGGACCAAGGGAGTGGTTTCTGGCTATGGGTGTCTTAGCAATCTTACAATCAATCATGTTGAACCTCTTGAGTATGTCTTGAACATACTTTGACTGACTTATGAAGATGCCATCTTCAACCTGCTTCATTTGAATTCCCAGAAAGAAGTTGAGTTCTCCCATTGAACTCATCTCAAATCTGTCTTTCATCAGCTTCTCAAAGTCTTTGCAGAGCTTTGGATTAGTTGAACCAAAGATGATGTCATCTACATATACTTGAACCAGCAGTAAGTCATTTCCCTGTCCTTTGATGAAGAGAGTTCCATCTATAGTACCTCTCCTGTATCCATGTTTACAAAGATACTCAGATAGTGTCTCATACCACTTCCTGGGTGCCTGATGCAGCCCATAAAGAGCTTTGTCAAGCTTGCAGACATAGTCAGGATGATCAGGGTCTACAAAACCAGGTGGTTGTTTGACATAAACCTCCTCATCAATCACTCCATATAAGAAAGCACACTTTACATCAAGTTGGTAGACCTTGAAGTTCTTGGATGCAGCAAATGCCAGGAATATCCTAACAGCTTCTAGTCTTGCTACAGGAGCAAAGACATCAGTGTAGTCAATCCCTTCTTCTTGTGTGTATCCTTGAACAACTAGTCTTGCCTTGTTCTTGATGATGATTCCTCTATCATCCTTCTTATTCCTAAAAACCCATTTGGTTCCAATGGTAGTCTTCCCATGAGGAAGAGGACAAAGGTTCCAAACTTTCTGCCTTTTAAATTGAAGCATCTCTTGTTGCATAGCTTCAACCCAACTTCCATCCTTTAGAGCTTCATCAACTTTCTTGGGCTCTATCTGAGATAAAAAACAAGAGTGAAGACAAACATTTGCTTCATGGGTTTGTCCTCTTGTTCTTACCCCTGTGACAACATCTCCAATGATGTTTGTGGTGGGGTGAGACTTGTGGATCCTTAGCTGAGGGATCACAGCAAGTTGCTGAGAGAGATCCAAATTTGAGAAATTTAGATCTGGTCTGGAAGATTCACCCTCTACATTAACACACTTATCAAGATTAACTTGATCCAATGAGTGTGTGACATCATTGATGTTGTCATCTATGGTATGGTTATTAGCATCAAGAAATTCCTGATCACTATCACCATCACCATTATTGTCTTCTACAAGTGAGGTGTCTTTATCTGGTTGAGAGGCCTCTGAGCTGGAATTTGAAGGCATGCCAGATATATCAGCTGAATTTGTCATTGTTGTGCTGATAGAAACCTCATTTGCTGAAGTAGTTCCAACTGGAGCTGAAGATGTATGAGTTGAGGGTCTTCCTAGCTCAAATCTTGGATCAGGATCACCTGTATTTAAATTTTCTGCAGATCCTGAAACATGCTCACAAGATTTGTTAAAACAGTTTGTAACTAAATCAAGATCAAACAACCAATCCGGACCAGAACCAGCTACACAAGGAGTGTGCTCAATGAAAGTCACATTGGCTAACTCCTCAACAATTCTAGTTCTGAGATTGTATACTCTATAAGCTTTAGCTTGGGAAGAGTATCCAATGAAATGTCCATCATCTGATTTCTCAGCAAACTTGGCAATTTGATCTTTGGTATTCAAGATGGTGAGGGACATCCAAATGACCTGAGAAAACCAATGAAAGGTTTCCTCTTGTGCCAAAGTTCATAAGGAGTCTTACCATGTGTCTTAACTACTAAAACTCTGTTTTGCACATAGCAAGCAGTATTAACTGCCTCTGCCCAGAAGGTGATAGGCAGTTTAGAGTCAGACAACATAGTTCTTGCAGCTTCAATAAGTGTCCTGTTTCTCCTCTCAGCAACTCCGTTTTGCTGAGGAGTCCTGGGAGCACTATATTGTCTTGTAATACCTTTTTCATCACAAAATGTATCAAGGATTTGGTTCTTGAATTCAGTTCCTTGATCACATCTTATGGTTTTGACCTTGTGATCACATTGATTCTCAACTTTTAAGATGAAATTCTTCAGAATCTCAGGGGTTTCATCCTTAGTTCTAAGGAAGAAAACCCAAGTGAATCTTGTAAAATCATCTGTGATCACCAAACAGTAAGAGGTCCTTCCTAAACTCATTACACTGGTGGGGCCAAAGAGATCCATATGTAACAAGTGTAGGGGAGTAGTGATGGAGTTCTTTTCCTTAGGCTTGTGAGATACCTTGTGTTGCTTCCCTTTCAGGCATGCAACACAATGATCATCACTTGTAAACTCTTTCTTTGGCATTCCAGTTACCAGATCATGTTTAATTAATTTATTCATGTTCTTAAAGTTTACATGGCACATTCTTTTATGCCATAGGAAAGACTCATCACTATTTGCTTTAGAAGAAAGCATGAAACTTCTCCAGAGGGAGATGTTTCTTGCAAATCCATCTTGTACATGTTCCCTTTCCTGGGGGCTCTGAGCAGGATATGCTCATGAGGAATGACCACACCAGGCTTGAGAACAATGCACTCATGCTCAGTAAAGAGCATGTTATGACTTGATCACAAAATTGGGATACACTCAAAGATTGTACCCAAGCTCCTTGACAAAGTTTACCTTCTCAATGCTGAGCTTACCATTTGTGACCTTGCCCCTTCCAGAAATGTAACCACCTTCATCTCCTCCAAAAGCAACTGGTCCTCCATCAATTCTCTCAAAATTATGAGTAGAGACCTATTGCCTGTCATGTGCCTGGAACAGCCACTGTCAATTATCCAGACATTCCTGTTTGTCTTGAGCTGTTCCTGCACAAAGAAAATGATTAGTTACATTTGGAAACCCAAGCCTTACTTGTCTTGGGCTCATTAAGTGTAATAGAAGGTAATGCAACAGTAATAGATCCTATGGTTGTACTATGGGGATCTTCAGCTGTTGTTGATGGAGAAACCTCAGTCATTTGGTCTTTCTTAGACTTCCACACCACCTTTGGAGTCTTGGACTTGACCTTCAAAACCTTAGAAGCTTTTGGAACTTCACAAGTTTTGATGACTGAACCTTCGGAAGAATCTACAGTCACTGCAGCAGACTTTAGTGCTTCGGAAGAACTCCTTTCTTCCGAGACCAACTTTGCTTCCGAAGGTAATTTTCCATTTACCTTCTTCTTTGATTTGGAGCTTCGAAGGAAACAGACTTTCCTTCCGAAGCTTGAGATTTCTTGAGACTCTTTGAAGTCTTTGTATTGGTCATGTGGACAGTACTTTTAGGATTGTATGGGCAATCCTTAGCAATGTGAGAAGTACTTTCACACATGACACATAACATTTTCTTCTTCAAAGGAGTCTCCTTTTGAGAGCAAGACTGGCTTTGGTCACATCCCTTCTCCACCTTCATCTTGGTAGATGCTGAGACAGTTCTTTGGGCTGTGAACTGTTCTTGGAGTTTGATGGTCCAGGCTGTGCAGCAGTGGTACACAGCAGCTCAGTCTTCTTCTTGCACTGAGATGATTTGAACATGAACCAGGACTCTTAGCTGAGGAGTCTTGGTTGATGTCTTCAGTCCTTACTACTTTGAAACCTGCAGAGATAAAAACTTGTTTCTGCTTAGCATCAAAAGTAGCCTTGATTTCTTGAGCCTTCTTTGCTTTTCTTTTGCTCTTTCTGATCAAGTTCTTTCTCTTGGACTTGGTCATCACAGTTGATTTCTTCTCCTCAGAAGGATAGTGGCCCTTGGAAGAATCCTCTTCTTCACTCTTCTCAGAGGAATTCTTCACTATCACTTCTTCATCATCCTCACTATAGGATCTATGAGAGGAAGCTCATCTTCACAAGTTTCACACCTAGGAGATCTTACAGACAAGATTGTGTGTGTGAGGAGCTATCTCATTTGATCCCAGTCCCTGTCTATTTTGATAACAGACTTTGTTGTGCAGGGATGAGGATATCATGTTCTTGAAGGTCTCTTCTTCAAGAACACTCTTCTCTGCCTTGGCTTTGCTGATCACAAGCTCAGCCTGGCACTCAGTCAACTTAGTGATGAGATCTTGGATCTGAGTTCTAAAATCTGTATGTTCATGTTTTAGTACTGAAATGGTTTTCTCCAAGTCCTCTATCTTTAACTTGTAATCATTTTCAGACTTTCTAAAATCAGATTTTAATATGTTTAATGACTCAAGATCAGATCTCATCTCTAAGTTGTAGGACCTGTATCTATTTACTTTAGCAATGCATTCAGGAGAGCAAAGATGTTCCAATACCTTGGCTTCATCATGGTCAGCCATCAGTGCTTGGTTTGGAGAAGCATCCTCCACCTGAAAGCTCCAGTCAAAGCCTCCCTCTTCAACAGCAACAGCAGCATGTTGCTTTGTCTTCTCAGCCTGAGGGGCTTTGTCAGTGTAGTTTGGTCTGGGTTGTGTTTGGCCCCCATTTGTTTTAGGTGCCTTACACTCCCTAGCAAAGTGACCCATAAGGTTACAGTTGTAACACTTAACTTTGCTTTTATCCAGCCCAAACTTACCACTGGTAGCATTGCTTGGAAATCTTCTTCCTGTCCTCTTGTAGAACTTCTTGGCTCTGTGAGTGAGGAGAGCCATCTGCTGAACTATCTCCATGTATTCCAGGTCATCTGGATGATACAGTCCAGGTCTTCAAGAGTGAAGAGATAATTCCCACAGCTTTCATCAGCAGACACAAAGGCTTGAGAAGAACTTGTCTCTTGGAATGGGCTTCCTTGAGTAAAGTTCTCCCTTGGTGTCTCCGGGAAGGTGATGAAAGGACCCTTTTGTGAGTTGTCAGGGTAGCATATAAGATGATGTTGAGGTTCTATGCTGTCCCTTTCAACCACATGAAGGGCTGAACCCATTTGATTGTTGGAGTTGCCAGATGAACCTTGCATGTTCATCTCCATCTGGTATCCACTGAGAATCCCATACAACTCTGTCAGAGTAAGAGTCTTAAGGTTCTCAGTCCTCTTGATCACCACACAATAGTGTGTCCATTGCCTAGGAAGTGAGGACATGAACTTCCTTACAATGTCCCTGTTCTCAAGAGGAACTCCTCCATCCACTAGGGTATCCACAATCTCAACATACCTGAAGTATTGTTGGGTCATGGTTTCACCTGCTTTGAAGGTGAAATTCTCAAACTGCTGCTTCAGAAGATCTTTCTTGTTCTCCTTGGCTTCAGAGGAGCCTTCATACATCAGCTTCAGTGCATCCCACAGCTGTTTGGCTGTCTTGCACTTCTTAAAACCTCTGTATACAGAGTTTGGGAGAGCAGTCTGAAGAGCAGTCATGGCCTTCTGTCAATCTCTACTCTTTTTCTATCTTCATCTGAGTAGTTGGCCACATCTTTAGGAATCATACCAGCACCAGTAGCAGAGGGGGTGCTGGTATGAAAGGTCCATTCTCAACAGATTCCCACATTCTTGAATCAAGAGACCTGATGAAGCCTTCCATCCTCATGCACCAGGTGTCAAAATCATCAAGAGTGATCAGTGGGGATTTGTTCATGGTTCCAGTCTCCATATCAGTCTTTGAGATGGAAGCCATTTGAAGAGTTTAGTTTTTTTTGTGTGTGTGAGGGATCTTAAGATGGTTAGATCTTATATCAAGAGCCTGGAATGCTCTGATACCAATTGCAGGACCGTTTAAGGGCTTTAACACAATTACAACACAACAACACAATGAGGAGATTAACTAAACTTTAATCAAACAGTGAACTGGGTTAACCAAAGTGATACAAAGAACACAAGTAAAGCAAGAGACAGAACAAGAGAGTATGGGTTTCAAGGAGGCAGTATATTGCTTTCTCAAGTTCTTTTACAAGTGTTACAAAGCATAAAGAAAGATACAAGAACTTGAATATGTTGCTGCTGCAAGTTGCTGTTCACAAATCATCTGGATTCAACAGCAAATGCTGGATTACGGTTTAAAATTCTCGTCTACTCCTATTTTTGTTGATAACTCTGCTGGAGTTGCCAGATGAACCTTGCATGTTCATCTCCATCTGGTATCCACTGAGAATCCCATACAACTCTGTCAGAGTAAGAGTCTTAAGGTTCTCAGTCCTCTTGATCACCACACAATAGTGTGTCCATTGCCTAGGAAGTGAGGACATGAACTTCCTTACAATGTCCCTGTTCTCAAGAGGAACTCCTCCATCCACTAGGGTATCCACAATCTCAACATACCTGAAGTATTGTTGGGTCATGGTTTCACCTGCTTTAAAGGTGAAATTCTCAAACTGCTGCTTCAGAAGATCTTTCTTGTTCTCCTTGGCTTTAGAGGAGCCTTCATACATCAGCTTCAGTGCATCCCACAGCTGTTTGGCTGTCTTGCACTTCTTAAAACCTCTGTATACAGAGTTTGGGAGAGCAGTCTGAAGAGCAGTCATGGCCTTCCTGTCAATCTCTACTCTTTTTCTATCTTCATCTGAGTAGTTGGCCACATCTTTAGGAATCATACCAGCACCAGTAGCAGAGGGGGTGCTCGGTATGAAAGGTCCATTCTCAACAGATTCCCACATTCTTGAATCAAGAGACCTGATGAAGCCTTCCATCCTCATGCACCAGGTGTCAAAATCATCAAGAGTGATCAGTGGTGATTTGTTCATGGTTCCAGTCTCCATATCAGTCTTTGAGATGGAAGCCATTTGAAGAGTTTAGTTTTTTTTGTGTGTGTGAGGGATCTTAAGATGGTTAGATCTTATATCAAGAGCCTGGAATGCTCTGATACCAATTGCAGGACCGTTTAAGGGCTTTAACACAATTACAACACAACAACACAATGAGGAGATTAACTAAACTTTAATCAAACAGTGAACTGGGTTAACCAAAGTGATACAAAGAACACAAGTAAAGCAAGAGACAGAACAAGAGAGTATGGGTTTCAAGGAGGCAGTATATTGCTTTCTCAAGTTCTTTTACAAGTGTTACAAAGCATAAAGAAAGATACAAGAACTTGAAATACTTATACTACAACCTACAGCCGGCTATACTTTGAAAGCCAGCTGGATACAATTGACTAGACATTAACAAAATCAATTGTAGGATCAAAAGGCATATCTGCCTTTTGACCTTGTGACTATGACATGCCATAGCTCACATCCTTATACATTACAAAAAGGATAAAGTACATAAAGTGGAAAGTTACAGACGCAAGACCTCAATGTACAGTTACCAAAAGCAAGGCCCTTTTCACCAACTCATGTAAGTTGGTGACTTTACAGAGATGCAGCGGAAAAGATGCTTTATGGAACAGTACATCAGATAAAGCATGTGTACTAAAAGTCTTCGGAAGAAATCTGTCTTCATAGGTTGAAGCTTCGGAAGACTTTGTCTCTGAAGCTTCGGAAGACTTCATGTTTGGCTTCGGAAGATATTGGTCTTGGCTTCGGAAGATTTTACACTTAGAGTATTTTCTAATGCATTGTGTAAAACTTTCGAAGCATTCTTCACTTCAGTACTTAGTGCATGTTGCTGAGACACTTAGGATGTTTTGGGTTACATCAGACTTCAGGAATCCTTACACCACCTGAGACCTTGATGAATACTAAGACTAGACCAGTAAATAATAACCCCATCAAGGATCACGTGGTGTCTACTCCTTTTGTTAGTGATCCAGATATCTCATGTTCATCTATTGAATCTGGACACAAACAAAAGGAGGCCACTTCAAAGGCAAAGGGTAAATTGCCTTGTGTTAATCTGGAAAATGAATTTGAAAAAGTTAACTTAATGTCAGGGTCAAACAGAGTCAAATCAGAACTTAAAAGGACTTCAAATGTTAATTTTTCACATGCTTCAAGTCAAAAACCAGTTAACCAAAAAGAGAAAGATGTTAAACAGGTTAAAACAGTTAATTTTGTTAAACCAGAGAAAACATCAAACGCACAAGAGTCAAAACCTAAAGTGATTGATGTTACTAGAGTATCACGCACTTCTCCACAAGAAAGTCTACTCATAAAGTTGATAGCCGGTCATGCTACAACTGTGGAGAATGTGGACACATTGCTTCCTATTGTCCTTTCTATCAGACACCTAGGAAGAAGGTTGACCTTCAGGACTCTAAGCCTAGGTCTTCTAAGAGGAGTTCTCTGACTCCACCTAGAAGAGCTAGTGAACCTAAAGTCCAACCTGTAAGCCAGACGACTATTTATCATAAACATGCCTTGCACAAATCTGGCTTATGGAAAGAGAAGTCATCTTGCGTGTCTGATACTGATGACAAGAAGGAACCTGAGCTACCCTCACCCTCTAAGGGTCAATGGGTGGAGTTTATGATGTGTGATGCCTCTGGGAAACCCAAGCCAGTAAAGGCTTGGGTTCCTAACCTAAACTAATTCATTTACTTTGTATGTGCAGGGTGTTCGATACAGTGCTGAGACTAACACGTGGATTGTAGACAGCGGAGCATCCAGGCACATGACAAGAAATAGGGCCCTTTTATCAAACGTCAAGCAAATAAAAGGAGGGCATGTTTCTTTTGCTGGAAACAAGGGAGGCTATATCACAGCTCAGGGAGAAGTGGGAAATCAGAAAGTTAAGTTTGATAAGGTGAACTACGTTCAACAACTTCAGAATAACTTACTTTCTGTTTCCCAAATCTGTGATAAAGGATTTAAGGTCATCTTCGACAACAAGAAGTGTTACGTGCTGAAGAAAGACTACGTGATCCCAGAGGACCAAGTTCTGATGACTGCTTCAAGATATAAAGATCTTTATGTCTTGGATCTGTCAACAGCTGCTACAACGGATCATGAGGTTCAGTGCTTTCTATCCAAAGCTACTGAGAAGGATTCCATCTCCTGGCATAGGAGAATGGGACACATTAGTCAAAGGAAGATGAATCATTTGATTCAGAAGGATTTGGTGAGAGGAGTTAATGTCAAGAACTTCCAACTTCCTGACTTTTGTGTAGCTTGCAAGAAAGGCAAACAGACAAAGAAGTCTCATAAGGAAAAGAAAGTTCATTCAATAGAACTTCCTCTTGAACTTCTTCACATGGATCTGTTTGGTCCAGTCAGTACAAAGAGCATTGCAGGCGACTTGTACTGTTTTGTGGTCACTGATGACTACTCAAGGTTCACTTGGGTAATGTTTCTGAAATCCAAATCAGAAACATTTGAGTCATTCAAGGAGTTAGTAACCACACTGGAATCTCTCTACAAGCTAAAAGTTAGACAAGTACGCTCAGACAACGGGACAAAATTCAAGAATCAATGGATGGAGGCATACTGCAAGGAAAAGGGAATTGTGCATCAATTCACTTCTGCCTACACGCCTCAGATGAATGGTGTTGCTGAGAGGAAGAACAGAAGCTTGATAGAGACAGCACGGACTATGCTGGCGGACTCGAAACTACCAATCCAATTCTGGAATGAGGCAGTGGCGAATGCATGTTATACACTGAATCGAGTCCTAATAGTCAAGCGCCACGGAAAGACATGTTACGAGCTACTACAAAGACGCAAACCGAATTTGGAGTATCTTGAACCTTTTGGCGCGCTGTGCACACTTCTGAAGAAGACACAAGAAGGCAAATTCAGCGAGAAAGCAGATGAAGGAATCTTTCTAGGATACAACATACCGAACAAGCGAGTTTACAACAACTCAACGGGTCTTGTAGAAGTGTGGTGTAATGTCGACGTTCAGAGATATACCACACCACCTACAGGCAAAGGACCCGCATACTTCTTCGATTATGATGGATTCTTCAAGTCCTTCAACATCCCTCTCTCTCTCTCGGATGATGAGTTAGCTACTCGGATGATGTATGATATCCTGAATACACCATCTAGCACACAGGGAGAATCATCTACTCAGTCAGGGGGAGTAGTCGATGACAGTGACTCCTCCTCTGAAGATGAAGCTGAAGCAGATGACCAGAACAGTCAGGAGGAACAGGTTCTAGTTCCTGAAAGTCCACAAGCATCTACAAGTGATGCACCTTCGACTTCAGAACCTCAAACTCCAACTACCTCAGATGCAGAACCACATGTTCATAATCTAGGTTCTGAGGTGGCTGTTCCTACTACTCCAGGATCACGACTAAATGTCTATCATCCCCTTGACAATGTTATTGGGGATGTCAGATCAGGAGTACAAACCCGAAATCAGCTATACTCAGCTGATTACGCCTCGGTTATGGAGAAGGGTTACATTCATGATGGTGCTTATCGATGTTTTGTCTCGCAGGTTGAGCCAAAATATGTCAGTGAGGCACTAAATGATGAGGCGTGGGTGAGTGCCATGCAAGAAGAACTTCTGCAGTTCAAGAAGTTAGGTGTATGGACTCTGGTTGATAGACCTAAAGGTGCTAAAGTTATTGGCACCAAATGGGTACTAAAATGCAAGAAGGATGACCAAGGGGTCATTATCGGGAACAAAGCTCGATTGGTGGTTCAAGGTTTTCGCCAAGTCGAGGGGATTGACTACAATGAGGTGTTTGCACCCGTGGCGAGGATGGAAGCCATTCGTATCTTCCTTGCCTATGCATCGTACATGAAGATTAAAGTCTACCAGTTAGATGTGAAGAGTGCATTCGTTCATGGGGAAATCAGGGAAACAGTCTATGTAAGTCAACCCAAGGGATTTGAAGATCCTTATCATCGGGATAGAGTTTACAAGCTCGACAAGGCTTTATACGGGCTTCACCAAGCTCCTCGAGCTTGGTACGAAAAACTCTCGACTCATCTTGTGAAACACGGCTTTCGCAGGGGAGTCATTGACTGCACACTGTTTATTAAAGAAAAGGATGACGACCTACTACTTGTACAGATCTATGTTGATGACATAATCTTCGGCTCAAAGAACGAAGAGTTATGCAAAGAGTTTGAAGCAGTGATGAAGAAAGAGTTTGAGATGAGTGCTATGGGGGAGATGAAGTTCTTTCTCGGGTTACAGGTGGATCAGACACCAAATGGGATCTTTCTACATCAGACCAAGTATGTAGGAGACATTCTCAGTCGCTTTGACATGGAGAATGCTTCTGCTGCTGGGACTCCACTTGCTACGAATCACGATATAGCACCTGATGAGAATGGAGATCTTGTAGATGCCACGATGTACCGAGGAATGATTGGATCCCTTATGTATCTCACTGCCTCAAGACCTGATATTATGAATGCTACATGTTTATGTTCTAGATATCAGGCTAAACCTAAGGTCAACCATCTGATCGGGGTCAAGAGGATTTTTCGTTATCTGAAGGGTACACCCACACTTGGATTGTGGTACCCTCATGATGATGACTTTGAGCTTACCGCGTATAGTGACTCGGATTACGGGGGCTGCAAGATGAACTACAAGTCTACATCAGCAGGGTGTCAATTCTTTGGGAGAAGATTAGTTACCTGGCAGTGTAAGAAGCAGACATCGGTTGCATTGTCAACCTGTGAAGCCGAATATGTTGCTGCTGCAAGTTGCTGTTCACAAATCATCTGGATTCAACAGCAAATGCGGGATTACGGTTTAAAATTCTCGTCTACTCCTATTTTTGTTGATAACTCTGCTGCAATTGCAGTAACTAAAAATCCGGTTCAACATCCTAAGACCAAACACATCGGTATTAAATACCATTTCATAAGAGACTGTTTTGAAAAAAACTTAATTGATGTGGTTAAAATTAATACTGATTATCAACGCGCTGACCTCTATACTAAAGCCTTTGATAAACCACGTTTTCAATATTTGCTAGAGGTCAACGGCGTTAAAAAGAAAAGTGAGGTAATTCCTGATGATAATAATGTGTAGTCCGATGTAGTTTAGTTAAAGTTTTTCATTTTAGTTTATTTTATTTGTTTATTTTCGTCGGTTGAATTTAAACTCATGTTATTTTGTTGTTTATTAAAATCCTAAAATAATTAAACCAGTAATGATTTTAGTATTTTAGGGGGAGAATATGTCAGCAAGTTAACATTAAAAAAAAAAAACCGAGGGAGAAGGAGTGAATAGCTGATATAAGGTAGTTCGTATCTGTGATACCGATTCAATACCTTGGAAAATGATAGTACACAGGAACAAATCAAGAGGGACTTTAAAAAATTTAAGTTTTGAAAAGATGCAAAAATTTAAAGTATAAGTCTGTGTAGTCTAGGCAATACAAAAAGGAAGATGATAGAAAACTGGTAACTCCAAAGGTAACACAAAGAAAGTAGACCTAGAGGTTGCTAGACCACAAATGATATGTCGGTAGATTCAACACAATAGATGATTAGACTTGACTGGTGTTATCAAGATCAAACTAAGTTGTTCAACTGACTGTGGGCTTTCCATCTTATCACTGGTTAACACAATCAACAATATTCCAATAAGGGGTAATGGGCATGTAAACGCCACAAATGTGTGCGGATGACCATAATTAGAGCAAAGCAAAGAAAAAATGAAAGACAAAATGCTATAAAGCTAATGACTTATGTTGTTGGTGCATTTTGTGCAAAATAAAATAAGCTGCTCTAACAAGGAGATAGGTTGTGTGCCTCTCTGCTGTGCGATGGCACTGACCTGAGGATAAGCATAACCTAGATATTCTAGAATTCATTGTTGTTTGCCGCCTCTCTGCTGTGCCATGGCACTGACCTGAGGACTGGCTTCTCTTTGAAAGCTCTAAGAATAGTCTCTTCTTGTAATAATACCCGTAGACCGCTCAAAAGCTCCTGAGGAATGTTGATTACCATATAAGTGTGGGATCCACAAATGTTAGTTGAAATAAATAAACCTAAATCAGTCACCAGTCTGTGTCAAAAATCAGTGTATGGATTTAAGTGGACAAACATATTGACAATCATTGTGGCTGCAATTCTCAAAAGTTCAAATCAATGTGACAATCTAAGAGTTCCAGTATGATTTCCTTAAGTTGCTAACGACTCTGGATGAACACCGAGAATTGAGCATCAAAAGATTTTGATAACAAGTCCCAAATGATTTGACTTGCCTGTATGATTCCAAAATTGAATTGGTCCAGGTGTGGTCAATCCAAGTTGAAGCTGTCTATTCCAGAACCAAATCCCGTAGATGTCTATCTTAGGATTTATCTCTCACAAAAAGCCAAAAACAAGTTTGTTTGAGTAATTAGTTTAAATTTTCTAAGTTAGTTAGTAGTTTTTAATTTTAATTTTATTAGTTTGTCGGACTACATCAGGAAAATCAGTAAGGAATCAACTCACTAAAAAGGGTCATGTCTGAGATGACCACATGTGCTTTAAAAAAAAATTAAAACAGTCACGTCTGAGGTGACAAAGTGTTTAAAAGGGTCACGTCTGAGGTGACTAAATTGGTTAAAAGGATCACGTCTGAGGTGATCAAAATGTTTTCAAGATAAAATGATCATGTCTGAGATGATCAAAAGCTCATAACGTTAATTTCAAGAGTTAAAAGGGTTTTAAATGTAAATTGGTAAAAATGGCAGAAAATTAACTAAGTATGACCCATTCGCACGAATGGACCATACGTATGGACTAACCATACGAATGGAAGCCATTCACACGAATGGACCATAAGTATGGACCATCAAACCGAATGGCCCATCCGATTGGCCCAGTCGGAGGCTTAGGTGCGAACGAGTGAGTCAGTCGCACGACTGAAATCCAGTCGGACGACTGGAGAAGGGCGACTGACCCAATCGCACGACTGAGTCTAACTCGCACGACTGAAAGGTGCGTATGAACTCAGTCGCACGATTGGATCTAGAGTTAGTATAAATAGAGGGGGAGTCGGTCGCAGAGACTCATCACCCTCAAAGAAACCCTAAATCGCACGACTTAACTACACTCTGCCAAAATTTCATTTGATTCCTAAAACACCCGTTTCTTGAGTACTGATCATTTCTATCGACTTTACAGGTAATTTGCGGTGGAAAGAAACCAAAATCGCGCTCATTTTGACTTCAGATCTGTAAAATTTGATCTGAAAGCAAACCGAGACTTAAACGGACTAATAACCTAACCTAACTACTCAAACAGATGAAATTAAGTGTGTTAGAGGTTATAAGAACATATTGCGAGTCAAATGAACCAGATAACGATGTCTAAAACTCAAAATTGGTGAAAAAGTAAATTTGAATTGAACAGTCAGGATATCATGCGATTGGACAGGCTGATGAACTTCAGTCGCATGACTGAAGGGTGCGATTTACCTAACCGCACGACTGAACCATGCGTATGAAGCTCAGTCGCACGACTGGTGTAACCGCATAAGGATAAATGCGCATGAGTCCAGTCGCACACTCAGTCGTACGCATGAGATCATTCGCACGTCTGAACCACAATCGCACTGTTCAGTCGCACGACTGATCTCAGTCGCACAACCTCAATCGCATGACAGAAACATTCTATTCAAGTTTAAGTGTTTCATGATGTTCTTAGCCAAAGGTACTAATGTTTATATTGTTATGTGTTACAGATGGCGAGTCGATGGACCATGAGCACAAAGCATAACATATGTGCTCATCTGGATTTGACATCCAGGAACGCGGCTGACTTCTCAGGCATCATCACTTTTCTGCTGAGATCTAGGATTGCTCATGCTATCTCTACACCGTGTACACCTTATAGATCAGTGCAGCAGGCCTTCTGGAAAGGCGCGACCGTTGATAGATCCTATGAGCCTCATTGCATCAGGAGTACGATCTTTGGTGAGGCTATTACCATCTCAGAGGAGGATCTGAGGATTGTTCTACAGCTAGGGGATGATGCTGATTGTCCTACTCGTCTACACCCCCTTACGGTCAGAGGATGTTTTTTAGAGCCAAGTACTCTGGGGACATCAATGCTGGGGTACTCAAAAAGAGTAACCTCTGTCCCCAGTTCAAGTATCTTGCGCATGTTCTACTGAAGTGCATAGCGTCAAGGAAGGGAGGATTTGATGAGTTGTCGGATAAGATCCAGAACGCTTATGCTGCGTTGGTGCTGAACCACCCGTTCAGCTTCTCCATAATGATCTTCACCTACCTGGTGGAGAACATTGAGGGGAAAGGGAAGGAAGGCTTCTGCATGTATCCGAGGTTTATGCAGATGATTATAGATCAGAAGCTTCCCTCCCTGCCGAAGGAGAAGGAGGATGCTGCAGTGCTCGAGGTCATGGATGACACTACGTTGGGCAGGATGAAGGTGTACAGGGGGAAGCAGGTGAAACCCCCTGTCAGGAGGTTGTTTGGGCATCTGGCTCGTGCTGACTACGTGGTGCCAGCCAAGAGAAAGTGGCGCCACGATGATAGTGATTCCGATGTAGAGCAGATTGCTCTACCAGCTCATGATTCAGATGATGATGATAGCGGAGACGCCGGGGATGATATGCCTGCTCCATCTAGAGGCACTGATTCTGATGTTATTCCCCCGGGGTCTGCCCCTGCCGGAGATGTTGCTGAGACGGCCGGTTTTCATCAGGAGTTTGTTGTTGGTGATCAGGAGGAGGAGGAGTCTGATGAGGAGCCCCTCACGAGAACTGTGGGAAGCAAGGTTGTTCCCACAGAACACGGGCTAAGGGTGGTTGGTGAACACCCTCGAGACTCCAGAGAGACAGAGACTGACCCGAGCTATGCTCCGGGTTCAGCGGGCAGAGCTGCAGGGGGAGCATCCACTTCCACTGGGACTAGGAGGAAGAGGATGGCTCAGCCCCATGGACTGAAGAAGAAGAAGCGTCGACTGACCTTCGTTACCACTGTAGCCTCTACATCCACCACTGCTACCACAACCACCACCTTACCTACCACCACTGTACAGTTCCCATCCACCACCATACCATTTACACCTACATCACCTTCACCATTTTACCGACCCATATTCACCACCACCACCTCACATCATGCAGGACCGTCAGCCCAGTCCTCACACATGTATGGATCACCTCTACCTCCAATCGGGGTAGAGGAACAGCTGTCGGCGCTAAACCGTATGGTGATGCGCTTACTAGCTGCCGATGAGGAGAAAGCTACACAGATACGTCAGCTGACCGACCTGACTGCTGCCCAGTCTCAACAGATGGCAGAGCAGGCTCGGGTAATAAAGCATGAGACCCAGCTGATGGATGCACAGAGAGTAGAGATGTCCCAACTCCAGGAGCAGCATGCCCAATCAGTCAAACGTATAGAGGAGTTGGAGACTACCAACAAGACCATCATGCTGCGGTTAAAGGGATCAAAGGATGAGCCCTTAAAGATAAAGGAAGGGGATGGAGATGATGGAGATGGTGATGATGATGATGAAGATGATGATGAGGATGAGGAGGATGATGAGGATGAGGAGGAAACAGATGAAGAAAGGACAGAGGGAAAGGATGATGATGACGAAGCAGAAGGAGGGGATGCGGCTGCATCGGCCTCTGCTTCAGGTCAAGAACGAAGATCGAAGAATTGACAGGACCAGTCAGCTACCACCTCTGCTCCTCCGAGTGATGAAACCATGATTCAAGACAAAAGTACAAATTAGATGTTGCAGGATCGTTTAAGGGCTTAAACACAATTACAACACAACAACACAATGAGGAGATTAACTAAACTTTAATCAAACAGTGAACTGGGTAACCAAAGGTGATACAAAGAACATAAGTAAAGCAAGAGACAGAACAAGAGAGTATGGGTTTCAAGGAGGCATTACTCAAGTTCTTTTACAAGTGTTACAAAGCATAAAGAAAGATACAAGAACTTGAAATACTTATACTACAACCTACAGCCGGCTATACTTTGAAAGCCAGCTGGATACAATTGACTAGACACTAACAAAATCAATTGTAGGATCAAAAGGCATATCTGCCTTTTGACCTTGTGACTATGACATGCCATAGCTCACATCCTTATACATTACAAAAAGGATAAAGTACATAAAGTGGAAAGTTACAGACTCAAGACCTCAATGTACAGTTACCAAAAGCAAGGCCCTTTTCACCAACTCATGTAAGTTGGTGACTTTTCAGAGATGCAGCGGAAAAGGTGCTTTATGGAACAGTACATCAGATAAAGCATGTGTACTAAAAGTCTTCGGAAGAAATCTGTCTTCATAGGTTGAAGCTTCGGAAGACTTTGTCTCTGAAGCTTCGGAAGACTTCATGTTTGGCTTCGGAAGATATTGGTCTTGGCTTCAGAAGATTTTACACTTAGAGTATTTTCTAATGCTTTGTGTAAAACTTCCGAAGCATTCTTCACTTCAGTACTTAGTGCATGTTGCTGAGACACTTAGGCTGTTTTGGGTTGCATCAGACTTTAGGAATCCTTACAAACTCCCCCTAGGCTGATGCTACCAAAACACTTAGAAGATCTTCAAATGTTGGTAGTCTTCAGTACAATCAGGACCATTCCTTTCTTCATGAGATGGTCAGGATCATCAAGACTCTCATAGTATCTTCTCATCTCAAAGTGATCATGCAGAGGTAAGTTGATTATGTCTTGCCATGAGTAGACATTCTCAACACCTTGATCTCTGATAACATTCCATCTTTCTGGATTGGTAGAGTAAGTCCAGGACAAGATGGGTGTCTCCCTAGTTAGAGGAGCCACTTGAATAGGAGTTGTTTGGGCTGCCTCATCATGCACCTCCTCAGGTTGATCTGATTCAGCCTGAGGTGCAGAGGTAGATGACTTTGGCTTCTTCTTCTTAGACTTTGGTTTAGAAGCCATCCTCTTCTTCCTCTTTGATGTCTTTGACTGAGAAGACTGGTCTGCAGCACCATGTTGATCATCAGTGTCTTTCTCAGTTGGGTGTTCCTCCCTCACAGGTTCAGAAGGAGAGGGAGTTTGACCCTGCCTAGGATCAGAAGATGAAGCTTGCTGAGGCTTAGCTGGAGGTGCTGGTTGAGGTGTCTCTGGTTGTTCAAACTTGACCTCCACTTCAGGTGGGACTTGACTTGGAAGAGAGTGCAAGTCAATGAGTTCTCCACTTTTAATCTTCTGCTTGATCACCCTAATATGCTCATCCATAGTGGATAGAGACATGGGGCCAAGTCTCCTTCCGGAGAATCCATACAGCTTCAAGAAGCTCACCATTCTTTGTCTGTCAGCACACTTCTTTGTATTCTTTTGAATGATGGCTCTTGACTTTGCAGCTTCTTCCCTTAGCTTCCTTTTAGTTGTCTTTCTTTCCTTGACTAACTCAAGCTCAAGTTGCTTTAGATACTCGAACTCAATGAAGTCATAGGACAAGGGAAGAAGTGCATCTGCCTGATAGAAGCCTGTGGCACTCAGGTAGTTGATCATCTTGATCCTATCTTCTTCTTTATCTACCTGAGGTTCTTGTGGAGCCACATCTTCCTGTGCAGGACTTTCTTGAACTGGTGAGAGAGTGGGAGCATGCCTGTAAAGTCTTTTCTGTCTCTTCTCCTCTTTGAGTTGGAGAAGTATCATTGCATCCTCTTTCTCCTTCAACTCTCTTGACACTTCCATGTCAGCCAGTTCATTTAATTCTTCTAAGGGGAGGGAGATGATTTCATCACTGTCATAGTTCCTGGTCTGTAAGTAGGTAATCCTGACTGCCCTTAACTCATCATCTTGAGTATTTGGTCTAGGAGCAGCCCTGATTGCAGCTTGCATGAAGCTAGATGACCTAGTAGAACTTTCTCCCCTTAGTCTCCTTTTCCTCTCTCTCTCTTCCTCCTTAATTTCCTCAGGAGTCATTATCTTTTTCCCTTTGTCACCAACAGACCTTTGTGACTCAGGGTGGATTGAGGCTTGGCCTTCATTGCTTGGAGTAGCTTCCATGCTCTGGCCAGAGAGAAGCTGAGAAACACCTTCACCAGCAGGTGTCTCAGATGGAGTTTGGACCTCTGCAGCAGTTGTTGATGATGAGACAGGGGTCTCAGGTTCTGCCACTAGGCCTTCAGTCAAGGTTTCCCCTATGAAACTAATCTTAGGGTCCACCTCAACATCCAGTTGACCGATGACATTGCCTGATTCCCTAAGTCTCCTTCTTAGAGTAAACTCTGCAAGGATCCTGTCTTGGATTCTTTGAGCCAGCCTGTCAGCTTGTCTTGAATTGCTTGGATTGACAAGTGGCAGGTTGACTAAATCCAGTCTTTCATAGAAGCTTAGGCTTTGGAATTGAAAAATTTCTTGTTGGCCTTGAACTCTCTGAAGTATAAGGGCTCTCCTGTCATCATCATACCTCCACCTTATGATGTAGTTGCCAGTTCCTTGTGGTGGAGATGAGACAGCCCTTGGTACACCTTCCTCAAAGAGACTCCTGATGAGAGAGTCTATAGAGTCCACATTAATGTGAACTTGAGGAAGTTGCTGAGAATGCACAACAGCAAGTGAGGATGGTGAGTCCTCTATGTCCATTCTCTCTGAAGAACTCCCAGGTTCTGTGGTTGTAACAACTTTCTCCCCCTTTTTGGTAGCATCACCCACTTGCATAGGTGAGCTGGAGGATAAGTCAATCACTTCCACAGGTTCTTGTGTTCCTGGTTGAGCTCTTCTTAAAGGTCTCCCAGCTAGTTTTTCCTGCAGATATGAAATCTGGAGTTGCTGATCATTGACCCTGTTTTGCAGGGTAGTCACCTGAGATTCCAAGTGACTAACCTTGGAGACTAAATAGGTGCATGTTTTTGACAATTTTTGCACCTTTAGTCTCAAATTCCCCTCATCTTCATCAGAAGATTCATTGGGGGATGAGATGATTGGACCAAAGTCCTCTCTCTCACCACCAGCTTGAGCTTCTTGGCTGCTGGTTTTCCTCTGCTCATTGGCAGCCTCAGTTGAGATGCCAATGGGCTGAGTTGCCATGGTTGAGGTCTTAATGATGTAATCACTTTCAAAAGTGAGAGCCTCTTCCATATGGACATCCTGAACAGGTTCAGAAGTGTCCACCTCAGTAATAGGTGACTGATGGGGGATAGACTGAGGAGAGTCAGAGGTACTCATCTCTCTTTGAGTAGGGGAGGAGAAGAGAGACTCATGGTACTCACTGAATCCTAAGTTTCATCATGTAAAAGGATAGGTTGGGAATTGGTTGGTTGAGATCCAAAGGCTGGGGATGGTAGCTGTCCCCTGAAGGTTGTTCACTTGAGTGTTGAGACTCAGAGTGAAGGCTTAAGGTTGTTGGGCTAGTGAGCTCATCAGGGTGAGCTTGAGGAACCTCAGCCCTGATAGGTGAAGTAATGGGAGTGGTTTGCTCCTCAGGAGAAGTGGGAGCTCTAGTGTCCACTTCTTCCTGTAAGGTTGAGTATTTGGGGGCCTGCACAGACTCAATAGCCTGAGCAGGGGTTCGTTTGGATTTTCTTTGGTAGGTGAGGGTGATTTCTGGTCTTTTTAAGGTAAGGACAAAAGAGGTGTGGGTTCAACACTAGCTTGTGTTGCTAGGTTGTCACCTTGAGCAATGAGCTCTAACATTTTTAGGACTAGGGCTGTTTCTACCCCTGAGAAGCCTACAGTTGGTTCTTCATTATTTTAAAGATGCCGGGCTTCATCTGTCCCAATTTAAGAATATTACTTGTTTTTCTCAACTGTGAGCCCAGTTCACAGTTGAGAATGTGTTGAACATATCTAGGAAACATGTAATACTCTAAGGAGTCTAAGTTTGCAAGTAAATTAGTATAAACAAATTGTGAATACCTGAACTTGACCCCCTGAACCATTCCATGAACTATAAAGGAGAGATCCTCAGGAATCTGGTCCCATCCACCATGCTTGTTTGACAAGCTGTGGATAACCACATCGAGCAGGAATTTCCATTGGGATGAGACCTTCCCTTTCCTAAAGGTCTTTACAGAGAAATCTCCCTCATAGCCCATCTGCTCAAATAATGATTAACAGCTTCTTTTGGGAAGGACACCTCACCTTCTTCATCATCCAGCTGCAAATGTTGATTAATGATGGCCGGAGTGATGAAGATTGTCCTCCCTTGCACTGTGGCAGACAGTGCCTTCTCCCCATCCATAATGACCTCTTGGCAGGTCTTCCAGAATTCAAGCAAGTGATCCTCATATAGAGTAGGATCAATGGTCAGGGAGGTGAAGTAGTTTGACAGAGTCAAGAATTGGCAAATCTCTGAGAAACTTGCATCTTTCTCAGAGCTTAACAGAGCAACTTGATTATGTTGCCTGTGAAGTTGCATGGAGAAATCAGGATTGTTTCTGCGGTTAAGGTTGGCCATTTCAGAAGCTTAAGGGTGAAGAAAGGTAGAAAGCAAAGGCGGTTTAGAGAATTAGGTTAGAGAAATAGTAGAATTGAGGAAGATAGTGGGAAAGAGGGGGAACCGTTGGGTATTATATGAAAAAGGGATTTGAACCAAAGTTAATGAAAGAGGATAAACTTTGAAATCCGGAAGTCGGTCCCACCTCTGAAAAGGTAGTTTACTTTTGCTCAAAAGTAGTTTTCTTGGAATTCGAAAAGCTTCCGAAGTTTATTTGTCTTCGGAAGTTTTGATTGAAAAAGCTTCCGAAGCTAAAATGGCTTCGGAAGATTTTCCTGAGAGTCTTGAAGATTTATGCTTCGGAAGAGAAATAAACCTTTGAATGCTTTGTATAGGAATAAACAAAGCTTCCGAAGGTTAATTTTGCTTCGGAAGGAAAAGGTCCTTTAAAATAAATAAGTGTCTGAGATAAGAATTTTAAGCTTCGGAAGATAAATTTGACTTCTTCCGAAGGTAAAATCTCTTAGACAGTTATGTATTTTGAAGACATGTTTTTCTTCCGAAGATAAAATTTTATCTCCGAAGTATCAAAAATTTTCAAGAATCTAAGGAAAGTCTTCAAAAAGAATTTTACATCCAAAGAAAACATGAGCTTATGAAAGTGATGAACTATACAACTTAGGACACACAATTTTAAGAAGAAATAATTATAATTAGTTTTAAGAAAAGTCTACTCAAAGTTAATCACCCCAATAGCTGATATCAGATACTTAAATCTCTGTTCATCAAAAGCTTTTGTGAATAGATCAGCCTATTGTTCATCTGTATGAACTTTGACTAGTTAATTAATCCCTTTTCATAGTTATCTCTCTTAAATGATACCTGATGTTGATGTGTTTGGTCCTTGAGTGCTGCACAGGTTTCTCAGTGATAGAGATAGCACTATTGTTGTCTATGTGGATAGGAGTCTCTTTGAAGTTAAATCCATAGTCCAGCATCTGATTTTGAATCCAAAGCACTTGAGCACAGCAGCTTGCAGCAGCAATGTATTCAGCCTCAGCAGTTGATGCAGACACACAGGATTGTTTCTTGCATTGCCATGAGACCACCCTTCCACCAAGGAATTGACATCCCCCAGATGTAGACTTTGCAGTCATATTGCAACCACCATAATCACTATCTGTATAGGCATACAGATTGAAATTTGGATTCTTTGGATACCATAGACCAAGTGTTGAAGCACCTTTGAGGTATCTTAAAATCCTTTTCACAGTGATTAAGTGAGACATCTTAGGGTTTGGCTTGATATCTTGCACAAATACATGTAGCAAACATGATATCAGGCCTGCTAGCTGTAAGATACATAAGAGACCCAATCATAGCCCTGTATAAGTGCTCATCTACACACCTCCCCCTCAAGATCTGGACCAAGGGAGTGTTTCTGGCTATGGGTGTCTTAGCAATCTTACAATCAGTCATATTGACCTCTTGAGTATGTCTTGAACATACTTTGACTGACTTATGAAGATGCCATCTTCAACCTGCTTCACTTGAATTCCCAGAAAGAAGTTGAGTTCTCCCATTGAACTCATCTCAAATCTGTCTTTCATCAGCTTCTCAAAGTCTTTGCAGAGCTTTGGATTAGTTGAACCAAAGATGATGTCATCAACATATACTTGAACCAGCAATAAGTCATTTCCCTGTCCTTTGATGAAGAGAGTTCCATCTATAGTACCTCTCTCTGTATCCATGCTTACAGAGATACTCAGATAGTGTCTCATACCACTTCCTGGGTGCCTGTGCAGCCCATAAAGAGCTTTGTCAAGCTTGCAGACATAATCAGGATGATCAGGGTCTACAAAACCAGGTGGCTGTTGACATAAACCTCCTCATCAATCACTCCATATAAGAAAGCACACTTTACATCAAGTTTGTAGACCTTGAAGTTCTTGGATGCAGCAAATGCCAGGAATATCCTAACAGCTTCTAGTCTTGCTACAGGAGCAAAGACATCAGTGTAGTCAATCCCTTCTTCTTGTGTATCCTTGAACAACTAGTCTTGCCTTGTTCTTGATGATGATTTCCTCTATCATCCTTCTTGTTTCTTTCTAAAAACCCATTTGGTTCCAATGGTAGTCTTCCCATGAGGAAGAGGACAAAGGTTCCAAACTTTCTGCCTTTTGAATTGAAGCAGCTCTTGTTGCATAGCTTCAACCCAACTTCCATCCTTTAGAGCTTCATCAACTTTCTTGGGCTCTATCTGAGATAAGAAACAAGAGTGAAGACAAACATTTGCTTCATGGGTTTGTCCTCTTGTTCTTACCCCTGTGACAACATCTCCAATGATGTTTGTGGTGGGGTGAGACTTGTGGATCCTTAGCTGAGGGATCACAGCAAGTTGTTGGAGAAAGATCTAAATTTGAGAAATTTAAATCTGGTCTGGAAGATTCACCCTCCACATTATCACACTTATCAAGATTAACTTGATCCAATGAGTGTGAGACATCATTGATGTTGTCATCTATGGTATGGTTATTAGCATCAAGAAATTCCTGATCACTATCACCATCACCATTGTTGTCTTCTACAAGTGAGGTGTCTTTATCTGGTTGAGAGGCCTCTGAGCTGGAATTTGAAGGCATGCCAGATGTATCAGCTGAATTTGTCATTGTTGTGCTGATAGAAACCTCATTTGCTGAAGTAGTTCCAACTGGAGCTGAAGATGTATGAGTTGAAGGTCTTCCTAGCTCAAATCTTGGATCAGGATCACCTGTATTTAGATTTTCTGCAGATCCTGAAACATGCTCACAAGATTTGTTAAAAACCTTGGTAACTAAATCAAGATCAAACAGCCATCCGGACCAGAACCAGCCACACAAGGAGTGTGCTCATTGAAAGTCACATTGGCTGACTCCTCAACAATTCTAGTTCTGAGATTGTATACTCTATAAGCTTTAGCTGAGAAGAAGTATCCAATGAAATGTCCATCATCTGATTTCTCAGCAAACTTGGCAATTTGATCTTTGGTATTCAAGATGGTGCAGGGACATCCAAATGACCTGAGAAAACCAATGAAAGGTTTCCTCTTGTGCCAAAGTTCATAAGGAGTCTTACCATGTGTCTTAACTACTAAAACTCTGTTTTGCACATAGCAAGCAGTATTAACTGCCTCTGCCCAGAAGGTGATAGGCAGTTTAGAGTCAGACAACATAGTTCTTGCAGCTTCAATAAGTGTCCTGTTTCTCCTCTCAGCAACTCCGTTTTGCTGAGGAGTCCTGGGAGCACTATATTGTCTTGTAATACCTTTTTCATCACAAAATGTATCAAGGATTTGGTTCTTGAATTCAGTTCCTTGATCACATCTTATGGTTTTGACCTTGTGATCACATTGATTCTCAACTTTTAAGATGAAATTCTTCAGAATCTCAGGGGTTTCATCCTTAGTTCTAAGGAAGAAGACCCAAGTGAATCTTGTAAAATCATCTGTGATCACCAGACAGTAAGAGGTCCTTCCTAAACTCATTACACTGGTGGGGCCAAAGAGATCCATATGTAACAAGTGTAGGGGAGTAGTGATGGAGTTCTTTTCCTTAGGCTTGTGAGATACCTTGTGTTGCTTCCCTTTCAGGCATGCAACACAATGATCATCACTAGTAAACTCTTTCTTTGGCATTCCAGTTACCAGATCATGTTTAATTAATTTATTCATGTTCTTAAAGTTTACATGGCACATTCTTTTATGCCATAGGAAAGACTCATCACTATTTGCTTTAGATAGAAAGCATGAAACTTCTCCAGAGGGAGATGTTTCTTGCAAATCCATCTTGTACATGTTCCCTTTCCTGGGGGCTCTGAGCAGGATATGCTCATGAGGAATGACCACACCAGGCTTGAGAACAATGCACTCATGCTCAGTAAAGAGCATGTTATGACTCTGATCACAAAATTGGGATACACTCAGAAGATTGTACCCAAGCTCCTTAACAAAGTTTACCTTCTCAATGCTGAGCTTACCATTTGTGACCTTGCCCCTTCCAGAAATGTAACCACCTTCATCTCCTCCAAAAGCAACTGGTCCTCCATCAATTCTCTCAAAATTATGGAGTAGAGACCTATTGCCTGTCATGTGCCTGGAACAGCCACTGTCAATTATCCAGACATTCCTGTTGTCTTGAGCTGTTCCTGCACAAAGAAAAATGATTAGTTACATTTGGAAACCCAAGCCTTACTTGTCTTGGGCTCATTAAGTGTAATAGAAGGTAATGCAACAGTAATAGATCCTATGGTTGTACTATGGGGATCTTCAGCTGTTGTTGATGGAGAAACCTCAGTCATTTGGTCTTTCTTAGACTTCCACACCACCTTTGGAGTCTTGGACTTGACCTTCAAAACCTTAGAAGCTTTGGAACTTCAAGTTTTGATGACTGATCCTTCGGAAGAATCTACAGTCACTGCAGCAGACTTCAGTGCTTCGGAAGAACTCCTTTCTTCCGAGACCAACTTTGCTTCCGAAGGTAATTTCCATTTACCTTCTTCTTTGATTTGGAGCTTCCGAAGGAAACAGACTTTCCTTCCGAAGCTTGAGACTTCTTGAGACTCTTTGAAGTCTTTGTTTTGGTCATGTGGACAGTACTTTTAGGATTGTATGGGCAATCCTTAGCAATGTGAGAAGTACTTTCACACATAACACACAACATTTTCTTCTTCAAAGAAGTCTCCTTTGAGAGCAAGACTGGCTTTGGTCACATCCCTTCTCCACCTTCATCTTGGTAGATGCTGAGACAGTTCCTTTGGGCTGTGAACTGTTCTTGGAGTTTGATGGTCCAGGCTGTGCAGCAGTGGTACACAGCAGCTCAGTCTTCTTCTTTGTACTGAGATGATTTGAACAAGAACCATGACTCTTAGCTGAGGAGTCTTGGTTGATGTCTTCAGTCCTTACTACTTTGAAACCTGCAGAGATAAAAACTTGTTTCTGCTTAGCATCAAAAGTAGCCTTGATTTCTTGAGCCTTCTTTGCTTTCCTTTTGCTCTTCCTGATCAAGTTCTTTCTTTGGACTTGGTCATCACAGTTGATTTCTTCTCCTCAGAAGGATAGTGGCCCTTGGAAGAATCCTCTTCTTCACTCTTCTCAGAGGAATTCTTCACTATCACTTCTTCATCATCCTCACTTACAGGATCTATGAGAGGAAGCTCATCTTCACAAGTTCCACACCTAGGAGATCTTACAGACAAGATTGTGTGTGGAGGAGCTATCTCATTTGATCCCAGTCCCTGTCTATTTTGATAACAAACCTTGTTGTGCAGGGATGAGGATATCATGTTCTTGAAGGTCTCTTCTTCAAGAACACTCTTCTCTGCCTTGGCTTTGCTGATCACAAGCTCAGCCTGGCACTCAGTTAACTTAGTGATGAGATCTTGGATCTGAGTTCTAAAATCTGTATGTTCATGTTTTAGTACTGAAATGGTTTTCTCCAAGTCTCTATCTTTAACTTGTAATCATTTTCAGACTTTCTAAAATCAGATTTTAATATGTTTAATGACTCAAGATCAGATCTCATCTCTAGGTTGTAGGACCTGTATCTATTTACTTTAGCAATGCATTCAGGGGAGCAAAGATGTTCCAATACCTTGGCTTCATCATGGTCAGCCATCAGTGCTTGGTTTGGAGAAGCATCCTCCACCTGAAAACTCCAGTCAAAGCCTCCCTCTTCAACAGCAACAGCAGCATGTTGCTTTGTCTTCTCAGCCTGAGGGCTTTGTCAGTGTAGTTTGGTCTGGGTTGTGTTTGGCCCCCATTTTCTTTAGGTGCCTTACACTCCCTAGCAAAGTGACCCATAAGGTTACAGTTGTAACACTTAACTTTGCTTTTATCCAGCCCAAACTTCCACTGGTAGCATTGCTTGGAAATCTTCTTCCTGTCCTCTTGTAGAACTTCTTGGCTCTGTGAGTGAGGAGAGCCATCTGCTGAACCTCTCCATGTATTCCAGGTCATGGATGGATACAGTCCAGGTCTCAAGAGTGAAATGAAGATCATGCAGTTGGACCATTTTAGAAGAGTACTTTTCATTGTAATAGGACTTGTGTTAGTTTTAGTTTGTATTGAAGTTATTAGCAGTTTTGGCAGTCCAGCAAACTGAGCGAATCTATAGTTTCTCACAGTTGCTGTTTTGGTTCAGAACTTATGTTCTGCCGGGCGAACTATAGTTTCGGCTGACAGTTTCGCTAGTAGCGAAACTTTCAGCGAAACTATGACTGCTATAACTTTTGTTATTTCATTTGCATGATAAGTTTGCCAAAAGTGAATTCTGTTGCAAACTATCATTCTCAGGCAGTTACTTCATTGAAATACATTGTGCTTATGTGAGTGAGTTGTTCATTTGCAATTATGTCTTGTTCATCATATTCATCTCTCAATGTTTGTTATTGTTTATGTATGTGATATGTCAACTATCAATCAATTGACTGTTCATCGACACATGGACCAACAGAAAGATAATTCCCACAGCTTTCACTGCAGACACAAAGGCTTGAGAAGAACTTGTCTCTTGGAATGGGTTCCTTGAGTAAAGTTCTCCCTGGGTCTCGGGAAGGTGATGAATGGAACCCTTTTGTGAGTTGTCAGTGTAGCATAAGAGATGATGTTGGGGTCTATGATGTCCCTTTCAACCACATGAAGGGCTGAACCCATTTGATTGTTGGAGTTGCCAGATGAACCTTGCATGTTCATCTCCATCTGGTATCCACTGAGAATCCCATAGAACTCTGTAAGAGTAAGAGTCTTAAGGTTCTCAGTCCTCTTGATCACCACACAATAGTGTGTCCATTGCCTAGGAAGTGAGGACATGAACTTCCTTACAATGTCCCTGTTCTCAAGAGGAACTCCTCCATCCACTAGGGTATCCACAATCTCAACATACCTGAAATATTGTTGAGTCATGGTTTCACCTACTTTGAAGGTGAAATTCTCAAACTGCTGCTTCAGAAGATCTTTCTTGTTCTCCTTGGCTTCAGAGGAGCCTTCATACATCAGCTTCAGTGCATCCCACAGCTGTTGGGTGTCTTGCACTTCTTAAAACCTCTGTATACAGAGTTTGGGAGAGCAGTCTGAAGAGCAGTCATGGCCTTCCTGTCAATCTCTACTCTTTTTCTATCTTCATCTGAGTAGTTGGCCACATCTTTAGGAATCATACCAGCACCAGTAGCAGAGGGGGTGCTGGGTATGAAAGGTCCATTCTCAACATATTCCCACATTCTTGAATCAAGAGACCTGATGAAGCCTTCCATCCTCATGCACCAGGTGTCAAAATCATCAAGAGTGATCAGTGGGGATTTGTTCATGGTTCCAGTCTCCATATCAGTCTTTGAGATGGAAGCCATTTGAAGAGTTTAGCTTTTGTGTGTGTGAGGGATCTTAAGATGGTTAGATCTTATATCAAGAGCCTGGAATGCTCTGATACCAATTGCAGGACCGTTTAAGGGCTTAAACACAATTACAACACAACAACACAATGAGGAGATTAACTAAACTATAATCAAACAGTGAACTGGGTAACCAAAGGTGATACAAAGAACACAAGTAAAGCAAGAGACAGAACAAGAGAGTATGGGTTTCAAGGAGGCAGTATATTGCTTTCTCAAGTTCTTTTACAAGTGTTACAAAGCATAAAGAAAGATACAAGAACTTGAAATACTTATACCACAACCTACAGCCGGCTATACTTGAAAGCCAGCTGGATACAATTGACTAGACACTAACAAAATCAATTGTAGGATCAAAAGGCGTATCTGCCTTTTGACCTTGTGACTATGACATGCCATAGCTCACATCCTTATACATTATAAAAAGGATAAAGTACATGAAGTGGAAAGTTACAGACTTAAGACCTCAATGTACAGTTACCAAAAGCAATGCCCTTTTCACCAACTCATGTAAGTTGGTGACTTTACAGAGATGCAGCGGAAAAGGTGCTTTATGGAACAGTACATCAGATAAAGCATGTGTACTAAAAGTCTTCGGAAGAAATCTGTCTTCATAGGTTGAAGCTTCGGAAGACTTTGTCTCTGAAGCTTCGGAAGACTTCATGTTTGGCTTCGGAAGATATTGGTCTTGGCTTCGGAAGATTTTACACTTAGAGTATTTTCTAATGCTTTGTGTAAAACTTCCGAAGCATTCTTCACTTCAGTACTTAGTGCATGTTGCTGAGACACTTAGGCTGTTTTGGGTTGCATCAGACTTCAGGAATCTTTACAAATAATAATAATAATAATAGTAGTAGTAGTAGTAATAACAATAATAATAACATTAATAATAATAGATTATAATATTGAAGTTAATAATAATAATAATAATACTAGAATGATAATAACTTATAAACATATTATTAACTTAAAAATGTTTAAAATCTATTTAAGTTGGGGGGTTGTTTTTGTTATTTATAAATTTTAAAGAAAGTTATTTGCATAAATTAATAACCTTGAAAACTATAGGGACTAGTGTGTAATATTTTTTTAAACCCCACCCCAACCAAACAAATTCTCCCCCCCCCCTCATTTTCCGGCCGATGTCCGGACAACATCTGGCCGCGGCTCCGGCCACTTTAAAACTTCAAAAACCAACGTTTTTAACCCCAAAAACCGACCCTAATCGTTTCATTTACATGTTTCGAACTTCAATTCATGGTTTAATTGCGTTTAAATCATCGGTTATTACTCGAATCATCGAGTAAACCGAAACCATTAAACGCAAGAGTCGTTCGAACGTTTAAGGCTAATAATAATCAAATTAACTCAACCTCATCGAACATTTATCTAATACTAAATCATTGCAACTCTCAATTTCTCCTGAAACAAACACAGTCAGAGAATTCGATTAGCATCTTCGTCGCGACCTACCTTTCACTCGTTGACCACATTCCAAGCCTGATAACCATCAACCTAATAGAGGGCTTTGCATCAAGAACCTCAATCGAAGCTGCCCTTGAGCTTAATTCGATCATCATCAGCGTTTGTCCATCGTGTTGATTCAATACAAACCGCGACTTGTTCTTCGTTCTGTTTATTTTAAATCCATCCTCAAATGGGTAATTATGTTAGGCTTAATACTCGATCAATCATGGCAAATAAAAGCCCCATGATTGTGGATGTTAACTGAATCGAATTGCACTTCAATTTGAATTCACCCAAATTCTAGGGTTCTTGATTTGAGGGAATTCATTGAGTTTGTGTTCTTAACATTTAAAAAACCAAAACTAAACCAAGGCCAAGGCCCTGGTTCACTGTTCAAAGCACTCTCCCCCTAATATGAGGTCCCGGGTTCGAACCCGGGCACCCTCATGTTTTCTTTTTAAGGTTTTTTTAGCCTAAAAGTCAATTGCAGAAAATGTTTAATAAATATAAAAATTATTATTATAAACTTCAAATATTTTTAAAGGACAACAAATATTTTCTGCAATTGTTTTAAGGTTAATTAAATATACATATCTTGTTAATAAAACATTTTAACGAGGTTTGTTTTTAATAAATTCTTAAATGGATTAGATAAAAATCAACAAATTATTATTGTTCCCAAACATTATGTTCAATTTAAATTACTTGAATCGCAATTATTTCTTTTAGCTATAAAACTTTAGCCAAACTTTATATAAGGATCTTTGAAATTATTTCAAATGTTTCTTTTTACATTTTTGTATGAAATATAAATATATATTTTTAAGAAAATATGAATGAATTCCAATTGGTAAAGGTAATTATTTGACAAGCCCCAAATTCACTTAAAACCCTAAATCTCGTTTAACATTTAAACTTATTATAACTACACTTAAAACTTGTAAATATAAATATTCTTAGGTATTTCGTGAAGGTTTACATGGGAACGTTGCTTATTATTCTTATTAGTCGTCACGCTTATTCTTATTGACCATGTGAGTATTTCTATACCCATTTTTCATATTTTCACACTTTGGGGTGAAACATGTTACTTTATAAACATTGCACTTGTAAACGTTTGATTCTTGAAAACTTATGGCAATTTACTCGTGTGTTGTGGTTAGTTGAACTTTGTAGCTACCATGTAATGTCGAATATATGTACAATCATTAACTATTGCTAGCCTGGCGACATCATAGATCTATGGGCCTGACAAGCCTGCTTGGTTGATCCAAGTACACTTAGCTAATCGTATATGCTTGTAAATGTTTAAGACTTGTAAAACTTTGTCAAGGTTTGATTGTGCATTCTGTCTTACATCCCTAGTTTACTTTGTTCTCTAACTTACAACATGAATTACCATCTTTTATATACTTATGTATCGAAAAATATGGAAATCTCACCAACATTATGTTGACATTTTTACTTTTAACATGTTTCAGAAAATACTCAAGCTTGATTTCTACTCTTTGAAGCTTACACATCTAGGAATGGACCTAAATAAATAAATGAAATAAAAAGACTTGTTACATCTTATGTTATGCTTTTCAATTTCTTTAAGACTTATGATTGTAATGGTAAAATTGGAACTTATGATTAATATATAGTTTGGTTATTAATAGCGTTATGTGGCTGTGAACGATCTTAACCCTCACACCTCGACGTTTCTGTCGTCAAGGTTAGGGTGTGACAGATTGGTGTCAGAGCTTATAACTATAGGGATCTAGGTTAATAGAAATGGTGACCTAGACTATAGTATGCATGAACCTTATAGAATTATATTTCTATCTTGTAAATTATATAGTTTGCATGCTACATAATGCTATGCCTTCTTATGTGCAATTTGATGCCTTAGCATAGGATTGCCTAAACATTATTACTTGTCTCCCTAAACTAAACTTTGACTCTTTGACTCTCCCCGAACATGAAACCTCTTAATCTTATTCTCGACGACACGTGGAATCTTATGCTTATGCTTATGATTTGGATCTTTAGACGTTATGTCTAATCTATATAAATCTCATCAAGGTTTTGATTCCATGTGTAACAACCCCAATCGTCAAGGTTCGTTGGGAAAATAAACGTGGCGCCGAATTTACTTGGGAACGTGAGGAGCATATGAAGAAGAAATACCCGTTCTTATTTGTATAGTTTCATTTCTTTTAATTTCGGGACGAAATTCTTTTAAGTTGGGGAGACTGTAACATCTCGTATTTCCGTTAATTAAAAGTTTATTTCTATATGGTTATGAAACTTGATGGTCTATTATTGTGTGATTTTTGTTTAAGTTTTTAAACTAAGTAAATAACAATAATGATAACAATTATAATAATAACATTAATAATAATGTTGATAATAATAATACCAATAATAATAATAATAATAATAATAAATAATAATAAAATAATAATAATAATAATAATAATAATAAAAATAATAGTAATAATAATAATAATAATAATAATAATAATAATAATAATAATAAAACTAATAATAATAATAATAATAATAGTAATAATAATAATAATAATAATAATAATAATACTTGAACAATTAACAGTTATATTAAGTTAGGGGGTCTTAATGTTATTTTATAAACTTTAAATAGAAGTTTTAAACATAAATGATAAGAAATCAAAGTTGGGGGTTGATTGTGTAAAATTTTACAACCAAACCCCCTTTCCCCCTTAACACCCGATTTTCCGGCGGGAGCGCCGGCCAAACTCCGGCCGGCTCCGGCCACCTCTTAAATATCAAAAAATGGTCGTTTTCCTGATCCCGAAACCGTTTTCCAACCTTCTAGAACCGAATTCGAACCTTAATCACCCATTAATTTGAGTTTAAAGACGATTATGTGGTCGTTCGGGCTATGTAACCGTCGGCCATCAAGTTCCAACCGTTCGAGCTTTAAAAGTCAATAATAACTCAATTAAATCGACATGAACGAACTTCTATCTACCCCTAATCGAATACAATCATCAATTGCACCTGTAACACACAAGAATTTCACCTCCAATTCCTTTTGTCCGCGACCTGCAACCCTACCAGAAACCTAATCCCGAACGAATTGAACCAAAAATCGATATAGGGCTTTGCATCGAGGGCATCACGCGAAGCTACCCACCAAATTAATTGGATTTTCATCAACGATTGCACTGAACCAGTTTTCTCCTCGGTCGCGACTTAGATACAATCGTGACATCGAATAACCCCACGAATCAAGTAAGTTAAATACATACAAATACTCGATTTCACATGAGGAACAAAAGCCCTAAACTTAATTTGATTAATAACATTGTATTGACGTTCAATTTGATTCAAGAAGAAACTAGGGTTCTTGAGAAATTTGGGTATTTTGGATGTTTTGTTTTTAATATTTAAAACCCATGTTATAACGCGGCTGGAAGCCTGGTTCATTGGTTAAGACATTGTTGCCTCATACATGAGGTCACGGGTTCGAAACCCGGGCACCTCATGTAATTTTTTTAAAGCCTTTTTGGCCTTAAATTAAATATAGAAAATTTATAATAATTATAAAAATAACTTTTATAAACCCCAAATATTTTTGAGGTCATATAGATATTCCTTAAAAATTTATCCTTGTAAAACATTTTTATATTTTAATATAAAATTATTTACAAATGTTATAATTAAACATTTTTATAAAAATTAGATTGTTATACTTAAAGGTATTAAATTAATATTAGACCTTATGATTAAGGATTTATCATGATAAAATATAATTTTATAAATCACAAGTTATTTACAAAGGATTAATTTCCTTAAAAATAAAGTTTATAAATTTCGTAAATGGTATTTTTATAAGAATTTATTAACTATATAAAAATCCCCAAATTCTAATACCCTAGTTCACGTTAACTCGTTAATCATATATTAACCTAAATTTTGTAATATTTATATATATAGGTGCCTTGTGACGTTCATCTTGGAACAACGTTTATTATTGTTCTTGTTAAACTTCTTAATAAACTTATTGACCAAGTGAGTTTTCCTTGTCCCCTTTTTATAATTTCACACTTATTTGGGGTGAAACATGATGCTTATATTACATACACGTTTAAACATTTGAGACTTGTAATGCACATGCAATTCTACTTATTATTTGGTCATGGTTATTTGTGTTTGTAAGTGTTTATATGAGATACATAGTTTGTTTACAATCATTAACTATTGCTAGCCTGGCGACGTCTTAGATCTTTGGGCCTGACAAGCCTATTTGGTGCTAAAGTCGAGGTATTGCCGACTCCTAGGGGCCGTACGCTTGTGCACTAGGGAACCAAATACACTTAGCCAATCTTATATACTTGTAATCAAGTCGAGGTTTGGTTGTAACGATATGTGTTCTATAACCTTACTAGCTTATAATCCATGACATGAATTGCTACTTGTAATCTTATTATGTATGAACACTTGGAAACTCACCAACTATTTTTAGTTGACTCTTTATTTTCATCATGTTTCAGGAAATCCCCAAGTTTAAAGTGGACATTTGAAGCTTGCAATAAAACTAGGATTGGACCTAGTTAAATAAACAAAAACATTATGTTATGTTTGAGTTATGTTGAACTTATTTCTTTTTGTGACTTATGGTTGTATTTCATTTTAATACTTATGATAATAATATTTGCAATTTAAATATAGCGTTATGTGGCTGTGAACAATCTTAACCCTCACATCTCGACGTTTCCGCCGTCAAGGTTGGGGTGTGACAGATTGGTATCAGAGCCCATAACTATAGGGATTTAGGTTATTAGAAATGGTGACCTAGACTATAGCTTATGCATGAACCTCTTAGAAAATATTTATATTCTTGGAAATATATATATTGTTACATGCTACATAATGCTATACCTTACTTATGTGCAACTTGATAGGTTTGCCTTGTAATTGTTTAAACTTAGTTACTTGTCTCCCTAAACTTACCTTTTGACACTTTGACTCTCCCCGAAAAATGAAACTTCTTAATCTTATTCTCGTCGACACGTGGAATTGTATACTTATGCTTATGACTTGAATCCTTAGACTTATGTCTAATCTATGTAAAATCTCATCAAGGTTTTGATTTCATGAACCTAAGATATTTGTGTGACACATAGACACCTGTATTCTGGATTTCCTGGCAAAAGGCCCTCGGGCTAAGGCAAGCATATCGCATAAATCCTACGGGACTAGTTATGCTTACCTGGGGATTTCTGGGATGAGTGATAAACTATGGTCAACATACACAAATTTCTAAGGCGAGTGGGTCAACTTACCTTGACGTGTCAACGTTTCCAAATGGTAATGCGTTACCAAATGGAACCATTCCATGTGCCTTACAACTTTTGCTTATCCTTGTTGAATTATGATCCTTGTTATCCCAATTCTCGTATCTAACTCATTTTGCATTTCCAGCATGTCTCGTCATCATGGAAAGCGTGGAAGTTCCGATCGTAAACTAGCCGCCATGATTTCTCGTCAAATGGCTGCTGTCATCCCGACCATGGTTGCTGAACTTAATAGCACCTTACTGACCAATGGTAGCAACAATGGTAATGGTCATGGAGAGAACAGCAACAACCAAAATGGGAACAACCAAAACGGGAACAATCGAACTTGCACCTTCAAACACTTTAGTTCTTGCAAGCCCACTAGTTTTAGTGGCAAGGAAGGAGCCACTGGTCTTCTTGAGTGGTTCGAAAGCATGGAGAATACCTTTATCAATTGTGAGTGTCCCGAGACGCTCAAGGTTCGTTATGCTACTAGTGTGCTCCAACAAAGGGCACTTACCTGGTGGAATAGCGAGAAGAGGAACCGTGGACCCGAAGCTGTGCAAGCACTTACCTGGGAGGAGTTCAAGAACATCGCTATCGCGAAGTTCTGCCCACGAAGTGAGTTGCAAAAGTTGGAGGAAGAATTTTGGAACTTGAAGCAAAATGATGGTGATCATTTGGCCTACTCAACTAGGCATCATGAGTTGAGTTTACTGCTGCCTCACATGGTCGACACTGTCCCCCGCAACATCGAGAAGTTCATTAAGGGTGTACCACCCCAAATTCAAGATGCTGTGGTGGGTAGCCGACCCACAACTTTGGAAGAAGCCATTACTATCACCGCTCAACTCACCGAGAACCATATACGAGCGGGCACCATGTCTGTGAAGGGTGCAAAGAAAGTAGAGAAGACGGCTACCGAGGCTGTTAAAGAAACAAAGCTGAACCGTCTTACAACAACAACAACAACAACAAGAAGCGCAAGTTCACACCGGCGCACAACTATGCTGTGGCTGCACCTAAACAACCTCAAAGACAACTTGTACCTGCGGCTGCACCTGTGGCACAAGTGCCTGGGGCTAGGGCTTATGCTGGTCCTCAGCCTATGTGCAACATTTGTAGGTACCATCACCCGGGAAATCAACCATGCCGTATCTGTACTTTATGCGGTAAATATGGTCACTTGGTGGCGACTTGTCACCGTGCACCTAACAACAATGCCGCCGTGGTCACAAATCGTGTTTGCTACAACTGTGGGGAACCTGGTCATTTCCGCCCACAATGCCCCCGTCTTGTGGGTAATGTTCCACAAGCCCGTGGACGTGCTTTCAACATCAACGCGAATCAAGCACAAGCAAACAATGATGTGGTGAATGGTATGTTCACTTACCTTTACTTTTGTGACCTATTCTTTTCATGTGTTACCTATGTCGTTAAATACCTTTAAAATTGAACAGGTATGTTCCTTATTAATAAAACTTATGCCTATGTCCTATTTGATTCTGGAGCCGATAAGAGTTTTGTTTCGTTAGAGTTTGAACCCATACTTGCTAAGCCACATACGAAACTAGAAAGACCTCTTACCGTTGAAGTCGCCGATGGAGAACCGATCACCGTTGACATCATTATTCGTGATTGCATCTTAAGTCTTGACACGCATGATTTTCTTATCGATCTTATCCCTATGAAACTTGGAAGCTTGACGTCATCATTGGTATGGATTGGTTAGCCAAACACCATGCCGAGATCATTTGTTTCGAGAAGTGCATTCGTATACCGTTACCCTCTGGAGATACTTTGAAAGTGTTCGGTGAAAAATCTTCCAAAGGGCTTAAACTCATGTCTTGCACTCAAGCCCGAAAGTGCTTAAGCAAGAAGTATATGGCCTTCTTGGCTTACGTGGTCAACACGAAAGTCAAAGGGAAAGAACTTAAGGATGTCCCTATTGTACGAGACTTTCTGAAGTATTTCCCGATGACCTTAGTGGTTTACCTCCCGTGCGTGAAGTCGAGTTTAAAATTGACTTGATACCGGGAGCAAACCCCGTGGCTAAGTCACCATATCGACTTGCACCATCGGAAATGCAAGAACTCTCTAGTCAACTTCAAGAGTTATCCGAGAAGGGTTTCATCCGTCCTAGTTCTTCGCCTTGGGGTGCACCTGTTCTGTTCGTGAAGAAGAAAGATGGAACGTTTCGTATGTGCATCGATTATCGTGAGCTTAACAAGCTTACCATCAAGAACCGTTATCCTCTTCCTCGTATTGATGATTTGTTTGACCAACTTCAAGGAGCTGCTATCTTCTCGAAGATCGACTTACGTTCTGGTTATCATCAATTGCGAGTCCATGATGATGATATCCCAAAGACCGCGTTCCGTACTCGATATGGGCACTATGAGTTTATGGTGATGCCTTTTGGTTTAACCAATGCTCCTGCTGTCTTCATGGATCTCATGAACCGAGTATGCAAGCCTTATCTAGACAAGTTTGTGATCGTCTTCATTGATGACATACTTATCTATTCAAAGTCCAACACCGATCATGAACTGCATTTGAGATTGGTTCTTGAGTTGTTAAAGAAAGAGCAATTGTACGCGAAGTTCTCGAAGTGTGATTTCTGGCTCGAGGAAGTTCAATTTCTAGGACACGTGGTGAATAGCCAAGGAATTCACGTTGATCCTGCAAAGGTGGAAGCTGTGAAGAATTGGTGTGTTCCTACAACTCCTACCGAAGTTCGTTCTTTTCTTGGTCTTGCTGGTTATTATCGGCGATTCATTGCCAACTTCTCGAGGATCGCGAAACCGCTCACTACTTTGACACAAAAGAATAAACCATTCGAGTGGGGTCCCGAGCAAGAAGAAGCTTTTGAAGCGTTAAAGCACAAGTTGTGCAATGCTCCTATCTTGACCCTACCCGATGGAAACGACGATTTCACCGTGTATTGTGATGCATCTAAACAAGGCCTTGGTTGTGTTCTCATGCAACGAGGGAAGGTCATAGCTTATGCATCGAGACAATTGAAGGTTCACGAGGTGAATTACACAACACACGATCTTGAGCTTGGTGCTGTTGTTTTTGCCTTGAAGATTTGGAGGCACTACCTGTATGGTACGCAATGTATCGTCTACACCGATCACAAAAGCCTTCAACACGTTTTCAATCAAAAAGATCTCAATATGAGACAACGTCGTTGGGTGGAGTTGATTAGTGATTACGATTGTGACATTCGTTACCATCCTGGTAAAGCAAACGTTGTAGCCGATGCATTAAGTCGAAAGATTCACAACAAGATGATCTCATTCCAAGAAATTCGCGATCGACGCCAATGGTTTGATACTTTGGGTGAGTTCGAACTGAGATCCGACTTGATGTCAACGAGACCACCGTATTGCTACAAAACCTGAGGATAGATAGTGACATCGAGTCTAGTATCTTGGAGGCTCAACAAATGGTGCAACGAGAAGGAAGAATGAAAGAGGAATTGGAGCATAATCTTTTAACGCAATTGGAAACGAAACCAATGGATTGATGTACTTCGCCAATCGAATTTGGATTCCAAATCGCGATAACCTCCGTACTTTCATCATGAACGAGGCTCATCAAACTCGTTATTCTATTCATCCTGGCTCCGATAAGATGTATATGGACCTACGTGGTCAATATTGGTGGCCTGGAATGAAGAAAGACATAGCGACTTATGTAGCTAAGTGTCTCACGTGTACGAAGGTTAAAGCCGAACATCAACGTCCAAGTGGATTACTTGAGCAACCCGAGATTCCTATGTGGAAGTGGGAACACATATCCATGGACTTCATAACAAAGCTACCCCGAACCTCCCGAGGACATGATAGCATATGGGTGATTGTTGACCGATTGACTAAGTCGGCACATTTTATACCCATACGTGACACTTACAAGACATCAAAGTTAGCTCGTATTTACGTTGATGAGATTGTAAGTCGTCATGGGGTACCTCTGCACATCATATCCGACCGAGATGCTCGCTTCACTTCACATTTTTGGTCGTCTATGCAAGAACTCTTGGGTACACAACTAGATCTAAGCACGGCTTACCATCCTCAAACTGATGGTCAAACCGAGCGAACGATCCAAACCTTGGAGGATTTGCTACGCCTTTGTGTTCTTGACTTTGGTGGCGATTGGGATACGCATCTACCGCTCGCGGAATTTTTATAACAATAGCTACCACTCGAGTATCAAGATGGCACCGTTTGAAGCACTTTATGGTCGAAAATGTCGTTCACCGATCTGTTGGACCGACATTGGTGAAAATTTCATCACTGGTCCTGAACTTATACAAGAGACGACCGATAAGGTTTCTATCATTCGCAAGAACCTTGAAGTGGCGAGAAGTCGTCAAAAGAGCTATGCTGACAAGCGACGAAAGCCATTGGAATTCCAAGTTGTGGAGATGGTTCTTCTTAAGGTTTCGCCGTGGAAAGGTGTGGTTTGCTTTGGAAAGAAGGGCAAACTGGCTCCAAGATTTGTAGGACCTTTCAAAATCCTGAAAAGGATTGGGAAAGTGGCTTATAAACTGGAACTACCTTCCGACCTTAGTGGAGTTCATCCTGTGTTCCACGTCTCAAATCTGAGAAAGTGTTTGGCCGACGAAAGTCTGTACGTCCCGTTGGAAGACATTCAGATTGACAGTCATTACATTTTGTTGAGAAACCTGTTGAAATCATGGACCGTATAATGAAGAAGACGAGAACCACAACAACCCCAATCGTCAAGGTTCGTTGGGAAAATAAACGTGGCGCCGAATTTACTTGGGAACGTGAGGAGCATATGAAGAAGAAATACCCGTTCTTATTTGTATAGTTTCATTTCTTTTAATTTCGGGACGAAATTCTTTTAAGTTGGGGAGACTGTAACATCTCGTATTTCCGTTAATTAAAAGTTAATTTCTATATGGTTATGAAACTTGATGGTCTATTATTGTGTGATTTTTGTTTAAGTTTTTAAACTAAGTAAATAACAATAATGATAACAATTATAATAATAACATTAATAATAATGTTGATAATAATAATACCAATAATAATAATAATAATAATAATAATAATAATAATAATAATAATAATAATAATAATAGTAATAATAATAATAATAATAATAATAATAATAATAATAATAATAATAAAAATAATAATAATAATAATAATAGTAATAATAATAATAATAATAATAATAATACTTGAACAATTAACAAGTTATATTAAAGTTAGGGGGTCTTAATGTTATTTTATAAACTTTAAATAGAAGTTTTAAACATAAATGATAAGAAATCAAAGTTGGGGGTTGATTGTGTAAAATTTTACAACCCAAACCCCCTTTCCCCCTTAACACCCGATTTTCCGGCGGGAGCGCCGGCCAAACTCCGGCCGGGCTCCGGCCACCTCTTAAACATCAAAAAATGGTCGTTTTCCTGATCCCGAAACCGTTTTCCAACCTTCTAGAACCGAATTCGAACCTTAATCACCCATTAATTTGAGTTTAAAGACGATTATGTGGGTCGTTCGGGCTATGTAACCGTCGGCCATCAAGTTCCAACCGTTCGAGCTTTAAAAGTCAATAATAACTCAATTAAATCGACATGAACGAACTTCTATCTACCCCTAATCGAATACAATCATCAATTGCACCTGAAACACACAAGAATTTCACCTCCAATTCCTTTTGTTCCGCGACCTGCAACCCTACCAGAACCTAATCCCGAACGAATTGAACCAAAAATCGATATAGGACTTTGCATCGAGGGCATCACGCGAAGCTACCCACCAAATTAATTGGATTTTCATCGACGATTGCACCTTGAACCAGTTTTCTCCTCGGTCGCGACTTAGATACAATCGTGAACATCGAATACCACACGAATCAAGTAAGTTAAATACATACAAATACTCGATTTCACATGAGGAACAAAAGCCCTAAACTTAATTTGATTAATAACATTGTATTGACGTTCAATTTGATTCAAGAAGAAACTAGGGTTCTTGAGAAATTTGGGTATTTTGGATGTTTTGTTTTTAATATTTAAAACCCATGTTATAACGCGGCTGGAAGCCTGGTTCATTGGTTAAGACATTGTTGCCTCATACATGAGGTCACGGGTTCGAAACCCGGGCACCTCATGTAATTTTTTTAAAGCCTTTTTGGCCTTAAATTAAATATAGAAAATTTATAATAATTATAAAAATAACTTTTATAAACCCCAAATATTTTTGAGGTCATCTAGATATTCCTTAAAAATTTATCCTTGTAAAACATTTTTATATTTTAATATAAAATTATTTACAAATGTTATAATTAAACATTTTTATAAAAATTAGATTGTTAGACTTAAAGGTATTAAATTAATATTAGACCTTATGATTAAGGATTTATCATGATAAAATATAATTTTATAAATCACAAGTTATTTACAAAGGATTAATTTCCTTAAAAATAAAGTTTATAAATTTCGTAAATGGTATTTTTATAAGAATTTATTAACTATATAAAAATCCCCAAATTCTAATACCCTAGTTCACGTTAACTCGTTAATCATATATTAACCTAAATTTTGTAATATTTATATATATAGGTGCCTTGTGACGTTCATCTTGGAACAACGTTTATTATTGTTCTTGTTAAACTTCTTAATAAACTTATTGACCAAGTGAGTTTTCCTTGTCCCCTTTTTATAATTTCACACTTATTTGGGGTGAAACATGATGCTTATATTACATACACGTTTAAACATTTGAGACTTGTAATGTACATGCAATTCTACTTATTATTTGGTCATGGTTATTTGTGTTTGTAAGTGTTTATATGAGATACATAGTTTGTTTACAATCATTAACTATTGCTAGCCTGGCGACGTCTTAGATCTTTGGGCCTGACAAGCCTATTTGGTGCTAAAGTCGAGGTATTGCCGACTCCTAGGGGCCGTACGCTTGTGCACTAGGGAACCAAATACACTTAGCCAATCTTATATACTTGTAATCAAGTCGAGGTTTGGTTGTAACGATATGTGTTCTATAACCTTACTAGCTTATAATCCATGACATGAATTGCTACTTGTAATCTTATTATGTATGAACACTTGGAAACTCACCAACTATTTTTAGTTGACTCTTTATTTTCATCATGTTTCAGGAAATCCCCAAGTTTAAAGTGGACATTTGAAGCTTGCAATAAAACTAGGATTCGGACCTAGTTAAATAAACAAAAACATTATGTTATGTTTGAGTTATGTTGAACTTATTTCTTTTTGTGACTTATGGTTGTATTTCATTTTATTACTTATGATAATAATATTTGCAATTTAAATATAGCGTTATGTGGCTGTGAACAATCTTAACCCTCACATCTCGACGTTTCCGCCGTCAAGGTTGGGGTGTGACACCATGAACCTAAGAAATATTGTGTGACACATAGACACCTGTATCCTTGATTTCCTGGCAAAAGGCCTTCGGGCTAAGGCAAGCATTTCGCATAAATCCTACGGGACTAGTCATGCTTACCTGGGGATTTCTGGGATGAGTGATAAACTATGGTCAATATACACAAGTTTCTAAGGCAAATGGGTCAATTCACCTTGACGTGTCAACGTTTCCAAACGGTAATGCGTTACCAAATGGAAACATTCCGTGTACCTTATAACCCTTAGCTTATCTTTGTTTAAACTACTATCCTTTGTTATCCTCACTCCCGTAACTAACTTATTTTTGTATATCCAGCATGTCTCGTCACCATGGAAAGCGTGGAAGTTCCGACCGTAAGCTAGCTGCCATGATTGCCCGGCAAATGGTTGCCGTCATCCCGACTATGGTTGCTGAACTTAATAGCACCCTAATGGCGAATAGCAACAACAACACCAATGGGCACAATAGCGGTGCTAATGGAGACAATAGCAACAACCAAAACAGGAACAATCGTACTTGCACTTTCAAACACTTCAACTCGTGCAAACCCACTAGCTTCAGTGGAAAAGAAGGAGCCACTGGACTTCTCGAGTGGTTTGAAAGTATGGAGAACACATTCATTGTTAGATAGTGCCCCGACGAGTTCAAGGTTTGCTATGCCACAAGTGTTCTTCAACAACGGGCACTAACATGGTGGAATAGTGAAAAGAGAAACTGTGGAACTGAGGTTGCAATGGCGTTGCCCTGGGAAGAATTTAAGGATATCATGATCCAAAAGTTCTGCCCAAGGAGCGAGTTGCAAAAGCTAGAGGAGGAGTTCTGGAACCTAAAACAAGATGGTGGGAATCACTTGGCTTATTCCACCCGGCATCATGATTTGAGTATGCTCCTACCACACATGGTGGACACCGTGCCCCGTAACATTGAGAAATTTATCAAGGGGGTGCCACCTCAAATTCCAGATGCCGTGATGGGTAGTAGGCCCACAACTTTGGAGGAGGCGATTAGTATCACTGCACAGCTCACCGAGAATCATATAAGAGCTGGCACTATGTCGGCAAAGGGTTCCAAGTCTACTACGAAGGTGACACCCGAGGCAACAAAGGAGGTAAGGGCCGAGTCATCTTCTCAAAACAAGAAGCGTAAGTTCACCCCGACACGCAACTACGCTGTGACCGCCCCAAATGCTCCTAAAAAAAATGGTGGTTGCAAATCAAGCCCCTATGGCTAGAGCTTATGCTGGTCCATATCCCATGTGTAACACGTGCAAGTACCACCATGCGAGCAACATCCCATGCCAAGTCTGCTCGTTGTGTGGGAAGTATGGTCATTTGGTGGCTACTTGTCTTCGTGCGCCAAACAACACTGCCATGCTTACCAACTGAACCTGCTATAATTGTGGCGAGCCTGGTCATATTCGTCCGCAATGTCCTCGCAATGCGGGAACTATGCCACCGGCTCGTGGAAGGGCTTTCAACATCAACGCCAACCAAGCACAAGCCAACAACGACGTGGTGAATGGTACGTCGTTGAACTTCTTTTAGTCCTTTCTTCTCTTGTAAAAATTCCTATCTATGTTCATCATACAAATAATAGGTTGTTACCAAACAGGTATGTATCTTATAAATAGTCATTATGCTTCTGTATTGTTTGATTCGGGAGCCGATGGGAGTTTTGTGTCCCTGGAATTCGAGCCTATACTTTCTAAACTGCGTGTTAATCTGGAAAGATCTTTCACGATCGAGGTCGCCGATGGAAAATCTATCGTCGTTGACGACGTAATACGTGACTGCACCTTAAGCCTTAACGAACACGAGTTCTTCGTCGACCTTATTCCTATTCAATTGGGAAGCTTTGATGTTATCATTGGTATGGATTGGTTAGCCAAGTGTCATGCGGAAATTCTATGCTTCGAGAAATGTATTCGAATTCCTTTACCGACGGGTGATACTTTGAAGGTCTTTAGGGAGAAATCATCCCAAAGACTCAAACTTATGTCTTGCATCCAAGGCCCGCAAGTGCTGAAGTAAAAACTACATGGCATTCATGGGATATGTAGTTAATACAAAAGCCAAGGGTAAGGAATTGAAAGACATTCCTGTCGTGCGGGACTTTCCCAAGGTTTTTCCCGAGGATCCTACCTCCCGTGCGAGAAGTTGAGTTCAAGATTGACTTAATCTTTGGTGCAAACCCTGTGGCTAAATCTCCTTCTCGTCTTGCACCGTCTGAAATGCAAGAACTCGCTAGTCAACTGCAAGAGTTGACCGATAAGGGTTTCATTCGCCCTAGTTCATCACCGTGGGGTGCACCTGTACTGTTTGTGAAGAAGAAGGATGGTTCATTTCATATGTGCATCGATTACCGAGAACTCAACAAGCTTACTATCAAAAACCGATACTCTCTTCCTCGAATCGATGATCTCTTCGACCAACTTCAAGGAGCAACTCAATTCTCAAAGATCGATCTACGTTCTTGGTATCATCAACTACGTGTTCATGATGATGACATTCCAAAGACCGCTTTTCGTACTCGATATGGTCACTACGAGTTCATGGTCATGCCTTTTGGCTTGACCAACGCACCTGCCGTGTTCATGGATCTCATGAATCGAGTATGTAAATCGTATTTGGATAAGTTCGTGATCGTGTTCATTGATGACATTCTTATTTATTCCAAGACGAAAATAGATCACGAGACGCACTTGCGACAAGTTCTTGGACTTTTGAAGGAGCAATTATACGCCAAGTTTTCCAAGTGTGAATTTTGGTTGGAAGAGGTTTAATTCTTAGGGTATGTGGTGAATAGCCAAGGAATTCACGTTGATCCTGCTAAAATTGAAGCCGTGAAGAATTGATGTGTTCCCAGAACCCCAACCGAGGTTCGTTCTTTTCTGGGCTTAGCGGGATATTACCGTAGGTTCATAGCAAATTTCTCGAAGATTGCTAAACCATTAACGGCGCTAACCCAAAAGAATCGACTCCTAGAATGGGGACCCGAGCAAGAAGAGGCTTTCGAGACATTAAAACGCAAGTTGTGTAACGCTCCTATTCTCACACTTCCCGATGGGAACGATGACTTTACCGTGTATTGCGATGCTTCTAATCAAGGGCTTGGTTGTGTTCTCATGCAACGAGGCAAAGTCATAGCATACGCGTCGAGGCAATTGAAGGTTCATGAAGTGAATTATACAACCCACGATCTTGAACTTGGTGCCGTGGTTTTCGCATTGAAGATTTGCCGACACTATCTTTATGGGACGCAATGCATAGTCTACACCGATCATAAGAGTCTCCAACACGTGTCCAAAAGGATCTCAACATGAGACAACGACGTTGGATCGAGTTGATTAGCGACTACAACTGCGACATTCGCTACCACCCTGGGAATGCGAATGTTGTAGCCGACGCGCTGAGTCGCAAGGTCCACAACAAGGCTGTCTCACTCCAAGAAATTCGAGATCGAAGGAAATTGTTTGATACGCTAGAAGAATTTGATACCGAGATTCATGTGGATGTCAACGAGGCAACTATCATGCTTCAAAACATAAGGATCGATAGTGACCTCGAGTTATGGATTCGCGAGGCTCAACAAGCGACATTAACCGACAAAGGGAAGGATGAAGATTTGATGTCTAACGTTCGGTCACAGCTGGAGACAAAACCGAACGGCATGTGGTACTTCTTGAATCGACTTGGATCCCAAATCTTGATAATCTTCGACACTTCATTATGAACAAAGCTCATCAAACTCGATATTCTATTCATCCTGGCTCTGATAAGATGTACATGGACCTACGCGGTCAATATTGGTGGCCTGGAATGAAGAAAGATATCGCGTCTTATGTTTCCAAGTGTCTTACGTGTGCAAGGGTCAAAGCCGAGCATCAACGACCAAGTGGTTTACTTGAGCAACCTGAAATCCTTATATGGAAATGGGAACATATATCCATAGATTTCATAACCAAGTTACCTCGTACACCTCGTGGTCATGATAGTATATGGGTCATTGTTGGCCGTTTGACCAAGACAGCACATTTCATACCCATACGAGATGCATACAAGGTTTCAAGGCTGGCTCGAATCTACATTGACGAAATTGTGAGTCGTCATGGCGTGCCTTTACACATTATTTACGATCGAGATGCTCGCTTCACTTCACACTTTTGGTCTTCGATGCAAGAACTCTTGGGTACTCAATTGGATTTAAGTACGGCTTACCATCCTCAAACCGATGGTCAAACCGAACGAACAATCCAAACCCCCGAGGATCTGCTGCGTCTTTATGTCCTTGACTTTGGTGGTGATTGGGATACGCATTTACCGCTACCGGAATTTTTGTATAACAATAGTTATCACTCAAGTATCAAGATGGCACCATTTGAAGCACTATATGGTTGGAAATGCCGATCATCGATCTACTGGACCGACATTGGTGAAAACTTCATCACTGGTCCTGAACTCAACAAGAAACGACCGATAAAGTATCCACAATCCGCAAGAACCTTGAAGTGGCAAGAAGTCAACAAAAGAGTTATGTCGATAAGCGTCGTAAACCATTGGAGTTCCAAGTTGGCGACATAGTTCTTCTTAAGGTTTCACCGTGGAAAGGTGTTGTTCGCTTTGGAAAGAAGGGTAAGCTAGCTCCAAGATTTGTAGGACCCTTCAAAATCCTGAAAAGGGTTGGGAAAGTGGCTTATAAACTGGAACTACCTTCCGACCTTAGTGGATTTCACCCTGTGTTCCATGTCTTAAATTTGAGAAAGTGTTTGACTGACGAGAGTCTGCATGTTCCATTAGAAGACATCCAGATCGACGAGTCATTTCACTTTGTTGAGAAACCTGTTGAAATCATGGATCAAATTATGAAGAAGACGAGAACCACAACTACTCCAATCGTCAAGGTTCGTTGGGAGAACAAGTGTGGAGCTGAGTTCACTTCGGAGCGTGAGGATCATATGAAGGAGAGATACCCGCATTTATTCGCTTAGTTCATTTTTTTTAATTTCGGGACGAAATTCTTTTAAGTTGGGGAGACTGTAACATCATGTATTTTAGGGTTATTTAAAAGTTTGCATTGTTTATTCTTGTAAGGGCTAGCGTTGCTTAATATGAAACTCATGGGTTACCTTTACGTATTGCCTTACTTGATCTTATAACTCTTTAAATTGCAAGTTTATCATAACAATTATTATTAACAATAATTATTATATAATAATAATAATAGTAATAGTAATAATAATAATAATAATAATAATAGTAGTAGTAGTAGTATTAATAATAACATTAATAATAATAGATTATAATATTGAAGTTAATAATAATAATAATAATACTAGTAATGATAATAACTTATAAACATATTATTAACTTAAAAATGTTTAAAATCTATTTAAGTTGGGGGTTGTTTTTGTTATTTATAAACTTTAAAGAAAGTTATTTGCATAAATTAATAAACTTTGAAAACTATAGTGACTAAATGTGTAATATTTGTTTAAACCCCAAACCAAATTCTGCCCCCCCTCGTTTTTCCAGCCGCTGTCCGGCCAACATCCGGCCGCGGCTCCGACCACTTTAAAACTTCGAAAACCGACGTTTATAACCCCAAAACCCGACCCTAATCGTTTCATTTACATGTTTCGAACTTCAATTCATGGTTTAATTGTGTTTAAATCATCAGTTATTACTCGAATCATCGAGTAACCGAAACCACTAAACGTAAAGAGTCGTTCGAACGTTTAAGGCTAATAATAATCAAATTAACTCAACCTCATCGAACATTTATCTAATACTAAATCATTGCAACTCTCAATTTCTCCTGAAACAAACGCAGTCAGAGAATTCGATTAGCATCTTTGTCGCGACCTACCTTTCACTCGTTGACCAAATTCCAAGCCTGATAACCATCAATTGATAGAGGGCTTTGCATCAAGAACCTCAATCGAAGCTGTCCTCGAGCTTAATTCGATCATCATCAGCGTTTGTCCATCGTGTTGATTCAATACAAACCGCGACTTGTTCTTCGTTCTGTTTATTTTCAATCCATTCTCAAACGGGTAATTATGTTAGGCTTAATACTCGATCAATCATGGCAAATAAAAGCCCCATGATTGTGGATGTTAACTGAATCGAATTGCACTTCAATTTGAATTCACCCAAATTCTATGGTTCTTGATTTGGGGGAATTCATTGAGTTTGTGTTCTTTACATTTAAGAAACCAAAACTAAACCAAGGCCAAGGCCCTGGTTCACTGGTTAAAGCACTCTCCCCCTAACATGAGGTTCCGGGTTCGAACCCGTGCACCCTCATGTTTTCTTTTTAAGGTTTTTTTAGCCTAAAAAGCAATTTCAGAAGTTTTTTAATAAATATAAAAATTATTATTATAAACTTCAAATATTTTTAAAGGACAACAAATATTTTCTGCAATTTTTTTAAGGTTAAATAAATATACATATCTTGTTAATAAAACATTTTAACGAGGTTTGTTTTTAATAAATTCTTAAATGGATTACATAAAAATCAACAAATTATTATTGGTCCCAAACTTTCTGTTCAGTTTAAATTACTTGAATGGCAATTATTTCTTTTAGCTATAAAACTTTAGCTATACTTTATATAAGGATCTTTCAAATTATTTCAAATGTTTCTTTTTACATTTTTGTATGAAATATAAATATATATTTTTAAGAAAATATGAATGAATTCCAATTTTTAAATGCAATTATTTGACAAGCCCCAAATTCACTTAAAACCCTAAATCTCGTTTAACCATTAAACTTATTATAACTACACTTAAAACTTGTAAATATAAATATTCTTAGGTATTTCGTGAAGATTTACGTGGGAACGTTGCTTATTATTCTTATTAGTCGTCACACTTATTCTTATTGACCATGTGAGTATTTCTATACCCTTTTTCATATTTTCACACTTTGAGGTGAAACATGTTACTTTATAAACATTGCACTTGTAAACGTTTGATTCTTGTAAACTTATGGCAATTTACTTGTGTGTTGTGGTTAGTTGAACTTTGTAGCTACCATATAATGTCAAATATATGTACAATCATTAACTACTACTAGCCTGGCGACGTCATAGATCTATGGGCCTGACAAGCCTGCTTGGTTCATCCAAGTAGACTTAGCTAATCGTATATGCTTGTAAACGTTTGAGACTTGTAAAACTTTGTCAAGGTTTGATTGTGCATTCTGTCTTACATCCCTAGTTTACTTTGTTCTCTAACTTACAACATGAATTGCCATCTTTTATATACTTATGTATTGAAAACTATGAAAATCTCACCAACATTATGTTGACATTTTTATTTTTAACATGTTTCAAGAAATACTCAAGCTTGATTTCTACCCTTTGAAGCTTACACATCTAGGAATGGACATTGATAAATAAATGAAATAAAAAGACTTGTTACATCTTATGTTATGCTTTTTAATTTCTTTGAGACTTATGATTATAATGGTACAATTGGAACTTATGATTAATATATATTTGGGTTATTAATAGCGTTATGTTGCTGTGAACGATCTTAACCCTCACACCTCGACGTTTCCGCCGTCAAGGTTGGGGTGTGACAGATTGGTATCAGAGCCCATAACTATAGGGATCTAGGTTATTAGAAATGATGACCTAGGCTATAGTATGCATGAACATTATAGAATTATATTTCTATCTTGTAAATTATAAAGTTTGCATGCTACATAATGCTATGCCTTCTTATGTGCAATTTGATGCCTTAGCATCGGATTGCCTAAACATTGTTACTTGTCTCCCTAAACTTAACTTTGACTCTTTGACTCTCCCCGAACATGAAACCTCTTAATCTTTTTCTCGACGACACGTGAAATCTTATGCTTATGCTTATGATTTGGATCTTTAGCCGTTATGTCTAATCTATATAAATCTCATCAAGGTTTTGATTCCATGAACCTAAGAAATATTGTGTGACACATAGACAGATGTATCCTGGATTTCCTGGCAAAAGGCCTTCGGGCTAAAGCAAGCATTTCGCATAAATCCTACGGGACTAGTCATACTTACCTGGGGATTTCTAGGATGAGTGATAAACTATGGTCAATATACACAAGTTTCTAAGGTAAATGGGTCAATTCACCTTGACGTGTCAACGTTTCCAAATGGTAATGCGTTATCCAAATGGAAACATTCTGTGTACCTTATAACCCTTAGCTTATCTTTGTTTAAACAACTATACTTTGTTATCCTCACTCCCGTAACTAACTCATTTTTGTATATCCAGCATGTCTCATCACCATGGAAAGCGTGGAAGTTCCGACCGTAAGCTAGCTGCCATGATTGCCCGGCAAATGGTTGCCGTCATCCCGACTATGGTTGCTGAACTTAATAGCACCCTAATGGTGAATAGCAACAACAACACCAATGGGCACAATAGCGGTGCTAATGGAGACAATAGCAACAACCAAAACAGGAACAATCGTACTTGCACTTTCAAACACTTCAACTCGTGCAAACCCACTAGCTTTAGTGGAAAAGAAGGAGCCACTGGACTTCTCGAGTGGTTTGAAAGTATGGAGAACACATTCATTATTATCGAGTGCCCCGACGAGTTCAAGGTTCGCTATGCCACAAGTGTTCTTCAACAACAGGCACTAACAAGGTGAAATAGTGAAAAGAAAAACCGTGGAACTGAGGTTGGAATGGTGTTGCCCTGGGAAGAATTTAAGGATATCATGATCCAAAAGTTCTGCCCGAGGAGCGAGTTGCAAAAGCTAGAGCAGAAGTTCTAGAAACTCAAACAAGATGGTAGGAATCACTTGGCTTATTCCACCAGGCATTACGAGTTGAGTATGCTCCTACCACACATGGTGAAACATGTTACTTTATAAACATTGCACTTGTAAACGTTTGATCCTTGTAAACTTATGGCAATTTACTTGTGTGTTGTGGTTAGTTGAACTTTGTAGCTACCATGTAATGTCGAATATATGTACAATCATTAACTATTGCTAGCCTAGCGACGTCATAGATCTATGGGCCTGACAAGCCTGCTTGGTTCATGCAAATGCTTGTAAACGTTTGAGACATGTAAAACTTTGTTAAAGTTTGATTGTGCATTCTGTCTTATATCCCTAGTTTACTTTGTTCTCTAACTTACAACATGAATTGCGATCTTTTATATACTTATGTATCGAAAACTATGGAAATCTCACTAACATTATGTTGACAATTTTATTTTTAACATGTTTCAGGAAATACTCAAGCTTAATTTCTACTCTTTGAAGCTTACACATCTAGGATTGGACCTAGATAAATAAATGAAATAAAAAGACTTGTTACATCTTATGTTATGCTTTTTAATTTCTTTTAGACATATGATTGTAATGGTACAATTGGAACTTATGATTAATATATATTTGGGTTATTAATAGCGTTATGTGGCTGTGAACGATCTTAACCCTCACACCTCGACGTTTCCGCCGTCAAGGTTGGGGTGTGACACTAATGAATTTGTCAACTTGATTAAGGCCATTCTTGATCCATCCTTGGCAGAACCTCTGATCCCTCCTCATGCTGTTCAAGACCCAGCTGAATCTTCACAACCTTATCCACTACCAAACCCATGAAGTACATAGGCTGTATAATCCTTAGGGGAGTATTGTTAGACCCTGAAAGGATCATACATGCCAATTCAAGTGGTGGTTGATGGTTGTTCGGCTGGAAATCTCCCTAAGTCCAAGACCCAATGCATATGAAGAATCTGCACATCACAAAGAAGACAAGTGTCGGCTATTCGCATTTGTATATGCGGATGACCATAGAACAAATGCTGACAAGTATTTGTTCTTCTGTATTAACAAATGCAGACAGCCAAACAAATGCTGCCAAGTATTTATACATCCACATTAACTAATGCAGATGCTCGGCAACAAATGCGCCAAGTGTTTGTTCATCCTTATTTCTCAATGCTGATGACCAAACACCAATGCAATAGAAGAAAAAGATATGCTGATGAAGATCAACACATCGGCATTAGTTAATGCGGATGAAAAAAAGAAATGCTGATGAAGACTTTTGTACTTAGACTAGTTTCCCGATACATAGTACAAGGGTAGTTTAGTCTTTTTGTAAAGGCATCTTGTCAGTCTATAAATATAATAGAAAACCCCATTTCTGGGTTGATTTGACAATTAGAATACTTCGATAGTCTTATATTTCAGAGGTGTCTTGTTACTGCTTATTGGTAAAACACTAGCATTTATTGTAACTCTTTACCACCATTAATAAAATAGCATTTATGAGTATTTCAAGCATTCAATAATTTGTGTTTATATGATTCCGCAATATATTCACTGACTCAATCATCATATTCTGTCCTAGTTGATTCACATCAACTGACAATCTCGTTCTCACACCCAGTCAACCACCCTCCGGATGAGGGGTCTCGGGCTCTTCATGAGCCATCTCAGCAGCTTTAGCTTTACCTCTCGTGACTCGTGGTCCAGCACCACGTTCACCACGTCCTCCACCTCGTGAAGCCTTTGACGATCTACCTCCAGCCATCCTCTAAACACACTATAAGATTCAAACACTAACACGGTCATTCAAAGTAATAACTCAGTTTATGTCAAGTATAGTAAGTCCTTAATTACAGTGGTCAGTTTTGATTAGTCATTTACTTTACTCTCCAAAGAATTTCCTATCCTGACTACGTCAGTATCTAAATCTACTATGAGCAAAAAATCAAATAACATGCGCATATAATACTGGTTTACATTAAAGAAAATACCTTACGGCACGTAGCCACTTCGTCTAGCATCCCTTCCCTTTGTCCCATTCTCAGTTTAAGTTTTGGTTTTTGAAAATATTTACCCATTTCTCTTAAACTTTGGCTTTGATACCAACTTGTAATGCCCCGTTCCCGGGACACTCACAGTTGGTCAATCGTCGCATATAAATATAAAACATTCATTTACATTATAAAAATTTGCAGCGGAATAACTAACAACCATTTCATATTTCAATAAACGCTTTTGTAAAATAATACAACATTGTTAATTGTGCCAAATATCATTTGCTTGCATTACAACGCAAAAACATCATGTAACATAAAATGGATGCCATCCAAACTCGTGAAGTAGCTGTACCCGTGCCATCCCCAACAACCATTACCTGCCAACTGGAAAATATATAAAAATCAATGTTGCTCAGTGAGTTCTAGTTTTATAATAAAATACTTTACTTTCGTTGAAAACCTTACTTTACTTTTACACAAGATCATACATCATACGTACACATAGATAATACTTCTTATTATCTTTCATCATCGTTCGTCATCATTCGTTATTGTACGTCATTCGTTAACATTCGTTATCGTACGTCATTCGTTAACATTCGGTCTCGTTCTTACTTTTTCATATCATTCATTACGTACATACATCATTAACCTTTACATTCATTCAGACCAATGCCATGTGCTATACCCCGAACATTGTACCCAAAGCTGGTTATTGGGCTTGAGGTCTATAAATAGACCCCAAACATTCTGCATGAAGCTGACTCCAATACATTGGGCAAGCGGCAAGGTTCCTATACGTAGTCAATCACATGGTCATATGCTATACCCTGAACATTGTACCCGAAGCTGGTTATTAGGCCTGAGGTCTATCAATAGACCTCAAACATTATGCAGGAAGCTGACTCCAATACCTAGGGCTAGCGACCGGGATCCTATACATTTGGTCAATCACAAGGATTAGACCCCATGTGCATACTCCCAGGGTAGCTAACCTGCACACAACTGAGCTAACACCCCTCATAGGGTGTGAACCTCCTTACTCGTGCTTGCAAGACTTTTCATTCACTCATCTTTTCATTTATGCATGCATTCATTTATTCTTTACGTTCCACTTTTCGTTATCAATAACATCCGCTTTACGTTACATAGTACTTTATGTTCATTTTATAATCATACCACGCAAAGCCACAGGATATTATGTATTAAGGAACATAAAGAAAACATAACATAGTCATACATAACATCATCATAAACATCACATACAACATCATACATCATCATATAATCATCATACATCATCCCCAGGAACATCCCAAGTCATAGCCTAAAACTACCTTTTTTTCCCAAAATTTCAGAAATAATTCTGAGTCTTTAGGCGCATGGGCACTATGCAGGCGCATGGGCACTATGCAGGCGCATGGGAACACTTAGGCGCATGGGAAACTTTTGGGCGCATGAGCACTATACGGGCGCATGGCCCACACTTAGTCATTCGGGCAACATTCTAGGCGCATGGGCACTATGCAAGCGCATGGGCATGACTTAGGCGCATGGGAACTTAGGCGTATGGGCAGGTTGGGTGCATGGGAACACTTAGTCTCCTAAGCATAAGCCTAGGCACATGGATACTATTTGGGCGCATGAACTCCAGGCGCATGGGGACCTAGGCAATTTGGAACATTTCAAGGCGTATGGGCTACTGTTCAGACGCATGAACAAGTACTTGCAACTTAACATCATAATTCAGTCCCCAAATCAAGTTTAACATGTTCTAAGCTTAGTTCTAACACTCTAAGAAATATAAACATGCCCAGAACATAAACATAACCATAAATCATCCCAAACATACACCCACCCACATTTCACATACACATTCATACGGGTATACACACCCAACATCATAAAAACATTTAAAATGTATTTCCAGCCCCTAAAATCAGTTAAAACATGTAAAAGTGGAGATCTAGAACTCACCACTTGCAACTTTCGTGTATGACTTCCTCAACCCCGAATGCTTGTGAGTTCAAACACCTAAAAACCTACCAAAACACATAACCAAGCACATAAAACACACATAAGCACAAACCCGAGGCTAGGTTCAGCCAAGAACAACTCAAAACATCAAAAGGTTACCTTGAATTCGTCTTCTTTAGGTTCTTCTTCAAAAAACCGAGAATTCTCCTGCTTTCTCTCTCTAAAACCAAAGACAAAAGTTGATGTGCAGAAAGATGAGGGCGGCCATACATCTTTAGTAGAAATATTATGTAAATTTTGTCCTTTGTACACTTTTAACCCCTCAACTTGGGTTTTATTGCTTTCCTTTCTTTTTATTCACCTTTATTCTTTATTTCTCATCTTTTAAATTTTCGGGTGTTACAATGAGAATTTAATAATTTCTCATATTACTGAGATGACAGTTAAAACTTCTGAAGTTTCACTTTAGTTGATGCATGATCAGCCATGGATTTTGTTAAGGAAGTGGTCAGATGCTCAACTTGGGCTTTTAAGGTGTAATTTTCAAAAACAAGTTTATCTAAATATTTTGTAAAGAGTGATTTTGATTTGATATAGTTTATGCTCTCTTACATAAGATTCAATTAAAATCATTGTTTTTTTTTACTTTGTTGGCCAGTTGTTGAGCATGGACTCTATATCTTTCAACTTCCTCATCACATATTGATGAGCACAATCTATCTCTTACCTCTCTTGCCATAAGTGGGACTTTGTTCTCCATGTTGGCCATTAATGCTTGATTCTCTTCCAACACCTCCTTCTCAGCATGCTCCAGTCACATGTTCCATCTTGTAAAATTATCAACACAGTTTCTTTTGAATTACTAGGCCCTGCTGATGAGTTTGTGGCTGGTGGGGATGAGTTGGTTAGCTGAGGTTGTCTGAAAGATCTTTGATATGTTGTTGGTTGATGAGATTGATGTTGATGAGACTGATGTTGCTAATTTTGTCTCATGTGATTAGTTGATTGTTGATTACACTCTCTTGAGAAGTGACCATAGAGATTGCATTTGAAACATCTCACTTTTGACTTATCAACAACAATTTTGGTTGCTTTACTTGCTGCAACCAAGTTTTTGTTTCTTCTCAGGTATTGCTTGGCTCTATATGCAATCATTGCCATTTGCCACTAAAGATCCATTTCCTCTAGTTCATCTGGATGAAGTTCTTCCAGGTCTTGTTGGCAGATGTAGGCAGGTGTTAAAGTGCTATCCAAATATGCTTGAAAGCTTGAGTTGAAAGCTGCAAATGCTGCTTTTTGTTCTTCAGAGTCCAGAATCACAGTGATGGGCTCTGCTTGTTGTTGTTTGATAAAGACTTTGCTGATGATGTAGATGCATCTTTTCTTTCATCAGGTCTCCCTTTCTTTTTTCCTGATTTACTTTGAGATGATGTTTTTGAAGGTTTTGAGGCAAAAAAACTAACTTTTTCCTCATCTCACTGAAAGTACAAGAGTTGTCATTATCATTTTTAGAAATAAAGGTACCTCCAGCACTTTTAGTTTCTTTAAAATGATAAGGAGTGACATGTGTTCTCACACTCTTGTTTCTTGATTTTTCATTTATTTCAAGAGCTTCAACTTTAGCCACCAATTAATCAAAACCACCGGTTGAGATCACACTCTTGTTTGAGATCAAGGGTGTTCTTGAACATGGATAAAGTTTGCTTCCAACTTTCAGGCAAAGTGTCGAGCATCTTTTTGTTTAACTCCTCTTTGGTATACTTTAACTCCAAGATATTCATCTCAGTTACCAATTGCATAAACCTGTGGAGATGTTGAGGAATTGATTCACCCTCAATATGATAAAAAGTTTCATATTAGGAGCAAAGAGTATTCTTCCTTATGCTTCTTATTTTATCATTCCCTTCATAGAGAGTATGAAGTATTTCCCACAAGGAATTTGTTGTTTTGTAGTTCTCACACCTGATCAATATATCTTCAGGTAAAGCCATACTAAGTAAACTGTATGCTCTAATATTGACTTTAACCTTTTCTAACATCCTCGGGTGATAGATCTTTTGTATTTATGGGTTGATTATTGTCATTATAATCCAGTCCAAGAGCTGGTGGAATATAAGGACCTTCAGTTATTAATACCTATAAATCAGAATCAATGTAATTCGCATGATTCCTGAATTTGATTTTCCAGGATTTAAAATCCGCTCTGGTTTCCAACTTTGGAGGTTGGTATGATGATCCACCGAAAAAATTACTCATTTTAGTCAAAGTATTAGTGTTTAACTAAATCAGAATTCCTTTCGTTAATGAACTAATTAATGACAAGTACTTAATTATTGAACAATTAAGTAATTAAGGTCACAAATCAGTCAATCCTCTTAATGATTATTAATATCAAGTCAAGAACGTTTGTTAGTATGTTTTGTTCAGTTGATTTGAACAAACGTTGATTATCAATCAATAACATAGATCTATGTATCAATTAATCTTAATATAGATCAATGTTAACCGAGCAATATAACTATACTCGCTGAACGATGAATCACATTTTGATTGTTTTAAATTGGTTTACACCAAAACAATTTTACTCAAAATCAATAGATCTGATTAGAAAACTGATAGATCTAATGAGATAAACAATCAATTAAACAAGTCTAACACTGATAGATCAATCGATCTAAATCAATGAGCACTTGGCTCTGATACCACCGGTGAATCCAAGGATCACAATCAGGTTTTATCCGTATTAGATTAGGTTCGGAATAATGATTGCGGAATAATCACTAATCGTTGTTTAATTGATAGAATATAATATATCAAATGCAATAAATAGTAATAATGAAGAAAAGAATGATTTGAATACAATAAATGAATGAACAAGGTTTGATTCAAAAGATTTTCATTAAGACATATTAATGAGTACAAATGATCAAATAATGATTGCTAATGATGATGTTCGCTATGATCGTCCTGATAATTTTGGTGTAATCGATGTGGCGGCTGCTAGGATTTTTGTGTTTGATTGGTTGTATCGATCGATGTAGTGTTAGGTATTCAGTCGTGCTCGATGTACGAGCCTAGGTCTTGTATTTATAGGCTCATGGATTTTACTGCTAAGGATTCAGTAAATATCTTGGAATCAGTAACTTTGTATATTTAGATAAGAAAGTTACTCAAAGAATGTTACAATGTGACATTTTCTAACTGAGTTAAAGTCATCCGTGAAGGTCGACTTTATGCCCTTGCTCAATGATTAGCTTGTTGACTTGATGTACTTGTCGTACATGCAAGTGTTGATCTTCCATAGGAGTGTAGTCTTCCGTAGGAGTTTTCTCTTCCGTAGAAGTTGAACTTCATTGGAATCCAAGTTGTTCATCTGCAGATCTTTGGTCTTCCGAAGGTGTCCCTTGTCTTCATCCACAAAACTTTGGTCTTCCAAAGGTCTATTGTCTTCATCCGCAAAACTTTGGTCTTCCGAAGGTCTCTTGTCTTCATCCCTTTCCCCAAAAGATCCTCGGATACACTTTTTTCATGATTATCTTCCGAAGAACAAAATGGTCATCTGCAGATGTTTCTTACACTTAGTCAATTTACAAATTCAGTAAGTATATAATGTTAAGCCTGCAATTACGCATAAATTAACACTGTTTTGGGTTATCTTATATATGTACAAAGCATACATTATGAAAATGAATTCAAAGAGTTCATTACAAAAATTAATTAAACTGCTAAGCCTATACAAAAGTATATAGACCTATTGTCCTTGATCTAACAATAGGGTATGGACATTGAGGATTCACCACCCTCACTTGTAATAGTCCAGGCACAGCAACCTCCTCAAGTTCATATTGATGTGGACACACTCATTCAAATCTTGTTTGAGGAGGGTATCCCTAGAGCTATGCATACTCAATCTCATCACTTTAAGAACCCAATCATGGGATGAAGGTATGATGCTGATAGGAAAGCTATAGTGATCTCAAGAACTCAAGGGCAACAAGAAATCTTCAACTTCTCCAACCTAAGGTTCTATGAGAGTGCATATCTTATTGACCTTCCACTTGTCAACCCAAGCCAACTAAGACAAGCTGAAAGATTAGTAGATAGGATTCAAGAAAGGGTGCTTGAAGATTTCAAGAAAAGATAAAGACTATATAGATAGAGGCTATCATGTAAGGCTATTGGTCAACTCGATGTTGAGGTGGACCCTAAGATTAGTTTCGAGGGTGAAACCTTGAATAAAGGCCCAGTAGCTTAACTTGTGAACCTTAAGACATATATCTCTTCAGCACCCAGTACCCTTAGTGAGGCACCAGCTAGTGAAGGTGCTTCACAGCCTCTCTCTGGCCAGAGCCTGACAACTACATCAGGCAATGAAGGCCAAAGCTCTCTCCACCGTGAGTCACAAAGGTCTATGAGTGACAAAGGGAAAAGGAATTGACTCTTGAGGAGATTGAGGATGAGGAGAGATAGAGGACGAGAAAGCTAAGGGGACAAAGTTCAACTACGTACTCAGGCTTTATGGAAGCTTCTATCAGGGCTGCTCTCAGGCCAAACACTCAGAATGATGAGTTGAAGGTGGCAAGGATAAACTATTTGGGGACCAGGAACTATGAAGTGGATGAGATTGTTTATCTCCCCTTAGAAGAATTGAATGAACCGGCAGACATGGAAATGTCTAAAGGGATGAAAGAGGCAGAGGATGTGACATCCGTCACTATTAGGTCTGTTAATTGACTCAAAACTCGTTAACTTTCTTTGGGTATTTATTATCCGTGTGTAGTTTACTCATTTCGAACTGAACCTTGATCTTATCGTTGTGCGCGTTGACGTAATCTTATAATACGGTAATTAAAAACAATTATATCTAAATCTCTTATTAATCACTCTAAATTAAATTATGGGTAATAATACTATTATTATTAATAATACTTTTATTATTCACAATTATTAGTAGTATTATTATTTCTATTATTAATATTATTATTATTATCATTAATAATATTATTATTATTAATATTGTTATTATTATTATTATTATTAAAGTTAAGGGTTCAAATTGTAATTTAAGCTAACTTGAGGGATTAAATAATTGAAAGTCTAGGGTCCTAAGTGCAATATCAATATTAAATAAATAATAAATAAATAAATAAATATAATATATATATATATATATATATATATATATATATATATATATATATATATATATATATATATATATATATATATATATATATATATATATATTTATATAATTGCGTCTTTCGGTCAACCCTAATCGCAAGAACACTCCCCCCCCTCCGTGTGTCCACCGTGAGCCACCACCACTCGCTCGATCGAAGCAGCCAACGTTAGCCGCCGCCGGTTGCCGTTGTCTCGCTGTTTACTCGATTCGCTGGTAACCGATCGTCCTGAACTTCGTTTCATTCGTTTGGGTCGAGTTATCGTCTCTTTAGTTTCGGGTTGAGTCGTATGTATATATATAGTATGTGTGTTCGAGTGTGTATATATATATATGTGCTTGCTCGTATGTATATGTGTATGATCGTTCGTATGTATGTATATATAAGTCGTGAGCGTGTGTGTATATCTATATATATGTTGTGAGTGTGTGTGTATATAGATTGTAATGTATGCGTCCTATGCTTTTCGAGGCTCGTATGCGTGTTTGATGCTGCGTTTGTAAGTTTACCTGTATGTATATGTGGTGTGCGATTACGATTGTGCGTGTATATATATACATATACACACACACACACACACACACACACACACACACATATATATATATATATATATATATATATATATATATATATATATATATATATATATATATATATATATTGTAAAGATTCCTATAAGTCTGATGCAGCCAAAACATCCAAAGTCTTTCTGCATGCATGCACTGAAGAACAGAAGTAGAAATGCTTCGGAAGTTTTACACCATGCATTAGAAATATTCTAAGTGTAAAATCTTCCGAAGCCAAGACCAACATCTTCCGAATCTAAAAGTGAAGTCTTCCGAAGCTTCAAAGACAAAGTCTTCCGAAGCCAAAGAGTGAAGACAGATTTCTTCCGAAGACTTTTAGATACATGCTTTTTTCTCATGTATTTTTTACCATAAAGCTTGACCACCTTTCCGCTGCAACTCTGTTTAGTCACCAACTTACATGAGTTGGTGAAAAGGTCCATGTTTTTGGTAACTGTACATTGAGGTCTTGAGTTTGTGTTTTCCACTTTACGTACTTTTATCCTTTTTGTAATATATTAGGATGTGAGCTATGGCAGGTCATAGTCACTAGTCAAAAGGCAATCTGCCTTTTGACTCTATATTTGATTTTGTAGTTGTCTAGTCTTATGTATCCAGCTGGCCTTCAAAGTATGGCCGGCTGTAGGAAGTAATATAAAGTATCTTAAGTACTTGTACCTTTCCATTGTATGCTTTGTCATATTTGTAAAAGAACTTGAGAAGCAATATACGACATTCCTAAAAACCAAATACTTGGGTTGTTAGTTATCTGTTGGAGCCGTACAAGATAGTCTATATTATCAACACTGACAAAGTCAACAAAAGTCAACTCACGGTCAAAGACAACAAAAGTCAAACCCGACACGTTCGAGACGAAGAACCGAGACTAGACGTTGAAGATTTAGATGACTAGGAGTTTTATTGTAATAAATATATTTTGTGTAAACAAAATATATTTTATGTTGTTTTTAGTTATTTTTATGCTTTATTTGTTATTTCCATTAATTAGCCTAAGTCTAGGGAGTTAAGTGCAATTAGTGAATATTAGTCTAGACTATAAATAGGTTAATGACAATTAGGTTTGGTTAATGGTTGAATGACCATTTGATTTGGGTTTTTCACTTTGTACAAATCATATGCAATCAAATTAGATCAAAGGGGATTTATTATGTTTATCATTATTTGATATCACAAATCTTCATAATATATGATTCAAGTGTTCAACCTGGGCTAACAATTTGATAACAGAGCCATTTTGGATCAAATTCATTGAATTTTTGAAGATTTTTGAAGGTGTTCACAAGAATTTTAGAGAGAGAAAGTGGGGGTTTAGAGAGAGAAAGTAGATCTGAAAATCAACTTTCTTCCCAAACTCAATCAATTCATCAAATCTACAACAATATACTACAAATTTGAAGCTATACAACAAATATTTCTGATCTATAACATATTTTATACAAGAATTTGCAAAAAAAAATCAAATCTGAAGATTTTATCTCACACACACTAGTGTGTGTTCTTGGTGTTCTTGAGCTTCAACATCTTCATCTAGCAAATTTAGCACCATTCTTGAATGAAAGTTCGATTTGTCCAGCGGAACTATTAAGTTTCCGGCGAAAATACGCTCCGGCGAAACTATAATTTCGTCTGGCAAAATTGTACTTTTCCGGTGAAATTACTGTTTCGTCCGGCGAAATTCTGGCGAAACTGCAAATTTTCCGGCGAAACTACCTTCTCCGGCGAAACTATCAACCCGCGAAATTAAAGATAATTCAGCGAAATTAAGAAAATAATCTGCGAAATTAAAAACAAAACTTTGAAATCAACACACACCATCATTAACAACAACAAACACAATATCCCCAATAACCCACGCAACACCAGAGTCAAAATCCGGATATAATTCGGCAGCTTTACAAACATACCTAAAGAACTCCAAATAAAAAGAATCAATTGAAGCAATCCCAAAGGCATTAGGCCAAAATGATTGGTCAAAAGAAGTTGAAATCTCACGGATGAACTCAACACCACCTCAACCCCCACCTCCCACAAACCCCTCACCGGACCACCACTAACACCACCGGAGTCTTGATTTTCCGGCGAGAGCCCACGGCGGCACATCACACACGAGTTGCGTAAACATAAAAGCCGAAGCACCTTATCAGAAGTTACATCATCCTCATTTCCCAAGCAATGCAAAAGCCGAAGCACCAAACGAGTTCCCACCCTTTTTCGCCTTCGATTTTGATTTCTTCTTACCAGTAAACTGAATCTCCAAACTATCATCACCATCAGCATCTTCCGCATCATCATTCACTCGCATAATCTTCTGATTACCCTTCTTCCCCTTCTTCTTCACTTGCATACTCGCATCATCACCGGCACCATCATCTGGATGAATTTTCATGTCGCCGACGTTTGTTTTGCGTTAGCCGTCGTAGAGACCACCGGAAACGCCGAGTCGTCATTGACTTCTACCATTTTCTCTGGTTGAGTTTCTCCGGCGAGAGGTCTTTTGGTCTTTTGGTGGCTGGTGAGGGTTTGGACATTTTGGTGGTGAAAGGGTGTTGAGTAGTGTAAGATTAGGGTTAGGGTTTGATATTGTTTTATGGGCTACATTTGGATCAGCAATTGGGCTGTATTCATTGGGCTAACATCTAACAATTAACAATTAGGCTAACAAATAACAATTTGATTGTGGGCTTTTCTCATTGCATTGGGTTGGATCAACAAATTTTGGTAAATGTTTGGTAACAATGTGGGCTAGTTAAAGATTAAAAATTAGGCTGCATTTTAAAAAAAATTTAAGTGTGGGCTAATAAAATAAATCAAAGAAAATTGACTAGTTGGAATTAATTCTTTTCAAATGGATAAAGAAATATTCAACGATTTTAAAAGATTTTTTAAAAAATAAAGATTTTTTTAAGACTGCATAGCGTGACATTTATTTTTAAAAAATAATATTTTTCCCGAGGGAGAATTATTCTAAACTTTTTGGGAAAAATATTTTTGGGAATTAAAATAATAAAAATGGCTTTTGAAGAACTGTTTAATTCCTTCGAATCTTATAATCTCACAATTGCACAATGTCGGTTTGATAATTTTGCAGCTTTAAAGAATGAAACGATGTCTAATTTTGTTGATCGTTTTCTGTTTGTAGCAAGTAATCTGAAGAAGTTTGATGCCCAATTGGGAAATCATGAACAAGTTCTGAGATTGCTTGATTCCCTCCCATCAGAATGGAGCTCACAAGGCAAGTCGATTAAAAGAGATAGAGGTTTTCGGGATTACAAACTGATGGAGGTGATCAACAAACTGAAAGAAATTGAGTTGGATATCAAACATCATGAGTACTATGAAGCGACATATCCAACTCCAAAGATCACTTCAAACTCCAAAAGAGAAATTAGAAGAGAGATCAGATTCTGGCACCACTTTCGACGGTTTACCGAAACCTTGAACTAAAGAGGTACAAGAGGAGCTTAAGCAGACATCAATGGGTAAAGGTGGAGCTGAGTTAAATGATGCAGTTTGTGATGCTGATAAGGAAGAGGAATGGAAGCGAAATACCAGAGATTGCAACTGCGAGAAGGCTCTTACTGCTGAAAGAGTCATCCTGGATCTTCCATACGAGACAGTTCAGGATATGTGTTCTTCTGCTTGAAAAATTCATTTATTTGTGTGTATAAAGCTAATAGGTTACTTTTAGATAACCAAAAGGAATTAACCACCATAAATGCAGAACTTAAAAAGAATGAAGCCAAGTAAATTAACCATCATAAAATTAAATGAAGCTTTAAAAGAAAATGATCATTTAAAACGAACTCTTTTTGAAAGAAATGTTGAAATTAATCTTTTAAACGAAAGAGTCTGTTGATACATATGTCCCTAGTTTATGTGCTTAATGTAAAAGTTTGTCATGGCTTACATATGTGTAATGAAACAATGTAATAATATACGATTTGTGCTTTGAAGTTTACCTATATCTCATTCATATATATAAACTTATTATATAGGTTTGAAGTTGTTATATGATGATTCATGCCAATGGGCCATACTTATGGACCATACGCATGAATACATCATGCTAATGAACCAGTCGCACGACTGAACCAGACGACTGGATCAGTTGTACGAGTGAGACATGAGATTGACTCAGTCGCACGACTGAACCATGCTAATGGTTCAATCGCAGGAATGAAGACTGCAAACCTATAAATACACGAATGAAGACTGCAAACCTATAAATACCACTTAATTCGTGGAAAAACAAAAACCTTTGATGCATACTCATAACCTAGCCGTCCAGAGCGTCCAGAAAGCCTATTCCAAGTTCATAGTTCGCATCTGATCGTTTTCTACTTGTTCTTAACGTTTCTTTAATCGTTAGATTGATCGGGATTGCGTTCTCACTGATTGGATCGCCAATCAAATAGGATTTCACACTATTTGATCTGGTTTCACGCATTATCAGTTAGTATTCCATACGTACACGGTCCTGACAAGTGGTATCAGAGCTTTGGCTCTTGATTTTGCGTGTGATTCGATTAGTCTTGGTGTAAAAATCACATTTTTCATTCAAAGGAGTCACCTTTTTGAGTAAAACAGTGTTTTCGACGTCTCCAGGTCTCAAAGTTTACGTTTTTCGACATACGGCAGATTAGGGTTCTTGAAAAATTGTGTTTTTGTATCAAAGTCTTAAAAACCTTCGACTTTGCAAAAACAACAGCCTTCAGTCTCACGAATGGCTCATTCATACGATTGAACCCATTCACACACTTCATCCGCACGACTGAACCCCAGTCGCATCCTTCATTCGCACGATTGAACCAATTCAGTCATTTGAGTCCACTTCGCCTTGAGCGTGATGTATCCTCCTTTATTTCCAGCAAATGATACATGTTACACCCTCAATCGAGTCTTAGTGGTCAAACGACATGAGAAAACATGTTATGAGCTGCTCCAGCGACGTAAACCCAACTTGGAGTAGAACCGTTTGGCGCACCGTGCATGCTGCTGAAGAAAACTCAGACTGGGAAAGGCAGAAGAAGGGATCTTTCTAGGATACAGCATACCAGACAAGAGAGTTTATAACAACTCAACGGGACATGTAGAAGTGTGGTTCAATGTTGATGTTCAAAGATACACCACCCCACTGCTGGAAAAGGACCCTCATTCTTCTTTGACTACGATGGATTCTTCAAATCCTTCAATCAACAGCCTTCTCCCACTGATGATTAGCTTTATGCGAGGATGATGTATGATGTTCTGAACACTCCTATACCAGACTTGACATCAACGGCTCCACTAGATGATACTTCTAGCCCTTTAGGGGGAGAGCTTGAAGTAAGTGATTCTTCTTCTGAAGATGAAGCAGTTGAGACTGAAAATGTGAATCAGGAGGAACAGGTTCCCACTAATAAAAGTACACAAGCATCAAATCTTGATGCCTCTAAAACTTCGGAACCTCATACTCCAACAGCTTCACATACTGAAGCTGTGGTTCACAATCTCGATAATGAGGTAGTTGTTCCCACCACTCCTGGATCCTGGATAAATGTTTATCATCCTTTGGACAATGTCATTGGAGATGCTCGATCAGGAGTACAGACCAGAAATCAGTTATACTCAGCTGATTATGCCTTGGTAATGGAAAAAGGGATATCTTCACGATGGCGCATATCAATGTTTTGTGTCTTAATTTGAGCCAAAATATGTTAGTGAAGCATTAAACGATGAGGCATGGGTAAGTGTGATGCAAGAAGAACTCCTACAGTTCAAGAAGCTAGGAGTATGGACCCTTTTGGACAGACCAAAAGGTGCTAAGGTGATTGGCACAAAATGGGTCTTGAAGTGCAAGGAAGATGACCAAGGGGTCATAATTCGGAATAAGGCTCGACTTGTGGTTCAAGGATTCAGACAAGTCGAAGGCATTGATTACAATGAAGTGTTTGCACCTGTGGCTAGAATGGAAGCAATCCATATCTTCCTATCCTAGCATCTTACATGAAGATTAAAGTTTATCAACTAGATGTCAAAAGTGCATTCCTTCATGGTGAAATTTGGGAGACGGTCTACGTCAGTCAACCCGAAGGATTTGAGGACCCTTATCATCGGGACAGAGTTTACAAACTGGACAAGGCTCTCTACAGGCTCCATCAAGCCCCTAAAGTCTGGTATGAGAAGCTCTCGACTCATCTTGTGAAACTCGATTTTCGCAGAGGAGTGATTGATTGTACGTTATTCATCAAAGAAAAGGACGGTGATTTACTGCTGGTACAGATATATGTAGATGACATAATCTTTGGTTCCAAGAATGAAGAATTATGTAAAGAATTTGAATTTGTAATGAAAGCAGAGTTCGAGATGAGTGCAATGGGGGAGATGAAGTTCTTCCTTGGACTACAGGTGGATCAGACACCAAAAGGAATCTTCCTGCATCAGACTCAATATGTAGGGGACATCCTCAGTTGGTTTGACATGGAGAATGCTTCAGCTGCTGGAACTCCACTTACCACGAATCATGATGTGGCACCTGACGAAAATGGTGATCTGGTTTATGCTACAATGTATAGAGGAATGATCGGATCCCTTATGTATCTCACAGCGTCTTGTCCTGATATCATGTATGCAAGGTGTCTTTGTTCAAGATATCAGGCAAAACCAAAAGTAAATCATCTCATTGGTGTGAAACGGATTTTTCGCTATACGAAGGGTACTCCAACACTCGGGTTGTGGTAGCCTCATGACAATGATTTTGAGCTTATAGCGTATAGTGACTCGGATTATGGTGGTTGCAAGATGAATTACAAGTCAACTTCTGTAGGATGTCAATTCTTTGGTAGACGGTTAGTCACATGGCAGTGTAAGAAGCAGACATCGGTTGCTCTATCAACTTGTGAAACTGAATACGTTGTTGCTGCAAGTTGCTGTTCGCAGATCATTTGGATTCAACAGCAAATGCACGACTATGGTTTGCAATTGTCTAACACTCCTATTTTTGTTGATAATTCTGTTGCTATTGCTGTCACCAAAAATCCAGTCCAACATCCTAAAACGAAACACATCGGTATTAAATATCACTTTATACGTGACTGTTTTGAAATGCAATTAATCAATGTGGTTAAAATAAATACAGATTTTCAACGCGTCTACCTCTACACAAAAGCATTTGATAAACCGAGGTTTTTATATCTTTTAGAGGTTAATGCCGTGAAAAAGAAAAGTGATGTGATTCTAGAGGAAGAAAGTGCATAGTCCGACAAGTTTTTTTTGTTTCTTTTTATTTTCTTTTATTTACTTTATTTTCCTGTCTATTAAAATCCAAAAACACAAAAATATTTTCGGTTTTAGAATTTTAGGGGGAGAATTGGTTTAGCTTAGTATTTAATTCGTGTAGTATCTAATTACTTAAAAAAAACGAGGGAGGATGGCAGATTAGCTAAAAGAAATGAAATCAAATCTGTGATTCTGATTCAATGCTTTTGGAAAATGATAGTACACAGGGAACAAATTGTTTGGGACCTCAAAAGCACCTAAATGATTAAGATGCAAAATTCAAAGTATAAATCTGAGAAGTCTAAGCAAAATAAAAGGAAAAATGGTAGTAAAACTAGTTTGCTAATGAGGTAACATAGAGAAAGTAAACCTAGAGGTTGCTAGTTCATTATATGATGTGTCGGTAGATTCAAAACAATAGATGAGTAGACCCCATTGGTTTTTTAAATACAAACTAAGTTGTTCAACTTGCTGTGGGTTCCCATCTTATCCCTAGTTAACACAATCAACACATTTCCAATAAGGGGTGACGAGCTAATAAACGCCACAAATGTGTGCGGATGACCATAAAAAGAGCAAAGCACATGAAAAAAATTGTTAAGCGCAATCAAGCTAATGACAAATGTTGTTGGTGCGTTACGTGTAAAAAGAAAAGAAAAATGCTCTCACAAGAAGATAGGTTGTGTGCCTCTCTGATGTGCGATGGCACTGACCTGATGATAAGCATAACCTAAATATTCTAGAATTCATTGTTGGTTGTGCCTCTCTGTTGTGCGATGGCACTGACCTGAGGGTTGGCGTCTCTTTGAAAGCTCTTAGAATAGTCTCTTCTTGTTAAATACCCGTAGACCGCTAAAACATCTCTTGAGGAATGTTGATTACCATATAAGTGTGGGATCCACAAATGCTTGTTGAAATAATATAACCTAACTCATCACTAGTGTGAGTCAAAAATCTGTGTATGGATTTAAGAGGACAAATATACTGACAATCATCATGGCTGCAATTCTTGATAGTCAAAATCATTGTGTTCATCTTATAGCTCTAGTGTGATTTCCTAAAAATGCTATTGACTCTCGGTAAAAACAAGAATCTAGCATCAAATTGTTTTATTAAAATGTCCCAAATGATTCTGATATACCTATATGATTCCATAATGAATCGTTCCAGAAATGATCAGATTAACTTGAAGCTGTGCTGTTCAGGAAGAAAAATCTGCTAGACGACTTTCTAAAAGATTTCAATCCATCTGTTATCAAAAATCCAAAATATATGTCTTGTTCAGTTTTTGATTTCAAGTTGTTTTCTATTTTTCTAGTTTTTTTTGTTAGGTAAAAGTCAGACTATACAACTGGATGAATTCTGTGAATCACTCACTAAAAGGGGTCACGTTTAAGGTGACCAATCGGTTTTAATTAAAAAGGATCACGTCTGAGGTAATCAAAGGTTTTCAAATTAAAAAATATCACGTCTGAGGTGATCAACAGTTTTCAAATTAAAAAGGTCATGTCAATACCATCTGAGATGATCATCGGTCATAACGTCTTATCAATAGTTAACAGGTAAAATGTTTGAAAGTGCATGAGGTCAAACTCATAAGTCTGAGCCATTCGCACAATGGACCATAAGTATGGACCAGTCGCACGATTGGATCATGGGTTGAGCAATCGTACGATTGAACCACACGTAGGGACCAGACGTACGAATGGACCATAAGCATGGGTCAATCCATGCGATTGGATCACTGGAATGAACCAATCACATTTATAGAGGGGAACGACTGAGTCAGTCGCACGGCTGAACCTCAGTCGCATAAATCGATGTGACCGACTGACCCAGTCGCACGAATCAAACATGCGAATAGGTCCAGTCGCACGACTGAAAGGTAAACCTAATATAAATAGAGAGGAGTCGTACGCACATACTCATCACCCCTCAAGCGCTCTCAAATCACACGAAAGCAAAGTTACTCTCTGCCCAAATCTCGTTTCAGTGATTTAGCATCTTGTTTGTGACCCTAACGATTTCTCTCTGTATCTACAGGTAATGTGAGACAAAAATCGACCTAAATGTTTGGTTTAATCAAGCCCAAATGACCTAAAGTGGTCAAAACAAGAACCGAGACAAAGTTCTCAAAATAAACCGCTAAAATGGACTAAATCGTTACTTAAAGAGTATTAGGTGTTATTTTGAGCGTTTGCGAGTCTAATGAGCCTAACCACAACGTTTCACATCAAGTAAAGATGACCAAGAACTGATTCTAAGTGACAAAACAGAGATGTATGCGAATGGACATGCTGATGAACTTCAATCGCACGATTGAGCTGGGCGACTGACTTAATCGCACGAATGAACCATGCGTATGATTTTAGTCGCACGACTGGTTCAACCGCATAGAACAGCATACGACTAAGCTCAGTCGCAGGCTCAATTGCACGACTGAGCTCAATCCACAACAGACTAAGAACTCAGTAGCATATGGTCCATGCACGAGCATTACGAATGTATCTTGTTTTACAGAAACATGGCTAGCAGATGGACCATGAGCACGAAGCACAACCTCTATGCTCATCTTGACGTCACATCCCAGAACGCTTCTGAGTTCGTGGGGATTATTTCCTTTTTACGGAGATCGAGGATCTTCAAGGCAATCTCTACACCGTGCACACCTTATAGATCGATTCAGCAGGATTTTTTGGAAAGTGTTGTAGTAGACAGATCCGCTGAGCCTCATCGCATTCGGAGTTCTATTTTTGCTCAGGAGATTGAGATCAGCGAGGATGATCTGAGGAGGGTTTTAGAGTTGGGCGAAGATGGTGACTGCCCAACCAGGCTGCATCCCTGACGGTTCGGGGATGTTTTATTCGGATCAAGTACGCTGAAGACATTAATGCAGGTGTTCTCAAAAGAGCAACTTGTTCCCGCAGTACAAGTACTTGGCCCATGTGCTCCTCAGTGCATAGCCTCATGGAAAGGTTGTTTTGATGAGATGTCTGATCTAATCTAGAATGCTTACGTAGCTCTGGTACTGAACCATCCGTTCAATTTCTCTCGTATGAACTTCACGTACATGGTAGAGAATAAGAGGGCCAAGGGTAAGGAAGGCTTCTGTATGTACCCTCATTTTCTACAGATGATTATTGATCAGAGCTTCCTCTGCTGCCGAAAGAGAGAGATGATGTGTTCACTCTTGAGGTATGGATGATACCACTCTTGGTAGGATGAAAGTGTTCCAGGGCAAGCATGTGAAGCCCCCGGTGAGGAGATTGTTTGGGCATCTGGCCGGAAGGACTACGTGGCGCCCGCTCATAAAAAGTGGCGTCACGATAACAGTGACTCGGATACTGAGCCTATAGTTTTTCCCACCGACGACGACGATGACGATGTCAGTGAAGATGGTGGAGATACTGGCCCCACTCCATCTTGGGCCACTACCACTGATATTCCATCTCCACCATCCACACATGGTGGAACTGAGAGGGCTGCGTTCCATCAAGACTTCCTGCCTGATGAGGAGGAAGAGTCAGATGAAGAGCCGCTGGTAAGGACAGTGGGCAGTAAGGTTGTTGCAACGGAGAGAGGATTGTGGCGGTTTATGGATGCCAGGGTGAGTCCAGGGATGCTGCTACTACTGATAGTAATCCATCATACATCCCTGACCATCCTATCAGCCCAGGGGGAGCATCCTCTTCCAAAGGCTCAAGGAAGAAGAGAATGGCTCATCCCCATGGAATAAAGAGCAAGCATGAGGATGATTACCCTGATTACCACCACATCAACCACCTCTACCACAGCTACCACCACCACTACCACACCTTTACCACCACTACCACACCTCTTACCACCACTACCAACACCTCCCACCACACTACCACACTCCTACCACCACCACTACAGCCACCCCTTCACCATCCACTCCTATTCAACCCCCCATATTCACCATATCCACCACCACTACTACCACCCAACGAGCGGGACATCTGCTCAAGTCCCACTGAGCCATGGATCCACTCTGCCCTCCATCGGGGTAGAGGAACAGCTAGGCAACCTCACTGGATGGTGCTAAGATGCTGGCAACCAATGAGCACTGAGCTGACACAGCTCAACAGTTTATGGAGCTAAATGCTACTCAGGCTGAGCAGATTACACAGCTCAGGGAGCAGAATGCTCATTCGATTAAGAGGATTGAGGATTTGGAGGCAAAGAACAAGAAGATCATGCTCAGGCTGAAAGGATCCCAAGATGAGCCTTTAAAGATATGGGAGGTGATGATGATGATGATGATGATGATGATGATTCAGATGAAGAAGATGAGGGTGATGATGAAGGACAAAGTGGAAAGGAGAAAGAGGATGATGATGATGAAGAAGGTGATGCTGCGCATCTGCTTCTACTCAGGCTAAAGAGAGGCCTTCTAAGAGAACTCAAGATCAAGGAGACTCATCCTCAGCTCCTCCAGTTGAAGAATTGACCGATAAAGATAAAGTAAGATTAGATGTTTTGTATTTATAAACTTTTGTACTTGATTTGGATATTACCTTAATGTAATTTATGGTATTTATGTTTATCTATGTTTAAGTCTCTTGATTAAATACTAATGATTGATGTGTTAAATGTTTAAATCAAGCAGATAAAACATTACAGCAAGATGAATACGATATTGCTCCCCTTCAGCAAATCAAGTCTCAATTCACCATGATTCTTGATTTGCAAAGAATTGTGAGAAGGTCAGTGAGCTACACTCCTGAAGAAGGAGAAATTATTCACGATCTGACCGATGAACAACTTGCTGAGATGTTCAGACTGAATCGCGATGAGCTCGTCAAAGACGCTCCAAAGGTCGATGTTATGAGTGATGATAAGCTGAACGATGTTCATGAAATAGAGATAGAGGATGTCACGTCTGACCACTATCCAGAGTACACTGACCAAGAGGGAAATGTGATCCCCACTTGGGTGACACTCTTGGTAGTGCTACATTTGAAAAACTGGATGAGATGGAGAAAGAAAAAGATAAGGATGAAAGCCAGCCCAAGCCTCGGATGCAGATGTTGATATAAAGAAGGCTGAATGGGCAGCTGTTTTGCTGAAATAAGAGCCCAACCGCATAGCTCCAAAGCAAAATGCATACACCAAGCTTTACAAAGTCAAGAAACATCATAAGGTGTCAGGCAAGATCATAACATGGGCGTATTTGAGGACTTCAATGTTTATGCTATAAAAAGGGAGAAGGGAATAGAGTACCTCAGGTATCCTCATGATCTGAAGACTCTACCAGGCTTTGAGCTCAACCGACTGGCATGCTTAAATCTGTTGTATGCTGATCCCAGAAAGATTTCAGCTTGATTTGAAGCAGCATTAAAGAAGGTATACCACACCAGGTGGGTAAACTTCAGACCTCAACAACCGAAAGGTTTATTCGAAGTATGAGGTGGATCCCATATCTGGAAAGCCTAAAGTAGTGTTGAAGTGGAGTTCCCCGCGCACGATGTGGAAGATTCCCTTACGGATATGCCTCTGGACTTCACTCCACATTTCAAATGGTGGTATTATGACCAGAGGAAAGGTGAAGCGGTCATAGTTCTAAACAGAGAGGGCAAAATGGAAACTATCAGGGTATTTGACCCAATGTGGCTTACCAACTTGTCAGCTGAAGATGTCTACACTTTATACAAGTGGCCACTGTTCTATGACGCACAGGACATTGTACAAGCTCTCACAACAGAGGAGAAGTAAAAGAGGTTTGAAGAGCATATGAAGAATGTCAGACGTTAGAGTAAACTAGGCCTAAAGGGGAGTTTGTTGATACATATGTCCCTAGTTATGTGCTTAATATAAAAGTCTGTCATGGCTTACATATGTGCAATGAAACAATGTATTAATATATGATTTATGCTTTGATGTTTGCTTATATCTGATTCGTATATATAAACTTATTATATAGGTTTGAAGTTGTTATATGATGATTCATGCTAATGGGCCATACTTATGGACCATACGTATGAATACATCATGCTAATGAACAAGTCGCACGACTAAACCACACGGTTGGATCAGTCGTACGAGTGAGACATGAGATTGACTCAGTCGCACGTCTGAACTTTTAGTCGTGCGTATGAATCAGTCGCATAGGTCAGTCGCACGACTGAACCATGCCAGTCGCACGAATGAAGACTGCGAACCTATAAATACATGAATGAAGATTGCAAACCTATAAATACCATATAATTCATGGAAAAACAAAAACCTTTGATACATACTCATAACCTAGCCGTCCAGAGCGTCCAGAAAGCCTATTCCAAGTTCATAGTTCGTATCTGGTTTTTCTACACGTTCTTAACGTTTCTTTAATCGTTAGATTGATCGGGATTGCGTTCTCACTGATTGGATCGCCAATCAAATAGGATTTCGCACTATTTGATCTGGTTTCACGCATTATCAGTTAGTATTCCGTACGTACACGGTCCTGACAGAGTCACCTTGCTGAATTTGAAACAAGCAAGCTTAAAACAAAGCTTGATAGATGGACCATATCCAGAATGAAACAGGAAGAGCTACTATGTAAACAGAGGGGAGCTAGGATTAAAACGAGAGTGGGTTGTGGTGAAAATCCATACGTCTATCCTCCTCCTAGCACCCATTGTTATTATCCCTGTGCCTCAACCTCATCCATCTAATGATTTGATTGAAGCTGCAGAAACTAATAGTTTAAATGCAGGTTTAAGCAACATTAATATTAAAGAGGTTAGAGATGTGCAGGATTCTCCTGTAGGTTTGGGATTCCTCATGCAGGGGTCTGATAAGAAGATTAATGACGATTCTACCTCTGATGCTCCAAAATCAATATCAGTTGCTTCTCCAACCTTCTTCAACAAATTCAAAACAGGTAACATTCCTTCGTTTGTTCTGTCAGGTTTGTCAAGAAGGAACAATTGTTGAATTGTCAGTTAATCATAATTCTAAACCGAAGCCTACACAATAGGAGGTGTCAATCAAGATCTTTTGGAAGCAGATCTGTTTATAAGAGACTGGATAAGCTCAGATGATGAATCAAACACAGAGGAGCGTGTTGGTTCCTTACAGATCAAGATATCTCCTAACATTGTCAAGTCTCAAAAGCTTCCAAAAGCTGAATTAAGACCAAAACGGATCTCGTCTCCAACTGCAAACCAACCCAGTAAATCAGTGAAGATCTCATTCACTGTTCATCACAGCAAGCACCAAAACAAGCAAGAATCTACCACAACCTCAAAGAAGGATACAACAATCCTCGATTGTTTAAACGGTTGTGTGTCGAAGCAGGTTTCTTATATAGATGAAAAAGGAACTTCCAGGACTACGATGGCCTGGGTTCCCCTTTCTAACTAATTTGTTAATGAGTGTAGGAACAATTCAGGAGGACTTTTAGTAATCCGGTTTACTGACAGAGATTGTTCCTAATTCAATTGATTAAGTTCATGGTATTTTATCACAATCAGGATATTTATCTGCATAATCACAGTTCTCAATTCACAATCACCGCATATTTCTTGATATTTAATTTCTTATCTTCATATCAGTGTAGTTTGGAAGCCCTTCTTTGGTAAATTTCTATTTTTGTACAGTTTTATAAAAACAAAATAAAAAAATAATATAAAAATATATAAAACAAAAAATAATAAAAAAACAAAATTAGGTTTAAAAAAATAAAAATTTAGGGGAGAGTATATCAGTTCATAAGTCAAAAATGAAAAGAGAACTGGGAACTTGATTCGAGATGACTGGGAAATGATTGTATATCATCTTGAAATGCTTGTTCTTGCATGACTTGCATTTTAAAATGAGAAATGATAGTAACTGATGCTGTTATTTGATTCTCATCTTATTTTTAATTGCAAATAATAGAAACAAATAGATTCTTTAATAATATGCTTGGTAGACTCAACCTGAATAATAAAGTAGACAACAACATAATGATTTAAATTAAAATATATGCTTAAGGATGTCTGGATTTACGCAATCATTTTGGCATGCACGAAAACTAAGTCCCGACAAAAATTGGATTGAGAATTGATCTTTCACCCACCATGATACAAATCATATAAGCCATATCTTAGAGCCATGTTTGATTTATTTATGTGTCTTGTGTTTGTGTTAATCTTCTCTGCTGTACGGAAATACTGACCTGGAGTGATGATCTCATTTGCTGTACGATACTACTGACTTGGAGCTCTCATCGGCACATGATTAGATGGTCCTCTCCTTTGTTATACGTGAGTATAGACCTGGAGCTCTAACCATTTGGTCTAGCTAGTGTGAAATCATCTAAACGATGAATTCATCACAGAATGCAACATTCTGTTGATAATCACTTGCACACTAATGCACAAGCCTTGCTCTATAAAGATCGTAACAACATTCAAGAATGGGCATGAGTTTAAATGGACAAACATATCAGCAATCGTTATTGATCTGTTTGAGAATTTCATAATTCATTCAAAGACTGTGATTAGATTCAGTTATCAGTGTGATCTCATTGCTTGTCGATGATTAAATTCATCTTTGTGCTAAAGTATATCTTGAGGATGTGATCTCATGATCGATTAAGTTCTCGGTTATAAAAAAATAGATAAAAAATGTTATAATAAATGTATATAATAAAAATAAAATTATAATAAATTTTCATTTCAAAATTTCTTTTAGGTCTTCCATATTATGCTGTTACAAATTTTATCATTTTTCATTCATTTTACAGAAATTGCATACAACCGAACACGGGTTCGGTTGTTTATAAACACAAATAAACACGGGTTTATTTTATTAAAATGAAATGATCTAATTAGAAATGTCGAGATTGTGTTTGTGAATATGTTTCATATATTTGCTATAAGCGATTGCCGATCATCAGTTGAGCAGTGTACCTGATCAAAGAACCTGTTCCTTAAGTTTGTAGAACTACCGTCCTAGGAATCCTCCTACATCTTCTGAAGCACTCACGACTAGAGATTTGCGAATGTAGTTCCCATATCTTCACAAATGTTGCACTAAAAAAGGGGAGCATATAAATAGGGGGAGCTTATAAGATGAATAATCTTTCTCATCAGATTCAAAAAGCTTTAATTTGAAGATCTTTCTCCTGTTGACTTCTTGGTACTGATTTCGTGTGAAGACGTTGATAATGATAGAGTAAAAGGGAAGTATTGTTGGAGCTGTACAAGATAGTCTATATTATCAACATAGACAAAGTCAACAAAAGTCAACGTCACGGTCAAAGTCAACAAAAGTCAAACCCGACACGTTCGAGACGAAGAACCGGGACGAGACGTTGAAGATTCAGATGACTAAGAGTTTTTTTGTAATAAATATATTTTGTGTAAACAAAATATATTTTATCTTGTTTTTAGTCATTTTAATGCTTTATTTGTTATTTCCATTAATTAGCCTAAGTCTAGGGAGTTAAGTGCAATTAGTGAATATTAGTCTAGACTATGAATAGATTAATGATAATCAGGTTTGGTTAATGGTTGAATGACCATTTGATTGGGGTTTTTCACTTTGTACAAATCATATGCAATCAAATTAGATCAAAGGGGATTTATTATGTTTATCATTGTTTGATCTCACAAATCTTCATAATATATGATTCAAGTGTTCAACCTGCGCTAATATTATCTTGTTCTGTCTCATATTTACTTGTGTTCTTAGCATCTTTCACATAAGTTAACCAGTTCCCTATTTGATATGTTAAGTGTTCCAAGGAACTCTCCTCATTGTGTTGTTTTGTTGTAATTGCATACCCTTCACCGGTCCTGCATTTGGTATAGAGCATTACATGCTCTTGATATAAGATCTCACCATCTTAAGATCCCTCACACACACAAAATACTTAACAACTCAAATGACAGATATTACCAAAGCTGATAAGGAAACTAGGACTATGACAAAGTCTTCACTGATCACTCCTGAAGACTTTGATACTTGGTGTCAAAGAATGGAAGGCTTCATCAAGTCTCAAGACTCGAGGATGTGGGACTCTATTGTTGAAGGACCTTACATACCAAGCACCACTTGTGCTACTGGTTGTGGTATGATTCCAAAGGTCCTGGCTGATTACTCTGAAGAAGACAAGAAAGAATAGAGATTGATCAGAAAGCCATGACAGCCCTTCAAACTACTCTTCCAAACTCCATCTACAGAGGCTTCAAGAAGTGCAAAACTGCCAAGCAACTATGGGAAGCACTAAAGCTGATGTATGAGGGGTCCACTGAAGCAAAGGAGAACAAGAAGGATCTCCTGAAGCAGCAGTTTGTAAACTTCACCTTCAAGGTAGGTGAAACCATGACTCAACAATACTTTAAGTATGTTGAGATTGTGGATACTCTAATGGATGTTGGAGTAACTCTTGAGAAAAGGGACATTGTAAAGAAGTTTATTTCCTTTATTCCTATAAAATGGACACATTATTGTGTTGTTATCAAAAGGACTGAGAACCTTAAGACTCTTACTCTCACAGAGTTGTATGGTATTCTTAGTGGCTACCAAATGGAGATGATGCAGGACCGTTGAATGGTATGCACTTACAACATAACAACACAATGAGGAGCGTTACTTAGAACAGTTAATAGATCAAATAGGGAACTGGTTAACTTTAGTGAAAGATGCTAAGAACACAAGTAAAGATGAGATAGAACAAGATGGCAAACATCACAAGTAATTGGTTTTCAAGAATGTTGTATATTGCTTCTCAAATTCTATTACAAATGTTACAAAGCATAAAGGAAAGCTACAAGTACTTGAAATAAATATAGTACATCCTACAGCCGGCCATACTTTGAAGGCCAGCTGGATACATATGACTAGACAACTATAAAATGAAATGTAGATTCAAAAGGCAGATTTGTCTTTTGACTAGTGACTATGATATGTCATAGATCACATCCTAATATATTACAAAAAGGATAAAAGTAAGTAAAGTAGAAAGCACAGACTCAAGACCTCAATGTACAGTTGCCAAAACCATGGACCTTTTCACCAACTCATGTAAGTTGGTGACTTTACAGAGTTGCAGTAGAAAAGTGGTCCAACTTTATGGTAAAGTACATCAGATAAAGGCATATCTTCAAAAGTCTTCGGAAGAAATATGTCTTCACTCTTTGGCATCAGAAGACTTTATCTTTGAAGCTTCGGAAGACTTCACTTTTGGCTTCGGAAGACGTTGGTCATTCGGAAGATTTCACACTTAGAATATTTCTAGCGCATGGTGTAAAACTTCTGAAGCATTTCTACTTCTGTTCTTCAGTGCCTGCATGCAGATAGACTATGGATGTTATGGTTGCATCAGACTTATAGGAATGCTTACCAACTCCCCCTAGGCTGATGCTACCAAAACATTTGAAGATCTTCAGCTGTTCATAGTCCTCATATTGATGATGACCATGCCCTTCTTCATTAGATGGTCAGGATCACTCAGACTCACATAATATCTTCTCATTTCAAAGAGATCATGCAGAGGTAGGTTGAATAAGTCTTTCCATATGTAATAATTTTCAACACCTCGATCTCTACTCAAATGCCATCTCTCTGGATAGTTGTGAAGGTCCAGGATAAGATTGGTATCTCAGCTGCAAGAGGAGCCACTTGAATTGGAGTTGATTTGGTTGCCTCTTCATGCACTTCCTCAGGTTCATCTCACTCAGCCTGAGGTGTAGAGGTGGATGATTCAGGCTTCTTCTTCTTCTTTGACTTTGGTTTGGAAGCCATCCTCTTCTTCCTCTTAGAAGACTTTAACTGAGAAGACCGGTCTGCAACACCTTGTTGATCAGTCTTATCTTGCTCAGTTGGGTGTTCCTCCCTCATAGGTTCAGAAGGAGAGGGAGTTTGACCCTACTGTGGATCAGAAGATGAAGCTTGAGCAGGCTCAGCAGGAGGTTTAGGTTGTGTTGTCTCAAATTGTTCAACCTTAACCTCCACTTCAGGCGGAGCTTGACTTGGAGAAGAGTGTAGGTCAATCAACTCTCCCCTCTTGATCTTCTGCTTGATTACCCTGATATACTATCCAATGTTGATAGAGACATAGGGCTAAGTCTCCTTCTTGAGAATCCATACAACTTCAAGAAGCTCATCATCCTTTGTCTGTCAGTGGACTTCTTCATACTTTTTTGGATGATGGCTCTTGACTTTGCAGCATCTTCCCTCATCTTTCTCTTTGTTTCCTTTTGTTCTTTGAGCACTTGAAGTTCAAGTTGTTTGAGATACTCAAACTCAATGTACTCAAAGGACAAGGGAAGAAGTGAAGATTCCTGGTAGAGACCTGTGGCACTCAGGTAGTTGATCATGTTTTGCCTATCTGTTTCTTTCTCTACCTGAGGTTCTTGTGTAGCTACCACAGCCTCTTGCACAGGGCTTTCTTGAACTGGGGACAGAGTAGGAACATGCTTGTATAACCTTTTCTGTCTCTTCTCCTCTTTGAATTAGAGAAGTAGCCTTGCATCCTCTGCTACCTTCATCTCTCTTGACATTTCCATGTCTGTCAGTTCATTTAGTTCATCTAAGGGGAGAGAAATAATCTCATCTATGTCATAGTTCCTGGTCTGCAAGAAAGTAATCTTGACTGCCCTCAACTCATCATTTTGAGTGTTTTCCCCCCGGTGTGGGGGCAGTCCTAATTGCAGCTTGCATAAAACCTCAAGACCCAAAGGAACTTTCTCCCCTTAGCTTCCTCTTCTTCTCTGTTGGACCAAAAGAACCAATGAGCCAGATCAGAAAATCCTTTAAGTCCCAGAGACATCATAACAACTGAAGTTATCTACAACAGCTGAAGACAAAGTCTGAAGACAAAGTTTGAAGACAAAGTCTGAAGACAACAGCTGAAGACAAAGTCTAAAGACAAAGTCTGAAGACAACAGCTGAAGACAAAGTCTAGACAAAGTCTGAAGACAACAGCTGAAGACAAAGTCTGAAGACAAAGTCTGAAGACAACTACTGAAGACAAAGTCTGAAGACCAAGTTCTCAGAAGTTGTCACAACAGCTGAAGTAGTTCTTTTCAGTAGTTGTGATGGTTTACTTTTCAGTAGTTTTATTTTATGTAAAACATCTGAAGTTCTTACACTTCAGATGTTATAACTTTAGTAGTTGTTATTTTAGCTTGTACTTGGCTTTTTGTGAAGGTGTCCTCAGTTGTTGTGGACATCTTCAGTAGTTTAGTATACTTTCAGTTGTTTGTATAAATCAGTTAGATGTCACTATCAAGTGACATCAGCTGATGTCACATTCCTTTATAAAAGGAATGTTGACCTAATTGCTTTGCGGAGAAGCTTGTGCGTGAATGAAATATTCTCCTTGCAGAAAAACTCTCTCTCTATAATCATCACTTTTGATTGAATATTCATATTTTCTTGCTTAATTTCGTCTAATTCTTGTTCTATTCCGCTGCAAATCTTAATCTAATTGATCAAACTAGATCCCGATCCTTTCAAATGGTATCAGAGCAAGGTTAATCATTGATCGATTTAACAATTGATCATTGAAACTGCTCTTTTGATATCTAAGTGCAGGACCGTTTAAGGGCTTAAGCAAATTACAACACAACAACACAATGAGGAGAGCAACTAAACTTTGATCAAACAGTGAACTGGATTAACCAAGGTGATACAAAGAACACAAGTAAAGTAAAGAGACAGAACAAGAGAGTTGGGTTTCAAGGAGGCAGTATATTGCTTTCTCAAGTTCTTTTACAAGTGTTACAAAGCATAAAGAAAGATACAAGAACTTGAAATACTTATACTACAACCTACAGCCGGCTATACTTGGAAGCCAGCTGGATACATTGACTAGACACTAACAAAATCAATTGTAGGATCAAAAGGCATATCTGCCTTTTGACCTTGTGACTATGACATGCCATAGCTCACATCCTTATATATTACAAAAAGGATAAAGTACATAAAGTAGAAAGTTACAGACTCAAGACCTCAATGTACAGTTACCAAAAGCATGGACCTTTTCACCAACTCATGTAAGTTGGTGACTTTACAGAGATGCAGCGGAAAGGTGCTTTATGGAACAGTACATCAGATAAAGCATGTGTACTAAAAGTCTTCGGAAGAAATCTGTCTTCATAGGTGAAGCTTCGGAAGACTTTGTCTCTGAGGCTTCGGAAGACTTCATGTTTGGCTTCGGAAGATATTGGTCTTGGCTTCGGAAGATTTTACACTTAGAGTATTTTCTAATGCATTGTGTAAAACTTCCAAGCATTCTATACTTCAGTACTTAGTGCATGTTGCAGAGACACTTTGGATGTTTTGGGTTGCATCAGACTTAAGGAATCCTTACAAACTCCCCCTAGGCTGATGCTACCAAAACACTTAGAAGATCTTCAGATGTTGGTGGTCTTCAGTACAATCATGACCATTCCTTCCTTCTTCATTAGATGGTCAGGATCATCAAGACTTCATAGTATCTTCTCATCTCAAAGAGATCATGCAGAGGTAAGTTGATTATGTCTTGCCAGGAGTAGACATTCTCAACACCTTGATCTCTGATTACATGCCATCTTTCTGGATTGGTAGAGTAAGTCCAGGACAAGATGGGTGTCTCATTGTTAGAGGAGCCACTTGCATAGGAGTTGATTGGGCTGCCTCATCATGCACTTCCTCAGGTTGATCTGATTCAGCCTGAGGTGTAGAGGTAGATGACTTAGGCTTCTTCTTCTTTGTCTTTGGTTTAGAAGCCATTCTCTTCTTCCTCTTAGATGACTTTAACTGAGAAGACTGGTCTGCAGCACCTTGTTGATCATCATTGTCTTTCTCAGTTGGGTGTTCCTCCCTCACGGTTCAAAAGGAGAGGGAGTTTGACCCTGCCTTGGATCAGAAGATGAAGCTTGCTGAGGCTCAGCTGGAGGTTCTGGTTGAGGTGTCTCAGGTTGTTCAAACTTGACCTCCACTTCAGGTGGGACTTGACTTGGAAGAGAGTGCAAGTCAATCAGTTCACCACTCTTAACCTTCTGCTTGATCACCCTTATATGCTCATCCATTGTGGATAGAGACATAGGGCCAAGTCTCCTTCCGGAGAATCCATATAGCTTCAAGAAGCTCATCATCCTTTGTCTGTCAGCAGACTTCTTTACACTCTTTTGGATGATGGCTCTTGACTTTGCAGCTTCTTCCCTTAGCTTCCTTTTGGTTGTCTTTCTTTCTTTGACTAGCTCAAGCTCAAGTTGCTTTAGGTACTCAAACTCAATGAAGTCATAGGACAGGGAAGAAGTGCATCTGCCTGATAGAAGCTGTGGCACTCAACAGGTAGTTGATCATCTTGATCCTATCTTCTTCTTTATCTACCTGAGGTTCTTGTGGAGCCACATCTTCCTGTGGCAGGACTTTCTTGAACTGGGAGAGAGTGGGAGCATGCTTGTAGAGTCTTTTCTGTCTCTTCTCCTCTTTGAATTGGAGAAGTAGCCTTGCATCCTCTTTCTCTTTCATCTCTTGACACTTCCATGTCAGCCAGTTCATTCAATTCTTCTAAGGGGAGGGAGATGATTTCATCAATATCATAGTTCCTGGTCTGTAATAGTAATCCTGACTGCCCTTAACTCATCATCTGAGTATTGGTCTGGGGCAGCCCTGATTGCAGCTTGCATAAAGCTTGATGACCCAGAGGAACTTTCTCCCCTTAGCTTCCTTTCTCTCCTCTCTCTCTTCCTCCTCAATTTCCTCAGGAGTCATTATCCTTTTCCCTTTGTCACCAACAGACCTTTGTGACTCAGGGTGGATAGAGGCTTGGCCTTCATTGCTTGGTGTAGCTTCCATGCTCTGGCCAGAGAGAGGCTGAGAAACACCTTCACCAGCAGGTGTCTCAGAAGGAGTTTGAACCTCTGCAGCAGTTGTTGATGATGAGACAGGGGTCTCAGGTTCTGCCACTGGGCCTTCAGTCAAGGTTTCCCCTATGAAACTAATCTTAGGGTCCACCTCAACATCCAGTTGACCGATGACATTGCCTGATTGCCTAAGTCTCCTTCTTAGAGTGAACTCTGCAAGGATCCTATCTTGGATTCTTTGAGCCAACCTGTCAGCTTGTCTTGAATTGCTTGGATTGACAAGTGGCATGTTGACTAAATCCAATCTTTCATAGAAGTTCAGGCTTGGAAATCAAACACTTCTTGTTGCCCTTGAACTCTGTGAAGGATAAGGGCTCTTCTGTCAGCATCATACCTCCACCTTATGATGTAGTTGAGTAGTTCTGGCTGGAGTGATAGTATGGCCTTCCTCAGAATGAGATTCCTCAAAGAGACTCCTGATAGATCTGTAGAGTCCACATTAATGTGAACTTGAGGAAGTTGCTGAGAATGCACAACAGCAAGTGAGGATGGTGAGTCCTCTATGTCCATTCTCTGTGAAGAACTCCCAGGTTCTGTGGTTGTAATAACTTTCTCTCCCCTTTTTGGTAGCATCACCCACTTGCATAGGTGAGCTGGAGGATAAGTCAATCACTTCCACAGGTTCTTGTGTTCCTGGTTGAGCTCTCCTTAAAGGTCTCCCAGCTAGTTTTTCCTTTAGATATGAAATCTGAAGTTGCTGATCATTGACCCTGTTATGTAAGGTAGTCACCTGAGATTCCAAGTGACTAACCTTAGAGACTAAATAGGAGCATGTTTTTGACAATTTCTGCACCTTAGTCTCAAATTCCCCTCATCTTCATCAGAAGAATCATTGGGGGATGAGATGATTGGACCAAAGTCCTCTCTCTCACCACCAGCTTGAGGTTCTTGGCTGCTGGTTTTCCTCTGCTCACTAGCAATCTCAGTTGAGATGCCAGTGGGCTGAGTTGCCATGGTTGAGGTCTTAATGATGTAATCACTTTCAAAAGTGAGAGCCTCTTCCATATGGACATCCTGAACATGTTCAGAAGTGTCCACCTCAGTAACAGGTGACTGATGTGGGATAGACTGAGGAGAGTCAGAGGTACTCATCTCTCTTTGAGTAGGGGAGGAGAAGAGAGACTCATGGTACTCACTGAATCCTAAGTCTTCATCAGTATAGAAGGATAGGTTGGGAATTGGTTGGTTGAGATCTAAAGGCTGGGGATGGTAACTGTCCCCTGAAGGTTGTTCACTTGAGTGTTGAGACTCAGAGTGAAGGCTTAAGGCTGTTGGGCTTGTGAGCTCATCAGGGTGAGCATGAGGAACCTCAGCCCTGATAGGTGAAGAAATGGGAGTGGTTTGCTCCTCAGGGGAAGTGGGAGCTCTAGTGTCCACTTCCTCCTGTAAGGTTGAGTATATGGGGGCCTGCACAGACTCAATAGCTTGAGCAGGGGTTCGTTTGGATTTTCTTTGGTAGGTGAGGGTTATTTGTGGTCTTTTTAGGGTAAGGATAAAAGAGGTGTGGGTTCAACACTAGCTTGTGTTGCTAGGTTGTCACCTTGAGCAATGAGCTCTAACATTTTGGGGACTAGGGCTGTTTCTACCCCTGAGAAGCCTACAGTTGGCTTCTTCATTATTTAAAGATGTCGGGCTTCATCTGTCCCAATTTAAGAATATTACTTGTTTCCCTCAACTGTGAGCCCAGTTCACAGTTGAGAATGTGTTGAACATATCTAGGAAACATGTAATACTCTAAGGAGTCTAAGTTTGCAAGTAAATTAGTATAAACAAATTGAGAATACCTGAACTTGACCCCCTGAACCATTCCATGAACTATAAAGGAGAGATCCTCAGGAATCTGGTCCCACCCACCATGCTTGTTTGATAAGTTGTGGATAACCACATGGAGCAGGTATTCCACTGGGATGAGACCTTCCCTTTCCTGAAGGTCTTTACAAGAAATCTCCCTCATAGCCCATCTGCTCAAAGGAATGATTAACAGCTTCCTTTGGAAGGACAACTCACCTTCTTCATCATCCAGCTGCAAATGTTGGATAATGATGGCTGGAGTGATGAAGATTGTCCTCCCTTGCACTGTGGCAGACAATGCCTTCTCCCCATCCATAATGACCTCTTGGCAGGTCTTCCAGAATTCAAGCAAGTGATCCTTATAAAGAGTAGGATCAATGGTCAGGGAGGTGAAATAGTTGGAAAGAGTTAAGAATTGGCAAATCTATAAGAAACTTGCATCTTTCTCAGAGCTTAACAGAGCAACTTGATTATGTTGCCTGTGAAGTTGCATGGAGAAATCTGGGTTGTTTCTGCGGTTAAGGTTGGCCATTTCAGAAGCTTAAGGGTGAAGAAAGGTAGAGAGCAAAGGCGGTTTAGAGAATTAGGTTAGAGGAATAGTGGAATTGAGGAAGATAGTGAGGAAGAGGGGGAACCGTTGGGTATTTATATGAAAAGGGATTTGAACCAAAGTTAATGAAAGAGGATAAACTTTGAAATCTGGAAGTCGGTCCCACCTCTGAAAAAGTAGTTTACTTTTGCTCAAAAAGTAGTTTTCTTGAATTCGAAAAGCTTCCGAAGGTAATTTGTCTTCGGAAGTTTTAATGAAAAAGCTTCCGAAGCTAAAAATGGCTTCGGAAGATTTTCCTGAGAGTCTTGAAAATTTATGCTTCGGAAGAGAAATAAACCCTTGGATGTTTTGTATAAGAATCAACAAAGCTTCCGAGAGTTAATTTTGCTTCGGATGGAAAAAGTCCTTAAAAATAAATAAGTGTCTGAGATAAGAATTTTAAGCTTCGGAAGATGGGTTTAGACTTCTTCCGAAGGTAAAATCTCTTAGACAGTTATTTATTTTGAAGACATAATTTTCTTCCGAAGATAAAATTTTATCTTCCGAAGTATCAGAAAATTTTCAAGAATCTAAGGAAAGTCTTCAAAAAGAATTTTACATCCAAAGAAAACATGAGCTTATGAAAGTGATGAACTAGACAACTTAGGACACACATATTTTAAGAAGAAATAATTAGAATTAGTTTTAAGAAAAAGTCTACTCAAAGTTAATCATCCCAATAGCTGATATCAGATATTTAAATCTCTGTTCATCAAAAGCTTTTGTAAACAGATCAGCATATTGTTCATCTGTATGAACTTTGACTAGTTTAATTAATCCCTTTTCATAGTTATCTCTTATTAAATGATACCTGATGTTGATGTGTTTGGTCCTTGAGTGCTGCACAGGGTTCTCAGTGATAGAGATAGCACTATTGTTGTCTATGTGGATAGGAGTCTCTTTGAAGTTAAATCCATAGTCCAGCATCTGATTTTGAATCCAAAGCACTTGAGCACAGCAGCTTGCAGCAGCAATGTATTCAGCCTCAGCAGTTGATGCAGACACACAGGATTGTTTCTTGCATTGCCATGAGACAACCCTTCCACCAAGGAATTGACACCCCCAGATGTAGACTTTGCAGTCATGTTGCAACCACCATAATCACTATCTGTATAGCATACAGATTGAAGTTAGGATTCTTTGGATACCATAGACCAAGTGTTGAAGCACCTTTGAGGTATCTTAAAATCCTTTTCACAGTGATTAAGAGAGACATCTTAGGGTTGGCTTGATATCTTGCACAAATACATGTAGCAAACATGATATCAGGCCTGCTAGCTGTAAGATACATAAGAGACCCAATCATAGCCCTGTATAAATGTTCATCTACACACCCCCCTCAAGATCAGGTCCAAGGGAGTGGTTTCTGGCTATGTGTGTCTTAGCAATCTTACAATCAGTCATGTTGAACCTCTTGAGTATGTCTTGACATACTTTGACTGACTTATGAAGATGCCATCTTCAACCTGCTTCACTTGAATTCCTAGAAAGAAATTGAGTTCTCCTATTGACTCATTTCAAATCTGTCTTTCATCAGCTTCTCAAAGTCTTTGCAGAGCTTTGGATTAGTTGAACCAAAGATGATGTCATCTACATATACTTGAACCAGCAATAAGTCATTTCCCTGTCCTTTGATGAAGAGAGTTCCATCTATAGTACCTCTCCTGTATCCATGTTTACAAAGATACTCAGATAGTGTCTCATACCACTTCCTGGGTGCCTGATGCAGCCCATAAAGAGCTTTGTCAAGCTTGCAGACATAATCAGGATGATCAGGATCTACAAAACCAGGTGGATGTTTGACATAAACCTCTTCATCAATCACTCCATATAAGAAAGCACACTTTACATCACTTGAAAACCTTGAAGTTCTTGGATGCAGCAAATGCCAGGAATATCCTAACAGCTTCTAGTCTTGCTACAGGAGCAAAGACATCAGTGTAGTCAATCCTTCTTCTTGTGTGTATCCTTGAACAACTAGTCTTGCCTTGTTCTTGATGATAATTCCTCTATCATCCTTCTTATTCCTAAAAACCCATTTGGTTCAAATGGTAGTCTTCCTATGAGGAAGAGGACAAAGGTTCCAAACTTTCTGCCTTTTGAATTGAAGCAGCTCTTGTTGCATAGCTTCAACCCAACTTCCATCCTTTAGAGCTTCATCAACTTTCTTTGGCTCTATCTGAGATAAGAAACAAGAGTGAAGACAAACATTTGCTTCATGGGTTTGTCCTTTTGTTCTTACCCCTGTGACAACATCTCCAATGATGTTTGTGGTAGGGTGAGACTTGTGAATCCTTAGCTGAGGGATCACAGCAAGTTGCTGAGAAAGATCCAAATTTGAGAAATTTAGATCTGGCCGGAAGATTCACCCTCCACATTATCACACTTATCAAGATTAACTTGATCCAATGAGTGTGTGACATCATTGATGTTGTCATCTATGGTGTGGTTATTAGCATCAAGAAATTCCTGATCACTATCACCACCACCATTGTTGTCTTCTACAATTGAGGTGTCTTTATCTGATTGAGGAGCCTTTGAGCTGGAATTTGAAGGCATACCAGATGTATCAGCTGAATTTGTCAATGTTGTGCTGATAGAGACCTCATTTGCTGAAGTAGTTCCAACTGGAGCTGAAGATGTATGAGTTGAGGGTCTTCCTAGCTCAAATCTTGATCAGGATCACCTGTATTTAATTTTCTGCAGATCCTGAAACATGCTCACAAGATTTGTTAAAACAGTTGGTAACTAAATCAAGATCAAACAGCCAATCAGGACCAGAACCAGCCACACAGGGTGTGTGTTCATTGAAAGTCACATTGGCTGACTCCTCAACAATTCTAGTTCTGAGATTGTATACTCTATAAGCCTTAGCTTGGGAAGAGTATCCAATGAAGTGTCCATCATCTGATTTCTCAGCAAACTTGGCAATTTGATCTTTGGTATTCAAGATGGTGCAGGGACATCCAAATGACCTGAGAAAACCAATGAAAGGTTTACTCTTGTGCCAAAGTTCATTAGGAGTCTTACCATGTGTCTTAACTACTAAAACTCTGTTTTGCACATAGCAAGCAGTATTAACTGCCTCTGCCCAGAAGGTGATGGGCAGTTTAGAGTCAGACAACATAGTTCTTGCAGCTTCAATAAGTGTCCTGTTTCTCCTCTCAGCAACTCCGTTTTACTGAGGAGTCCTGGGAGCACTATATTGTCTTGTAATACCTTTTTCATCACAAAATGTATCAAGGATTTGGTTCTTGAATTCAGTTCCTTGATCACATCTTATGGTTTTGACCTTGTGATCACATTGATTCTCAACTTTTAAGATGAAATTCTTCAGAATCTCAGGGGTTTCATCCTTAGTTCTAAGAAAGAAAACCCAAGTGAATCTTGTAAAATCATCTGTGATCACTAAACAATAAGAGGTCCTTCCTAGACTCATTACACTGGTGGGGCCAAAGAGATCCATATGTAACAAGTGTAGGGGAGTAGTGATGGAGTTCTTTTCCTTAGGCTTGTGAGATACCTTGTGTTGCTTCCCTTTCAGGCATGCAACACAATGATCATCACTTGTAAACTCTTTCTTTGGCATTCCAGTTACCAGATCATGTTTAATTAATTTATTCATGTTCTTAAAGTTTACATGGCACATTCTTTTATGCCATAGGAAAGACTCATCACTATTTGCTTTAGATAGAGAGCATGAAACTTCTCCAGAGGGAGATGTTTCTTGCAAATCCATCTTGTACATGTTCCCTTTCCTTGGGGCTCTGAGCAGGATATGCTCATGAGGAATGACCACACCAGGCTTGAGAACAATGCACTCATGCTCAGTAAAGAGCATGTTATGACTCTGATCACAAAATTGGGATACACTCAAAAGATTGTACCCAAGCTCCTTAACAAAGTTTACCTTCTCAATGCTGAGCTTACCATTTGTGACCTTGCCCCTTCCAAAATGTAACCACCTTCATCTCCTCCAAAAGCAACTGGTCCTCCATCAATTCTCTCAAATTATGGAGTAGAGAGACCTATTGCCTGTCATGTGCCTGGAACAGCCACTGTCAATTATCCAGACATTTCTGCTTGTCTTGAGCTGTTCCTGCATAAAGAAAATGATTAGTTACATTTGAAAACCCAAGCCTTACTTGTGTTGGGCTCACTAAGTGTAATAGAAGGTAATGCAACAGTAATAGATCCTATGGTTGTACTATGGGGATCTTCAGCTGTTGTTGATGGAGAAACTTCAGTCATTTGGTCTTTCTTAGACTTCCACACCACCTTTGGAGTCTTGGACTTTACCTTCAAAACCTTAGAAGCTTTTGGGACTTCACAAGTTTTAATGACTGAACCTTCGGAAGATTCTACAGTCACTGCAGCAGACTTCAGTGCTTCGGAAGAACTCCTTTCTTCCTAGACCAATTTTACTTCCGAAGGTAATTTTCCATTTACCTTCTTCTTTCATTTGTAGCTTCCGAAGGAAACAGACTTTCCTTCCGAAGCTTGAGACTTCTTGAGACTCTTTGAAGTCTTTGTATTGGTCATGTGGATAGTACTTTTAGGATTGTATGGGCAATCCTTAGCAATGTGAGAGGTACTTTCACACATGACACATAACATTTTCTTCTTCAAAGGAGTCTTCTTTTGAGAGCAAGACTGGTTTTGGTCACATTCCTTCTCCACCTTCATCTTGGTAGATGCTGAGACAGTTCTTTTGGGCTGTGAACTGTTCTTGGAGTTTGATGGTCCAGGCTGTGCAGCAGTGGTACACAGCAGCTCAGTCTTCTTCTTTGCACTGAGATGATTTGAACAAGAACCAGGACTCTTAGCTGAGGAGTCTTGGTTGATGTCTTCAGTCCTTACTATTTTGAAACCTGCAGAGATAAAAACTTGTTTCTGCTTAGCATCAAAAGTAGCCTTGATCTCTTGAGCCTTCTTTGCTTTCCTCTTGCTCTTCCTGATCAAGTTCTTTCTCTTGGACTTGGTCATCACAGTAGATTTCTTCTCCTCAGAAGGATAGTGGCCCTTAGAAGAAACCTCTTTTTCACTCTTCTCAGAGGAATTCTTCACTATCACTTCTTCATCATCCTCACTTATAGGATCTATGAGAGGAAGCTCATCTTCACAAGTTCCACACCTAGGAGATCTTATAGACAAGATTGTGTGTGGAGGAGCTATCTCATTTGATCCCAGTCGCTGTCTATTTTTATAACACACTTTGTTGTGCAGGGATGAGGATATCATGTTCTTGAAGGTCTCTTCTTCAAGAACACTCTTCTCTGCCTTGGCTTTGCTGATCACAAGCTCAGCCTGGCACTCAGTTAACTTAGTTATGAGATCCTGTATCTGAGTTCTAAAATCTGTATGTTCATGTTTTAGTACTGAAATGGTTTTCTCCAAGTCCTCTATCTTTAACTTGTAATCATTTTCAGACTTTCTAAAATCAGATTTTAATATGTTTAATGACTCAAGATCATATCTCATCTCTAAGTTGTAGGACTTGTATCTATTTACTTTAGCAATGCATTCAGGAGTACAGAGATGTTCCAATACCTTGGCTTCATCATGGTCAGCCATCAGTGCTTGGTTTGGAGAAGCATCTTCCACCTGAAAGCTCCAGTCAAAGCCTCCCTCTTCAACAGCAACAGCAACATGTTGCTTTGGCTTCTCATTCTGAGGGGCTTTGTCAGTGTAGTTTGGTTCTGGGTTGTGTTTGGCCCCCATTTGTTTTAGGTGCCTTACACTCCCTAGCAAAGTGGCCCATAAGGTTACAGTTGTAACACTTAACTTTGCTTTTATCCAGCCCAAACTTTCCACTTGTAGCATTGCTTGGAAATCTTCTTCCTGTTCTCTTGTAGAACTTCTTGGCTCTGTGAGTGAGGAGAGCCATCTGCTGAACTATCTCCATGTATTCCAGGTCATCTGGATGGATATAGTCCAGGTCTTCAAGAGTGAAGAGATAATTCCCACAGCTTTCATCAGTAGACACAAAGGCTTGAGAAGAACTTGTCTCTTGGAATGGGCTTCCTTGAGTAAAGTTCTCCCTTGGTGTCTCCGGGAAGGTGATGAAAGGACCCTTTTGTGAGTTGTAAGGGTAGCATATGAGATGATGTTGGGGTTCTATGCTGTCCCTTTCAACCACATGAAGGGCTTAACCCATTTGATTGTTGGAGTTGCCTGATGAACCTTGCATGTTCATCTCCATATGGTATCCACTGAGAATCCCATACAACCCTGTCAGAGTAAGAGTTTTAAGATTCTCAGTCCTCTTGATCACCACACAATAGTGTGTCTATTGCCTAGGAAGTGAGGACATGAACTTCCTTACAATGTCCCTGTTCTAAAGAGGAACTCCTCCATCCACTAGGGTATCCACTATCTCTACATACCTGAAGTATTGTTGAGTCATGGTTTCACCTGCTTTAAAGGTGAAGTTTTCAAACTGCTGCTTCAGAAGATCCTTCTTGTTCTCCTTGGCTTCAGAGGAGCCTTCATACATCAGCTTCAGTGCATCCCACAGCTGTTTAGCTGTTTTGCACTTCTTAAAACCTCTGTATACAGAGTTTGGGAGAACAATCTGAAGAGCAGTCATGGCCTTCCTATCAATCTCTACTCTTTTTCTATCTTCATCTGAGTAGTTGGCCACATCTTTTGGAATCATACCAGCACCAGTAGCAGAGGGAGTGCCGGGTATGAAAGGTCCATTCTCAACAGATTCCCACATTCTTGAATCAAGAGACCTGATGAAACCTTCCATTCTCATACACCAGGTGTCAAAATCATCAAGAGTGATCAGTGGGGATTTGTTCATGGTTCCAGTCTCCATATCAGTCTTTGAGATGGATGCCATTTGGAGAGTTTAGTTTTTGTGTGTCTGAGGGATCTTAAGATGGTGAGATCTTATATCAAGAGCCTGGAAAGCTCTGATACCAATTGCAGGACCGTTTAAGGGCTTAAGCAAATTACAACACAACAACACAATGAGGAGAGCAACTAAAATTTGATCAAACAATGAACTGGATTAACCAAGGTGATACAAAGAACACAAGTAAAGTAAAGAGACAGAACAAGAGAGTTGGGTTTCAAGGAGGCAGTATATTGCTTTCTCAAGTTCTTTTACAAGTGTTACAAAGCAAAAAGAAAGATACAAGAACTTGAAATACTTATACTACAACCTACAGCCGGCTATACTTTGAAAGCCAGTTGGATACAATTGACTAGACACTAACAAAATCAATTGTAGGATCAAAAGGCATATCTGCCTTTTGACCATGTGACTATGACATGCCATACCTCACATCCTTATATATTACAAAAAGGATAAAGTACATAAAGTAGAAAGTTACAGACTCAAGACCTCAATGTACAGTTACCAAAAGCATGGACCTTTTCACCAACTCATGTAAGTTGGTGACTTTACAGAGATGCAGCGGAAAGGTGCTTTATGGAACAGTACATTAGATAAAGCATGTGTACTAAAAGTCTTCGGAAGAAATCTGTCTTCATAGGATGAAGCTTCGGAAGACTTTGTCTCTGAGGCTTCGGAAGACTTCATGTTTGGCTTCGGAAGATATTGGTCTTGGCTTTGGAAGATTTTACACTTAGAGTATTTTCTAATGCATTGTGTAAAACTTCCGAAGCATTCTATACTTCAGTACTTAGTGCATGTTGCAGAGACACTTTGGATGTTTCGGGTTGCATCAGACTTAAGGAATCCTTACAAACTCCCCCTAGGCTGATGCTACCAAAACACTTAGAAGAACTTCAGATGTTGGTGGTCTTCATCTCACCTATCCTCCAGCTCACCTATGCAAGTGGGTGATGCTACCAAAAAGGGGGAGAAAGTTATTACAACCACAGAACCTGGGAGTTCTTCACCGAGAATGGACATAGAGGACTCACCATCCTCACTTGCTGTTGTGTATTCTCAGCAACTTCCTCAAGTTCACATTAATGTGGACTCTATAGACTCAATCATCAGGAGTCTCTTTGAGGAAGGTGTACCAAGGGCTGTCTCATTTCCACCACAAGGAACTGCCAACTACACCATAAGGTGGAGGTATGATGCTGATAGAAGAGCCCTTATCCTTCACAAAGTTCAAGGGCAACAAGAAGTGTTTGATTTCCAAAGCCTGAACTTCTATGAAAGATTAGATTTAGTCAATATGCCACTTGTCAATCCAAGCAATTCAAGACAAGCTGACAGGTTGGCTCAAAGAATCCAAGATAGAATCCTTGCAGAGTTCACTCTAAGAAGGAGACTTAGGAAATCAGGCAATGTCATCGGTCAACTGGATGTTGAGGTGGACCCTAAGATTAGTTTCATAGGGGAAACATTGACTGAAGGCCCAGTGGCAGAACCTGAGACCCCTGTCTCATCATCAACAACTGCTGCAGAGGTTCAAACTCCTTCTGAGACATCTGCTGGTGAAGGTGTCTCTCAGCCTCTCTCTGGCCAGAGCATGGAAGCTACACCAAGCAATAAAGGCCAAGCCTCTATCCACCCAGAGTCACAAAGGTCTGTTGGTGACAAAGGGAAAAGGATAATGACTCCTGAGAAAATTGAGGAGGAAGAAAGAGAGAAGAAAAGGAAGCTAAGGGGAGAAAGTTCCTCTAGGTCATCAAGCTTTATGCAAGCTGCAATCAGGGCTGCCCCCAGACCAAATACTCAAGATGATGAGTTAAGGGCAGTCAGGATTACTTATTTACAGACCAGGAACTATGATATTGATGAAATCATCTCCCTCCCCTTAGAAGAACTGAATGAACTGGCTGACATGGAAGTGTCAAGAGAGATGAAGGAGAAAGAGGATGCAAGGCTACTTCTCCAATTCAAAGAGGAGAAGAGACAGAAAAGACTCTACAAGCATGCTCCCACTCTCTCTCCAGTTCAAGAAAGTCCTGCACAGAAGATGTGGCTCCACAAAAACCTCAGGTAGATAAAGAAGAAGATAGGATCAAGATGATCAACTACCTGAGTGCCACAGGCTTCTATCAGACAGATGCACTTCTTCCCCTGTCCTATGACTTCATTGAGTTTGAGTACCTAAAGCAACTTGAGCTTGAGCTAGTCAAAGAAAGAAAGACAACCAAAAGGAAGCTAAAGGAAGAAGCTGCAAAGTCAAGAGCCATCATCCAAAAGAGTGTAAAGAAGTCTGCTGACAGACAAAGGATGATGAGCTTCTTGAAGCTATATGGATTCTCCGGAAGGAGACTTGGCCCTATGTCTCTATCCACAATGGATGAGCATATAAGGGTGATCAAGCAGAAGATTAAGAGTGGTGAACTGATTGACTTACACTCTCTTCCAAGTCAAGTCCCACCTGAAGTGGAGGTCAAGTTTGAACAACCTGAGACACCTCAACCAGAACCTCCAGCTGAGCCTCAGCAAGCTTTATCTTCTGATCCAAGGCAGGGTCAAACTCCCTCTCCTTCTGAACCTGTGAAGGATGAACACTCAACTGAGAAAGACAATGATGATCAACAAGGTGCTGCAGACCAGTCTTCTCAGTTAAAGTCATCTAAGAGGAAGAAGAGAATGGCTTCTAAACCAAAGACAAAGAAGAAGAAGCCTAAGTTATCTACCTCTACACCTCAGGCTGAATCAGATCAACCTAAGGAAGTGCATGATGAGGCAGCCCAATCAACTCCTATGCAAGTGGCTCCTCTAACAACTGAGACACCCATCTTGTCCTGGACTTACTCTACCAATCCAGAAAGATGGCATGTAATCAGAGATCAAGGTTATGAGAATGTCTACTCCTGGCAAGACATAATCAACTTACCTCTGCATGATCTCTTTGAGATGAGAAGATACTATGAAAGTCTTGATGATCCTGACCATCTAATGAAGAAAGGAATGGTCATGATTTTACTGAAGACCACCAACATCTGAAGATCTTCTAAGTGTTTTGGTGCATCAGCCTAGGGGAGTTTGTAAGGATCCTTAAGTCTGATGCCAACCCAAAACATCCAAAGTGTCTCTGCACATGCACTAAGTACTGAAGTATAGAACGCTTCGGAAGTTTTACACAATGCATTAGAAAATACTCTAACTGTAAAATCTTCCGAAGCCAAAACCAATATCTTCCGAAGCCAAACATGAAGTCTTCCGAAGCCTCAGAGACAAAGTCTTCCGAAGCTTCATCATATGAAGACAGATTTCTTCCGAAGACTTTTAGTACACATGCTTTATCTGATGTACTGTTTCCATAAAGCACCTTTCCGCTGCATCTCTGTAAAGTCACCAACTTTACATGAGTTGGTGAAAAGGTCCATGCTTTTGGTAACTGTACATTGAGGTCTTGAGTCTGTAACTTCTACTGTATGCACTTTATCCTTTTTTGTAATATTAAGGAATGTGAGCTATGGCATTCATAGTCACAAGGTCAAAAGGCAGATATGCCTTTTGATCCTACAATTGATTTTGTTAGTGTCTAGTCAATTGTATCCAGCTAGCTTTCAAAGTATAGACAGCTGTAGGTTGTAGTATAAGTATTTCATGTTCTTGTATCTTTTTTTATGCTTTGTAACACTTGTAAAACAACTTGAGAAAGCAATATACTGCCATCCTCCTTGAAACCCAACTCTCTGTTCTGTCTCTTTACTTTACTTTGTTCTTGTATCACCTTGGTTAATCCAGTTCACTGTTTGATCAAAGTTTAGTTGCTCTCCTCATTGTGTTGTTGTGTTGTAATTTTGCTTAAGGCCCTTAAACGGTCCTGCAATTGGTATCAGAGCTTCCAGGCTCTTGATAAGACTCACCATCTTAAGATCCCTCACACACACAAAAACTAAACTCTCCAATGGCATCCATCTCAAAGACTGATATGGAGATGGAACCATGAACAATCCCCACTGATCCTCTTGCAGGACCGTTTAAGGGCTTAAGAAATTACAACACAATAAACACATGAGGAGAGCAACTAAACTTTGATCAAACTGAAACTGGATTAACCAAGGTGATACAAAGAACACAAAAAGTAAAGAGACAGAACAGAGAGTTGGGTTTCAAGGAGGCAGGTATATTGCTTTCTCAAGTTCTTTTACAAGTGTTACAAAGCATAAAGAAAGATACAAAACTTGAAATACTTATACTACAACCTACAGCCGGCTATACTTTGAAAGCCAGCTGGATACAATTGACTAGACACTAACAAAATCAATTGTAGGATAAAAAGCATATCTCCTTTTGACCTTGTGACTATGACATGCCATAGCTCACATCCTTATATATTACAAAAAGATAAAGTACAAAAGTAGAAAGTTACACTCAAGACCTCAATGTACAGTTCCAAAAGCATGGACCTTTTCACCAACTCATGTAAGTTGGTGACTTTACAGAGATGCAGCGGAAAGGTGCTTTATGGAACAGTACATCAAATAAACCATGTGTACTAAAAGTTTTCGGATGAAATCTGTCTTCATAGGATGAAGCTTCGGAAGACTTTGTCTCTGAGGCTTCGGAAGACTTCATGTTTGGCTTCGGAAGATATTGGTATTGGCTTCGGAAGATTTTACACATAGAGTATTTTCTAATGCATTGTTGTAAAACTCCGAAGCATTCTATACTTCAGTACTTAGTGCATGTTGCAGAGACACTTTGAATGTTTTGGGTTGCATCAGACTTAAGGAATCCTTACACTAAGTTTGATCGAATTAGAAAATTTGCAAGAATTTTTATAGAGTTTGATTTTCTGTTGCTTCCGGTGAATTAATTTGAGATTCGTCTTGTTTCAAACTGAGTTGTTAAGTTTTGAGCTAGATCTGTTAAAATTTCATTGAACCTGTTTGAATCGGTGAAAATGGCTACATCAATCAATGATCCTCACAATACTGGCTCCTCAACAAAGCCTCCGATGCTTGTTAGGAGTGAGTATAACATATGGCAACGCCGAATGCTCCATCACCTGTCTGTCAACAGTTCAGGTTGTTGGAAATCTGTGGTTCATGGACCATATAAGCCTATGGTGAGTAATCTGGAAACCAATGGGATGGTTCAGAAGAAGAAAGAGCAATACTTAGATGAAGATCTGAAACTGTTTGAAATTGATGCTAAAGCCCATGGAATTCTGGCCATGGCACTGCCTAATGAAATCTATTCTGGACTTATGCATCATGGAACTGCTCATGATCTCTGGGTTGCTCTGAAAGAACAATTTGGAGGAACTGATGAGGTCTTGGCAAACAATAGAGAGATCCTTGCCCAGCAATATGAGACATTCTCTCATAGAAAGGGTGAGTCACTGACTCAACAGTTTGAGCGATTTTCCTGTTTGATATCTGAGCTGAAAATGGTTAAACATGAATATACAAATAGTCAGATGAACAACAGATTCCTCAGATCCCTGCCTGAGAGATGGGACACATATACTATTTTCCTACGCTCCACTACAAATCTGGACAATCTATCTCTCCCCTAACTTCATGGGAAACTGTTAACATTTGAAAGAGAGATAGAACTGTTGGTGTTGATAGTAATTCAGGGTGTAGTCGTGATAATTTGTGCTTTTTGATGGATGATTTGAAAGGAATTGCTGATGATGATCTGGAAGAGATGGATATTTTGAGCCAAATGGCATTAATCAATATCAGATCTCAAAAATTTTACAAAAGGACAGGTAGAAAGTTTCCTGGTCTCTCTGGAAAAACCAAAGTTGGTTTTGACAAGAGCAAGTTGAGGTGTCACAAGTGCCATAGACTTGGACATTTTGCAAGAGAGTGTAGATCATCTGGATCTAACTCTTCTGACCCTTTTGACCTTTCCAAGCAATAGCTCACAAAACAAAGGCAACATTAATCATCTCCTGCATATTTGTCCCTCAAGGTCCAATGCCATATCCTTATCCCTGTTTTTACATGCCTCAGTCCAGTCAGGTTCCAGTACCCATAGCTCAACAACCACATGCCCTACCTGATCCTCAACCATCTCAATCAAATTAACAATCTCAATCTTAATCACATCAAAGTTTTTTCACACCTGAAGTTGTTGCCTGGAGTAGCTTACCAGATGATCTTTCTGGTTATCCTGAACAATTGTTTTCTGGTGCTGGTCAATATGGTGGTGAAAATCCTTTTGGAAATCTTGCTCTTATGGCCCTGGAGCCTACTGATGGTTCATGCTCAAATGCCTCATCATCGTAGGTACCACAGGTATCTTCTGAGGTAAGGCCAAGTTGTGTTCTGGTCATGCATAGCTCTTTTGTCTCAATTAGAGAAGCAAATGTAGCTTTAATTAATCAAAATCTTGACCTAGAGAAAGTGATTTCAAAAAGAAAATCTGAGTTTGAGGTCTTTCTTCCATGACAAAGAGGATGAGATTAAGAACAATTAAAATGCCAAATCACTAATGAAAAGGCAATGGTAGAGGTCATTTTAGAGAATCATAAGAATCTCAAAGAAACACTTGCAGCTACTCAAGTAAAGTGTGAACGCTAGGTTACATCCTGCAAGGGGTTTGAAATGATTCTCAGCAAGCAAACAGCTTCAAATGTGAAGTTTGGGATTGGTTATAATCACACTGTACCTCCTACAGATTTTACTCCCAAGATAGAAGTAAAATCTGAAGGTGAAAGCAATTCCCAAACCACATCATCATGTGTCTCATCCTCAAGTGATAATCCAAAATCAGAGGATGAAGTCAGTATTAGTACCTCAGCTAATCAATCTGCTGATGGTCTCACTGCTGATAAACACATGATCAAAGAAAAACTGAGCACTTCAGGTGTTGTCCTACAAAGTATTCAAAGTACTGAAGGGCAAGTAACAACACCTGAAGAGCATTTCAAACTAAATGAAAACAAACATGTGCTGAAGAGTCTATCAGGAAATCCAAAAGTACTGATAGAAAACTTCTGAAGAACAAATCTTCAGTTGTTACAAATCCTTTAGTACTTAACATAAGTACTGAGAGGAAAAAAGTACTGAAGAACACACCTTCAGTAGTTTCATCTTCTTCAGCAGTTAAACAACAGATAATGAAGAAAAAGCCATGTGAAATATGTGGTCGATTCAATCATCTCACTGATGAATGTTGGTACAAAAAGGGTTCCAAATTCAACAAAGATAAAATCATTAAAAAGAAAATTAATAAAATGAAAGATGAATTTAAAACCAAGTTTGTATCACAAACATCTCAATCTGATAACCCAAAATTCTTACAAAAATTTAAAAAGAAGGAAGGGGTTTATCATAAAACAGCTGAAAGTATTCCTCATGGAATATCAAAACACCAGACTAAGTCTGTGTCTTTCAAAAAGGAGGACATGGTGAGTCACAGGAACAAATCAAAAACAAGTACTGATGTGTCTGCTGAACTGAAGGCTTTAACAACCAATCAGACACAACTTGTTATGATGGTTCAACATCTGTTGGGGAGAGTTAACCAAATAGATGTACCTGTGATTAAACCACTGAAAAGGAAAACTAAGCCAAAATCAAAGGAATCCTTTTCAGCACCATCTCCACCTTCAAAGGCTGTTAATCATGACAAATCAGTTAGTATAAAATCTGTTGATGAGAACAGACCCAAAACCAAAATGGTTTGGGTCTCAAAAGCTAACTAGTTTCTTTTGTCAAATGCAGGGTTCTTCAGCATGCCATAGAAGCATCTGGTATGTGGACAGTGGAGGATCTATGCATATGACAGGGAGCAGTTCTCTTCTTCATGACTACTCTCAAGGAAAGAAGGGATTTGTATCTTTTGGTAATGATGCTAAGGGTTACATCATCAGCAAAGGCTTTGTGTCAAATGGTGAGATAAGATTTGATGATGTTAACCATGTGGAGAATCTCAAGTATAACTTGTTGAGTGTCATTCAAATGTGTGATAAAGGGCATGTTGCACTTTTCACCAGCCAGAACTGTCGGATTCTGTCTTCCAATGTTTTGAGAATGATTGACAAGATATTGGATGAATATACTCTCCTAAAGGCCAACAGGATTTGAAGAGTATATGCCTTAGACTTATCAAAGAAAATTGATCTAAAAGGCCATCCATGTCTGTTCTCCAAGGCCTCTCCTCAGGAATCTGAACTATGGCACAGAAGGCTTGGTCATGTGAATCTTAAAAACATGAACCAGCTTATCCATCATGGTTTAGTGAGAGGTCTGCCATTAAAGGAGTTCAAATGTGATGACAACTGTTCTGCTTGTTTAAAAGGAAAGCAACAAAAAGTATCATTCCCTCCAATAGAAGAACCAAAGTCCACTGCCTGCTTGCAATTACTGCATATGGATCTTTTTGGTCCAGTAAGAGTGATGAGCATGGCAAAGAAAAAATACTGGCTGGTAATTGTGGATGATTATTCCGGATTTGTATGGACCTTCTTCTTACATTCAAAAGATGAGGCTATTCAAATCATCATCTACTTTGTGTTGTATGTGGAAAAGCAGTACTCCCTTCTAGTCAAGTGTGTGAGGAGTGATAATGGCACAGAATTTAGAAACCACACACTTGATGAATTTTATTTATCTAAGGGAATCAAGAGTCATTATAGCATTCCAAGATCTCCTAAACAAAATGGAGTGGTGGAGAGAAAGAACAGGACCCTTATTGAAGCCGCAAGCACAATGTTGGCTGATTCTGGTTTGCCACTAACCTTTTGGGCTGAAGCTGTCAACACAGCTTGCTATGTGCAAAATAGAGTGTTAGTAAATCAGAGGTTGATTAAGACTCCTTATGAGATGTTACATCATTTGGCCCCTCTGATTTCCTTTTTTAGAGCATTTGGGGTGTCCCTGTTGCATTCTTAACACAAAGAATCCACTTCAGAAGTTTGAATCAAAGGTGGATGCAGGGTACTTTGTTGGGTATTCATCTACTTGCAAGGCATACAGAGTTTTTAATTGCAGAACAAAGATAGTTGAAGAAACCTTGAATGTAAAGTTTAATAAATCTCTAAAGGACAAAATCCCACAAAACCCTGTGGAGTTATTTGATTTGGACATACTGCAATATGTTCCTTATCAGTCTCCAGCTGTTGCAGATTCTGAGAATCCATCATCTCCTGCAACTAGTCATCCATCTGGTGGTATAAATGCAAGGTTTAGTGATCACCTGCCTGAGTCTACTAAACTTGATGTTCCTGTAGCTTCAGCAGTTCCATCCACAACAAATGCTTATGAGCTTGCAGATATATTTACTAAGCCTTTGGACAGTGCAACTTTCCAAAATCTAGTGCTAAGGCTTGGTATGCTGCAGCTAGAATGATTTGACAACTACTGATGATCTCAGTTCACAAGTACTGATGAGCATTAGTATACAGCTGTCAAAAATAAGTACTGATAAGTTATTTTATCTTCAGCAGTTTTCATAACTACTGAAGACTAAATTACTTAAAAGTACTGAAGTACTTTATTTATTGAAAAGTACTATATAGTTACAACTACTGATGTGGTTACAACTACTGATGTCTGTTCTAACAGATAAGTACTGATGACCAATGAAACATCTGAAAATCAGATAGTCTGCTGAGTAAGTGTTAAGGTCAATGAAACAACTGAGATCTGTGAATTGACGACAACAACTGATGAGAAATTTTACTCTTCAATTGTTTCAAACAACTGCTGTTTCATTTCAAAACAACTGAAGCCAAAACCAAGTCTTCAGTAGTTTCAAACTACTGATGACTAACACCAAGTCTTCAGTTGTTTACAACATCTGAAAGTTAAAACCATGTCTTCAGTCGTTTTCTAACAACTGATGACTAACACCAAAACTTTCAATTGTTTTCTTTCAGCCGTTTCATAACCTATAAATACCTAAACCTAACTTCATAACCTATAAATACCTATACCTACAAACTTTTCATAAGTCGTTTTCCGAACTTTCATCTTCCATTAATGCCGACCATGCAAATCAAACCACGACACAACTGTGTTGCCTACCTCACAAAATCGGCCTTTTGGACTAAGTTTGATGCTGCCATTGATCTGATGGTTGATTCCCCGTATCAAACTGCTTTTCTTCTGAATCCAACCATCTATCCCGATACCCTTCGCCAATTCTGAACAAATGTCACTGTCCATACTGGTGAGAATGATGTCGCGATCACTCTCTAGTCGTTTGTAAACCAGAAGAAGGTGGTCATCACTCCTGCTATCATTCGCCAAACCCTAGATCTGAATGATGCCACCTTTGTCACCAAATACCCAAAAGGCACCAGTGATCTATCATTCATCAACCATGGGTATGAGGGCGACCTAAGTGCTACCACCATTCTGAAGAAGCACTTCCATGATGCTGAACGCCTAATCTTTCATATGATCAATGTCTGCCTTGCCCACGAAACCTCTTCATGAGATCAAATGTCATCAAGGTGGCAGCAGGTATTGTATTCTATCCTTGAACGCCAATGCTTAAATTTTTCTGAAATTATATTTTTGGAATTAAAAGATCTGGCAATGAAACATGTGGCTAACAGATGGATATTATATCTAGGGTTTCTTATGGCCATAATCATCAATCAATTAAAATCTGATGGTCCTGTTGGCCTTGGAGTCCCTGCTATGGTAGTTTTGCCTGAGGTATACTCCAGGCACAACTCTGACCCACAACTCAAAGAGGCTGCCAAACTGCTAAAACCCAAGCAGAGGGAACCCACAGCCTCATCCTCCAGATCCAAAGTCCCTTCCAAACCACAATCCAAACAAACCAAAAAAGGCTACTCAGGGAGTTGAGTCCCCTGATGATGCCCCTGCAACACAAAGGCAGGATGAAACTACTGGTAGTAATCCCCCTGTAGTTTCCAAGACTCTACCAGCTGAAACCGCTCAGGTATCCTTTCAACAGGATCCTGATGCAACCAAAAATGGGGAAACCACATTACTGGAATCTCTCTCACTTGAGAAGATTGCCACTGAAGAGCACCATTCACCCCAGGTGCAATCTTCTTCACACTTATCTCCCACTGAAACCACCCCTACAAACCCAACTGTGGTTTTTGCACAAGTGCTGACTCAACTACATTCCTCTACCCCTCCCCAGAAACCTATTACCAGTAGGAAAACCTCAACAGTTGAGGGAGAGGATTATAATGTGGCTGATAACCCACAACACACGGATTACAGAGTTCAATCTCCCCGTGTAGTGGAGGAGATTCGAACATCTGGTGAGGCTGCCTCTTCTCCTATTTCAGCACATGAACAGGATGACGGTGGTATCATCTCTAAGACCTCACCAGATGCAACTACCAATGAAGGACATAATCCTGAGGCAGGAAGTCCCCAGTTCCAAGAAATAGGGGCACATGTGAATACTAATCTACACTCAGCACATGTTCATCCTGATTTAAACACGAGGTCAGATGATTCAGCAAAGACTGATGATGACCTGGGCTTTTTCTTCGATGTTCTAGCCCACAACACCATTCTTGAGGCAGAGGTATGCAGACTACAAGAACTGCTTGCCAAATTGTCTCAAGAATCAAGTCCATCTGCCCAAATTCACCCACAGATGGCAGCTTCTTCTGAAGCTCTCCCAAACACTGAGCCACTTCCAACAACTGTGCCACCAGCCTCTGATTAAGGCACCATTTCTCAGGGATAGAACCCCTCTGAGCAAATGGTTGCTGCCTTTCAATCCTCCTTACCTCTCATCACTTCCATCATCACTAACATTGTGCATCAAGCTATTGATGAGAGGCTTTCCTCAAATTTTCAAACCTTAGTTGATAATGCTGTTTCTAAGAGACTTTCTGACATTCAAACCCCTGAACCCAATGCAACCAAAAAGGGGGAGTCTAAGTCAGTGAAAGCAGACAAAAGAAAAAGAGTTGATGAGCAACATAGCATATCTATGGATAAGATCATTGATCAACTCTTCAGACAAGGTTTTGACACAGCCAAACTTGACTCTGAAATTAGAAGGCTAGAGATTCAAGAGATTGAGCATAGATGGGCAAGTTGTAATGAGAAAGAAAGGGAAAGGCTAGAAGCTATGATAAGATTCATATCAAAGCATTTGGGAAGATCAATCATTGAAGTGAAGTCATGGTCCAGAGACGGTATTTTGGAGATAACCACCAGAATCTGTTCTTCTGAAGTATTCAAAAAAGGATTGATCATAGAAGCTCTTAATGAAGCTGGTGCTGGGAAAAGGTCTGATATGACAAAGTTATCCAAAGCCTCACTCACAACCAAGATGCTAGAGCAGCCTGTACAATCTCCCACCAAAACAACCAACTTTACAACCCTCAAAACGAACTCCTTTACCCAAGAAACCTACTAAAAAAAACTACCAATGATGCACCCAAGAGAAAGAGAAGGGTGTTGAGGATGGAAGAAGAAGAAGATGATGATGAGGATGATAGTCTGCCAATCTCTGCTGTTCTTAAAACAAAGATGCCTGAGCCCAGAAGTCAACCAACAACAATCACACCTGCTATGAAGAAACATGCTCAGAGGTTGTATGCTCTCAGATTCACATTTCAATATCAGAAAGAGAGAGTGAGAATTTGGCCTGACCCCAGAGTAAGTGACAGAATTCATTAAAAGAATATTCCAAGTCGATACAATGGCCAAGTAAAGAAGACTGTAGATGCTGTGATAATGCTGGCCATTGTAGTGTCACCCTGGGAAATCCTTGATGACTTCAAGAGAGCTTACAAGTCTAAGATGACTACACAAACTTTACTAGAAAACAAAATGGTGAAGAAGGGGTTGATCTACAAGAAGCTTGAAGAAATAAGAAGAAATGAGCTCCAGTTGTAACTTGAAGGTACTCATCCTGATGAGTTTGCATATAGAGAAATAACTACTGTGGAGCTAAAGAATGGAAAGAATGTTAAATACTTATCAGAGTACTATGGGCCTGAGTTCTTCTTTGAAAGTGAAGCTGAAGAACTCACAATGGAAGAACAAGTTGTATTACTTGAGGCCTATGTTAGAGAGTCTTACAGACTCATCATTGGGAAGTAGGTCTCATGAATGGGGTAACAGCTCCGTGTCCAATTCCCTAAGACAGAGTTCCCATTCATCCTTTGCCAATCAAACTTTCTGAAACATCTTCCCTGGCCTGGGCTTAATTTGGTGATTTCTGAGCTGATCCAGAAAATGTTTCTGCCAATTAGTGAGACTTCAATAATCTTAAAGGTTTTGGCTGCATTGGTTCAGGGGGAGTTTGGTGACCAAAAGAACCAATGAGCCAGATCATAAAAACCATTAAGTCCCACAGACATCATAACAACTAAAGTGATCTACAACAGCTGAAGACAAAGTCTTGAAGATAAAGTCTGAAGACAACTGCTGAAGACAAAGTCTGAAGACAATGTCTGAGGACAAAGTCTGAAGACAAAGTCTAAAGACAACAGCTGAAGACAAAGTCTGAAGACAAAGTCTAAAGACAACTGCTGAAGACAAAGTCTGAAGACCAAGTTCTCAGAAGTTGTCACAACAGCTGAAGTAGTTCTTTTCAGTAGTTGTGATGGTTTACTTTTCAGTAGTTTTATTTTATGTAAAACATCTGAAGTTCTTACACTTCAGATGTTATAACTTCAGTAGTTGTAATTTTAGCTTGTACTTGGCTTTTTGTGAAGGTGTCCTCAGTTGTTGTGGACATCTTCAGTAGTTTAGTCTACTTTCAGTTGTTTGTATAAATAAGTTAGATGTCACTATCAAGTGACATCAGCTGATGTCACATTCCTTTATAAAAGGAATGTTGACCTAATTGCTTTTGCGGAGAAGCTGGTGCGTGAATGAAAATATTCTCTTTGCAAAAAACTGTCTCTCTCTATAATCGTCACTGTTTGATTGAATATTCATATTATACTTGCTTAAATTTCGTCTAATTCTTGTTCTATTCCACTGCAAATCTTAATCTAATTGATCAAACTAGATCCCGATCCTTTCATTCTCTCTCTCCTCCTCCTCAATCTCCTCAGGAGTTAGAATCCTTTTCCCTTTATCAGCCACAAACCTTTGTTACATAGGGTGGAGAGAGCTTTGGCCTTCATTGTTTGGTGTAGCATCCAAGCTCTGGCTAGAGACAGGTTGTGAGACACCTTTACCAGCAGGTGTTTCACTGAGTGAATGAATTTATGAAGCAGTTGTTGGTGTGACAGGGCTCTCAGGCTCTATCACTAGGCCTTTAGCCAAGGTTTTCCCTTTGAAGCTAATCTCAGGGTCTGCCTCAACATCCAGTTGACCAATAACATTACCTGATTGCCTTTGTCTCATTCTAAGACTGAACTCTTCAGTCATTCTGTTTTGGATCGTGAGTGGTAACCCGTCAGCTTGTCTAGATTGACTTGGGTTGACAAGTGGCATGTTGATCAGGTCAAGACCTTCATAGCAGTTCAAGGTCCAAAAATTGAACATCTCTTGCTTCCTTTGAACTCTTTGAAAAATGAGGGCTCTTCTATCAGCATCATACCTCCACCCAATAATGTAGTTTGAAGTTCCTTGAGGTGGGGATGATATAGCCCTTGGAATGCCTTCCTCAAAGAGACTCATAATGACAGAGTCTATAATGTCCACATCAATGTGAACTTGAGGAAGTTGTTGAGTATGCACAATTGCAAGTGAGGATGTTGAGTCCTCAATGTCCATACTCCCTAAAGAACTCCTAGGTTCTGTAACTGTAATGGCTTTCTCCCCCTTTTTGATAGCATCACCCTCTTGCATAGGTGAGCTAGGAGTTAGGTCAATCACATTAACAGGTTCTTGTGTTCCTGGTTGAGCTCTCCTTAAAGGTCTCCCAGCAAGTTTTTCCTTGAGATAAGATATCTCAAGTTGCTGATCATTGACCCTATTGTGCAGGGTAGTCACCTGAGATTCAAGGTGACTAACCTTAGAGACTAAATAGGAGCATGTTTTTGACAGTTTTTGCACCTTTAGTCTCAAATTCCCTTCATCTTCATCAGAAGAATCATTGGGGGATGAGATGATTGGACCAAAGTCCTTTCTCTCACCACCAGCTTCAGGTTCTTGACTGCTGGATTTTATCTGCACATTGACAGCCTCAGTTGAGGTGTCAATGGGCTGAGTTGCCATGGTTGAGGTCTTAATGATGTAATCACTTGCAGGTGATAAAATAGACAACTTAGGACACACAGGTTTTAGAAATAATATGATTAAGTTTTAAGAAAAGCTATTCAAAGTTAATCTTCCCAATAGCTGATACAAGATATTTAAATCTCTGCTCATCAAAAGCTTTGGTGAACAAATCAACATATTGTTTATTTGTATTAATTTTGACTAGTTTTATTAATCCCTTTTCAAAGTTATCTCTAATCAAATGATACCTGATATTGATATGCTTTGTCCTTGAGTGTTGCACAGGAATTTCTGTGATTGAGATATCACTGTTGTTGTCTATGTGGATGGGAGTCTCCTTGAAGTTGAATCCATAATCCAGCATCTGATTTTGAATCCAAAGCACTTGAGCACGACAGCTTGCAGCAGCAATGAATTCAACCTCAGTAGTTGATGCAGACACACAGGATTGTTTCTTACATTACAAAGAGACTACTCTTCCACCATGAAATTGACATCCCCCTGATGTAGACTTTGCAGTCATGTTCCATCCACCATAATCACTATCTTTGGGATGTCTTAAACTTCTTTTGACAGTGACCAGGTGTGACATTTTGGGGTTGGCTTGATATCTACAAATTCATGTAGCAAACATGATATCTAGCCTGCTAGCTATGAGGTACATAAGAGACCCAATCATTGCCCTGTAGAGATGCTCATCAACACACTCCCCCTCAAGATCAGGTCCAAGGGAGTGATTTCTAGCTATGGGTGTCTTAGCAACCTTACAATCAGTCATGTTGAACCTTTTAAGTATGTCTTGTACGTACTTTGACTGGCTTATGAAGATGCCATTGTCAACTTGCTTCACTAGAATTCCTAGAAAGAAATTGAGTTCCCCCATGGCACTCATTTCAAACCTGTCCTTCATCAGCTTCTCAAAGTCTTTGTAGAGTTTTGGATTAGTTGACACAAAGATAATGTCATCTACATATACTTGAACTCGCATTATGTCATTTTCTGTTCCTTTGATGAAGAGAGTTCCATCTATAGTACCCCATTTGTAGCCATGTTGACAGAGATACTGAGATAGAGTCTCATACAACTTCCTTGGTGCTTGGTGCAGCCCATAAAGAGCTTTATCAAGCCTGCAGACATAATCAGGTTGATCAGGATCTGCAAACCCAGGTGGTTGTCTGACATACACCTCTTCGTCACTCACCCCATAAAGAAAAGCACACTTGATATGAAGTTGGTAGACCTTGAAGTTCTTAGATGCAGCAAAAGCTAGGAATATCCTAACAGCTTCAAGTCTTGCTACAGGAGCAAAGACATCAGTGTAGTCAATTCCTTCTTCTTGAGTATACCCTTGGACAACTAGTCTTGCCTTGATCTTGATGACAAGTCCTTTATCATCCTTCTTATTCTTGAAAACCCATTTGGTTCATATGGTAGTCTTCCCTTGAAGAAGAGGACATAGGTTCCAAACCTTTTGCCTTTTGAATTGAAGCAACTTCTCTTGCATATCTTCAACCCAACTTCCATCCTTTAGTGCCTCATCAATTTTCTTTGGCTCTATCTGGGACAAGAAACAAAAGTGTAGACAAACATTTGCTTCATGGGTTTGTCCTCTTTTTCTCACCCCTAAATCAACATCTCCAATGATGTTTGTGGTAGGATGAAACTTATGGATCCTCAGCTGAGGGATCACAGCAAGTTGCTTAGACAGATCTAAATTTGAGAAATTCTGATATGGCAAGGAAGATTCACCCTCCACATCAGCACACTTATCAAGATTGACTTGATCCAATGAGTGTGTGACATCATTGATGTTGTCTTCAATGGAGTTGTTATCAACATCAAGAAATTCCTGATCACTTTCACCACCATCGTTTTCTCCAACATTTGAAGCTCCTTCCTCTGAGTTTTGTGTCTCTAAGCTGGAATTTGAAGGCACCCCTGAAGTATAAGTAGGATTTGTCATTGATGTGCTGGTAGAAGCTTCATTTGCAGGATTGGTTACCATTGGAGCTGAAGAAGTGTAACTTGAAGGTCTTCTTAGCTCAAATCTTTGGTCAGGATCACCTGTAGGTAGTATATCTATGGACCCTGAAACATTCTCACAAGATTTGTTAAAACAATTGGTAACTAAATCAAGATCAAATAGCCAATCTGGACCAGAACCTTTCACACTGGGAGTGTGCTCATTGAAAGTCACATTGGATGACTACTCAACAACTCTAGTTCTGAGATTGTATACTCTATAAGCTTTAACTTGAGAAGGGTATCCAATGAAGTGTCCATCATCTGATTTCTCAGCAAACTTGGCAATTTGATCTTTTGTATTCAAGATGGTGCAAGGACATCCAAATGACCTGAAAAAACCAATGAAAGGTTTTCTCTTGTGCCAAAGTTCATAAGGAGTCTTACCATGTGCCTTAACCATTAAAACTCTATTTTGCACATAGCAAGCAGTGTTCACTGCCTCTATCTAGAAGGTGATGGGCAGTTTAGAGTCAGACACCATAGTTCTTGCAGCTTCAATTTATGTTCTGTTTCTTCTCTCAGCAACACCATTTTTGCTGAGGAGTCCTGGGAGCACTATATTGTGTTCTAATACTTTTTTCATCCCATAATGTATCAAGGATTTGATTCTTGAATTCAGTTCCTTGATCACATCTTATGGTATTGACTTTGTGATCACATTGATTCTTAATCTTTAAGATGAAATTCTTCAGAATCTTAGGGGTCTCATCCTTAGTTATAAGAAAGAAGACCCAAGTGAATCTTGTAAAGTAATCTGTGATCACCACACAGTAAGAGGTCCTTCCTAGACTCATTACACTGGGAGGGCCAAAGAGACCCATATGAAATAAGTGTAGGTGATTAATGATGGAATTTCTTTCCTTTGGCTTGTGAGATATCTTGTGTTGCTTCCCTTTCAGGCATGCAACACAATGGTCATCACTTGTAAACTCTTTCTTTGGTATTCCAGTTACCAAATCATTCTTAATTATTTATTCATCTATTTAAAGTTTAAATGGCACATTCTTTTTTACGAGAGGAAAGATTCATTATTATTTGCTTTAGACATAAAGAATGAAACTTCTCATGAGGGAGATGTTTCTTGCAAATCCATCTTATACATGCTCCCTTTCCTGGGGGCTCTGAGCAGGATGTGCTCATGAGAAATAACCAAGCCGGGCCTGAGAACAATGCACTCATGCTTAGTGAAGAGCATGTTATGACTCTGATCAGAAAATTGGGATACACTCAGAAGATTGTACCCAAGCTCCTTGACAAGGTTTACCTTCTCAATGCTGAGCTTACCATTTGTGAACTTGCCCCTTCCTGTAATGTAACCTCCTGCATCTCCTCCAAAAGCAACTGGTCCTCCATCAATTCTTTCAAACCTTTAGAGTAGTGACCTATTGCCTGTCATGTGCCTGGAATAGCCACTGTCATTGATCCATACATTTGTGTTTGTCTTGAGCTGTTCCTTCACAAAAGAGATGGTTAGTTACATTTGGAAACCCAAGCCTCATTGGTCTTGGGCTCATCAAAAGAAGTTGAAGACAATACAATAGTAATTGATCCTATAGTCATTTTAGAATGATCATTTGTTGATGTTGATGAAGAACTTTCAGTCACTTGGTCTTTCTTTTACTTCCACACCACCCTTGGAAGCTTAGACTTGACCTTCAATACTTCGGATGTTTTGATGACTTCGGAAGTTTTGATAACTGGACCTTCGGAAGATCTTGCTTTCACTGCAGCAGGTTTCAGTGCTTCGAAAGTATTCCTTTCTTCCAAAACCAAAGTTTCTTCCGAAGGCAAGTTTCCACTTGTCTTCTTTTTCATTTTGGAGCTTTCGAAAGAAACAGATTTTCCTTCCGAAGCTTGCTTCTTCTTTTCCAAACTCTTAGAAGTTTCTTTCTTGGTCATGTGGAGAGTACTCTTTGGATTATAAACACAATCCTTAGCAAGATGAGTAGTACTCTCACACATAACACAGTCCATTTTCTTCGTTCTAGGAGTTTTCCTTTGTAACAAGGCTGAAATTGATCACTTTCCTTCTCCATTTTCATCTTTGCAGATGCTATGGCAATTCTTGTGGGGATAGAACTACCTTTGGTGCTGGATGGTTCAGGTTGTACAGCAGTGGTGGACAACTGATCAGCCTTCTTCTTGATGATGGGATGATTTGGACATGAATCAGAACTCTTGTTGATGGAGTTCAAGTTGGTGTCTTCAGCCTTCCCCACTTCAAATCCTGCAGAGATGAAGACTTGTTTTTATGCAGAATTGAAGGTGGCCTTGATCTCTTGAGCCTTTTTGGACTTTCTTTTGGACTTCCTGATCAAGTTCTTTCTCCTTGACTTGGTCATCCCAACAGCTTTGCTCTCCTCAGAGGGATGGTGACCCTTCTTAGAATGCTCATCCTCACTCTTCTAAGAGCCATTCTCCACCATCTCCTCTTCATCCTCTTCAGTCACAGATCTATGAGGGGAAGCTCATCTTCACAAGTTCCACACCTAGGAGATCTTACAGACAAGATTGTGTGTGGAGGAGCTATCTTACAAGATCCCAGTCCCTGCTTATTTTGATAACAAACTTTTGCATGCAAGGATGAGGATATTATGTTCTTGAAGGTCTCTTCTTCAAGAACACATTTTTCTGCCTTGGCTTTGCTGATCACAAGCTCAGCCTGGCATTACGTTAGCTTAGTAATGAGGTGTTTGATCTGAGTCCTGTAGTTTGTATGCTCATATTTAAGGGTTGAAGATCATGCATAGGTTGAACTCACCTTAGATTAGAATGTTTATTTTTTCTTGTAATAGGTCTTATGTTACTTTCCTTTATGTATGTTATTAGCTTTATATAGTTTTGCAGTCTAGCAAAATTGTTAGCGAAACTATAGTTTCGCTCACGGTTAGCTATTTAGTTCGCCGGGCGAAACTATTGTTTCTGCCTGGCGAAACTACAGTTTCGGCATAACAGTTTCGCTGATAGCGAAACTAAGACTACTATATATACATATGTTCATTTTCATTGTTGGGAAAGCTTGAAAAACCCTAATCGTTAATCATTGTGTCAAGTTATCTTTTCAAAACAGTTATTACACAGAAATATCATTGTGCTTGAGGTTATTGATTGTTATGATGTTTTGTCTTATTTTGAATGAGTTCTTATTGTGATCAATCTTCTTTAGTCATGTTGTTTATTGTGTTTGTTGGATATTGAACGATTCTTTATATAATTTGCACTGTTATACGATCAAATGGACCAACAATATGGTATCAGAGCCTTAGTGCTCTTGATTTGTTGAGTTTTTGGTGGTTTTAGTTCAATATCTAGTTTCCATCAATTTTCAGTTCATTATCGGGTGTTTTTGATATGGAAATTGATTGAGTTTTGCTAGTTATTGGTTGTGGAAGCTTTACTAATCATCAGATCTCAAATTCATTGAGTATTTGATGATTTCAGATTCATTTTGGGTTGAAAAAGGGTTTGTTGGTTCGACCAGCGAAACTACTGTTCTTACTGCGAATCTTGTTAGGATCGTGTATTGAACGAAATACTAACTAATTAACGTGTATACCGAATCAAATAGTGCAGAATCCTATTTGAGTGGCCATCCAATCAGTGAGAACGCATGTAGAAACAATTATGGATTGAATCTAAACGTTAAGAACCATATGGAATCAATCTAGTGCGATCTATGAACTTGGAACAGGTTATTAGAGGTCTCTGGATGGCTAGGGTACGTATGTAGTCGAAGTGTTCTGAATTCTCTTTTTTTCCACAAATTAAGTGGTATTTATAGGTTAGAGTTTCTCATTCGGGCGACTGAACCATTAGCATGGTTCAGTCGTGCGATTGAGCCATGCGGTTGATCCATTCGCACGACTGAGTGTTGAGTCGTGCGACTGAGTCAATCTCATGTTACACTCATGCGATGGATCCGGTCTCCTGGTTCAGTCGTGCGACTGAGTCATTCGCATGAAGTTGTTCATGCGATGGTCCATTAGCATTGGCCATTCGCATGAGAACTTCATATTACTAAGTTTCAATGTATTTATTAATCATTACATTATTAAAATTCATTCAAACAACCACAAACCTATATAGACAGTTCAGTAAGCGTTAAACTACTAACCAATGAAATAATGAACATTATAAGCACAACCACACATTGTATTTCATTAAGTACCCATTCAATTACGTATGTGTAAGACAATAAAGACATATTACATTAAGCTCAAAAACTAGGTACACATGTATCTACAAACTCCCCCTTGGACCTAGATTCATCTATTGTCTTACATTCTTCATAAGCTCCTCATATTTCTTGTGTTTCTCCTCTCTTGTAACTCCTGCATGTATTTCAAATGCAAAGCAGAGTTTGATCACGTTTTGGAATTGGAGGGCTTGTACAATATCTTGCGAATCATAGAATAGTGGCCACTTGTATAGAGTGTAGACATCTTTAGCTGACAAGTTGGTAGGCCACATTGGGTCAAATACCCTGATAGTATCCATTCTGGCCTCTTTGTTCAGAACTATGACCGCCTCTCCTGTTCTCCAATCATAGTACCACCACTTAAAGTGTGGAGTGAAGTCCTGTGGCATTTCCCTTAGAGGGATTCTTGACATCGTACGTGGAGGAATCCACTTCAGCACTATCTTAGGCTTTCCAGTTATGGCATCAACTTCAGACCGTCTAATATACCTCGTAGGTTGTTGAGGTTTGAAGTTGACCCACCTGGTGTGGTACTCTCTCTTCAATGCACCCTCAAACCAGCCTGACATCTTTCTCGGGTCAGCATATAACAGCTTCAGTTTGGCCAGCTGGTTGAGCTCAAAACCAGGTAGAGTCTTTAGATCATGTGAGAATCTAAAGTACTCAATACCCTTCTCTCTCCTTACCGCGTATACATTAAGATCATCAAAATGGGCCCATGCGATAATCTTTCCTGACACCTTGTGATGTTTCTTCACTTTGTAGAGCTTGGTGTAGACATTCGGTTTAGGAGCAGCGCGTTGGGCTCGGATCTCCTCAAAACATGCAGCCCATTCAGCCTTTCGGATGTTTACGTCGGCGTCTGAGGCTTGGGCTTCTTCCTCAATCTTCTCGGACTCTTGCTCCATCTTATCCAGTATCTCAAACGTATCACTGACCAGTGAATCACCCAGGTTGGGGACCACATTTCCCTCTTTGTTAGCATACTCTGGATAGTACTCTGCAGTGACGTCCTCGATCTCGATCTCATCAATGTCGTTCAGCTCGTCGTCACTGGTTGCTTCAAAGGTTGGAGTGTCCTTGATAATTTCATCAGGATTGAGTTTGAACATTTCGGCCAGTTGCTCATTAGTAAGATCATGAATTATTTCCCCCTCTTCATGGGTGTAACTCACTGATCTCCTGACAATCCCTTACAGATCAAAAGTCATGGTTAGTTGAGTCTTGATCTGCTGAAGGGGAGCAACATCGTATTCGACCCTCTAAAAATTTGTTAATAATCATTAGTTAATAATCAAAACAGAAACACATTAACAATATATAAACATTAAGTACAAAAGTTTAATACATGATTCAAGTACAAAAGCTTTCAAATACATAAATATCTAATCATTACTTTGGCCCTGAATCGCAGGCTCGTCAGCCGAAGGGGCTGAGGGTGAGGCTCCCTGATCCTGAGCCTTCTTTGACCTTCGCTCTCTTGCCTGTGTGGATGCTGATGCAGCAGCATCATCTTCTTCATCCTTATCTTGACCCTTCTCGTCTCCTTCAGCTCCATCAACTTCTTCAATAGTCTCATCACCATCATCCTCATCATCCTCATCATCGTCATCATCACCATCATCGTCTCCTTTTCTGATCTTGAGGGGCTCATCTTTGGAGCCTTTGAGTCGCAGCATCAGCTTCTTGTTCTTTACCTCAAGATCATCTATCCTCTGTACTGAAGAAGTCTGCAGCTCACGAAGCTCAGCAATCTCCTGACTCTGAGCTGCTATCTGATGAGCCTGAGCAGCATTGAGCTCCATCAGCTGGTTTAGCTGTGTAGCTCGTTGCTCATCAGTAGCAAGCAGCTTAAGCACAATGCGGTTTAGATTGGCCAGCTGCTCCTCTAACCCAACGGAGGGCAGAGAGGATCCAAAACTCAATGGGACCTGTGATGAAGTCCCGGCTTGATGGGTAGTGGTAGTTGTGGTAAAGATGGGTGGTGGTATAGGTGTAGCTGGTGGAGGTATGGCTGTAGTAGTGGAGGGTGGAGGTGTGGTAGTAATGGTGGGTGGTATGGTAGTAGTGGTGGGTGGTGTTGTAGTAATGGTAGAGGGTGTGGTAGTTGTGGTGGTAGTTGTGGTGGTGGTGGTGGTAGAGGTGGTGATCAAGGTCAATCTCTGTCTCTTACTCTTCATCCCGTGCGGATGAGCCATCCTCTTTTTCCTCGATCCCTTCGAGGAGGAAGATCCCCCTTGGTTGTTGGGCTGGCCTGGGGTGTAAGATGGATCAGTAGCAGCCTCCCCAGACTCACCTTGGCGTCCACCTACCGCCCTAATCCATCTCTCGGTGGCAACAACCCTGCTGCCCACCGTCCGAACTAAAGGTTCCTCATCGGACTCCTCCTCCTCATCAGGCCGAAAGTCCAGATGGAATCCTGCCTTCTCAGCTCCCCCGTGGGTGGATGATGGAGATATAACATCTGTGGTAGTGGCCCTAGATTGGGTGGGGCCAGTATCTCCACCATCACCACTGTCATCATCATCAGAATCGTCGATGGAAGCACAATCTGCTCAGAATCTGAGTCACTATCATCGTAGCGCCATTTCCTCTTCGCTGGCGCCACGTAGTCCTCTCGAATCAAATGCCCAAACAGACTCCTTACCGGGGGCTTCACCTGCTTGCCCCGATAAACCTTCATCGTGCCTAAGGTGGTATCATTCAACACCTCAAGCATTACAACTTCTTCTTTCTCCTTGGACAGTGTTGGTAGCTTCTCATCAAAGATCATCTGAAGAAACCTAGGGTACATGCAGAAACCCTCTTTGCCCTTAGCCTCCAGATTCTCTATCAAGTAAGAGAATATCATGCTCGAGAAGCTGAAAGGAAGGTTCAGTTCAGTGCCACGTAGACATTTTGAATCTGGTCTGAAAGATCATCAAACCCACCCCTTCTCGAAGCTAAGCACTTAAGTATGACATGTGCCAAGTACTTGTATTGGGGACACAGGTTGCTTTTGTTTAGCACACCTGCGTTGATATCCCCAGCGTACTTTATCCTTAAGAAGCACCCTCTCATAGTCATCGGGTGAAATCTGGTAGGGTGGTCTGCATCGTCACCCAAACCTAGCACCCGACGAATATCCTCTGCAGTAATCTCTATATCCCTCCCAAAAATGGAACTCCTGATGCTGTATGGCTCATGTGAGCGGTCAATCGATGCCCCCTCCCAGAAGGCCTGCTGAATAGACCTATAGGGAGTGCACTTAGTAGAAATAGCCTTGTAGATCCTGGAACGCTCTAGAAAAGCAATGATCCCCACAAACTCGGGACCATTCCGAGTCGTAGCATCTAAATGAGCCATTAATCTGTAACAAAAGACACATAGGCATTAGATCACCACACAACACAAATCAGTTCTATTTAACCTGGTTGAATTCATTCTGGTTCAATCATGCGATTGAACCATGCGACTGAGTTCAGTCGGTTGACCAGGCATGCGATTGGATTCAATCTGGTGACTGAGCATGCGATTGAGTTCAATCAGGCGACTTAGCATGCGATTGAGTTCAATCAGGCGACTGAGCATGCGATTGAGTTCAATCAGGCGACTGAGCATGCGAGTGGTTCAGTCGGCCGACTAAGCTCATTCGTATCTATCATTCGGCCGATTGAGTCATTCATTCAACTCAATCGTGCGATTATAGTTCATCCGTGTGTCCAGTCGCATGTCCCACTGTTTGTTCAACTAAAAATCGAATTTGGTCCAAAACATAGAACTAGACGTCGTGTTTTGGTTCATTAGACTCGCAATCACTTAACTAATAAACTAATAACTTTAATTTCAACATTTTACTTTGTTTAGTTAGGTTATTTGTCAAGTAAACTGTTCGGTTCTTGTGTGGGACGAAATTCGAAAATTAGGGCACCATTCCATCAGATTTCGGTAAGATATCATCACATTGTACCGGTATATCAACTCATAATCGTTAGAATATCAACAGAAGTCAGAAAGTTTGGTCTGATGAAATTTTGGCAGAGTAACGGTAAGGTGTGCGATATTAGGGTGATTGTGGGTGATGAGTTGAATGCGATCGACTATGGCCCTATTTATAATAAATCTGATTTCAATCGGGCGATTGGACCGATTCGCTCGGTTCATTCGGGCGAATAGACCTTAGTCGTGCGATTGGTTCAGTCGATCACATTCAGTCGGCCGACTGAGGTTCAGTCGAGCGACTGACTCATTCGCACAGCTCCATTCGGGCGACTGGCTCAATCCTGTGAGCCATTCGGTTGAATGGTTCATACTAATGCTCCATTAGACTATCTAGTGCATGAGTATGGTCCATTCGTACGGTTAGTCCATACTCAGGGTCCAGTCGTGCGAATGGGTCATACTCATGATTTTTGACTTTATGACCATTTGACATTTTACACCCTGTAACTTATTGATTAAACTTTTTAAGCACTCGATCATCTCAGACATGATCCTTTTAACTTGAAAACTTTTGATCACCTTAGACGTGATCCTTTTAAAACAATTTGTCACTCAGACGTGACTCAGTTGACATTTGAATATATGTGTGGTCACCTCAGACGTGACCCTTTTAGGTGATTAAATTCCCGATTGAATTCCATGGTATAGTCCGATGTTTAACAAACTAAATTGATGAAATTTAAACAAAATAAAAGAACTAAGACTGAAATACAAAACTAAGACATGTTTTTGTGGTTTTGTGAGGGTTAAATCCTAAGATATAAATCTAAAGATTTCATTTCCTGAAAAAGCAGCTTCAATTCATTTTGACCGTACATGGACCAATTCAATTTGGAATCATACAGAAAAGTCAAATCATTCGGGACATGTTATCAAAAACCTTTTGATGCTCTATTCTTGTTTTTCATCCAGAGTCGTTAGCGAATTTGGGAAATCATACTAGTACTATTAGATCCCCACATTGATTTGAACTTTCAAGAATTGTAGCCATGATGATTGTCAATATACTTGTCCTCTTAAATCCATACACAGACTTTTGACACAGATTGGTGATAGTTTAAGATTTAATTATTTCCACAAGATTTTGGGGATCCCACGCTTATATGGTAATCAACATTCCTCAGGAGATTTTTGAGCGGTCTCAGGGTCGTATTCAAGAAGTAACTATTCTTAGAGCTTTCAAGGAGAAGCCAAGCCTCAGGTCAGTGCCATCGCACAGCAGAGAGGCGGCAAACAATAATGAATTCTAGAATATATAGGTTATGCTTATCCTCAGGTCAGTGTCACCGCACAGCAGAGAGGCACATAACCTATCTTCTTGTTTGAGCACTTTTATTCTTTTTACACAGATCTCACCAACAACATAGGTTATTAGTTTGATTGCTTTTGCATTTTTTCATTATGTGCTTTTGCTCATATTTTGGTCATACGCACACATTTGCTGCGTTTATTCTGCTCGTCACCCCTTATTGGAATTTTGTTGATTGTGGTAACCAGGGATAAGATGATAACCCACAGGTTATTGAACAACTTAGTTTCTTCCTGAGATCACCAACAAGGTCTAATCATCTATTGTGTTGAATCTACTGACATATCATATGTGGTCTACCAACCTCTAGGTCCACTTTCTTTGTGTTACCTTAGTAGTAACCAGTTTTACTATTATTTTTTCTTTTATATTGCTCAGACTACACAGATTTATACTTTGAACTTTGCATCTAATACAATTTAAACTTTTAAAAGTCCCAAATGGTTTGTTCCTGTGTACTATCATCTTTCAAAGTTTTTGAATCGGTATCACAAATACGATCTGATTTCTATCAGCTAGCCTCTCCTTCTCCCTCGTTTTTTTTAATGTTGTTAACATAAACCTATTAACCTATTCTCCCCCTAAAATTCTAAAACCATAAACGATTTGCGCTTTTAGGATTTTAATAGGCGAAGAAATAACATCAATTTAAATTAAACATAAAATAAAATAAATAAAGAAAATAAAAATAAAAAAATGGACTAAAAGCATCGGACTAAACATGGTCATCTTCTAGAATTACATCACTTTTCTTCTTAACGCCATTGACCTCTAACAAATATAGAAAACGTGGTTTATCAAAAGCCTTTGTATAGAGGTCAGCGCGTTGAAAATCAGTATTTATTTTACCCACATCGATTAGGTTCTTTTCAAAGCAGTCACATATAAAGTGATATTTTATGCCGATGTGTTTGGTCTTAGGATGTTGTACAATATTTTTAGTTACTGCAATTGCAGCAGAGTTATCAACAAAAATAGGAGTAGAAGAGAAATTCAAACCGTAGTCCCGCATTTGCTGTTGTATCCATATGATTTGTGAATAGAAACTTGCGGCAGCAACATATTCGGCTTCGCAGGTTGACAAAGCAACCTAGGTCTGCTTCTTACACTGCCAGGTCACTAATCTCCTCCCAAAGAATTGACATCCCGCTGATGTAGACTTGTAGTTGATCTTGCAGCCACCGTAATCCGAGTCACTATACGCCGTAAGCTCGAAGTCATCATCATGAGGATACCACAACCCAAGTGTTGGTGTACCCTTCAGATAACGGAATATCCTTTTGACCCCTATCAAATGGTTAACTTTTGGCTTTGCCTGATATCTTGAACATAGACATGTCGCATACATGATATCAGGTCTTGAGGCAGGGAGGTACATGAGAGATCCAATCATTACTCGGTACATGGTGGCATCGACCAGATCACCATTCTTATCGGGTGCTACATCATGGTTTGTAGCAAGTGGAGTCCCAGCTGCAAAAGCATTCTCCATGTCAAACCGAATGAGAATATCTCCTACATACTTGGTCTGATGTAGGAATATTCCCTTTGGTGTCTGATCCACCTGTAACTCGAGAAAGAACTTCATCTCTCCCATGGCACTCATCTCAAACTCAGCCTTCATTACCGCTTCAAACTCTTTACATAATTCTTCGTTCTTTGACCGAAGATGATGTCATCAACATAGATTTGAACAAGCTGTAAATCACCATCTTTCTTTTTGATAAACAGTGTGCAATCAATAACACCTCTGCGAAAGCCGTGTTTCACAAGGTGAGTCGAGAGTTTCTCATACCAGGCCGTTGGGGCTTGATGAAGCCCGTATAAAGCCTTGTCGAGTTTGTAAACCCTGTCCTGATGATATGGATCTTCAAATCCTCGGGTTGACTAATGTACACTATCTCTCGGATTTCACCATGAAGGAATGCACTCTTCACATCCAATTGATAAACTTTAATCTTCATATACGATGCATAGGCAAGGAAGATGCGGATGGCTTCCATTCTTGCCACGGGTGCAAACACTTCATTGTAATCTATTCCCTCGACCTGTCAAAATCCTTGAACTACAAGTCGAGCCTTGTTCCTGATGATGACGCCTTGGTCATCTTTCTTGCATTTCAAAACCTATTTGGTGCCAATGACCTTAGCACCTTTAGGTCTATCCACTAGAGTCCATACACCTAACTTCTTGAACTGAAGAAGTTCTTCTTGCATGGCACTAACCCATGCCTCATCATTCAGGGCTTCACTGACGTATTTTGGCTCAAACTGCTACACAAAACAACGATAAGCACCGTCGTGAATGTATCCTTTTTCCATTACCGAGACATAATCAGTTGAATATAGCTGATTTCTTGTCTGCACTCATGATGTGACATCCCCAATGACATTGTCCAGAGGATGATAGACATTTAAGCGTGATCCTGGAGTTGTGGGAACAACTACCTCAGAGTCAAGATTATGAACGTTTGGTTCTGTATCTGAGGCAGTAGGAGTTTGAGGTTCCGAAGACATAGAGGCATTGATGTTAGATGCTTGTGGACTTGCAGGAATTGGAACATGTTCCTCCTGATTGTTCTGGTCATTCTCCACAGCTTCATTTTCTGAGGAGGAGTCACTTCGAGTGCTCCCCCTGAGTGGTGAGACGAGTCACCTTGTGAACCAGATGATGTTGAATCTTGTGACGGTGTGTTCAAGACATCATACACCATCTTGGTTGATAACTCTTTGTCAGAAGTGGAGAGAGGTATGTTGAAGGACTTAAAGAATCCATCATAGTCGAAAAAGAAGGCGGGTCCTTTTCCAGTAAGTGGGGTGGTGTATCTTTGGCCTTCTCGCTGAATTTACCCTCCTGGGTATTCTTTAGTAGGGTGCATGGTGCGCCAAACGGTTCGAGATACTCTAGATTAGGTTTATGTCGTTGTAGTAACTCGTAACACGTCTTGCCATGGCGTTTAACTAGCAGAACTCGATTTAATGTGTAACATGCATTTGCCACTGCCTCATTCCAGAATTGGATAGGCAATTTCGAGTCCGCTAGCATTGTCTGTGCTGTCTCTATCAAGCTGCGATTCTTTCTCTCAGCAACGCCATTCATCTGAGGTGTGTAGGCAGAGGTGAACTGGTGCACAATTCCCTTTTCCTTGCAGTAAGCCTCCATCCACTAATTCTTGAACTCGGTTCCGTTTTCTGAGCGTACCTGTCTTACCTTCAGCTTGTAGAGAGACTCTAGTGTAGTTACTAATTCCTTGAAAGACTCAACTGTTTCTGATTTGGATTTAGAAAACATTACCCAAGAAAATCTTGAGTAGTCATCAGTAACCACATAGCAGTACAAGTCGCCTACAATGCTTCTTGTACTAACTGGACCAAACAGATCCATGTGAAGAAGTTCAAGAGGAAGTTCAATGGAATGAACTTTCTTTTCCTTATGAGACTTCTTCGTCTGTTTGCCTTTCTTGCACGCCACACAAAAATTTGGAAGTTGGAAGTTTTTGACGTTAACTCCTTTCACTAGATCATTCTGGATCAAGTGATTCATCTTCCGTGGATTAATGTGTCCCATTCTCCGATGCCAGGAGATGGAGTCCTTCTCAGTAGCCTTTGACAAGAAGCACTGAACTTGATGATCCGTTGTGGAGGCCTTGGAAAGATCCAAGACATAAAGGTCATTATATCTTGAGGCAGACATTAAGACTTGCTCCTCCGGGATCACATAGTCCTTTATCAGGACATAGCACTTCTTGTTGTCGAATATTACCTTAAAGCCTTTGTCACATATTTGGGATACAGAAAGTAAGTTGTTTTGAAGTTGTTGAACGTAGTTTACTTTATCAAACTTCACTTTTGGATTTCCCACTTCCCCTTGAGTTGTGATATACCCTCCTTTGTTACCAGCAAACGAAACATGGCCTCCTTTTATTTGTTTGACGTTTGATAAGAGTGCCTTGTTCCTAGTCATGTGCCTGGATGCTCCGCTATCGACAATCCACGTGTTGGTTTCAGCATTATAGCGAACACCCTGCACATTCAATTGAAAACACTAGTTCATGTTAGGAACCGAAGCCTTTAGTGGCTTGGGTTTCCTAGAGGCATCACACATCATAAATTCAACCCATTAACCTTTAGATGGTTAGGGAAGCTCAGGTGTCTTCTTGTCATCATTATCAGACATTGAGGTTGATTTTTCTTTCCATAAACCAGCTTTGTGTAAGGCCTGTTTGTGATAAACAGACGACTGGCTAATGCGTCGAACTTTAGGTTCACTAGCTTTCTAGGTGGAGTCATTGAGCTCCTCTTAGAAGATCTTGGTTTTGGTTCCCGAAGTTCAATTGTCTTCCTAGGTGGCTGATAGTAAGGACAGTTAGACGCAATGTGTCCACACTCTCCACAGTTGTAGCATGACCTGCTATCAACTTTATGATTTAACTGTTTTTGTGGAGACGTGTGTGACACCCGAGTGACATTGTTCTGTTTGGGTTTTGACTCTACTTCTTTAGATGTTTTATCTTGTTTAACAAATTTAATTTTTTTTAACATTTCTAACATCCTTTCCATTTTGTTTACCTGATCTTTGAAAAGAAACACTTGATTGGTTAATAGTAATAGTCTTTTTAGGTTCAGATTTGACTATGTTTGACCCAGGCTTTATATTAACCTTTTCAAACTCTTTTTCCAGATTAACACAAGGCATTTTACCTTTTGCCTTTGATGTGGCCTCCTTTTGTTTAGTTCCAGATTCATTTGATGTAAATGTGGAATCTGGATCACTTACAAGACGAGTGGACACTACATGATCCTTGATTGGATTGTTATTGATTGGTTTACTTTTAGTGTTCATCAAGGTCTAAGGTTGTGGTGGAACCACTTTATATTCCAAACCCTCCCCATTATTATGCTCTCTCACTAAGTGTTGGACAATATGAGATGAACTTGTCCAACTATGCAGTTTTTGCTTTAATAAATTAACTTCTACTTCTAAAACTACTTTTTGTTTCTTAGTGTCTTCTAGGGAGTTAAGATAGTACCTAATGTCATTAGATTGGTCAAAGGCTACAACTTCTATTTCCCTAAGTTGTTTGTTCAATAGGTCTATCTTTTCTTTGTAACTGTGCTCATTTTGTTTTAGAACTCTGTTAGCTTCAGTGCACAGTTGCAAATCCTTTACTAAGCTATCATTATGATCTAATAACCTAACAAATTTCAAATCTATGCTCTCCCTAAATTTATTACAATCAGAACAAGCATGATTATTGAAAAGTTGGTCAGTAGCACTTACCTGAGAAGGTTATGATGAATCAGCCATCAAAGCAGAGTCTGATGTTTCTGGTTCTGGTGATTCTGATGTTGTAGTTGTCCCTTCTTCAGGCATGTAATTGACCACAGTTGCAGTCTCTTCACTGTTTGACATCGCGAGTTTCACTGCAATATCTCCTTCACTAGCTGAATCATCATCTAATTCCTCAACACTAGCAATGTTGGATTCTCCCGGAGAGACAAACCGAAAGCTCCAGTTCTGTCCCTCGTCATCATGGGCAGTCAAGGCTTTAGGATCCTTGCTTGATGAAGTAGGACTGCTAGTTGGCTTATCTTGACGATTGAAGGACGAGAATGGATTCCCGTTTCCAGTTTTCTTGGGCTTCACACACTCTCGTTTGAAGTGCCCCTTTTCTCCACAGTTGAAACATGTCAATTTGGTCTTGTCAAAACCAAAGGTAGTGTCCTTAGTTGCAACCAAGTTTTGTCCGGTCTTCTTGACAAACTTCTTAGCTCTCCGGACAGCACTTGCTAAGGCCCACATTATATCCATCCTTTCTTGCTCTGTCTCATCTACCTGCTCATAGTCCTCGTCTGGCAGATGGCAGATGGCAGTTCCCAATTCTCCCAGCAACTAGTCAATCATAGGAGTGGACTACAGCTGCTAAGAGATCCATGTGCTCTCTTGCTACTTCTACTGTCACATTACCGAGATTCTCGGTCATCAGTTTTGTTGCATTTGCTTCACGTGCAATGTATTGGGTAATAGACGACCCTGACGTTTCTTACCCTGAAGTAGAGGCTTCAGAAGGACCAGCTGAACTTGACACAAAAGCTGTCTGAAGTGGTGCTCCAGACGTTTTGGCTTGTGGAGTCGCGTTGTACAGTGCCGGATTCTAATTTTGGGCTTTGTATTTCATCCTTAATGCTTCCTCTCTCAGCTTCAGAATGAAATCCTTTATATCTAACTTCGTTAGCATACCATTCTGTCTGAGATTGGAGACAAAGGAAGCCCACTTCTCTGGCAACCCATGTGCAAAGTTTGACACCTTGTCCTCCATGGTCGTTGTAACTCCATTAGTGTGCAGCTCACTCATCAAGTGGTGGAACCGATCGATGACGTCATCCAAGCTCTCATTACCCATTGACGAGAAGTTGTCAAACTCCTTCTTCAACTCTTTAGCCTTTATAGCTTTTAATGACGCATTCCCGTCATATCATTTTTCCAATTCATCCCACAACTTCTGTGCTTGCTTGTTCTCAGAAAATTGATGGAAGATGTCCTTAGGATCCGACTGAGTAAGCAGAGCATAAACTCTCTTTTCAGCATTGTACATGACCTTTTGTCCATCAGTCATGCCACCTAGTGTAAGTTTGACTCCATCAGCACCTACTGGCATACTATACCACGTCTCAATTGATTCCCACATATTGGGATCAACTCCATTTAAATAGATCTCGAAACGTTGCTTCCAGTGTGGGAATTTATCTAACGTGATTAGCTTAGGGGGTTTGTTGTGCTTCCCTACTTCACTCTCCAGAAGCAGTAGGTTTTGAATCCTTGAATCTCTCCTTGCTGTGAATGCTGAGTATTGGTCCTCCATTACTATCAACTTTAGTCTTTGGAACAAACTGTTTCACTTGTCCGAATGCATGTGTGCGATTGGGCTATTCGTGCAATTGAACAATGCGAATGGTTTAATCATGCGACTGAACTAATGCGGATGACTCAGTCGGGTGAATGAACAAGTGCGGTTGAACAATGCGAATAGACTGCTCAATCGTACGAATGGAGGTACCAATGAGTCCAATCGTCCGTATTAGGGATGCGAATGTATCCAATCGTGCGATTGAGTCAATCGTGCGACGGAAGCTACTGGATTTCTAAAGTTCGTAGGTTTAAGGTGTTTTGGCCGCAAAAACACGAATTTTCACTAACCCTAATTGCCGTATGCTAGAAAAACTAAACTTTACGAAAAGGAGACGTCTAAGACACCGTTTGACACGAAAATATTGCGTTTTTAGTGAAAAAAACACAATTTTTGTATCAAAAACTATTGAATCACACGTAAATCAAGAGCCAAAGCTCTAATACCACTTGTTTGGATCGTGTATTGAACGAAATACTAACTCATTAACGTGTATACCAAATCAAATAGTGCGGAATCCTATTTGATTGGGGATCCAATCAGTGCAAACGCACGTATAAACAATTATGGATTGAATCTAAACGTTAAGAACGATATGGAATCGATTTAGTGCGATCTATGAACTTGGAACAGGTTCTTAGAGGTCCCTGGACGGCTAGGGTACGTATGTAGTTGAAGTGTTCTGAATTCTTACGTTTTTCACGAATTAAGTGATATTTATAGGTTAGGGTTTCTCATTCGGGCGACTGAACCATTAGCATGGTTCAGTCGTGCGATTGAGCCATGCGGTTGATCCATTCGCACAACTGAGTGTTCAGTCGTGCGACTGAGTTAATCTCATGTTACACTCGTGTGACTGATCTAGTCTCCTGGTTCAGTCGTGCGACTGAGTCATTCGCATGAAGTTGTTCATGTGTATGGTCCATTAGCATGGGCCATTCACATGAGAACTTCATATTACTAAGTTTGAATGTATTTATTAATCATTACATTATTAAGATTCATTCAAACAACCACAAACCTATATAGTCAGTTCAATAAGCGTTAAACTACTAACCAATGAAATAATGAACATTATAAGCATAACCACACATTGTATTTCATTAAGTACCCATTCAATTACATATGTGTAAGACAATAAAGACATATTACATTAAGCTCAGAAACTAGGTACACATGTATCTACAAATCTACGATCATCTTTCATTGAAACTACGGGTGTTATCACTATTGAAATCGTTTTCTAGTTGTTCTGCGAAACTAGTCTTTTGAACGAAATTTCACCAGTGCTTGTGAAGGTTTAACAAGCAAAATTGCTGCCGAAAGTGATTTTGAACGAAAGTTCAAGCTTGTTTCATGCGAACTTATCAGCGAAACTAAGCCTGTTATGACAATTGGTTAGCGAAACTGCTGCCGAAATTGTCAGCGGAATTAGCCTCCTCTGCGAAAGTGTCTGCGAAATTAGCTTTTTCTTCGAAATTGTCAACGAAATTTTCTCTTCTCTTGCCGAAACTGTATCAATCCCAACGAAACTACAATGTCAAAGTTAACATCACTCACTCTTGCAGATCTTGAAAGTGTTGCTCCCAATAGGCCACCAAGACTCATTAACGGAGACAATTTCGAAGATTGGAAGAGATGTCTCAAAGCTTTCCTCTTTTACACTGATCACAATCAATGGGAATCAATTATTACTGGTCCTCACATACCAACTGTCTCTGTTGGTGATGTTTTCACTCAGAATAAGGACCCGTCTTCTTTCACTGAAAAGGATCTGAAATTGATTGATCATGATCAAAAGGCTTTTGGTGCTTTTACTCTATGCCTGGCACCGGACATCTACAATCGTTTTGCAGAGCATAAAAATGCTAAATCTCTTTACAATGCCCTATGTGAGTTCTATGATGGTAACGATGATATGGTAAAGGATAAGAGCATTCAAGTAGAGAAGGAATTCAATTCCTTTGTTGGATACAAGAATGAGAGTCTGACAGATCTCACAAATCGTTTCTTGACAGTTTCAAGTACCTTAAAGAAATACGATGAAAAGCTCTTCAACAGTGAACAAGCTAACAGGCTACTAGACTCTCTCCCACCTCAGTGGATTCTTCAGGTAAGGATGCTAAAGCAAGAAAGAGGGTTCATAGACTACAAGCTGATGGATATTATTAATAAGCTTAAATCCTTTGAGTTGGGCATGAAGAGATGAAAATTTAACCAGACCATGATGCCTACATCTGGTTTTACTCAAAATGTTGCCTTACTATCATCCGCTACAAGCTCTCAAACACAGAATTCAATTCAAGGAGGAGGTAATACAAGTAATTTTTTAGGAGGAAACGTTACTATTGGAAGAGATCAGACTCACTCTAAGGTGAATGTTGAAACTCCAGTTCCATCAGAAACAATGGTTTTTTTTGGACTGTTTGTTCAAAGTTATAAAGCACTTGTGGCAGGAGAGTTCAAAGGAAAAGGAATTACAATGGAAGACATGTAACAGGTAGATCCAGATGATCTTGAAGAAACAGACATCCAGTGGCAAATGGCAATTTTGACTCTTAGAGCTCGAAGATTTATGGAGCGCACTGGACGAAAGAACTTCGGCGGTCAAACTTCTAATTCAAAATTGGGATTTGATAAGTCAAAACTAAGATGTTTCAACTGTAAACAATTAGGACATTTCAAACGTGAATGTCCATCACCAATTGTCACTGATTCAAGCAATCCAGGAGTTCCAAGATTAACAATGGAGAGGGAGAAGGAAGATATGAATCACAAAAAGAGACATCATTGATTTCTAACTTTGATTGGAGTGCACAGGTTGAGGAAACAAGGACTGAGATAAATCATGATTTGGTTGTTGAGTTTGTTAAAGGGAAAAAGAAGGAAGATAGTGAAGATGGATTTGATCCTTTCAAGGAATTCAAAGATGAGTTTGTGTCGTCTGTGAATGAGAAAGAAGAGAACGATTTTAGAATGAGGGCAAGTAAATCTAAAGGTCTAAAGCATGAAGGAAGTTCATCCACTGGGCAAGGAAAGGATTATGATGATGATTCTATCACCGTTGAGGAAAGCAAGTCAAGTACTCCGGTGTGCCAATGCGAAAAGGCCTTAGCAGCTGAAAAGGTGGTGATGGGACTTCCATACGAGGTAATTCAGGATATGTGTTTATCTGCTTGTAAAATAAGACTATATGGGATTTACAAAGCTAATCGGTTATTAATTGATAATGTAAAAGATTTAAAATGAATTACTGAGGAACTTAAAATCAATGAATCAAAATATTTTGTTAAATTAAATGAGGCTTTAAAAGAAAATGATCATTAAAAATGAATTGTTTTGGAAAGAAATGTGGAGATTAACACTTTGACTGAAAGAGTTTCCCTTGCTGAATTTGAAACAAGCAAACTTCAGTCAAAGTTGGATAAATGGACCATATCAGGAATGAAACATGATGATTAATGTAAATCTCAACGGGGAGCTAGGATTAAAACGGGATTGGGATATGAAAATGTAAAGGTTTATCCTCCGCCTAGTACATACCGTTATTGTCCTATGCCTGTTTCTCGTCCTTCTAATGATTTAATCAAAACACATACTGACAGTATGTCTGCAGGTTTAGAGGGTGTTAATTCTAAGCACGTTCGTGAAGACTACGACTATGGACCAACTAGTGGGCATGGATGCACTAGTATTAGTACACCAGATATTCAGCAATATGTTTTAGATCATAAGTCTAGTTTAAATTCTGTCTTAGTTTCTAGTTCACCTGTAACCGACACTGTCGCTTCATTTTCTCATGATGTTTCTATTTCATCTCTAAATTCTGTAAACTGTGGTGATCTCTTTTGTTCTAGTGATAATAATGGTGCAACTGACCTTTCTACAAAGCTTAACGAGAAATCTAAAACTAATTGTTTTGATAAATTCTTTTCTCATCATATTCCATCTTTTACTCCATTATTTATTTCTGTATCAAATGAAAGAATTGCTACTTCGTCTGAAGCTAGCACTTGTGGAACAAGTTCTACTGGTACTTTAGATGATCATTCATCTATTTTTGTAAATAATAATTCTTGTTCTCATAAACTTCGACCTCGTGGCATGTATGAGACATTTAGTGACATTGATTCTAGTGCGTCTGAATGTGATGAGGAAATTCACATTGATCTTATTCCTATCTCATCACATCACAGACCGAGACATAAACCACATTGTTTCAGGTGTGGTCAAGAGGATCATCTTGTCAAGAATTGTCATACATTGCTTCATGGTCATTTAGATAGGAATTATTTTGGAAATAAATTAACAAAATTGGTCAATAATTTCTTTTGCAAAAAATCTGCTTCTTCTAAAGGTAAAGTTGTTCAAACTTGGATTCCTATTTCACCTGGTTAATCTATTCTTTATTTAATTTCAGTAGTCATCCACTAAGATTGTAAATAGTATGTGTCATGTTGATAGTGGATGCTCCAGACATATGACGGGATTAAAAGACTTGCTGACCAATTATCGAATTATAAATGGAGGATATGTTGCTTTTGCTGGTGACAAAAAAGGATGAAAGATGATTGGTCAAGGAGAAGTTTCCAATGGTTCTTTAACTTTGGATAAAGTCAACTATGTTCCTGAGCTGGCGTTTAATCTCTTGAGTGTCTCTTAAATCTGCGATAAAGACATTCCATTTTTGTTTAAATCCAATGAATGTATATTTTTAAAATCAGAGATTGATATTCCAGATGACTTGATTCTTATGTGTGCCCCAAAAAAAAATGACACATATCTACTTGATATGAACTCAAGGGAGTCAAAGTCTACTGCAACTAGTCTTCTTTCAAAAGCTTCAACCTTTGAGTCTCTGTTATGGCATCGCCGAATGGGCCACGTTAATTTTAAAATAATAAACAAATTAGTCAAAAACAATCTTGTTAGGAGACTTCCTTCAAAATATTTCTCTGTAAACGAAAAATGTATGGCTTGTTGTTGATGCATGTATGTCCCTAGATCATGATTTGTAATGTAATGAATCTTGTCTGTCTGATTATGATGTAATTTGTATTGATTAATGAAATGACATGAATTGTTTGTTACTTGTGATGTTTAATATTTCATTAATGAGTCGTGATTGAATTGATTGGGTTTGTGATTGTTTGAATGGTTACACATTATGTTATATAAATTAAAACATTCAAACTTAACTTATTGAAGTTCTCATGCGAATGGCCCATGCGAATGGACCACACGCATGAATAACTTCATACGATTGACTCAATCGCATGACTGAACCAGGAGACTGAATCAGTCGTATGATTGACACATAAGATTGGCTCAATCGCACGACTGAACACTCAGTCATGCGGATGAATCAACCGCATGGTTCAATCGCACGACTGAACCATACTTATGGCCCAGTCGCACGATTGAACAAAACTAACCTATAAATAGACCCAATTCGTGGGAAAACGTAAGCATTCATCCCATTATGATTCCAGACGTACCCTAGCCGTCCAGAAGCTTCCCAAATCGTTCTCCAAGTTCACAGAACACATCAGATCGGTACCTAATCGATTTCTGACGTTGATTTCAATTCTTGATTGATTCATCGTGTGTTCTCACTGATTGGATCGCCAATCAAATAGGATTCCGCACTATTTGAGTTGGTTTAACACACAATCACTCGGTATTTCGTTCAAATACCAGGTCCTAACAAGTGGTATCAGAGCTTTGGCTCTTGATTTCGTGTTGATTCAATCAAGATTGCATAAAAGTTTGTGTTTTTGCACGAAAAACGCAATCTTTAGCATCAAAAGTGATCTTGGACGTTCCCTGCTCATCGAAGTTCAGTTTCTACGGACTTAGACGATTTGGACTTGCAAAATTTCGAATTTTTACGGCTGAAACCCGTCAAACCTAGAAATTTTCGCAAAACAGCAGCTTCAGTCGCACGAGTGACCCATTCGCACGACTGGACTCCATTCGCAGTGCTCATTCGCACGACTGGACCTAGTCGCACCCTCATTCGGCCGACTGAACCGTTCGTTCGCATAGCTCATACGCACCAGATTCATTCGCACGACTGAACCATTCGCCCTGTTCAGTCGCACGGTTGAACCAATCGCAGAGTTCATTCGCACGATAAGACCATTCGCATCCTTCAGTCGCATCAGTTAAAGATTATTTGATTAGATACTAAGTTTATTAGTCATGGAAGATCAGATGTCAGCCTTTACTGCTGGAAAAGATTCAAGGATTCAGAACCTGCTGTTGCTTGAGAGTGAGGTGGGTAATCACAATAAACCACCAAAGCTCTTGACTTTAGATGAGTTTCCACACTGGAAACAACGTTTTGAGATCTACCTCAATGGAGTAGATCCTAATCTGTGGGAAGCCATCGAGGTTGGTTATAGTACACCGGTGGGAGCAGATGGAGTTAAGCTAACGTTAAGTGGGATGAGCGACGCATAGAAAGTAAAGTATAATGCAGAGAAAAGGGTTTATGCGTTGATAACTCAGTCGATCCCCAAAGACATATTCCACCAGTACTCAGAGAACAAGCAGTCCAAGAAACTGTGGGATGAGCTAGAGAAAAGATATGATGGGAATGCATCATTAAAGGCAATCAAGGCAAAGGAGTTAAAGAAGGAATTCGATAACTTCTCATCGATTGGTAACGAGAGTTTAGATGAAGTCATAGACAGATTCTACCACTTGATGAGCGAGTTGCATACACATGGAGTGGAAACGACTATGGAAGAGAAAGTAAGCAACTTCGCAGACGGATTGCCTGATAAGTGGGCTTCATTCGTGTCTAATCTTAGACAGAATGGAATGCTTGTAAAGCTGGATATAAATGACTTCATTCTCAAGCTGCGTGAAGAAGCACTAAGGATGAAGTATAGAGCACAGAAGTCTTCGTATACACAAAACCCAGCTTTATACAATGCCACGCCTCAAGCTAAGACATCTGGAGCACCTCTCCAGACAGCATTTGTGTCTAGCTCGTCAGGTCCTTCACATGCTTCTCCTTCTGGATCAGACACGTCAGGGTCGTCATGTACCCACTATATTGGATCAGAAGCAAGTGCTACCAAATTGAAGACCGAG
>CM046044.1:29624290-29709494 GCA_025215565.1 Flaveria ramosissima | reverse complement strand
TTTTTCTTGATGACAAGTCCTCTATCATCCTTCTTATTCCTGAACACCCATTTGGTTCCTATGGTAGTCTCCCTTAAGGAAGAGGACATAGGTCCAAACCTTTTACCTTATGAATGAAGCAGCTCCTCTTGCATAGCTTCAACCCAAACTTCCATATCTTTAGAGTCTCATCAATTCTTGGCTCTATCTGGGACAAGAAAACAGAGTGAAGAACAAACATGTGCATCATGGGTTTGTCCTCTTATTCTTACCCTGGATCAACATCTCCAATGATGTTTGTGGTAGGGTGAGACTTGTGAATCCTTAGCTGAAGGATCACAGTAAGTTGCTTAGACAGATATAAATTAGATAAATTCTGATCTAGCAATGAGGATTCACCTCCACATCAGCACACTTATCAAGATTGATTTGATCCAATGAGTATGTGACATCATTGATTGTCTTTAATGGAGTGGTTATCAGTATCAAGAAATTCTTGATCAATTTCACCCCAACCATTTTCTCCTACATTGAAGCTCCTTTATCTGAGTTTTGTGCCTCTAAGCTGGAATTTGAAGGCACCTTCGACCGGTATCGGCAAGATTGTCATTGATGTGCTGGTAGAAGAAACTTCATTTACAGGGTAGTTACCACTGGAGCTGAAGTGTGTAGCTTGAAGGTCTTCTCAGCTTAAATTTTGGGTCAGGATCACTGTAGGTAGTATATCTGTGGATCCTGTGAAACATGCACACAGATTTGTTAAAACCATTGATAACTAAATCAAGATCAAATAACCAATCAGGACCAGAACCTTTCATACTGGGAGTGTGCTCAATGAAAGTCACATTGGCTGACTCCTGAACTACTCAGTTCTGAGATTATACTCTATAAACCTTGGCTTGAGTGGAGTATCCAATAAAATATCCATCATCTGATTTCTCAACAAACTTGGAAATTTGATCTTTTGTATTCAAGATGGTGCAAGGACATCCAAATGACCTAAGAAAACAAATGAAAGGTTTCCTCTTGTGCTAAAGTTCATTAGGAGTCGTACTATGTGTCTTAACTACAAACTCTGTTTTGCACATAGCAAGCAATGTTTATTGCCTCTCCCCAGAAGGTGATGGGGCCGTTTAGAATCAGGCAACATAGTTCTTGCAACTTTAATTAGTGTCTTGTTTCTCCTCTCAACAATACCATTTTGCTGAGGAGTCCTAGGAGCACTATATTGTCTTGTAATACCTTTTTCATCACAAAATGCATCAATGATTTGGTTCTTAAATTCAGTTCCTTGATCATATCTTATGGTTTTAACCTTCTAATCACATTGATTCTCAATCTTTAAGATGAAATTCTTCAGAATCTCAGGAGTCTCATCTTAGTTCTCAAAAAGAAGACCCAAGTGAATCTTCTAAAGTCATTTGTGATCACCAAACAATAAGAGGTCCTTCCTAGACTCATTATATTGGTGGGGCCAAAGAGATCCATATGTAATAAGTGTAGGGGAGTAGTAGTAGAGTTTCTTTCCTTTGGCTTGTGAGATACCTTGTGTTGCTTCCCCTTGAGGCATACGACACAGTGGTCATCATTTGTAACTTTCTTTGGCATTCTAGTTACCAAATCATTTTAATTAATTTATTCATGTTTTAAAGTTTACATAGCACATTCTTTTATGCCAGAGGAAAGACTCATCACTATTTGCTTTAGATTGAAAGCATGAAACTTCTCGTGAGGGAGATGTTTCTTGCAAATTCATCTTGTACATGTTCCCTTTCCTGGGGGCTCTAAGCAGGATATGCTTATGAGGAATGACCACCCCAAGCCAGAGAACAATGAAACCATACTCAGTAAAGAGCATGTTATGACTCTGATCACAAAATTAGGATACACTCAAAATATTGACCCAAGCTCCTTGACAAAGTTACCTTCTCAATGCTGACTTACCATACCCTGCCCCTTCCTGTAATGTAACCACCTGCATCCCCTCCAAAAGCAACTGGTCCTCCATCAATTCTTTTAAACTTTTAGAGTAGTGACCTATTGCCTGTTATGTGCCTGGGACAGCCACGTCAATGATCCAAACATTTTTGTTTGTCTTGAGTTGTTCCTGCACAAAAGAGATGGTTAGTTACATTTGGAAACCCAAGCCTCATTGGTCTTGGGCTCATCAAAAGTAGTTGAAGAAAAAAGCAACAGAAATTGATCCTATAGTCATGTTTTGAGGATCATTTGCCAATTTTGAAGCTTAGACTTGACCTGGTCTTTCTTTGTCTTCCACACCACATTTGGAAGCTTAGACTTGACCTTCAACACTTCGTAAGTTTTGATGACTTTGAAAGTTTTATGACTGGACCTTCGGAAGATCTTGCTTTCACTGAGCAGGCTTAAGTGCTTCGGAAGTATTCATTTCTTCCGAGACCAAATTTTCTTCCGAAGGCAAGTTTCCACTTGTCTTCTTCTTCATTTTGGAGCTCCAAAGGAAAAAGATTTTTCTTCCGAAGCTTGCTTCTTCTTCTCCAACTCTTAGAAGTTTCTTTCTTGGTCATGTGGAGGGTACTCTTTGGATTGTAAACACAATCTTTAGCAAGATGATAAGTACTCCCACACATGACACAATCCATTCAGTCAACTTAGTTATAAGGTCTTTGATATGAGTCTTGTAGTTGTGTGCTCATGGTTAAGAGTTGAAATGGTTTTCTCTAAGTCTCTATCTTTAGTTTATAATCATTTTTAGCTCTTTTAAAATAAGCTTTTAAGATATTTAAGAACTCAAGATCAGATCTCATCTCTAAATTATAGAACCTGTATCTATTTACTTAAGCAATGCATTCAGGAATACAAATATTTTCCAATACATTGGCTTCATCGTGGTCTACCATGAGTGCTTGATTTGGAGAAGCATCTTCCACCTGAAAGCTCCAGTCAAAGCCTCTTCTTCAACAGCAACTGCACTTTGTTGCTTTGGATTCTCATTCTGGGGAACTCTATCAGTGTAGTTTGGTGTGACTTGTGTTTGGCCACCATTTGTCCTTGGTGCCTTACACTCCCTTGTAAATTATCCCATCTGGTTACCATGTAACAGTTTACTTTGCTTTTATCTAGTCCAAACTTTCCACTGGCTGCATTGCTTGGAAACTTCCTCCCTGTCCTCTTATAGAACTTCTTGGCTCTGTGAGTGAGAAGAGCCATTTGCTGAACTATCTCCATGTACACCTGATCATCTGGAGGGATACAGTCTAGGTCTTCAAGGGTGAGGAGAAAGTTGCTTGTGCTCTTATCAGTAGAGAAAAAGGCATGAGAAGAACTTGTCTCCTGGAATGGACTTCCTTGAGTGTAGCTTTCTCTTGGAGTCTTTGAGAAGGTGATGAAAGGACCTTTTTATGAGTTGTTAGGGTAGCACATAAGATGATTTTGTGGTCCAATGTTTTCTCTTTCAACCACATGGAGGGCTGAACTCAGTTGATTGCTAGAGTTACCAGATGAGTTTTGCATGTTCATCTCCATCTGGTATCCCTTGATAATAACATACAACTCTGAAGTATGTTGAGTCATGGTTCACCTACTTTGAAGGTGATGTTTTCAAACTAATGCTTTAGGAGATCTTTCTTATTCTCCTTAGCTTCATTGGACCCTCATACATAAGCTTCAGTGCTTCACATAGTTGCTTGGTAGTTTTGTACTTCTTGAAATATTTGTAAATGAAGTTTGGAAGAGAAGTTTGAAGGACTGTCATGGCTTTCTGACAATCTCTATTCTTTTTCTATCTTATTCAGAATAGTCAGCCATAGCCTTTGGAATCATACCACCACCAGTAGCTGAAGGGGTGCTTGGTATGTAAGGTCCTTGAACAATAGAGTCCCACATCCTGGAGTCGTGAGACTTGATAAAGCCTTGCATTCTTTGACACCAAGTTTCAAAGTCTACATGAGTGATCAGTGGAGATTTTGTCATAGTTCCAGTTTCCATATCAGCTTTAGTAATAGCTACCATTTGAGTTATTAAGTATTTTGTGTGTGTGTGGGATCTTATAATCAAGAGCCTGGAATGCTCTGATACCAAATGCTGGACCGTTTAAGGGTATGCACTTACAACAAAACAACACAATGAGGACAGTTCTTTAGAACACTTAATAGATCAAATAGGGAACTGGTAAGTTATAAGTAAGATACTAAGAATACAAGTAAAATGTGAGACAAAACAGGATAGCAAACAACACAAGTGTATGGTTTTCAAGAATGTTGTATATTATTTCTCAAATTGTTTTACAAGTATTACAAAGCATAGAAAGAAAGTTACAAGTACTTGAGATAGTTTATACTACATCTTACAGCTGGCCATACTTTGAAAGCTAGCTAGATACATAAGACTAGACAACTAAAAAATCAAATGTAGAGTCAAAAGACAGCTTGTCTTTTGACTAGTGACAATGACATGCCATAGCTCACATCCTAATATATTACAAAAAAGATAAAATTACATAAAGTAGAAAGCTCATACTCAAGACCTCAATGTACATGTACCAAAAGCTAGGAGCTTTTCACTAACTCATGTAAGTTGGTGACTGAAGAGAGTTGCAGCAGAAAGGTGGTCCAACTTTATGGTAAAGTACCTCAGATAAAAGCATGTTCATAAAAGTCTTCGAAAGAAATATGTCTTCACTCTTTGGCTTCGGAAGACTTTGTCTTTGAAGCTTTAAAAGATTTCACTTTTGGCTTCGAAAGATGTTGGTCTTGGCTTCGAAAGATTTTACACCTAGAATATTTTCTAGTGCATGGCGTAAAACTTACGAAGCATTTCTACTTCTGTACTTCAGTGCATGCATGTAGAGAGACTTTGGATGTTTTGGCTGCATGAGACTTATTGGAATCCTTACAGGCTCACAACTAAACCTATAATGTACACAGATCTTGTCGGAACATATTCACCCTAGGGCCCGTCCGTGGCCACTGTTAGTCCCAACTAGTATACTAACAAACAAGGGCGGGGGTGTTAGCCCAATAGTACTATCAATACCTGTCCGTTAGCACTAACACCGGAGTTAAATAGTTGTGAATAAAGAAACACACAGAAAACTCATGCATGTACTAGATATTAACTTACAAAACAGTAAACACAACAGTCTCAAATATTAAATAAGCTCACAGCATAAAAAGAGTAAGCATACTTTTCCCCCTAATTTTTATAAATAAATGAAATGAAAATGGGGCCGTAAAACTCACCTGAAATGGACGACGAATAAAGATGAACCAAAATTTAACGGATGAGAGAAAAAGACAGTCTAACACTTATAATTAGTTGTAATTTAGGTCTTTAAACACGTCTAAAGATGATAGATGTATTCGGTCGGTTTCGGATCGACTGGGTTTGATGCGCGATACATACACAAAATATGTATAATTTATACATCCCAACACACTATATATAAAAATAGTAATAATAATAATAATGCTCATAATATTAATAATAATGATAGTTATAGTACTTTCAATATTAAGCACAATAAGAGGAGATGGAAAAGGCGCGCACTAACCCACACACATGGCTACAACGGAGAGAGATAGAGAGAGAGAGAGAGAGAGGAGAGAGAGAGAGAGAGAGATAGAGGAGAGAGAGAGAGAGATATAGAGAGAGAGAGAGAGAGAGATACAGAGAGAGGAGATAGAGACAGAGAGAGAGAGATAGAGGGAGAGAGATAGAGAGATAGGGAGAGATAGACAGAGAGAGAGAGAGAGAGGGATAGAGAGAGAGAGAGGAGATAGAGAGACAGATATAGAGAGAGAGATGAGAGGAGAGAGAGAGAGAGAGAGAGAGAGGAGAGAGAGGGAGAGAGAGAGACAGATAGAGACAGAGAGAGAGAGAGAGAGACAGAGAGAGACAGAGAGAGAGAAGAGAGACAGAGAGAGAGAGGGAGAGAGAGATAGAGGGAGAGAGAGACGGAGAAGAGAGAGAGAGAGAGAGGACAGAGGAGGAGAGAGAGAGAGAGAGAGAGGAGGAGACAGAGGGAGAGATCATATAGGAGACAGATAGAGAGGAGCATATAGACATAGATATGAGATGAGCTAGATATATAGATATAGAGAGAGATAGTATATATATATATATATATATATATAGATATATATATATATATATATATATATATATACTGGCGCACACATGGACCCGCACACACAATTCTTAAATATGCATATACACTCAATTTCCATTCCCATGATGCACAGTTATCAAATATATAGATTGTAGGCATACATACAAGTCTTACGCTCTCACACACACACACACACCACACACACACAAGATAGAGAGAGAGAGAGAGAGAGAGAGAGATAGAGGAGAGAGAGGAGAGATAGAGAGAGAGAGAGAGAAGAGAGAGAGATATAGAGATAGAGATAGAGATAGAGCAGAGACAGAGAGAGAGAGATATATTAGAGATATATATAGATATAGAAGAGATATATATATAGATATCTATATATATATAGATATAGATAGAGATATATATAGATATATATATATATATATATAGAGAGATATATATATATATATATATATATATATATATTATATATAGGGGAGGGATCAAATGAGAACTAGCTTTTTTGTGAGAACTCTAGGAACCAATCTATACATATCATTTGAACCCTCCCCTACACATCTTGATATTATCCCACTCAAATATACATTATAATACACACATAACACTCTCACTCTCACACACACATAAATGGTATATATATGTATATATAGATAATCACACTTACACACATACATTATCCTCAAATTACATACATACACACACACACACTTACGGCTAATATGATAACACACCCACACTCACACCATTCGACACACACACGTATACACGACCTTTACACACACACTACCGGTACACACAACAGCCAAGGGGTGCTGTGTTGATAACACTCGGCCAACAGTCAAGGAACACACACGTGGCACACACCATCATGAAACATACACACACACAAGATGCATACATACAACCAGGCACGACATATATACACATTTATATACTTACAACAACAATCACACACATAATAAAGACAAATTCGAACACACGCTCTCGCATACGTACATACGAAACAACCCGAAACAACCGAACCGATAATATGACCCAACGAAATGAAATGCAATGAAATGAAACGAAACAAGTTTCACGACGATCGGTTACCTGCGAAACCAATTAACGGCGAGATGACGGCAACAGGTGACGTGTAACGGCAGCAGAAATAGGTTACTTCGGCGTTGCGAGCGGCGGAGGGACATGGCTATTCACGGCGATCGGGAGTGTGGTGCGATTAGGGTTTGACCAAATTATGAATATATATATATATATATATATATATATATATATATATATATATATATATATATATATATATATAATATTTACACTTAGGACCCTTAACTTTCATTTAGTTACACAAGGATAATAAATGCACGAGGAGAGTTAACGAGCTTCGAGTCAATTAACGAACATAGTGACGGATGTCACAGTATCCCCCAGTTGAGAGAATTTCGTTCCGAAATTCAGCTGGAGTTAGATCCCGAAGCTCTATCCGGGAACATATGCGAATATTTAGATTTTTGTCAGGACCGTTTTCTTACGGAATACTAACAGATTCTGCATGAGACCAGATCAAATAGCGCGGAATTCTATTTGATTGACGATCCAATCAGTGAGAATGACAACCTGATCGATCTAACGATGAAACAAATGTTAAGAATTGATTAGAAATCGATCAGGAACGAACTTTGAAATTGGATATGTTGTTTAGGACGCTCTGGACGGCTAGGGTTTAATAATATTCGAAGTCCCTGTTTTTCTACGAATTACGTGGTATTTATAGGTTTCCAGTATTCATTCGTACAACTGAACCATTAGCATGGTTCAGTCGTGCGACTGACTCGTGCGGTTGATTCATACGCACGACTGAAGGTTCAGTCGTGCGATTGAGTCAATCTTATGTCTCAGTCATACGGTTGATCCAGTCTCCTGGTTCAGTCGTGCAACTGGTCCATAAGTATAATTCATTCATGCGTATGACCCATAAGTATGGTCCATTAGCATGAATAACCACCAATAATATGAAATATTTAAAGATAAATAAACATCAAGAACATATCATATTTTATTAAGTAGTTACATTACACATGTGTAAGAAATGAAAGACTTTTACATTAAGAACATAAACTAGGAACATGATGTATCAACAAACTCCCCCTTGGGCCTAGTTTATTCTATTTACTAACATGCTTTTCTCCAAGTTCTTATGTATTTATTTTGTTGTTGCTCTCGTGGCATGCAATTGCTCCAATATTGAGACCAAATCAGGCTCCAGTTCCAATTTTTTCTTTAATTTGCTTCCTCTGTTCTTGGTCTTCAGCTCTTGCCAAACATGTACACCACACAATCTTCAATCGGTTCCTTAGAAGATACTTTATCAGGCTTAATTTATCAAACTGCAGATGCACCAGGAACTTAGTTTCAACTTCATGGTCATCACCTTCTTCAAGGATTTTTAGTACTTCTTCAGCAAGCTTTTGGCTTTGTTGTGGATCAATCTGCTGTTCATAAGCTTGGGAGATCTTCCTCGGAAGCCAATACACTTAGCCTATTTACTAACCTTCTTCACATGCTCTTGAAATTTCATGTACTTCTCTTCTCGGGTGACTCTTGTCTGTATCTCGAATGCAAAGCAGAGTCGTATAACATGAACTGTAGAGCTTGAACAATATCTTGCGTGTCATAAAACAGTGGCCACTTGTATAAAGTGTAGACATCTTCAGCAGACAAATTGGTAAGCCACATTGGGTCAAATACACTGATTGTCTCTATCTTTCCTTCTTTGTTCAGAACTATGACCGCTTCCCCCGTCCTCCAGTCATAATACCACCATTTGAAGTGTGGAGTGAAGTCTTGAGGCATCTCACGTAAAGGAATCTTAGACATTGTGCATGGGGGACTCCACTTCAACACCACCTTAGGTCTTCTAGATATAGGATCAACTTCAGTCTTATGAATGAACCGCTTAGGTTGTTGAGGCCTGAAGTTGACCCATTTGGTGTGGTATTCCTTCTTCGGCGCTGTCTCAAACCATCCCGATATCTTCCTCGGGTTGGCATACAAAAGATCTAAGCATGCCAATCGGTTGAGCTCAAAACCAGGAAGTGTCTTCAGATCATGTGGATATCTGAAGTATTCAATCCCTTTCTCCCTTTTAACAACATAGATTTCCAAATCTTCAATATATGCCCACACGATAATCTTGCCTGACACTTTCTGATGTCTCTTGACTCTGTAAAGTTTGGTGTAGGCATTTTGCTTTGGAGGTGCGCGTTCGGCTTTCATATCTGCAAAACAAGCTGCCCATTCAGCTTTCTTAATATCAACATTTGCATCTGAAGCTTGGGCTTTAGTTTCATCCTTCTCTTTTTCTTTCTCCATCTCCCCCAGCTTATCAAAGGTATCACTGCTAAAAGTTTCACCCAAGTTGGGAATAACATTGCCCTCAGGGTCAGTGTACTATAGATAGTGATCAGATGTGACATCTTCAACTTCGATCTCATCCACTCCTTGTAGCTCTTCATCACTTAAAACATCAACTTCTGGAGCATATTTAACAATTTCATCTGGATTTAATCTGAACATATCAGCGAGCTGCTCATCTGTCAGATCATGGATGATCTCTCCTTCTTCAGAGGTATAGCTAACAGACCTTCTTACAATTCCTTGCAAATCAAGAGTCATAGTGAGCTGAGTCTTGACTTGTTGAAGGGGTATAACATCATAGTCCTCAGGCTGTTGAGCATCACTTTCCCTTCTCTTGAGATTCTTCAGCTGGAGCTACAGAGGACGCAACTCTTTTGGAACGCCTCTCCCGGTGAGTTGCTTAAGTTGAGGCTGATGCTGATGCATCACCTTCTTGATCATCATCATCATCCTTATCATCTTCCTTACCCTTTCCACTTCCTCCAACTTCCTCATCATCATCATCTTCTTCTGATTCATCATCTGACGTATCCTCATCATCATCATCTCCACCGTCATCTCCATCACCTTTGATCTTCAGGGGCTCACCTTTGGTTCCCTTCAGCCTTAGCATCAACTTTTTGTTCTTCTTCTCCAACCCCTCAATCCTCGTGACAGACTCCTTTACAAGCTCATTTTGAGCCGTTAGTGCACGGTGAGCTCGAACTAACTCTCTCTCGTGAGCAGTGTTCTTATCTGTCAGCTGTGCAATCTGTTTGCCTTGGGCGTTGTTGACTACTATCAGCTGGCTCATCTGATTTTCTCTCAACTCATCTGTAGCTAACAGTTTTAGCACCAGGCTGTTGAGGTTTGCCAGCTGTTCCTCTAACCCGAAAGTGGGTAGAGTAGAGCCTGATGTAGGTGGGAAGTGGGTGGATTTTCCGGCTTGGGGAGTAGTGGTGGATGTGGTGAAGATGGGAGTAGGTATGGAAGTGGGTTGTGGTGGAGCTATGTTGGGTATTGTAGGTGAGGTGGATGTGAATGTATGAGTGGTGGTGAGAGTGTTAGTTGTTGTGGTAGTGGTTGTTGCTGCGGTAGTGGCTGTGCTAGTGGTGGTTGCTGTGGTAGTGGTTGTGGTGGTGGCTGTGGTAGAGGCTGTGGTGGTGGAAGGACTGATCAAGATAATCTTCTGCATCTTTCCCTTCTTGCTATGGGGTTGGGCCATCCTCTTCTTCCTGGAGCCCTTGGCTATCTGGGCTTCCCCTGAGCTGATTGGCTGGTCGGGTGTGTATGTTGGATCACTGACATCAGTCTCATCACCCTTAGAACCAGCTTGGCATCCACCAACCGCCTCTCTCCCCTTCTCGGTAGCCACAACCCGGCTACCGACTCGCTTGACAAGAGGCTCATCATCAGACCCTTCTTCTTTATCTAACAGGAAATCCTGGTGGAAAGCAGCCTGCTCAGATCCACCAGGTGCATTAGACATACCATGTGGAGATGGTGGAGATATAGTAGAAGTGTCAGTGGCCCTTGATTGACTGGGACCAGTATCTCCACCACCTTGACCGTCATCTTGATCATCAACATCATCGTCCTCTTCATCAGTGGGTACCACAGTAGGCTCAACATCAGAATCACTATCATCGTGATGCCATTTCTTGCGAGGAGGCGCCACATAGTCTTCCTTGGCCAGATGCCCAAACAATCTCCTGACCGGGGGTTTCACCTGCTTCCCCCGGTATACTTTCATCCTGCCCAAGGTGGTATCATCCATCACCTCAAGCACCACTACATCATCTTTCTCTTTAGGCAGCATCTGAAGCTTCTCGTCTATGATCATTTGTAAGAAACGTGGATACATACAGAAGCCTTCCTTGCCTTTGGCTTCTAAGTTCTCGATCTGATAAGAGAAGAGCATGCGAGAGAAACTGAACGGGTGGTTCAGTACCAGTGCAACGTATGCATTCTGGATTTGGTCCAACATCTCATCAAATCCTCCCCGCCTGGAGGCTATACACTTTAGGATCACATGTGCCAAGTATTTGAATTGCGGGCACATATTGCTCTTGTTCAGCACGCCGGCATTAATGTCCCCAGTGTACTTTATCCTCAAAAAGCAACCTCGAACTGTCAGTGGATGCAACTTGGTTGGGTAGTGTCCGTCCTCTCCCAGATCTAAGACCCTCCTCAGGTCATCTTCAGTGATTTCTATGTCTTGTCCAAAGATAGAGCTCCGGATACAGTGTGGCTCAACCGACGTGTCAACTGAGGCACTTTTCCAGAAGTCCTGCTAAATAGATCTGTATGGTGTGCATGGAGTCGAGATGGCCTTGTAGATCCTCGATCTACGTAGGAAGGCAATAATCCTAGTGAAATCAGAGGCGTTCCAGGAAGTAGCATCAAGATGAGCACATATGTTGTGCTTGGTGCTCATTGTCCATCTTTCAGCCATATTGCTGCAACACAAGAGATATATACATTATATTGGTTGTAAGAGTTAATAGTTGAATTTTGAACAATTTTGATCAACTGATTCAATCGTGCAACTGAACCATACGACTGAGTTCAGTCGTACGATTGAGTTAAGTCGTATTTGAGCCTGCGACTGAGCTTAGTCGTGTACTGAGCCATGCGGTGGAGTCACTCATGCGACAGGACTCATACGCATGATTCACTCGTGCGATTGAATCATGCGTCTGGCTTAGTTTGGCGACTGAAGTTCATCAGCATGTCCATTCGTATATCTCACCGCTGAACACCATAGATTTGAATCTTTGTCAAGACGTGACCATACACTTTTTGTTTAGATTCATTTGGACTCAAGATACTCGAAATAACACTTAGTATTGTTTAAATCTTCATTAGTGTCCATTTAATAGGTCTATTTTAAGTGTTTAGTCCCGGTTATTGATCTTAACAATTTTGGTCATTTAGGGTTCGATTAAACCATTCATTTGGGTCGATTTCAGTTGCACAATACCTGTACACGAGCAGGAAACACGTTAGTATCACTATCAAGCGGTAATTTCAGTACACAAAATTTTTGCAGAGTTTCGTCGTATGAGCGGTTTTGAGAGTTTTGAAGGGTGGTAAAGAATATGACTGACTAACCCCCTTATTTATACTGTTTTTAAGATTCAGTCGTGCGACTGGACCCATACGCATGATTCAAGCGAGCGACTAGGGTTCAGTCGTGCGACTGGCTCCGACTCCTTCATCCAGTCGTACGAGTGGTTCAGTCTTATCATCCAATCGCATGATTGTTTCCATACTCATGGTCCAATCGTGTGACTTGTTCATACTTATGGTTCATACGTACGACTGGCTCATAATTATGATTCAATTGTGCGATTGGCTCATACTTATGATTCAATCGTGCGATTGGCTCATACTTATGAGTTTGACCTCATACACTTCCATACACTCAAAATCTAACTTGTGATATATAACATTATGAACAACGATCATCTCAGACATGACCTTTTTAACTGAACATCATTTGATCACCTCAGACGTGATCCTTTTAATTTGAAAACATTTGATCACCTCAGACGTGATCATTTTAGCTTGTGATTCACAGTGTTCATCTAGTTACATAGTCCGACATCTATGTAAAGAGAATAACAAAGACAGAAAAACAATTTGAAATAACACAAACAAAGAGAGAAAACATAATTGTGTTTTTGGTTTGAGGTGGATTGAAACCTCTTAAAATCAATTTACCGATTTTTCCTCCTGAACAGAACAGTTCATGTTATTTTAATCATTTCTGGAGAGATTCATATGGAATCATACATGTATATCACAATTATTTGGGACCTCTATGATATGTATTTGGATACTTTATCCTTATTTTTTTGAGAGTCAATAGTACTTTCAGGAAATCATACTAGAGCTATAAGATGCACACAATGATTTTGACTATTGAAAGTTGCAGTCACGATGATTGTCAGTATGTTTGTCCACTTAAATGCCTACACAGATTTTTGACTCACATTGGTGATGAGTTAGATTATATTATTTCAACAAGCATTTGTGGATCCCACACTTATATGGTAATCAACATTCCTCAAGAGATTTTTTAGCGGTCTACGGGTATTTGACAAGAAGAAACTATTCTAAGAGCTTTCAGAGAGATGCCAAGCCTCAGGTCAGTGCCATCACACAGCAAAGAGGCACAAACAACAATGAATTCTAGAATATTTAGGTTATGATTATCCTCAGGTCAGTGTCATCGCACAACAGAGATGCACACAACCTATCTTCTTGTTAGAGAATTTTTTCTTTTTGCACATAACGCACCAACAACATTAGTCATTTGCTTGATTACGCCTAACATTTTTTTTCATGTGCTTTGCTCATTTTTATGGTCATCCGCACACATTTGTGGCATTTGTTTTGCTCGTCACCCCTTATTGGAAATGCGTTGACTGTGTTAACCAGGGATATGATGAGAACCCACAGCAAATTGAACAACTTAGTTTGAGTTTGATTCACCAATGAAGTCTACTCGTCTATTGTGTTGAATCTACCGACACATCATATAATTAACTAGCAACCTCTAGGTCTACTTTCTCTATGTTACCTCAGTAGCAGACTAATTTACTATCATTTTTCCTCTATTTGGCTTAGACTTCTCTGACTTGTAATTTGAATATATCAATTTGATCATTTAAATCCTTTTGATGTCCCAAATAATTAGTTCCCTGTGTACTATCATTTTCCATAATAGTTGAATCAATCTCACAGATTTGATTTTTTAACATTCAGCTAATCTGCCTGCCCTCGTTTTTGTTAAGTAATTAAATACTAAAACTAAACTATTGTCCCCCTAAAATTCTAAAACTAAAAATATTTTTGCGTTTTTGGATTTTTAAAGACCGGAAAATAAAATTAAAAAATATAAAAAATATGGCGGACTACAAACTCGACTCTTCTGGAATCACAACACTTTTCTTTTTCACGCCATTGACCTCCAACAGATATAAAACCGAGGTTTTGTCAAAAGGTTTTGTATAGAGGTCGGCGCGTTGAAAATCTGTATTAATTTTAACAACATCGATAATTGATTTTCAAAACAATCACGTATAAAGTGATATTTAATACCAATGTATTTAGTTTTCGGGTGTTGGACCGGATTTTTAGTGACAGCTATTGCAGCAGAACTATCAAGAAAGATAGGGGTGTTCGAAAATTACAAACCGAGTCCCGCATTGCTGTTAAATCCAAATGATTTGTGAACAGCAACTTGCAGCAGCAGCATATTCAGCTTCACATGTTGACAGAGCAATAGATGTCTGCTTCTTACACTGTCAGGTGACTAAGCGGCTTCCAAAGAACTGACATCCCGCTGATGTTGACTTGTAATTCATCTTGCACCCACTATATTCTGAGTCACTATACGTTGTAAGCTCAAAGTCATCATCATGAGGATACCACAACCCTAGTGTTGGAGTACCCTTTAGATAACGAAAGATCCTTTTGACCCCAGTGAGATGATTCACTTTAGGTTTAGCCTGATATCTGGAACAGAGACACGTGGCGTACATAATATCGGGACGAGAAGCTGTGAGGTACATCAGAGATCCGATCATTCCTCAGTAAATCGTGGCATCTACCAGATCACTATTTTCGTCAGGTGCCACATCGTGGTTCGTGGCAAGTGGAGTCCCAGCAGCCGTTGCATTCTCCATGTCAAACCGACTAAGGATATCTCCTACATATTTGGACTGATGCAAGAAGATTCCATTTGGTGTCTGATCCACCTGTAACCCAAGAAAAAACTTCATCTCTCCCATGGCACTCATCTCAAACTCAGGTTTCATCACAGATTCGAATTCTTTACACAATTCTTCATTTTTGGAACCAAAGATTATGTCATCCACATATATCTGTAGCAGTAGTAAATCACCATCTTTCTCTTTGATGAACAACGTGCAGTCAATAACCCCTCTGCGAAAACCATGTTTCACCAGATGAGTAGAGAGTTTCTCATACCAGACTCGAGGGAGTTGATGAAGCCCATAAGAGCTTTGTCCAGTTTTTAAACTCTATCCCGATGATAAGGATCCTCAAATCCTTCAGGTTGACTGACGTACACAGTTTCACGGATTTCACCATGAAGGAAGGCACTTTTAACATCCAATTGATAAACTATGATCTTCATGTAGGATGCATAGGCTAAGAAGATACAAATTGCTTCCATCCTTGCCACAGGTGCAAACACTTCGTTGTAATCAATGCCTTTGACTTGTCTAAAACCATGAACAACAAATCGAGCCTTGTTTCTGATTATCATCCCTTGGTCATCTTCTTACACTAAAGGACCCATTTAGTGCCAATCACCTTAGCACCTTTTGGTCTGTCCACAAGGGTCCATACACCTAACTTCTTGAGCTGAAGGAGTTCTTCTTGCATAGCACTAACCCATGCCTCATAGTTTAAAGCTTCACTTACATATTTTGGCTCAAATTAAGACACAAAACATCCATAAGCACATTGCTGTAGATAACCTTTTTCCATGACTGCGGCATAATCAGCTGTGTATAGCTGATTTCGTGTCTGAACTCCCAATAGAACATCCCCAATGATGTTGTCCAGGGGATGATACACATTAATTCGAGATCCGGGAGTGGTGGGAACAACTACTTCAGTGTACAAATTTTGAATCCCAGGTTCAGTATATGTGGCAGTCAGAGAATGAGGTTCAGAAGTTCTAGAGGCATCACGATCAGATGCTTGTGTACTTTCAGTAGCGGGAACCTGTTCCTCTTGGTCTACATTTTAAGTCTCAACTGGTTCATCATCAGTGGAAGATTCACTTACTTCAAGCTCTCCCCCTGAAAGGCTAGAGGTATCGTCTATTGGAACCGACGATGTCAGGTCTAGTGGAGGAGTATTCAGAACATCATACATCATTGGAGCAAATAACTCATCATCAGGATGAGAAGCAAGTAGATTGAAGGACTTGAAAAATTCATCATAGTCAAAAAAGAAGGAAGATCCCTTGCCAACAAAGGGGGTGGTGTATCTTTGGACATCAACATTGCACCACACTTTTACCTAACCCGTTGAGTTGTTATAAACTCTCTTATCTGGTATACTAAATCCGAGAAAGATACCTTCTTCTACCTTCTCACAAGACTTCACAGTCTGAGTTTTCTTTAAGAGCATGCATGGTGCTCCAAATGGTTCTATATACTCCAAGTTGGGTTTACGTCGCTGGAGCAATTCATAACACGTTTTTCCATGACGTTTGACCACTAAGACTCGATTGAGAGTATAGCATGCATTAGCCACTACCTCGTTCCAGAATTGAATAGGCAGTTTAGAGTCGGCTAACATTGTCCTTGTTGTCTCTATCAAGCGCCGATTCTTTCTTTCAGCAACCCCATTTAATTGTGGAGTGTAGGCAGAAGAAAATTGATGAACAATTCCTTTTTCTCGACAGAATGCCTCCATCCACTGATTCTTGAACTCTGTTCTGTTGTCTAATCGAATCTTTCTGACTTTCAGCTTGTAGAGAGATTCTAATGTAGTGACTAGATGCTTGAATGATTCAAATGTCTCTAACTTTGCTTTCAGAAACATCACCCAAGAGAATCTTGAGTAATCATCAGTTACTACAAAGCAGTAAAATCACCCGTAATGCTTTTTGTACTAACTGGGCCAAACAGATCCATATGTAGAAGCTCGAGAGGAATGTTGATAGAATTGACTTTCTTTGCTTTATGAGACTTCTTGGTCTGTTTCCCTTTCTTACATGCTACGCAGAAATCTGGGAGTTGGAAATTCTTGACTGTAACTCCATTCACCAAATCATTTTGAACCAGATGATTCATCTTCCGGGATTAATGTGTCCCATTCTCCTATGCCAGGAGACAGAATCCCTCTCTGTTGCCTTTGATAAGAAGCACTGGGCAGTAGACTCAGTTGTGGAGGCTTTTGATAGATCCAAAACATACAGGTCGTTATATCTTGAAGCTGACATTAGAATTTTACCCTCCTCGACAACATACTCCTTCTTCAACACGTAGCACTTCTTGTTGTCAAACATAACTTTGAATCCTTTATCACAAATTTTGGAGACAGAAAGCAAGTTGCTCTGCAATTGTTGAACGTAGTTAACCTTGTCAAACTTCACTTTCTCATTTCCCACTTCGCCTTGAGCTATGATGTAACCTCCTTTATTCCTAGCGAATGATACGTGTCCCCTTTAATTTGCTTGACGTTGAAAAGGAGAGACTAATTCCCGGTCATGTGCCTGGAAGCCCCACTATCAATAATCCAGGTATTAGTGATAGCGCTGTAGCGGACACCCTGCACATACAAAGGAAATGATTAGTTCAGGTTTGGGACCCAAGCCTTAACTGGCTTGGGTGTCCCAGAGGTATCACACATCATGAACTCAACCCACTTTCCTTCAGAGGATGAGGGCATATCTTTCTCCTTCTTATTCTCACTATCAGATACATTACTTGTTTTGATCTTCCATAAACCAGTTTTGTGTAAGGCCTGTTTGTGCTAAACAGACGACTGGAATATGGTTTGAACTTTAGGTTCACTAATAATATTAGGTGTAACCTCAGGTGACACGTTAGATTTAGTTTCAGAAGATCTTGGTTTTTCATCAAAAAGTTCAATTTTCTTTTTAGGTGTCTGATAATAAAGACAATTTGAAGAGATATGTCCTTGTCTTCCACAACTGTAGCAGGATCTCCTTTCAACAGTTTGAGGAATGTTATGAAGTGGGGTTGAGTTTGGTCAGGGTTTTGATGAAGACTCTTCCTTTTTAGATGTTTCACCTTCTTTAACAAACTTATATTTTTACATTTTTAACATCTTTCATTTTCACTTTATTTGGATTTTTATGATTTACACGTTTAAGGTTCATTGGATTAGGCCTCTTAGGTTCTGAAATAGACATTTGTGAACCGGACCCAAAATTAACCTTTTCATTTTTAGCATCCAAATTCTCAACAGGTATCTTATTTGTTAATTCCAAAGAAGAATCCTTCGGTTTAGTGACAGATTTCACAGGTTGACCCATATAATCTGGATCACAAACCAGAGGAGTAGACACCATATGATCCTTTACAGGGTTATTATTAATTTGTCTATATTTAGTATTCAAAAGGATTTCATGTGGTGGCGGTACAACCTTATAACCCAGACCTTCCCCTGCATTTCATTCTTGCAACAAGGTTCTGAACAATGTGAGAAGAACTTGCCAAACTGTGTAGTTTGTGTTTTATAGAATCAACTTCCACTTGTAAAACGGCTTTTTCTTTCTTAGTTTCCTCCAAATAATTTAGATAGAATTTGATGTCATTTGATTGATTTAAGGCAACAACCTCGGTTTCTCTTAGTTGTTTCCCTAACAGTTCTATCTTTTCTTTGAAGCTGCACTCAATTTGTTTTAAAATACGATTTGCTTCAGTTCAGAGTTGTAAATCATTTACTAGATTATAATTATTTTCTAATAACCTAGCAAATTTTAAATTAATGCTTTCTCTAAATTTATCACATTCAGTACAAGCATGTTTTTCAAATAATTCGTCTTTAGTACATACCTGTGTAGAACTAGACGAATCAGCCATCAACGCAGTGTCAAAATCTTCGGTGACTGGAGATTCTGAGTTTATAGCACTGAGCTCTTCTTCAACCAAATGATCAACAACATCCATAGCATCTTCGATATCAGAAAATGAATGCTCAGCTATGATGTTTCCTTCACTTGCAGATGCATCATCCAATGTATCAACTAAGGCAATGTTTGATTCACCCTGAGAAACGAATCGGAAGGACCAGTCTTGTCCTTCATCACCTTAAGCAACCAACGCCTTAGACTCTTGACTTGAAGATGAAGCTCCAATCTTATCCTTGTCTTGTCGGTTGAATGTAGGAAAAGGATTTCCATTTCCAGTCTTCTTTGGCTTCATGCACTCACGTTTGAAGTGTCCTTTTTCACCACAATTGAAACATGTGACTTTGGTTTTGTCAAATCCAAACCTCTTATCTTTCATTGCAACCAAATTGTGCCCTGTCTTTTTCATAAAATTCTTGGCTCTTCTAATAGCACTAGCCAAGGCCCACATTATGTCCATACATTCTAGCTCATTTTCATCAACTTGCTCGTAGTCCTCGTCAGCAAGATGACAGTTTCCAATCATACCATCAGCTAATCCATCATACGATTGAACAACAATAGCTAGAAGATCCATGTGCTCTTTGCCAACTTCGACGGTGACATTTCCAAGATTCTCGGTCTTCAACTTGGTAGTATTTGCCTCAGGAACTATGTATTGGGTTCCAGATGACCCTGATGTTACAATTCCTGAAGCACTGCTTTGGGAAGGAGCAAAAGAGCTAGACACAAATGCCGTTTGTAGTAGTGCACCTGAAGCAGCCGGTGTTGGAACTGAATTGTATACTGCAGGATTCTGAACATAGGATCATTTCTTTGACTTGTATTTCATACGTAGTTCTTCCTCCCTTAACTTCATAATGAAATCAATTATGTCTAAAGTAGCAAGAATGTTGTTTTGTCTCAAATTAGACACAAATGGATCTCATTTGTCTGGCAGACCATCAGCAAAGCTAGAGACTTTATCTTCCATGGATGTGGTCACGCCATGAGTGTGCAACTCACTCATCAGATGATAGAATCTATCAATGATATCATCCAAGCTCTCATTCCGATTGGAGAGAAATTGTCAAATTCCTTCTTAAGAGCTTTTCCCCTCAGTGCTTTCAGAGCTGTATTCCCCTCGTATCTCTTTTCCAATGCATCCCATAACTTTTTAGACTGCTTGTTCTCAAAGAACTGATGAAATATATCCTTAGGTATAGACTGAGTCAACAAGGCATATGCTTTCTTTTCAGCATTATGCAGAGTCTTCTGGGATTCACTTATTCCTCCCAAAGTAAATTTGACTCCATTTGCACTGACTGGTACCGTGTAACCAGACTCAATGGATGTCCAAAGGTTTGGGTCAACTCCATTCAAGTAGATTTCAAACCGCTGTTTCCACAGTGGGTATTTATCTTGACTTAACAACTTTGTTGGTTTGTTTTGATTTCCTATATCTTTCTCCACAAGTAAAAGGTTCTGGATACGTGAGTCCTTTCCAGTAGTGAATGCAGCAAACTAGTCTTCCATTACTATAGACTTGGTAAACTTAGAACATGACAGATTCACTCGTGCGAATGAGCTATGCAAATGGGTCACTCATGCGAATGGAAGATGCGAATGAATTCAATCGTGTGATTGGATTCAGTCGTGCGAATGAACAGGACGAATGAAAGCAAACGACTGGAGCTGTGTAACTGTGCGAATGAGAGACACGACTGAGTTCAGTCGTGCGAATGAGTGTATACGAATGAGTTCAGTCGTACGAATGGTCCAGACGTGCGACTGAAGGCTGCTGTGTTTGAAAAATCGAATATTTTGAATACTTTGACACAAAATACGAATTTTCCAGAAACCCTAATCTGTTGTTTGATGAAAAATCAAAACTTTAACACATGCAAACATCAAAAACACCTTTTGAAGCAAAACAGTCTCTTTTGATTGAATACGTAGGTTTTAATACCAAAACCAATTGAATCCACGCAAAATTACGAGCCAATGCTCTGATACCACTTGTCAGGACCGTTTTCGAACGGAATACTAACAGATTCTGCGTGAGACCAGATCAAATAGCGCGGAATTCTATTTGATTGGCGATACAATCAGTGAGAACGACAACCTGATCGATCTAACGATGCAACAAACGTTAAGAATTGATTAGAAATCGATCAGGAACGAACTTTGAAGTTGGATATGCTGTTTAGGACGCTCTGGACGGCTAGGGTTTAATGATCTTCGAAGTCTCTGTTTTTCTAAGAATTATGTGGTATTATAGGTTTCTAGTATTCAATCGTACGACTGAACCATTAGCATGGTTCAGTCGTGCGTCTGACTCATGCGGTTGATTCATACGCATGACTGAAGGTTCAGTCGTGCAACTGAGTCAATCTTATATCTCAGTCATACCACTGATCTAGTCTCCTGGTTCAGTCATGCGACTGGTCCATAAGTATGATTCATCAATGTGTATGACCCATAAGTATGGTCCATTAGCATGAATAAATACCAATAATATGAAATATTTAAAGATATAAAAAACATCAAGAACATATCATATTTCATTAAGTAGTTACATTACTTGTGTAAGAAATGAAAGACTTTTACATTAAGAACATAAACTAGAAATATGATGTATCGACAATTTTATCTGGTCTTCCCGTTCTCACGTAAGCTCAGGCCCTCGTTTAGAGTTCCATCTCACTTTGCTTCACTTTTCGGTTCATAAGTTCGCAACTACCGAGCAAAGTCCTTATCTTTCTTTTTGTCAATTGTTGTTTGGTCACAGTTAGGGAACAAAGCTCTCAATTCTTCATCAAATAAACAAACAGAATCATGGACCTCTTGACAATTAAGCAATATATAAGTATGAGCCTTATATCTGTCTTCATGCGTAAGAATGATAGTTTTTCCACCAAAGAATCTTCGAGATGAATCCTTATATATACTTAAACGAGAATCGATACTTGAAGAACAAGGAATGTTAGGGGGAAAATTGCGAGGCTCACGATTTAACCCTGTCTTAAGTGGCGAGTCAATATACAGGGATCAATAGTTTGAAAGTTCATCTACAAGATATGACTCAACAATGGATCCTTCAACTTTTGCTTTATTTCAAATCGTCCTTTTCAATCGGCCTAGCTTGTTAAAATATAACGGAAAAATGTTAGATATTATATAATATTCCAAATGTTAAAGAAATAATTTGTTAAGTTAAAAGTATTACCTCTTATACACATACATCCATCTGAATTGCAAGGGAACACCAAATGTATGACTCCATTTAATCTGGTATGTTGTTGCTGGGATAGAGGAAAGGAGTTAGGGTATAGAACATAATAATTATATGTTCGCCGTCGTTTCACCGCTAGTCCGTCTTGAAAAAGGAGTAAATCTTGTTTTGTTTTTTATTATTTTCTTTTAATGTAGCACTTAAAGTTGACAACAGCTGGTGGCAATTAAAAGATTCTGATGGTGACTAATTCTTTTTAATTAATTTATCAACTGCTAGTGGCGAAAAAAAAAATCATATAATGGATTTAGTTACACCTAGAACATAATATATTATATTTTAATCTATCTACTTTTTTTTATCTATAATGTATTTTCTATTAACTATAAATAAAATATATAATAATAAGAAGTCATGACCATTTGAATAATTGGTTTGTTGGGTTGTTAATGAGAGTGAAAAAATAGAATTGATTGGGTTGGACATGTGAAAAGAAGAGAAATTAGTTTTTAAGAAATAATTTGGTTGGGTTGGGTTGAGTTGTGAATAGAAATAGTCTAATTTAAAACAAGGTTTAGCTGAAGTTGGAATTTAGAAGCGGGTCATTTTTGATTTGTTTATTTATTTATGTATATATTTTTCATAAGTTACCTTTAAACTATAGTGAAATAATTATATATCACAATACATTATTATATTAATGTTTATAATATATGTTAGTTGGTTCTTGCGCGTTCATGTAAATCAATTTTGATGTAGATTATAAATAGGTTAAATGTGTCTGAATTTGTCGTTTAAAAACAGAACAACCTTAACAAAAAAATTTTATAACAATTGTTCATCAATGACCCTAATTCAGAATCATTGAATTAACAACATTCATTAAATTAATAATCAATATCTCAAATTAATCAGGTGGGGGTTGGGTCTAAAGATGAATCTATTAGGAGTTAGAGTGGTAAAAGTTTTCATTGAGCTTAAAGTTCAATTCCTTCCTATAGCAGTTTGGTTTAATTTATTTTGGTGTGGATCAACGTTATAGAACATATAGGAACTGTTAAAAAAATAACTATATTTAATCATTAACAACCCTAAATGAACATCAATGTACCCAACAAACATCAATAATCCTGGCTAACCATGAATGACACTATTTAAGCTATCAATTGTTGGATCTGTACAAGATAGTTTATATTATCAACCATAGTTAATATCAACAAAAGTTAACGTCTAAGTCAAAGTCAACAAAAAATCAAACGTCAAGTTTTAGACGAAGAACCGAGTGAAGATATTGAAGATATATCGTGCTTTAAGACTTTATTGTAGTAAATATATTTTGTGTGAACAAAATATATTTTACTTTGTTTTAATCTTGTTTTAGTCTAGTTTAATAGTCTAGGGGGTTAAATGTAAATAGTGAAAGTTAGTCTAGACTATAAATAGCCTAATTGTAATTACGATTGGTTAATGGTTGAATGACCAATTGATTGAGAGATTACTTGTAAACATATCATTTGAAATCAAATTAGATCAAATTGGGGACTTTATTGTGTTCATCTTATTTTGATCAATATATCTTCATGTTATTTGATTCAATTGTGCTACCAAGGCTAACAATTTGGTATCAGAGCCTTATTGGATCAAATAAATCGAAGGTTTGAAGATTTTTTAAAGGTGTTCATCAAAAGTTTTAGAGAGAGAAAGTGGGTTTCTAGAGAGAGAAACTAGATCTGAATTTCAAATCTCATCACAAACACAATCAATTCATCAGATCTGAATCACATACAACATAGTTTGTTACAACAATCAAATTTACATAAGAAATTTACAAGAAATTAACAGATTTAGACATTTTTTCTCTCACACGCTAGTGTGTGTGTTCTTGGTGTTTTTGAGAGCTTCAACTCTTCATGGTGCGAAACTAGAACTGTTTTTGAACGAAACTTCAATCTGTCCGGCGAAAATACAATTTCGTTCGGCGAAACTCAGGCGAAACTTCAGTGAAAATACAGTTTCGTCTGACGAAACTCCGGTGAAAATACAGTTTCGTCCTGCGAAACTCTGGCGAAATTCCGGGGAAACTCCAACGAAACTATCTTTTCCGGCGAAACAATTCAAGTGTCCAGCGAAACTGCCCAAACATCTGCGAAAGATTCATCGGCTGATTCACGTTCATCATAGGTGTTTGATCCTTCATCTCCGATCCTTACCAAAATCTCTCTCTAAACCTCCAAAAACAACTCTAGATCACAACACCAACAATCAATTCACCCAGATCCAAACTAAACAAAAAAAAGAAAGAAAAATTCACTCCACACAGAGTCCCAATTTCCCAAACTTGACAACACAAAAAAACTGTAAAACCTTCAAAAACGAAACCTTAAAGAACCAATGTAATCATGGAGACCGAAGAAGAACCATCAGGACACATGACAGACGAGATCTAACACCAACAGAATTAAATATAACAGATTTTAGACAAAAAATCGTTGATTTGATTATATTAATATGAAGAATTTTGTTTTGCGACAGCCATCAAACTCCTCCGCAATCACTTGTTATGCCCATGCCACTCCCAGACCCAATACTCTGACCCGGGTTCCACATGATACCCGACACAGATATGGTGTTCTCCGATCGTCATCGCCTGACCCGAATTAGGTTTTAGGGTTTCCTCACTGTTTCCACTAAGAATTGCTTTAATCACCTCCTTTTTGAACTTTGATTCCTCTTTTACGATATGGGTTTTGTTGCTCCCGTTGTTTTCGTCATCATCTTGATCATCTTCGGCGTCTGAGACGTTGTTGCTGGCGTACAATAGGATGTCATCTAGGGTTTTGTTTAAAAGGGGTGATAACTGAGGTTGAAGGGGATTTGGTGGATAGATTTAGAGCTTATTCATTAGGGTTTGAAGAAGGATGTTGTTAAAATTTGACGTGTTTGTGTGTGTGTGCAGATGAAATGTGTATTAGGGTTTGGAAATGTTTAATGGGCTTTACTTGTGGGTTGGATTTGAATATGGTAAATGGGTTATTTTTATTGGGCTGGGTTTTTCAGGATTATGGGCTAGTTAAAACATTAAAGAATTGGCTAATAATTGGGCTGAGTTTTCAAGATTTTGTATGACTAACAATTGTATGGGTTTAATCAATTTGGGCTAGTTTCAAGTTAAAAATAATTTTCCGCTAACAATTTGCTAATAATTTTGTATGGGGTTGTTAAAATTGTTGTTATATAAAATTGGGCTTCAAGGTGTGTAGGCTTTTTGGGTCATTAAATAAAAAAAGAAAATGTAATAATTCATAATCGTATAATATTTTTGTCATTCTGGGTGATAAAGTGAATTTAATATTTTGTTTGAAAATGACTTTCACTGATGATCTCGAATAAGACAATGCCACAATGGCACAAAGTCGGTTTGACTGTGTGCAGGTACAAAGAAAGAAATATTGTCAGATTTGATTGATCGATTCTTAAAGGTGGTAAATAAACTAAAGAAGCATGTTCCAGATCTCATTAATCATGAACAAATTCAAAAGCTTCTTGACTCTCTTTCATCTGAGTGGAGTCATCAAGTTAATATGCCGAACCAAGAAAGAGGTTATGTTGACACAAAACTTGTAAGGCCCCATTCCCGGGACGCCTACAGTTGGTCATTCATCGCTCATAAAACATATAATTACATTTGCCTTAGGAAAATATTTCAGCAGAAACATTCAAAAGGACATCTCATTTCATTATAAAAACTTTTGCCAAATAATACAGCATCAATCGGTTACAAAATACATTATTGAATTACATCACAAAAGTATTAAATGAATGGATGACATCCCAAAAGAGCTGAGTAGCAACCTCGTGCCATCCTCAGCAATCATTACCTGCCAACTGGAAAACATATAAAAAGTCAGCGTTGCTATTGAGTTCTAGCTTTATAATAAAACATACTTTACTTTCATTAAAACCTTTCGTTTTCTCATGTGATCATACGTCATACGTATACACAGATAATTAAATTATTATCTTCATCATTCATTCATACTACAACGTTTAGATTCTTTAATAGTTACAACCTTTCCTTTTTCTATCAAATATAAACCTTACCCTTCTATTCATAATACTAGACCTAGGCCTATCATAGACCTTCTATATCGGTGCACCGCACCTCATGGCCCCAACACCTAGGATAAAGTTTAGGTGTACTATGCAATACCTTTCTGTTCATGGTTCTGGACCTAGGCCTATCGTAGACCTTCTATAACGGTGCGTCGCACCTCGTGGTCACAGTACCTAAGGTATGAAGATGTGAGTACCATTGCCATATGCAATACCTTTCTGTTCATGGTTCTGGACCTAGGCCTATCGTAGACCTTCTATAACGGTGCGTTGCACCTCATGGTCATAGTACCTAAGGTATGCAGCAATAGTTCTATACAAAAGGTCAATCACAAAGAAAGACCCCGATGCATACCATGCTTGCAAGACTTCTTTTACTTTCATTACTCATTAATGCATGCACTCTTACTTCATGTTCCTCCTTTCTTTATCTTTCACTTTACGTTACATAATACTTCGTTTTATTCATTAACACGACACGTAAAGCCACAAGAAAGATAACATACGTCATAATAAGGAACATATCACACACAGACATCATCATCATACAGGGCAACATCATACATACATAACATGCATAAACATGCAACATCATCATCATCATGCCCAACATGCTCTCTAAGGTCATAACAGTCATCTCACATGCTCTTACGGGAACTTTTACGTCAAAGCTTACATCTGCACTTTCCCTCGAAAGTCAGAAGTCGAACTACACTTTCCTTCGAGTGCAACGGCCCTATTCGGGCGTATGGACACTCTACAGTCGCATGGCCTCCATGCGACTGAACATCATGCGATTGGACTCATGCGAATGAACATCTATGCGAATGAACATTCAGTCGTGCGTATGAACCTCATACGGATGGAAGTAATGCGAATGGGCACCTATGCGACTAACCTCATGCGAATGGACTCATGCGACTAAGCACCTATGCGACTGGACCCTCAGTCGTATGACTCCCCATGCGACTGGACTCCCAATCGTGCGAATGGAACCTTAGTCGTGCGATTGAACCCTTAATCGTGCGAATGAATCCCAATCGTGCGAATGAACCTCAATCGCCTCTCAATCGGCCGTATGGCCTCCATTAGGTCGCATAGCCCTAGCTGATGCAGAATGGAGTTCATCCCGAACCCAATCTGCCATTTTCGGCCTCCAAGCTCATCCAAACCCATTTTAAGCCTAAATCAACCATCTTAGACCTTAGGAATGCATACCACAACACCATACAAGCACACACAAGCCCGGAAACAAACTCTAAACGCATCACACGCAACACACCCAAATGGGTCATAAACACACACATATAAAAACGGGTTTTTGATGCTTTCCAGCCCCAAAATCGGTTGAAAACAAGTAAAAGTGAGGTCCTAGAACTCACACAAACGAGCACAACAACAAGGGCTTCGATTTGGCTTGCTACACGACGTTTTTGGCCACCCGAACCGACCTCGACCAACACTTTTCCTCTTTTCTTCTTCTTTCTCTCTTCTCCTCTCTTTGATGTCTAGTTTGTGAGTATGGGGGAGAGGGTAAGGGCTGCCCTCTCCCTTATATACTCCCACTCGCCCGACTTTCTTTCGTTGGCGAGTTTGGTCCCTCGACTTTGGACTTTATTTCTTTTTCTTCCTTCGTCGGCTTCAAAATAATAAATAACTGGGTGTTACAAGTCCACCCCCCTTAAATAGGTTTCGTCCTCGAAACCTGTTATTCTTCGAACAAACGTGGATAATGTTGTCTCATTTCTTCTTCAGTCTCCCACGTTGACTCGGATCCTTTCCTGTGCTTCCACTGTACACACACAATAGGAACCACTTTATTTCTCAGCCTTTTCTCTTTCCGATTGATGATTGCCACTGGTTGCTCCACATAATTGAGCCGTTCGTCTACTTCGATATCATCCAGTGGAACAATCATATCTTCATCAGCTAAGCACTTTCTCAGATGAGATACATGGAATGTCGGGTGAATTCCACTTAGCTCATCCGGTAACTCCAGTCTATAGGCCACCTCTCCTACTCGAGTGATGATTCGGAAAGGGCCTATATACCTTGGGCTCAACTTACCCGCTTTCGAAACCGGATAATACCCTTCCAAGGTGAGACCTTCAACATAACCCGATCACCCACCTGGAACTCAATCGGCCTGCATCTTTTATCAGCATACGACTTCTGTCTGTCTTTGGCTGCCTTCATGAAGGCTTTAATCTTCTCAAGCTTCTCAGTCGTAGACTCTATTACCTCGACGCTCCCCAATTCCTTCTGACCAATATCACCCCAACAAACGGGTGTTCTGCATCTCCTACACTATAGCATCTCGTATGGAGGCATACCAATGCTGGCATGTAGCTGTTGTTGTATGAGAATTCGGCTAACGGTAGGTGGTCATCCCAACTTCCACCAAAATCAATCACACAAGCCCGAAGCATGTCTTCCAGTGTCTGAATGGTCCTTTCTGACTGACCATCAGTCTGGGGATGATAAGCCGTGCTAATATGTAACCTCGTCCCCATAGCGTCATGGAATTTCTTCAAATATTTAGATGTAAACCGAGTGTCGCGATCCGACACAATGGACACCGGCACACCATGACGAGTTATAATTTCCTTGATGAACAGATCAGCCACCTCTCAGATGAATATGTCTCGCGGATCGGTAGGAAGTGAGCACTCTTCGTCAAACGGTCAACTATCACCCATATGGCATCGTACCCTTTCGGGGTACGCGACAGCTTCGTAATGAAATCCATGGTGATGTGCTCCCACTTCCATTCCGGTATATCCAAAGGTTGGATTTTCCCATACTGCTTTCGATGCTCGGCCTTCACCAGTAAGCAAGTAAGGCACTTACTCACATACTCCACCACATCGCGCTTCATACCCGGCCACCGATAATCTTTCATCATATCATAGTACATTTTCGTGGCACCAGGATGAATGGAGTATCGAGTCTTGTGAGCTTCATCCATTATCTTCACCCGTAGATTCCCAAAACGAGGGATCCACACACGACCGAATCGGGTTCTAACATCGAGTGTGTTTTCACCCAATTCCCCAACCAGACCTCTCATTCTTTCAGAGTTAAGATGATCTTCCTTCAATGCCTCATCTTGAAACTCCTTGACCTGCTTCATCACATCCGAGGTCATGATCAACTGGTATGCTTTCACCCGAATCGGCTCGGGTCTCTCCTTTCGGCTAAGGGCATCCGCCACCACGTTGGCTTTGCCCGGATGGTAATGGATCTCGCAATCATAGTCTTTTATGAGCTCCAACCATCGTCTCTGCCTCATGTTCAGATCCTTCTGCTCAAAGTAGTATTTCAAGCTCTTGTGGCCAGTGAATATGGTGCACTTCGTCCCGTAAAGATAGTGCCTCCAAATCTTTAACGCAAAGACCACACCTGCTAGCTCCAAGTCATGAGTAGGGTAATTGACCTCATGGACCTTCAACTGTCGGGATGCATAGGCTATGACCTTTCCTCTCTGCATTAACACACACCCCAACCCCGAGTAGGAAGCATCAGAATAGACCACCAGGTCTTCACTTCCATCGGGTAATGACAGAACAGGAGCTCGAGTCAGTCTCGTCTTCAATTCCTCGAATGCCTTCTCTTGAGCTTGACTCCATATAAACTTCACATCTTTTCGGGTCAACTTAGTTAGTGGAGAAGCAATCTTAGAGAAGTCTTGGATAAATCTTCTATAGTAGCCCGCCAAATTCAAGAAACTACGAATCTCGGATGGCGTCTTTGGTGACTTCCATTGCATAACCGCCTCCAATTTCGCCGGGTCCACCATAATCCCGTCGGGATTCACCACGTGGCCCAAGAATTGAACCTCACGCAACCAGAACGCGCACTTGGAGAACTTAGCATACAACTTCTCCCTTCTGAACGTCTCAAGAACCTCCCGAATGTGAGTGTCATGCTCAATCTCGCTCCTGGAATAAATCAGGATATCATCAACATACACAATCACTAATTTATCCAGCATCAGCCGACACACACGGTTCATCAAATCCATAAAAGCAGCTGGCGCGTTGGTCAAACCAAAAGACATGACAAGAAACTCGTTGTGACCATAGCGCGTGCGGAAAGCTGTTTTAGGGATATCTTGTTCCTTCACCTTTAACTGATGATAGCCAGATCGAAGATCTATCCTTGAAAACCAACTGGCACCCTGAAGCTGATCGAACAAATCATCTATCATCGGTAAGGGGTATCGGTTCTTCACCGTCAACTTGTTTAGCTCGCGGTAGTCAATGCACATCCTCATACTACCGTCCTTCTTCTTTACAAACAGGACCGGAGCACCCCAAGGAGAGATACTCGGTCTAATGAACCCCTTATCAAGCAGCTCTTGCGGCTTCTCCATCAACTCTTTCATCTCGGTCGGAGCCAGCCTATACGGTGCCTTGGCAACAGGTTGGGCACCTGGTATCAGATCAATCTGAAACTCAATCTCTCTGTCAGGTGGCACTCCTGGTAAATCTTCTGGGAACACATCTGGAAAGTCACACACAACCGGTACATCGGCTAGTTGTGGTGTTGGCGTATCCACATCCTTTACATAGGCCAAGTAGGCACTACATCCACGCCTCATACACTTTCCTGCCCACCGTCATCGAGATCACTTTCGGAATCGTAGTAATCCGATCACCATAAACCGTCACCGAACTACCGTCAGGCACTGTCAACCAAATCATCTTCTCGCGACACACAATGTTCGCCTCGAAATCCGCCAACCAATCCATCCCAAGAACCAACTCGAAACCACCTAAGGTCATCAAGAACGGTCTAACAGGAAACTTGTGACCCTCTAGTTCCACATCACAGCCCTCTATCATTTCAGAAATCCGGGTAGACTTACCTATAGCAGTTTCTACATCAAAGGGTGCATCGACCCGTCTACTACTAACAGGCAGCTTAGCACAGAAAGCACCAGAAATAGAACTTTTACTAGCACCAGAATCAAATAACACGGAAGCTAAAGTTTGGTTCACTAGAAACGTACCAGACACAACATCAGGGTCCGTCCTAGCTTCCTCCTGCGTCATGGTGAATGCCCTAGCACTCGCCCTCGATCCTTCATTCCCCGCCTTTTTCACCCCGGAACTCTTAGCCCTCGTCTTCTTACAATCCTTATTCACGTAGCCCTTCATGCCATAGTTAAAGCACCGGACCGTACGACAGTCCCTGGCTATATGCCCTGACTTCCCACATTTGAAGCACACATTCAGCCCCAGCCTACATTCCCCGCTATGTTCTCTCCCACACCTATCACACTTCATCATACCAGCACCCGATATGACCACACGGCGATCGTCCACCCGTGCCTTCTTGTTACCCGTCGAGGCATCACCCCGACCAAACCTCTTCCCTTGCCAGTTTCGGTCACCTCCACCCTTCTTGCTACCTCCTGTCACCACCACCGTTCTCTCATCATACAGTCTTCCCGCCAAGTCCACCGCCGACCTAAACGTGCTCGGTCGGGCAGCGATCATGTGCCTGCGAATATCCGCTGGAAAACCCTGAATGTATCTTTTAATCTTTCCTGACAAGGTGTCACCTGATCCGGCACCAGACGTGCCATCTCATTGAACTTCGTAGTATACTGCTGATGTGTCATGGTCCCCGCCTCCAGATGCAGGAACTCTCTCTCAACTTTATCCATTTCTCTATGAGGACAGAACTCCTCAATCACCAACTTCTTTAGTTCGGGCCATCTCATTCTCCTGATTGCCAGGTTACCCTCAGCTTGGACAATATTGTCCCACCAGCATAAAGCTGAGTCCACAAACGAGTGGGTGGCAAACTTTACTTTTTGATCTTCCCGGTACTCGCTGATGTCGAGAACAGCCTCCATCTCTCTCACCCATCGGTGAGCAGCGGCAGCATTGCCATTACCGTCGAAAGTAGGGGGCTTGCATCTCATAAACGCCCCATAGTTACAGCCTCGTGCCACTTCTCGCACAGGCTCATCTTCCTCTTCCTCGTCTTCATTATCAGAGAAAATCGTTTCGTGCTCCGGTTGCTCTCGTTCCCCCGAAGACCTGTTCCTCTCCTTTCTTTCTCCTTCTTTCACCGCCTTAATGACTTCGGTTACCACAGATGGTAAGATTGTCTGCATGACCTGGTGTACTTCTTCAACAACAACCTCCTTTACCGAGGCCCTCAGGTTTGCACTCTCATCCCCAGCTTCCGGATGAGGGGTCTCTGGTTCTTCAGGAACCACCTTTTCGACCCTTGGCCTTCCTCTTTTGGGTCGCGGCTCAACATCAGGCCCGCCACGGCCTCCACCCCTAGAAGCTTTAGAAGATCTACCTCCATCCATTCTCTAACTCACACTGAAAGATTCAAACACCAACACGGTCATTCAAGGAAACAACTCAGTTTATGCCAAGTATAGTAAGTCCCTAATTACAGTGGCCAGTTGTGATTAGCCACTTACTTTACTCTTCATACCCCAAGCATTACCTGTCCTGACTACATCAGTATTTAAATCTACATACAACACATAACCACATAACATGCGCACATAAAACCGCTTAACTTTACGAAAATACCTGATGGCACGCAACTACTCAGATTGGCATCCCATTCCCTTTCTGTCCCATTTTCAGTTTAAGTTAAGGTTTATTTTGAAAATTTACCCATTTCACTTAAACTTTGACTCTGATACCAACTTGTAAGGCCCCGTTCCCGGGACGCCTACAGTTGGTCATTCATCGCTCATAAAACATATAATTATATTTGCCTTAGGAAAATATTGCAGCGGAAACATTCAAAAGGACATCTCATTTCATTATAAAAACTTTTGCCAAATAATACAGCGTCAATCGGTTACAAAATACATTGTTGCATTACATCACAAAAGTATTAAATGAATGGATGCCATCCCAAAAGAGCTGAGTAGCCACCTCGTGCCATCCTCAGCAATCATTACCTGCCAACTGAAAAACATATAAAAAGTAAGCATTGCTAAGTGAGTTCTAGCTTTATAATAAAACATACTTTACTTTCATTAAAACCTTTCGTTTTCTCATGTGATCATACGTCATACGTATACACAGATAATATCATTATTATTATCATCATTCATTCATACTACAACGTTTAGATTCTTTAATCGTTATAACCTTTCCTTTTTCTATCAACTATAAACCTTACCCTTCTATTCATGATACTGGACCTAGGCCTATCATAGACCTTCTATATCGGTGCACCGCACCTCATGGCCCCAGCACCTAGGATAAAGTTTAGGTGTACTATGCAATACCTTTCTGTTCATGGTTCTGGACCTAGGCCTATCATAGACCTTCTATAACGGTGCGTTGCACCTCGTGGTCACAGTACCTAAGGTATGAAGATGTGAGTACCATTGCCATATGCAATACCTTTCTATTCATGGTTCTGGACCTAGGCCTATCTTAGACCTTTTATAACGCTGCGTTGCACCTCATGGTCACATGTACCTAAGGTATGCAGCAATAGTTCTATACAAATGGTCAATCACAAAGAAAGACCCCAATGCATACCATGCTTGCAAGACTTCTTTTACTTTCATTACTCATTAATGCATGCACTCGTACTTCATGTTCCTCCTTTCTTTATCTTTCACTTTACGTGACATAATACTTCGTTTTATTCATTAACACGACATGTAAAGCCACAAGAAAGATAACATACGTCATAATAAGGAACATATCACACACAGACATCATCATCATACAGGGCAACATCATACATACATAACATGCATAAACATGCAACATCATCATCATCATGCCCAACATGCTCTCTAAGGTCATAACAGTCATCCCACATGCTCTTACGGGAACTTTTACGTCAAAGCTTACATCTGCACTTTCCCTCGAAAGTCAGAAGTCGATCTATACTTTCCTTCGAGTGCAACAGCCCTATTCGGGCGTATGGACACTCTTCAGTCGCATGGCCTCCATGCGACTGAACATCATGCGATTGGACTCATGCGGATGAACATCTATGCGAATGAACATTCAGTCGTGCGTATGAACCTCATGCGGATGGAACTAATGCGAATGGGCACCTATGCGACTGACCTCATGCGAACGGACTCATGCGACTAAGAACCTATGCGACTGGACACTCAGTCGTATGACTCCCCATGCGACTGGAATCCCAATCGTGCGAATGGAACCTTAGTTGTGCGATTGAACCCTTAATCGTGCGAATGAATCCCAATCGTGCGAATGAACCTCAATCGCCTCTCAATCGGCCGTATGGCCTCCATTCGGTCGCATCGCCCTAGTTGATGCAGAATGGAGTTCATCCCGAACCCAATCTGCCGATTTCGGCCTCCAAGCTCATCCAAACCCATTCTAAGCCTAAATCAACCATTCTAGACCTTAGGAATGCATACCACAACACCATACAAGCACACACAAGCCCGGAAACAAACTCTAAACGCATCACACGCAACACATCCAAATGGGTCATAAACACACACATATAAAAACGGGTTTTTGATGCTTTCCAGCCCCAAAATTGGTTGAAAACAATAAAAGTGAGGTCCTAGAACTCTCACAAACGAGCACAACGACAAGGGCTTCGATTTGGCTTGCTACACGACGATTTTGGCCACCCGAACCGACCCGGACCAACACTTTTCCTCTTTTCTTCTTCTTTCTCTCTTCTCCTCTCTTTGATGGCTAGTTTGTGAGTATGGGGGAGAGGGTAAGGGCTGCCCTCTCCCTTATATACTCCCACTCGCCTGACTTTCTTTCGTTGGCGAGTTTGGTCCCTTAACTTTGGACTTTATTTCTTTTTCTTCCTTCGTCGGCTTCAAAATAATAAATAACCGGGTGTTACAAAACGTGTGGATATGATCAACAAGTTAAAATTTCTCGAGCTAGAAATCAAAAGAGAAGAATTTCAGCAAGCCGTATTCCCACATCAAACCAACACGCTTAATACTGATCTTATCTCCTCTGTAACAAGCATACTTAATTACAAAACAAAGATGATTGAAAAGTTAAAGTTATTGAGAACTGATTCGGATTTAAATATTAAATTCAAAGAAACTGTTGAAGAGAACTATGAAGCTTTGAGAGTTGGCAATGAAAGTAAACCGGAGTCTGTGAGAACCAATGACGATAAAGCTGAATAAGATGATAACAGAAAGAAAGAATCCGAGGATGACGAGATGCTGAAGGTTAAAGAAGAGGAACAACAAAGAATCACAAGGGTTTGCAAATGTGAAAAGAGCTTAGCTGCAGAAAAAATTATCATGGGTCTTCCTTATGAGACTGTTCAGGATATGTGTTCTTCTTCTTGCCAAATTCAGTTATTTGAATTTTATTAGGCAAACAGATTGTTATTGGAAATTAAAAAGAAATAACAATAATTATATAGGAATTAAAAAAAATGAAATTGTTTTTTCAAGGAAACTTAGTGAAGCATTGGCGGAAAATTATCTTTTAAGAAGAACCATTTTGGAGCGTAACGTTGAAATTAATATTTTAAGAGAAAGGGTTGTTTTAGCTCAATTTGAAACGGCATAGCTTCAAAAAGCTTGATAAATGGATCCTTTCACACATGAAAAAGGAAGAGCTTATTGCTAAACAACAAGGGGCACGGGTAAAACATGGGATTGGATATCATTCAGACGGTGAAATTGTATTTAATTCAGTTCCACCCCCATCTACTCTATGTTATTTGTGAAGTCGTTGGATCGGTTGACATCCGAGCGTGTTCTTGACGGAAGAAAAAAAACAAAAGACAAACAAGAGAACGAACAATAATATAATGGTTTCATTGATAAAACCTAATGATTACAAGCTCGTTAAACAGAAGTATCACGACTTTTGGCAAGGGGAGATCGAGCATGATCTCCCCTCTCATCCAGCAGCACCTAGGCCCCGGGCATACTCTTAAAACATGATCTCTCTATAAAATGAAACTGGTATTTATAGGCCTAAGCCCATATCAGATGCGACTGGGCCCATTCGTACGATTGGACCATGCGTATGGTTCAATCGTACGACTGGACCATACTCATGGTTCAGTCTTACGAATGGCCCACTAGCATCTCTCAGTTGCACGACTAGTCCATTAGCATGGCTGAGTCGTACGACTGAGTCTCATTCGCATAAGCTCCTGCGAATGACTCAGTTTCATGTGTTTACAAAATATCAGGTGTATTACATAAAGCCTAGGCTATTCGTCAAGTGACGGACACGCTATATATGACAATAAATGCTCCAACAAAATCCCCCTTGGACGTTGCTTGCGAATAGTAGATAAAACCTCTTACAATCTTTAGCCAATCTTCGCTCTGGTTTCCAATAGAATCAAACCAAAAACTGTATTAGCCAACGTTGCTGATCCGTCAGCTTGCTACAGTATCCCTGAAAATGAATTTAGGCACAATAGCTTTCGTTTACTTTGCAGAACACCATCATAGCAAGTAAGATTCCCCATGTGATTGATTTTTTCTGATAATGACATGAATAGTTTTACATTGCTCCAATCTTCACACAAGCTAACCTGATTAACATTAACACCTGCATAAATTCCCCCTCAAATTCATCATATTCCAATATATAAACATTGTGCTCTCCTGGTGTCTTCATATGGTGTATTGGGCAAAAAGTAGAAGGTTCCAATCCACAGCTGACAATCTCAAACAAATCAGCATGCACGCAGATTCATCATCAGAAACCAGCTCACATCATCACTTTCTGATTGCGTCTTCAATTTCTCTATACATGGATTCCCCCTAAGAATCAGAATTCTCTCTGTGCGGATAAATATAACTTCATTGGCCCATAAACAGCCAGATGTTCCTGACTACCCCACAAAATCAGCACCGACTTCTGACATCTTATCTTCTCTCTTTTGTGATCTAACTACATTCATCTATTCTGGAAGTTCAACGAATAATGGGGTATCCATCGAACTTATTTGACAAAAGAACCTCAGGGTGAATGTGCTTTGCTCATCCTTAAATCTGTGCAAGAGGCAGTTCCAGATTTTTTTTTATTTTTTTATTATTATTTGGTCTAGAACACCATTCATTCGTATGACATGGAGGACAAATATCACATTCATGTGAATGGATGATACGGATAATATATTTGTGCGACTGGTCATAAAACTGGTCCAGTAGCATGACTGGACATAAGACTGGTCCAGTAGCATGACTGGACATAAGACTGGTCCAGTAGCATGACTGGACATAAGACTGGTCCAGTAGCACAACCGAACATAAGACTGGACATAAGACTGGTCCAGTCGTATGACTGGACATAAGACTAGTCTAGTCGCATGGTCTGAACATAAGACTGGACATAAGACTTGTCCAGTCGTACGACTGGACATAAGACTGGTCTAGTCGCATGGTCCAGTTGCATGGTCCAGTCGTATGAGCAGATCTGCACGCAGATTACCAGATCTGCAGTCGCCATGGTGGCCAAAAACCCTAATCTGATGAATTTTACATGAACAAAATAGACCTCATAAGATTCGCAAGGGTGATAAGAACGTGAGTTCGAGTTCGATTTTAATTAAGAAACAACACACATAACAAGATATGAGCAAAGCACGAAGAACACGAAGTGGGTTTAACGTCAAAGAACATGAAATAGATCAAGAAATCAAGAGCTCGGGTTGCTAGAATGATTGTTAGATCATTCTAGTAGTAACCGGCTCTGATACCAATTGTGAAGTCGCTGGATCGGTTGACATCCGAGCGTGTTCTTGACGGAAGGAAAAAAAACCAAAAGACAAACAAGAAAACAAACAATAATAGAATGTTTCATTGATAAAACCTAATGATTACAAGCTCGTTAAATAGAAGTATCACGACTTTTGGCAAGGGGAGATCGAGCATGATCTCCCCTCTCATCTGGAAGCACCTAGGCCCTGGGCATACTCTCAAAACCTTACATCTCTACACAATGAAACTGGTATTTATAGGCCTCAGCCCATATCCTATGCGACTGGGCCCATTCGTACGATTGGACCATGCGTATGATTCAGTCGTACAACTGGACCATACTCATGGTTCAGTCTTACGAATGGCCCAATAGCATATCTCAGTCGCACGACCTGTCCATTAGCATGGCTCAGTCGTATGACTGAGTCTCATTCGCATATGCTCCTGCGAATGACTCAGTTTCATGTGTTTATAACATATCAGGTGTATTACATTAAGCCTAGACTATTCGTCAAGTGATGGACACGCTATATATGACAATATATGCTCCAACATTATTCTCCAATTCCCAAACTTCACCCAACAAATGATTTAATTGAAAATGTGCATGTAGGTTTAGAGGGAGTAAATCTTAAAGAGGTGCGAGATGATAATGATTCTACAATTGGTATGGGATACGATAACCCGAATGCTGACAGTCAAGATAATGATTGTTCAGTCCCGGTTGTTTGTAATTCTGTATCTACTGTTTCTTCTAATTTCTTTGATAAGTAGGTGAAATTCCTACCTTTGAGCTTGTCATGATTGTGAAAGAAGAGATAAATCGGGAATCACCTAATTATCAAGCTCCAACAATAGCAACACATAATATTCCTATCAATCAAGATCCATTAAAAGCAGATCTGTGCATACGAGACTGGACAAGCTCAGATGATGAATCACACACAGAGGACAATGTTTGTTCCTCAAAGATCAAAATATCATCTAAAATTGTTGTAACACCCGGATATTTTAAAAGATGAAAAGAGAAGAAGAAAAGAAAGAATAAACGTGCAGAAAAGAAGGAAATGCAATAAAGCTCAAGTAGAGGGGTTAATATTGTACAAGGTCCAAAGATTCATATTATGTTGTTCAAAAAGGTGATCGCCGCCCATGAGAAAGAGCAGAAGTTCGGGTTTTGAAGTTAGAACAAGAAGATTCCGGATTCAAGGTAAGAATTCGATGTTGTAAGGGCTCTTGGCTGGTTTAAGCCTCGGTTATGTGCTTATGTTTGTGTTTTGTGGGTTTGTGTGTGTGTTTTGGTGGGTTTTAGGTGGTTGAACTCATTGCATACGGGTTTGAAGGAGTTCTACCTGAAAGTTGCATAAGGTGAGTTCTAGAACCCCCCTTTTTAAATGTTTTAACTGATTTTGGGACTGGAAATCCATGTATGAATAATTTTATAAAATGGGTATTCATACCCGTAGGTATGTATGAATGCGTGTGCAGGTGGGGTATGTTTTGGGAGATTATGATGTTGTGATTATGTTATGAATGTGTTTCTGTTGCTTAGAGTGTAAGAACTAAGCCTAGAACATGTTTAGATTTGATTTGGGGATTAAATTTTGATATTAGTTACAAGTTAGTTGTTCATGTGCCTAGAAATGAGCCAAAACGCCTAAGTCCCCATGCGCCTGAAACCTATGCACCCAAACACCTCCCATGCTCCTAGGATTAGGCCTAGATTGGCTAAGTGTTCCATGCGCCTAAGTGCCCATGCGCCCGGGCTTTCATTCGCCTGCATAGTGTCCATGTGCCTAGAAAAATTGCCTAGAATGACTAAGCGTTGGCCATGCGCCTACATAGTACTCATGCGCCCTGAAGTTCCCCATACGCCTAAGTGTTCCCATGCGCCTAGATAGTACTCATGCGTCCAAAAGTTTTCCATGCGCCTAAGTGTTCCAATGCACCTGAAAGGCCACGCGCCTGCATAGTGCCTATGCTCCTAAGACTTAAATATATTCTGAAATTTTGGGATAAATGGAAGTTTTAGGTTTTGACTTGGAATGTTCCCGGGGATAACGTATGATGAATATATGATAATGTATGTTAGGGATGTGATGGTTATGATGATGTTATGCATGCTTGATTATGTATGTTATGTTATGTTTTCTTTATGTTCCTTATTATGTATGTCTCCATGGTTTTACGTGGTATGATTATGATAATGAATGCGAAGTATTATGTAACGTAAAGCGGAAGTTAATGATAATGAAAATATGAACATAAATAATGAATGAATGCATGCATTAATGTAAGAATGAATGTAAGAAAGTCTTGCAAGCAAATGTATGGAGGTTCACACCCAATGAAGTGTGTTAGCTCAATTGTGTGCGGGTTCACTACCCCGGAAGGATGCACACTGGGGTCTAATCTTTGTGATTGACCATATGTATGGGGCAGTTTCCCCTTGCCCTAGGTACTGGAGGCAGCTTTGTGCATAATGTTTGGGGTCTATTGATAGACCTCAGGCCCAGTAACCAGTTTCGTGCATAATGTTCGGGGTATAGCATATGGCATGGGTCTGGAATGAAAGGTAAATGTTAATGATGCATGTACTTGCCCTAGGCTCAGTAGCAAGCTTCGTGCTCAATGTTTGGGGTATGGTACATGGCATCGGAAGTTAATGACGAACGTACATAATGTAAGAAATGTATGATAAGAATGAGAATAAATGAATGAATGATGATGAGTAACATACGATAATGAATGATGATGAAAGATAATAATAAGATTATCTTTGTACGTATGATGCATGATCGTGAATGGAAGTATAGAACAGTTTTAAGAAAAAGTAAAGTATTTTTATTTATAAAACTAGAACTCACTCAGCAACGCTGACTTTTATGTGTTTTCAGTTGGCAGGTAAATTTTGCTGAGGATGGCACGGGGCAGCTACATGGCTTATTTTGGATGGCATCCATTTTGTATACTATGACGTTTTTGTGATGTAATGCAAACGATGATATTTTGTAACTGTTAACGATGTTGTATTATTTTGCAAAAGCGATTATTACCATATGATATGAATTTGTTAACTTATTCCACTGCAATATTTTAGTAAATGTTAATGAATGTTTTATATTTTATGTGTGATGAATGACCAAGTGTAAGCGTCCTAGGAACGGGGCCTTACAAGTTGATATTAGAGCCAAAGTTAAAGAGAAATGGGTAAATATTTTCAAAAGAAACCTAAACTTAAACTGAGAATGGGACAAAATGGAAAGATGCCAATCCGAGTAGCTACGTGCCATCAGGTATTTTCTATAAAGTTAACCGGTATTATGTGTGCATGTTATTTGATCTTTGTGCTTTAGTAGATTTAGATACTGATGTAGTCAGGATAGGTAATGCTTGGGGTATTACTATACTTAATTAGGGACGTGGCTAATCACAACTGTAATTAGGGACTTACTATACTTAACATAAACTGAGCTATTACCTTGAATGACCATGTTAGTGTTTGAATCTTATAGCATGTTAGAGGATAGCTGGAGGTAGATAGTCAAAGGCTTTTCAAGGTGGTGGTTGTGGTGGACGTGGTGCTGGACCACGGGTCACAAGAGGCAGGGCTAGAGCTGAGGAGACGGCTCATGTAGAGCCCGAGACCCCTCATCTGGAGGGTGGTGATGAGTGTGCTAACTTAAGGGCCTCAGTGAAAGAGGCTGTGGTGGAGGAGGTTCACCATGTCATGCAGATGATCCTCCGGTCTATGGTACCGGAGTGATTAAAGCTGTGAGGGAAGGTGAAAGGAGTGAAAGGAGGAGGTCCATGGGGGACAGGGATCAACCGGAGACTGAGACGGTTGTCTGCAGTGATAAAGAGGAGGAAGAGCCTGTGTATGAGGAAACACGAGGCTGTAACTTAGGGGCATTTCAGAGATGTAAGCCCCCGACTTTTGATGGCAACGGCACTGCTGCTGCTCATCGTGGGTAAGAGATATGGAAGTTGTGCTTGATATCAGCGAGTGCAGGAAAGATCAGAAGGTGAAGTTTGCTACCCACTCCTCTGTGGATTCAGCTTTGTGTTGGTGGGACAATATCGTCCAGGCTGGGGGTAGTAGAGCGATTAGGAGAATGAGGTGGAGCGAGCTGAAGAAGTTGGTGATATAGGAGTTCTGTCCTCACAGGGAGCTCGACAAGGTTGAGAGGGAGTTCCTGCAACTGGAGGGGGGAACCATGGCATATCAGCAATACACCACCAGATTCAACGAGATGGCACGGCTGGTGCCGGGTCAGGTGACACCTCTGTCGCGAAAGATCAGGAGGTATATCCATGGCTTGCCGGCGGATATCTGCAGGCACATGATCGTTGCCTAGCCAGGTACATTTAGGTCGGCGGTTGATCTGGCTGGAAGGTTATATGATGAGTGGGAGGTGGCAGCGGTTGAGGTGGTCAAGAAAGGAGGTGGCGACCGGAACTGGAATCGGAAACGATTTGGACATGGCGGGGCCGCTCCAAACAATAAGGTTGCGAAGGTGGATGACCGGCGTGTGGTTACACCCGGTGCGGGGTTGAGAAGGGGTGGCAAATAGTGAAGGGAGCATACAGGAGAGTGTAGGTAGGGATTGAACATATGCTTCAAGTGTGGGAGGGCTGGTCATATGGCGAGAGAGTTCAAGGTGGCAAGGTATTATAACTTTGGTGGAGAGGGCCACATGAGCAGGGACTATAAGAAGCCGAGGGCTGAAAGCTCTGGGGCAGCGAAGAAGGTAAGGAGTGAAGGGCAGAAGGCGAGTGTCAGGGCAATCACAATGACCAGAGAGGAGACTAGGACAGACCCCGATGTCATGTCAGGTACGTTTCTAGTAAACCAAACTTTTGCTTCTGTGTTATTTGATTTAGGTGCTAGTAGGAGTTTTATTTTTGCTGCTTTCTGTGCTAAGTTGCCTGTTAGTAGTAGAAGCATTGATGAGCCTTTTGATGTAGAAACTGCCATATGTAAGTCTACCTGGATTTCTAAAATGATAGAAGGCTGTGACATAGAACTAAAAGGTCATAAGTTTCCTGTTAGACCGTTTGTGATGACCTTAGGCGGGTTCGATTTAGTCCTAGGAATGGACTGGTTAGCGGCCCATGAGACGAATATTATGTGCCGCAAGAAGATGATCCGGCTGACAGCGCCAGACGGGAGTTTGGTGACGATCTACGGTGATCGAGTTACGACTATCCCAAATGTGATTTCGATGGCATGGGCGAGAAAGTGTATGAGGCGTGGATATAGTGCCTACCTGTTCTACGTTAAGGATGTGGATGCGCCAACACCATAACTGTTTGATGTACCAGTTGTTTGTGAGTTCCCAGATGTGTTCCCAGAAGATCTGCCACGTGTGCCACCGGACTGCGAGATCGAGTTTCAGATTGACTCGATAACTGGTGCTCAACCTATTGCTAAGGCGTCATATCGGTTAGCCCCCTCCGAGATGAACGAATTGATGGAGCAACTGCAAGAGTTACTTTATAAGGGGTTCATTAGACCGAGTATCTCTCCTTGGGGTGCTCCAGTCTTATTTGTGAAGAAGAAAGACGGTAGTATGAGGATGTGTATCTATTACCATGAGTTGAACAAGTTGACGGTGAAGAATCGGTATCCATTACCGAGGATTGATGACTTGTTTGATCAGCTCCAAAGTGCCTGTTGGTTCTCGAGGATAGATCTTCGATCTAGCTACCATCAATTGAAGGTGAAGGAGCAAGATTTTCCTAAAACAACTTTTCGCACGCGCTACGGCCACTACGAGTTTCTCGTTATGTCATTTGGTCTAACCAACGCGCCAGCTGCTTTTATGGACTTGATGAATCGAGTGTGTCGGTTGATGTTAGATAAGTTAGTGATTTTGTTCATTGATGATATCCTAATTTATTCAAGAAGCAAAGAAGAGCATGTCGGCCATATTCGGGAGGTGCTGGAGACGTTAAGAAAGGAGAAGTTGTACGCTAAATTCTCCAAGTGTGCGTTCTGGTTGCGCGAAGTGCAGTTCTTGGGTCACGTGGTCAATCCCGAGGGGATCATGGTGGACCCGACAAAGGAGGAGGCGGTGATTCTGTTGGAGCTGAAAAAGATAGTCTATATTATCAACACAATGAAAGTCAACAAAAGTCAACGTCACGGGTCAAAGTCAACAAAAGTCAAACCCGACACGTTCGAGACGAGGAACCGAGACGAGATGTTGAAGATTTAAATGACTAGGAGTTTTATTGTAATAAATATATTTTGTGTGAACAAAATATATTTTGTCTTGTTTTTAGTCATTTTTATGCTTTATATGTAATTTTATGTTAATTAGCCTAAGTCTAGGGGCTTAAGTGCAATTAGTGAATATTAGTCTAGACTATAAATAGGTTAATTGTCATTAGGTTTTGGTTAATGATTGCATGACCAATTGATTGAGGGATTTACTTGTAAACAATATTATTAGCAATCAATAGAGATCAAAGGGGTTTTGATTGTGATTATCATATTTTGATCTAATTCTTCATGATTTGATTCAAGTTTGATGTTCCTGGAGTTACAATTTGGTATCAGAGCCTAATTAAGATCCACCTTGAATCAAATGTGAAGATTTGTTACTGTTTTCACACCCACGAACACACACATATGCTTCTGCTTCATTTGATCTTCAAGAATTCAATTAACACAACCCCAAATTAATTCTTCCTCAAACATCTTCAATTGTCAAACACGGTTTCACAAACTTCAACCTCAAACACCCGATTACCCTTCACACGAACTTGATCCCCTTTGAACTGTGATTACGGTTTAAACAGCACAAATCAAACACACACTATCGACCTTTGATTGTTCAATATGAGATTGAAATCAGAGGATGAACTGATTTTGATCGGAAATTTGGTTAAGGTAATTGGTCCGACACAGCTCAGTGTTGTATGATGGAGGCTTTGTGAAGGCGCCCATGGTTTAATAGACTATTGTTAGAAAAGGGGGGCTGTTTTAGTTATGGTTTTGGTCGTGGCAATGTGCGGAGCTGTAGGTTGTTTAGTTTGTTGGTAATGGTTTTGTGCTGAGTTAATGAGTAATAGTTTAGGTTAAATGGACACGGCTGCAAGCGTTTGAAAATGAAGTTGGTTGAGTAGTTTGTTATTTGGTTGTTTTGAAAATGGTTTAGGATGGCAAATGAGCTGTTTGGTTTGGTTCTTTGCATATGATTGAAGGCTGCGCTTTGATGAGGTTGGTTAAGAATAAGTACTAGTTGTTTGATTTATTGTTTGCTGCACAAAATGGTTAAAAAAGGGCGGTATATGAGTGGTATGATATAGGCGGGGCTTGCTGTTTTGGTTTGATATTTGTTGTAGGAGTTTAAATGGACGATTAAAGTACAGGGGCTGCAATGGTTTGAAATATAAGTTGGTTGAGTAGCTGGTTTGGAGTGTTTAAGTGAGGCTTCAAACAGTGGTAATATGATGGTGTGTAGGCTACAGTTTTGGTCACTTGAAGGTTGTTGTAGGTGGTTTTGTTATTGTATGATGGTGGAGAAGTGCAAGGCTGCTAGAGGATGTTTATGTTGTTAATGTGGTGAGTTTTAAGCTAGAATTGGTGAGGTTGTTTGATTGAATGTCATTTAATGGTTGTGTGGGCTGTCCAAAGGCTGTGATTGTTTGATTTTTGCTAGACACAGCAGCGGAATGTGTGTTTAGTTTTGGCCGCAATACATGACGTACGAGGTTGCACGATCTTATAGTATGTTGGCTGCAATAAGAATGTGTGTGCTGAAAATTGTGTGAGAATGCAAAGCAAGGGTTGGTTTTGGATTGATTTTGAGTTGCAAGCCGAGGGATATATGGCTGTGATTGATCTAAAGTGTGTTCACGGCTAAAAATGGTTGATATGATGAGGTTTGTAATGAAGTGTGAGCTGTTTATGATGATTATGGGTCAATGTGGTTAGGAGGCAGCACAAGTATTACAGTTAGAGGCTGCTAAGCTTAATGAAAGTGATTTGGGGCTGCTTGCAGTTCGGTCTGGGCTGCTATTTGTGATGCATGCCAAGGGATACAAATGTAATTTGTATTATGGTCGGCTACTGTTGAAAAAAGGTCCAAGCGGCTGCTGTTTGGTTAGCTGTTTGACATGAAAATGAGCAGATGCACGTGATGTCAATGGGTCAATTTCTTGTTCTTTGTTGACTGTTTGTATGCTGCAGGGCAAAAAGGGATTGCACAATTGATGTTTGTTTATGATGAGGTTTGAGTGGATGATAGGCTACGTGCAAGTAGGTTAGAGGCTGCTTGGGTGCTGTTTTGTTAATTGTTATGGCTGCAAAATGGCTTTGATGAGATTCAGAAAGCTTCAATCTAGGGGGAGATTCAAGATCATTCTTTGGTTGACTTCTGGGCGCTAAATTAGTTTGAAGGCGTTGATAATGAAAGACTAAGGGGGAGTATTGTTGGGTATGAAAAGGATAGTCTATATTATCAACATATTCAAAGTCAACAAAAGTCAATGCCATGGTCAAAGTCAACAGAAAAGTCAAACGACGCGTTTGAGACGAAGAACCGAATCAAGACGTTGAAGATATATTGTGACTAGGATCTTCATTGTAATAAATATATTTTGTGTCAACAAAATATATTTAATCTAGTTTTAGTCACATTTTTAGTTTACATGTAATTTTCCCTAATTAGTCTAAGTCTAGGGGCTTAATGTGTAATTAGTGGATTTAATATTCACTATATAAGGATAAGAGTAATTAGGATTTAGGTGCTTGAAAGAGAGCCAAGGATTGGGAGGTTTTCATGTAAACAATATTCTTGCAATCCTTATGGATCAAAGTGAGGATTTTCATTGTGTTCTTGAGTGTTCTTCCTTGATCATCAACATTATATGTCATTTTGATCCAAACTATTCACAATTTTTATATGAAATCAATAGAGATCAAGGGGTTTTCATTGTGTTCATCTTTATTTTGATCTAATTCTTCATGATTTGATTCAAGTTTGATCATCCTGGAGTTACTATTTGGTATCAGAGCCATTTTGGATCAAATTCACTGAAGATTTGAAGAATTTTAGAGAGAGAAGTTGAGGTTTTGGTTGTTTTTGTTCAAAATCATGTTTTCATCAATTTTGGATCAAATTTGAGTGTTATTGACATGGAAATTGATTGAAGTTTGCTTGTTATTGGTTGGGAAAGCTCTATTAATCATCAGGTTTCAAATCCATTAAGATTTGGGCGTTTTCAGATTGATTTCGTGTTGAAAAAGCTTTTCAGCTTCGTTCAGCGAAATTACAAATTCATCCAGCGAAACTGCCTGTTCTTTCAGCGAAACTACAAGTGTTTTACACTTTGTAGTTAATTTCAGCATCTCAGCGAAAGTAGTGATCTTGAACGAAAGTTCAACAGTGCTTGTGTGCATATTACAAGCGAAATTGCTGTCGAAAGTATCTTTGAACGAAAGTTCAAGCTTGTTTTGTGCAAAATTGTCGGCGAAACTAAGCAGTCGGCTCAGCGAAACTAGAGTTCACAGCGAAACTGCTGCCGAAATTGCTAGCGAAACTAGAGTTCATAGCGAAACTAGCTCTGCGAAACTATAATTTCGGCGAGACTATCATTTCTTCAGCGAAATTTGAATGTTAAAGATGACTTTTTCCCTTTAGTTGGGATTAATTGAGTTCATTCCGATAAACAAATTTTCATCGATTTTGCAAGATTTATAAAAAAAAAAAAAAAAAAAAGCTTGTCTAGCGTGACATTTAAAAGAATATATTATTCCCGCGGGAGAATTATTCTAAATTTTTTGGGAAAAATATTTTTGGGGCGTTTAATTGTTTAAACAAAATAAAAATAAAAATGGCTTTTGCAGAACTGATTAAATCCTTCGAATCTGATGATCTCACAATTGCACAATGTCGGTTTGATAATTTTTCAGCTTTAAAGAATGAAACGATGTCTGATTTTGTTGATCGTTTTCTGTTGGTGGCAAGTAATCTAAAGAACTTTGATGCCCAATTGGGAAATCATGAACAAGTTCTAAGAGTGTTTGATTCCCTCCCATCAGAATGGAGCTCACATGGCAAGTCGATTAAAAGAGATATAGGTTTTCGGGATTACAAACTAATGGAGGTGATCAACAAACTGAAAGAAATGGAGTTGGATATCAAACGTCGTGAGTACTATGAAGCAACATTCTAACTCCAAAGATCACTTCAAACTCCAAAGAGAAACCAGAGGAGAGATCAGATTTGGCACCAATTCCGACGGTTTACTGAAACCGGGAACTGAAGAGGTAGAAGAGGAGCTTAAGCAGACATCAATGGGTAAAGGTGGAGCTGAGTTGAATGCTAAAGTTTGTGATGCTGAGAAGGAAGAGGAATGGAAGCGAAATACCAGAGTTTGCAACTGTGAGAAGGCTCTTACTGCTGAAAGAGTCATCTTGGATCTTCCATACGAGACAGTTCAGGATATGTGTTCTTCTGCTTGTAAAATTCGTTTATTTGGTGTGTATAAAGCTAATAGGTTACTTTTAGATAACCAAAAGGAGTTAACCACCATAAACGCAGAACTTAAAAAGAATGAAGCCAAATATTTCATAAAATTAAATGAAGCTTTAAAAGAAAATGATCATTTAAAAAGAACTCTTCTTGAAAGAAATGTTGAAATTAATCTTTTAAATGAAAGAGTTACTTTGGCTGAATTTGAAACAAGCAAGCTTAAAACAAAGCTTGATAGATGGACCATATCCGGAATGAAACAAGAAGAGCTACTATGTAAACAGAGGGGAGCTAGGATTAAAACGGGAGTGGGTTATGGTGAAAATCCATACGTCTATCCTCCTCCTAGCACCCATTGTTACTCTCCTATGCCTCAACCTCATCCATCTAATGATTTGATTGAAGCTGCAGAAACTAATAGTTTAAATGCAGGTTTAAGCAACGTTAATCTTAATGAGGTTAGAGATGTGCAGGATTCTACTGTAGGTTTGGGATTTCTCAGGCAGGGGTCTGATAAGAAGATTAATGACGATTCTACCTCTGATGCTCCAAAATCAATATTAGTTGCTTCTCCAACTTTCTTCAACAAATTCAAAACAGGTAACATTCCTTCATTTGTTCCTGTCAGGTTTGTCAAAGAAGGAACAGTTGTTGAATCGTCAGGCAATCAAAATCCTATAACCGAAGCCAACACAATAGGATGTGTCAATCAAGATCCTTTGGAAGCAGATTTGTGTATACGAGATTGGATAAGCTCAGATGATGAATCAAACACAGAGGAGCGTGTTGGTTCCTCACAGATCAATATATCTCTTGATATTGTCAAGTCTCAAAAGCTTCCAAAAGCTGAATTAAGACCAATACGGATCTCTTCTCCAATTGCAAAGCATCCCACTCAATCAGTGAAGATCTCATTCCCTGTTCAGCATAGCAAATGCCAAAACAAGCAAGAATCTGCTACAAGCTCAAAGCAATCCTTCCCAGCACCTACACAACACGGGACTACAAAGAATCAAAAGCCTTTCAAGGCTTGTTTTGAGTGTGGAAAAGAAGGTCATGTGGTAAAGAAATGTCCTCAAAGACTTGTTTCTGATGGTAAAGGCAAACTGAATTGCTTCTCCGGATCAGAGTCAACAAAGAATGTTCCAGTTGGTAAAGGCAACACGGGTTGCTTCTCTGGTTCAAAAGGTAAAAAGTAAACATCTTTGAATGGTTGGATGAAAAACCCTCCATCCAAACCTTTTCATGTGAAGCCGGTTTCACATGATACAAAGATGAAAATGACCAAAGGTTCAAAATCAAATTCTTTTCCTTCCGATCTTAAACAGAAAATGATTTCCAAATTTAATTCATTCAAATCCAAGTTAATTGAACCGAAACAAATTTGGAAAATTAAAAAGAAGGATATAACAATCCCCGATTGTTTAAACGGTTGTGTGCAGAAGCTTGTTACTTATCTTGATGAAAAAGGAACTTCCAGGACTACGATGGCCTGGGTTCCCCTTTCTAACTAATTTGTTAATGAGTGCAGGAACAATTCAGGAGGACTGTTAGTAATCTGGTTTACTGACAAAGATTGTTCATAATTCAAATTTAAGGCGGAACAAACAGGTTAAGGTCATGGTATTTTATCCACAATCTGGATTTTTATCAACACAATCACAGTTCTCACTTCACAATCACTGCATATTTCTGGAGCTTTCATTTTTTATCATCATATCAGTGTAGTTTGGAAGACCTTCTTTGATAAATTTTTATTTTTGTACAGTTTAAAAAAAATTTAAAAAAAATAAAAAATAAAAAAATAATTAAAAAATAATAATAATAATAATAATAAATAAATACAAAATAAAAAAAATTTGCAAAAATAAAAATTTAGGGGGAGAGTATAAGTAAATAAAAATGAAAAGAGAACTGAGAACTTGATTTGAGATGATTGAGAAATGATTGTATATCTTCTTGCAATGCTTGTTTTTGCATGACTTTCGTTTTTAAAATGAGAAATGATAGTAACTGATGCTGTTATCTGATTTACATCTTATTTTTTATTGTAAATAAAAGAAAAACAATTAAATTCTTTAATGATATGCTTGGTAGACTCAGCCTGAAGAATAAAGTAGACAGCAGTATGATGATTTAAATTAAAATATATGCTTAAGAATGTCTGGATTTACGCAATTATTTTGGCCTGCACAAAAACTGAGTCCTGACAAAAATTGGATTGAGAATTGATCTTTCTCCCACCATGATACAAGTCATATAAGCCATATCTTTGAGCCGTGATTGGTGTATTTATGTGTCTTGTGTTTGTGTTAATCTCCTCTGCTGTACGGAAGTACTGACCTGGAGTGATGATCTCCTCTGCTGTACGATAGTACTGACCTGGAGCTCTCATCGGCATATGATTAAATGGTCATCTCCTTTGTTATACGTGAGTATAGACCTGAAGCTCTCACCATTTTGGTCTAAGTAGTGTCAAATCATCTAATTCACAGAATGCAATATTCTGTTGATAATCACTTGCACACTAATGCACACGCCTTGCTCTATAAAGATCGTAACAAAATTCAAGAAATCCTGAGTTTGGGTGAGGGTTTTTGCCAAATGATTGTGGGGTCCTAGCATTCTAAAGTATTTAATCGAACCTTAACGAATCATCTACTCCTTGTTGAAAAAGATAGGGCATGAGTTTAAGTGGACAAACATATCAGCAATCGTTATTGATCTGTTTGAAAATTTCAAAATCATTTAAAGACTGTGATTAGATTTAGTTATCAGTGTGATCTCATTGCTTGTCGATGATTAAATTCATCTTTGTGCTAAAGTATATCTTGAGGATATGATCTCATGATCGATTCAGTTCTCGTTTTAAAAAAAAACAAAAAAAACACAAAAAATTATATAATAGATATAAAATATGTTGTAATACATGTATATAATAAAAAATAGAAAAATATAATAAAATTTCTTTTCAAATTTTTTTAGGTCTTCCATATTATGTTGTTACAATTTTATTATTTTCATGCATTTCACAGAAATTGCGTACAACCGAACACGGGTTCGCTTGTTTTCAAACACAAATAAACACGGGTTTATTTTGTTAAAATGAAATGATCTAATTAGAAATGTCGAGATTGTGTTTGTGAATGTGTTTCAGATTTTTGTTTTAAGTGATGGCCGATCATCAGTTGAGCAGTGTACCTGATCAGAGAATCTGTTCCTCAAGTTTGCAGAAGATACCGAGCTAGGAATCCTCCTCCTACATCTTCTGAAGCACTCAAGATTAGAGATTTGGGAAAGCTGTTCCATATTCCTCACAAAGGATGCACTCGAAAAGGGGGAGCATATAAATAGGGGGAGCTTATGAGATGAATAACTTTTCTCATCAAATTCAAAAAGCTTTAATTTGAAGATCTTTCTACTGTTTACTTCTCGGGGCTGAATTCGTATGAAGACGTTGATAATGATAGACTAAGGGGGAGTATTGTTGGAGCTGAAAAAGATAGTCTATATTATCAACACAATGAAAGTCAACAAAAGTCAACATCACGGGTCAAAGTCAACAAAAGTCAAACCCGACACGTTCGAGACGAGGAACCGAGACGAGATGTTGAAGATTTAAATGACTAGGGGTTTTATTGTAATAAATATATTTTGTGTGAACAAAATATATTTTGTCTTGTTTTTAGTCATTTTTATGCTTTATATGTAATTTTGTGTTAATTAGCCTAAGTCTAGGGGGTTAAGTGCAATTAGTGAATATTAGTCTAGACTATAAATAGGTTAATTGTCATTAGGTTTTGGTTAATGGTTGCATGACCAATTGATTGAGGGATTTACTTGTAAACAATATTATTAGCAATCAATAGAGATCAAAGGGGTTTTATTGTGATTATCATATTTTGATCTAATTCTTCATGATTTGATTCAAGTTTGATGTTCCTGGAGTTACAGATTCAATGGAAGCCTACAAAGACGCCATCCGAGATCCGTAGTTTCTTGGGGTTGGCGGGCTATTATAGAAGATTCATCCAAGACTTCTGCAAGATAGCTTCTCCGTTGACTAAGTTGACTCGTAAGGATATGAAGTTTGTGTGGGGTCAAGCGCAAGAGAAGGCTTTTGAGGAGCTAAAGGCGAGGTTGACTCAAGCTCCTGTCTTGTAATTACCCGAAGGAAGCAAGGATTTGGTGGTCTATTAAGATGCTTCTTACTCGGGGTTGGGTTGCATGTTGATACAACAAGGAAAGGTTATAGCTTACGCATCCTGACAGTTGAAGGTTCATGAGGTTAATTACCCTACTCATGACCTGGAGCTAGCAGTTGTGGTCTTTGCATTAAAAATTTGGAGGCACGACATGTACGGGATGAAGTGCACCATCTTCACTAACCACAAAAGCTTGAAGTACTTCTTCGAGCAAAATGATTTGAATATGAGGCAAAGGCGATGGTTGGAACTTATAAAGGATTATGATTGTGAAATCTGTTAGGACCTGGTATTTGAACGAAATACCGAGTGATTAGCGTGTAAACCAAACCAAATAGTGCGGAATCCTATTTTATTGGCGATCCAATCAGTGAGAACGCACGAAGAATCAATAAAGTATTGAAACTAACGTTAAGAATCAATTGGGAATCGATCTAATGCGTTCTATGAACCTGGAGAACGAATTGGGAGGCTTCTGGACGGCTAGGGTACGTCTGGAGTCGAAATAAAATGAATGCTTACGTTTTTCCACGAATTGGATTGTATTTATAGGTTAGTATTGTTCATTCGTGCGACTAAACCATTAGTATGGTTCAGTCGTGCGATTGAACCATGCGGTTGATTCATCCGCACGACTGAGTGTTCAGTCGTGCGACTGAGCCAATCTTATGTTACAATCATACGACTGATCTAGTCTCCTGGTTCAGTCGTGCGACTGAGTCAATCGTATGAAGTTATTCATGCGTGTGGTCCATTCGCATGAGAAATTCATTGTGTTAAGTTTGAATGTATTAATTAATATAACATTATGTGTAACCATTCAAACAACCACAAACCTAATTAACCAATTCAGCATCGACTCATTAATGAAATATTAAACATTATAAATCACAAACAACCAATATCATTTCATTAACAATCCAAACACTACATCAGAATCAGATAAACAAGATCTATTACATTCATATCCAGATCTAGGGACATACGTGTATCAACAACTCCCCCTTGGACCTAGATCTCTCTAATGTCTTGTTTTCTGCATTACCTCCTCATATTTCTTGTACTTATCCTCTTTTGTGACTCCCGCGTGAATCTCAAACGCGAAGCAGAGTCTTATGACGTTCTGGAACTGGAGGGCTTGTACAATATCCTGTGTATCATAGAACAGTGGCCACTTGTATAGAGTATAGACATCATTAGCTGACAAGTTGGTAAGCCACATTGGGTCGAAAACCCTGATAGTATCCATTTGGCCCTCTTTGTTCAGGACTATGACCGCTTCTCCTGTCCTCCAATCGTAGTACCACCACTTAAAGTGTGGAGTGAACTCCTGTGGCATTTTCCTGAGTGGGATTCTTGACATCGTGCGCGGAGGACTCCACTTCAACACTATCTTTGGCTTTCCAGTAATGACATCAACCTCAGTCCTTCTGATATACCTTGTAGGCTGTTGGGGTCTGAAGTTAACCCACCTGGTGTGGTACTCCTTCCTTAGGGCAGCCTCAAACCAGCCTGACATCTTTCTTGGGTCAGCATATAACAGCTTTAGTTTGGCCAGCTGGTTGAGCTCAAAACCTGGTAGAGTCTTCAGATCATGTGGGAATCTGAAGTACTCTATACCCTTCTGCCTCTTAACTGCATATACGTTAAGGTCCTCAAAATACGCCCACGCTATGATCCTGGCCGACACCTTATGATGTTTCTTGACTCGGTAGAGTTTGGTGTAGGCATCCTGTTTAGGTGCAGCGTGTTGGGCTCGAACTTCTTCAAAACACGCAGCCCACTCAGCCTTTCGGATATCGACATCATCATTTGAGGCTTGGGCCGTTTCCTCTATCTTCTCTGACTCTTGCACCATTTTGTCTAACACCTCAAAAGTATCGCTAACAAGGGATTCACCCAGATTGGGGACTGTTAGGACCTGGTATTTGAACGAAATACCTAGTGATTAGCGTGTAAACCAGATCAAATAGTGTGGAATCCTATTTGATTGGCGATCCAATCAGTGAGAACACACGAAGAATCAATCAAGAATTGTCTAACGTTAGAAGTCGATTAGGAATCGATCTAATGTGTTCTGTGAACTTGGAGAACGATTTGGGAGGTCTCTGGACGGCTAGGGTACGTCTGGAATCGTAATGGTATGAATGCTTTCGTTTTTCCACGAATTGGGTCTATTTATAGGTTAGTATTGTTCAATCGTGCGACTGGGCCATAAGTATGGTTCAGTCGTGCGATTGAACCATGCGGTTGATTCATCCGCACGACTGAGTGTTCAGTCGTGCGACTGAGCCAATCTTATGTGTCAATCATACGACTGATCCAGTCTCCTGGTTCATTCGTGCGATTGAGTCAATCGTATGAAGTTATTCATGCGTATGGTCCATTCGCATGGGCCATTCGCATGAGAACTTCATTAAGTTAAGTTTGAATGTTTTAATTAATATAACATTATGTGTAACCGTTCAAACAATCATAAACCCAATTAATCAACTCAATAACGACTCATTAATGACATATTAGACATTACAAATCACAAACCATCCATATCATTTCATTAATCATTACATATTACATCATAATCAGACAGACAAGATCTATTACATTACAAATCATGATCTAGGGACATACATGCATCAACAAACTCCCCCTTGGACCTAGATCTCTCTAATCTCTTGTCTTCTGCATAACCTCCTTGTATTTCTTGTACTTCTCCTCTTTTGTGACTCCCGCATGAATCTCAAACGCGAAGCAGAGTCGTATAACATTTTGGAACTGGAGGGCTTGTACAATATCTTGCGTGTCATAGAACAGTGGCCACTTGTATAATGTATAGACATCATTAGCCGACAAGTTAGTAAGCCACATCGGGTCGAATACCCTGATCGTATCCATTTGGCCCTCTTTACTTAGGACTATGACCGCTTCAGCTGTTCTCCAATCATAGTACCACCATTTGAAGTGTGGAGTGAAGTCCTGTGGCATTTCCCTGAGTGGGATTCTCGACATTGTGCGCGGAGGACTCCACTTCAACACTATCTTGGGTTTGCCAGTAATGGCATCAACCTCAGACCTTCTTATGTACCTAGTAGGCTGTTGGGGTCTGAAGTTAACCCATCTGGTGTGGTACTCCTTCTTAAGGGCAGCCTCAAACCAGCCTGACATCTTCCTCGGGTCAGCATACAAAAGCTTTAGCTTAGCCAGCTGGTTGAGCTCAAAACCTGGTAGAGTCTTCAGATCATGTGGGAATCTGAAGTACTCTATGCCCTGTTCTCTCTTAACTGCATAAGCATTAAGATCATCAAAATAAGCCCATGCTATAATCCTGCCTGACACCTTGTGGTTTTTCTTGACTCTGTAGAGCTTGGTGTAGGCATCTTTCTTCGGTGCAGCACGTTGGGCTCTCACTTCTTCAAAACATGCAGCCCACTCAGCCTTTCGAATGTCAACATCATCATTTGAGGCTTGGGCTGTTCCTTCTGCCTTCTCAGTTTCCTGCTCCATCTTGTTCAGTACCTCAAAAGTATCACTGACGAGGGACTCACCCAGATTGGGGACCACATTACCCTCGTTGTCAGCATACTGAGGGTACTCCTCTGCAGTGATATCTTCGACCTCGACTTCATCAACATCGTTGAGCTCTTCATCACTAGTCGAATCAACTGTTGGAGCATCTTTAACTATTTCATCCGGATTGAGCCTGAATATCTCTGCGAGTTGCTCGTTAGATAGGTCATGAATTATTTCCCCTTCTTCAGGGTATAACTCACAGACCTTCTTACGATCCCTTGCAGATCAAGAATCATGGTTAGTTGAGTCTTGACCTGTTGAAGGGGAGCAATATCAAACTCATCTCTTTGAAAATTTGGATCTGTTTGATTTAAACATTCAACACATAAATCATTAGTAAGTAATCAAACAGAAGTACATTAACTTAATATATAAACATTCAAAACATTGTTTTCAGTACATGATTCAAACACAAAAATAAATAAATACATAAAACATCTAGTCTGTACTTTTATCTTGAATCAAGGTCTCATCGCCGGAGGAGCAGAGGTGGTAGCTGACTGGTCCTGTCTATTCTTCGATCTTCTTTCTTGACCTGAAGCAGAGGCCGATGCAGCCGCATCCCCTCCTTCTGCTTCGTCATCATCATCCTTTCCCTCTGTCCTTTCTTCGTCTGTTTCCTCCTCATCCTCAGTATCCTCCTCATCCTCATCATCATCTTCATCATCGTCATCATCACCATCATCTCCATCCCCTTCCTTGATCTTTAAGGGCTCATCCTTTGATCCCTTTAACCGCAGCATGATGGTCTTGTTGGTGGTCTCCAACTCCTCTATCCGTTTGGCTGATTGGGCATGCTGCTCCTGGAGTTGGGACATCTCTACTCTCTGTGCATCCATCAGCTGGGTCTGCTGCTCTATAACACGAGCCTGCTCTGCCATCTGTTGAGACTGGGCAGCAGTCAGGTCGGTAAGCTGGCGTATCTGTGCAGCTTTCTCCTCGTCGGCAGCTAGTAAGCGCATCACCATACGGTTTAGCGCCGACAGCTGTTCCTCTACCCCGATTGGAGGTAGAGGTGATCCATACATGTGTGAGGACTGGGCTGACGGTCCTGCATGATGTGAGGTGGTGGTGGTGGTGGCTGTAGTGAAGATGGGTCGGTAAAATGGTGGAGGTGATGTGGGTGTAAATGGTATGGTGGTGGATGGGAATGTACAGTAGTGGTAGGTATGGTGGTGGCTGTGGTAGCAGTGGTGGATGTGGTGGCTGTGGTGGTGGATGGTATAGCTGTGGAGGTGGTAGTGGTGGCTGTGGTGGTGGATGTAGAGGCTACAGTAGTAACGAAGGTCAGTCGACGCTTCTTCTTCTTCAGTCCATGGGGCTGAGCCATCCTCTTCCTCCTCGTCCCTGTGGAAGTGGATGCTCCCCCTACAGTCCTGCCTGCTGAACCCGGAGCATAACTCGGGTCAGTCTCAGTCTCTCTGGAGTCTCTCGGGTGTTCACCAACCACCCGTAGCCCGTGTTCTGTGGGAACAACCTTGCTTCCCACAGTTCTCGTGAGGGGCTCCTCATCAGACTCCTCCTCCTCCTCAGCACCAACAACAAACTCCTGATGAAATCCGGCTGTCTCAGCAACATCTCCGGCAGGGGCAGACACCGGGGGAATAACATCAGACACAGTGCCTCTCGGTGGAGCAGGCATATCGTCCCCGGCGTCTCCACTATCATCATCATCTGAATCAATCTCTGGGAGGAGCAGCCTCTCATCATCAGAGTCACTGTCCTCATGACGCCATTTGCGTCTGCCTGGAGCCACATACCTCTCGTTGGCCAGGTGGCCAATCAATCTCTTAACTTGGGGCTTCACCTGCTTCCCCCTATAAACCCTCATCCGACCCAGAGTCGTATCATCCATGATCTCTAGAGCCACTGCATCATGACTCTCTTTGGGCAGATGTGGCAGCTTCTCGTTGAAGATGAGCTGTAAGAACCTGGGGTACATACAAAACCCCTCCTTTCCCTTTGCCTCCAAGTTCTCCACCAGATAGGAGAATATCATGCTAGAAAAGCTGAAGGGGTGGTTCAGCACCAGTGCCACGTAGGCATTTTGGATCTGGTCTGAGAGGTCGTCGAACCCACCCCTCCTCGACGCAACGCACTTGAGGATCACGTGTGCTAAGTACTTGTACTGGGGGCTCAGGTTGCTCTTGTTGAGCACACCTGAGTTTATGTCCCCAGCGTACTTTATCCTCAGAAAGCATCCTCTCACGGTCAGTGGATGTAATCTGGTAGGATGATCAGTATCATCCCCAAACTCTAGGACCCTCTGGATGTCGGCAGCAGTGATCTCGATATCATGACCCAGTATAGAGCTCCTTATGCTGTAGGGCTCACGGGAGCGGTCCACAGAGGCATTCTCCCAGAACGCCTGATGTAGTGATCTGTATGGCGTGCAAGGAGTGGAGATAGCCTTATGAATCCGGGACCGTCTAAGAAAGGCTATAATGTCGGTGAACTCGGCCCCGTTCCTGGTAGTGTGATCCAAATGAGCACAGATGTTGTGCTTTGGATTTATGGACCATCTCTCAGCCATTATCCTGAAAAACACATGACATAGAACCATTAGTACATAATACATGAAAATTCTGTTCTAAGTGTAATGTTGAAATTCATTCTGATTCATTCGTGCGAATGAATCATGCGACTGAAGTCAGTCGGCTGTCCTTTCATGCGACTGAGCTCATTCTGGTCAATGTGACATGCGATTGGGTTCAGTCTGCTGACTGAGTCTGCGAATGGTTCAGTCGGCCGACTGAGCTCAATCGCATGGTTCATTCGGGCGATTTACCCAATCGCAAGTTTCAATCGTGCGATTGGAGTTCATCCGGGCGACCAATCGCCTGTCCTGTAGTTCAGTCGCCAATCGTTCGAATCTTTAACAAAACAAGTGTTTTAACATAGATAACCGGTTCAATAGACTCGCATTCTTGTTACTAATAACCTATTAGACTTAATTTTAACGTTTTGCATAGTTTTGGTAGGTTATTAGGTCTTTCAAGTCTCGGTTCTTGTTATACAGTCGAATAACCAAATTAGGGTTTGAATCTTTCACGTTTTGGGAAGATGGATCTTCAAACTACCTGTATAATCAATAGCGAGAGTCAGTGAATCAAGATCAAGACGAAAACAAGGTCTAATGAAAATTTGGCAGCGTAACGGTAGGGTGTGCGATTTGAGAGCGATTGGGGTGTGGTGAATGAAATGCGATCGACTGTGCCCTTTAAATACTGAAGCTGAGTTCAATCGGCCGACTGGCCTCAGTCGCTCAGTTCATTCGGGCGACTAAGGCTCAATCGTGCGATTGGCCCAGTCAGTCGCATGCTGTTGACCGACTGAGGTTCAGTCGGTCGACTGACTCAGTCGTGCCTTTCATTCGCATGTTCAGTTGACCGAATGAGTCTCAGTCGGTCGACTGACTCATTCGCCCCCTTCCAATCGGTCGAATGGGCCATTCTGATAAGCCATTCGTGTGAATGGCTCAATCTCATGTCCATTCGTGCGAGTGGAAGCCATTCGCATGGTTGGTCCATTCTCATGGTCCAATCGTGCGAATGGGTCACACTTAGTTAATTTTCTGCCATTTTTACCAATTTACATTTAAAACCCTTTTAACTTTTGAAATTAACGTTATGAGCTTTTGATCATCTCAGACATGATCATTTTTACTTGAAAACCTTTTGATCACCTCAGACGTGATCCTTTTAAACAATTTAGTCACCTCAGACGTGACCCTTTTAAACACTTTGTCACCTCAGACGTGACTGTTTTAAACTTTTAAAGCACATGTGGTCATCTCAGACATGACCCTTTTAGTGAGTTGATTCCTTACTGATTTTCCTGATGTAGTCCGACAAACTAACAAACTAAAACTACTAACTAACTTAGAAAATTTAAACTAAATACTCAAAACAAGACTTGTTTTTGGCTTTTTGTGAGAGATAAATCCTAAGATAGACATCTACGGGATTTGGTTCCGGAATAGACAGCTTCAACTTGGATTGACCACACCTGGACCAATTCAATTTTGGAATCATACAGGCAAGTCAAATCATTTGGGACTTGTTATCAAAATCTTTTGATGCTCAATTCTTGGTGTTCATCCAGAGTCATTAGCAACTTTAGGAAATCATACTGGAACTCTTAGATTTTCACATTGATTTGAACTTTTGAGAATTGCAGCCACAATGATTGTCAATATGTTTGTCCACTTAAATCCATACACAGACTTTTGACACAGACTGGTGACTGATTTAGGTTTAATTATTTCAACTAACATTTGTGGATCCCACACTTATATGGTAATCAACATTCCTCAGGAGCTTTTGAGCGGTCTACGGGTATTATTACAAGAAGAGACTATTCTTAGAGCTTTCAAAGAGAAGCCAGTCCTCAGGTCAGTGCCATCGCACAGCAGAGAGGCGGCAAACAACAATGAATTCTAGAATATCTAGGTTATGCTTATCCTCAGGTCAGTGCCATCGCACAGCAGAGAGGCACACAACCTATCTCCTTGTTAGAGCAGCTTATTTTATTTTGCACAAAATGCACCAACAACATAAGTCATTAGCTTTATAGCATTTGTCTTTCATTTTTCTTGCTTTGCTCTAATTATGGTCATCCGCACACATTTGTGGCGTTTACATGCTCATTACCCCTTATTGGAATATTGTTGATTGTGTTAACCAGTGATAAGATGGAAGCCCACAGTCAGTTGAACAACTTAGTTTGATCTTGAGATCACCAGTCAGGTCTAATCATCTATTGTGTTGAATCTACCGACATATCATTTGTGGTCTAGCAACCTCTAGGTCTACTTTCTTTGTGTTACCTTAGGAGTTACCAGTTTTCTATCATCTTCCCTTTGTATTGCCTAGACTACACAGACTTATACTTTAAATTTTTGCATCTTTTCAAAATTTAAATTTTTAAGTCCCTCTTGATTTGTTCCTGTGTACTATCATTTTCCAAGGTTTTGAATCGGTATCACAGATACAATCTACCTTATATCAGCTATCCACTCCTTCTCCCTCGTTTTTTTTATTAATGTTAACTTGCTGACATATTCTCCCCCTAAAATACTAAAATCATTACTGGTTTAATTATTTTAGGATTTTAATAAACAGCAAAATAACATGAGTTTAAATTTAACAGACGAAAATAAACAGATAAAATAAAATAAAATAAAAAAATTTAACTAAACTACATCGGACTACACATTATCATCATCAGGAATAACCTCACTTTTCTTTTTAACGCCGTTGACCTCTAGCAAATATTGAAAACGTGGTTTATCAAAGGCTTTAGTATAGAGGTCAGCGCGTTGAAAATCAGTATTAATTTTACCACATCAATTAAGTTCTTTTCAAAACAGTCTCTTATGAAATGGTATTTAATACCGATATGTTTGGTCTTAGGATGTTGACCGGATTTTTAGTTACTGCAATTGCAGCAGAGTTATCAACAAAAATAGGAGTAGAAGAGAACTTTAAACCGTAATCCCGCATTTGCTGTTGAATCCAGATGATTTGTGAACAGCAACTTGCAGCAGCAACATACTCGCTTCACAGGTTGACAATGCAACCGATGTCTGCTTCTTACACTGCCAGGTAACTAATCTTCTCCCAAAGAATTGACACCCTGCTGATGTAGACTTGTAGTTCATCTTGCAGCCCCCGTAATCCGAGTCACTATACGCGGTAAGCTCAAAGTCATCATCATGAGGGTACCACAATCCAAGTGTGGGTGTACCCTTCAGATAACGAAAAATCCTCTTGACCCCAATCAGATGGTTGACCTTAGGTTTAGCCTGATATCTAGAACATAAACATGTAGCATACATGATATCAGGTCTTGAGGCAGTGAGATACATGAGGGATCCAATCATTCCTCGGTACATCGTGGCATCTACAAGATCTCCATTTTCATCAGGTGCTATATCGTGATTCGTAGCAAGTGGAGTCCCAGCAGCAGAAGCATTCTCCATGTCAAAGCGACTGAGAATGTCTCCTACATACTTGGTCTGATGTAGAAAGATCCCATTTGGTGTCTGATCCACCTGTAACCCGAGAAAGAACTTCATCTCCCCCATAGCACTCATCTCAAACTCTTTCTTCATCACTGCTTCAAACTCTTTGCATAACTCTTCGTTCTTTGAACCGAAGATTATGTCATCAACATAGATCTGTACAAGCAGTAGGTCGCCATCCTTTTCTTTAATAACAGCGTGCAGTCAATGACTCCCCTGCGAAGCCGTGTTTCACAAGATGAGTCGAGAGTTTCTCATACCAAGCTCGAGGAGCTTGATGAAGCCCGTATAAAGCCTTGTCGAGCTTGTAAACTCTATCCCGATGATAAGGATCTTCAAATCCCTCGGGTTGACTTACATAGACTGTTTCTCTGATTTCCCCATGAAGGAATGCACTCTTCACATCTAATTGGTAGACTTTAATCTTCATGTACGATGCATAGGCAAGGAAGATACGAATGGCTTCCATCCTTGCCACGGGTGCAAAACCCTCATTGTAGTCAATTCCCTCGACTTGGCGAAAACCCTGAACCACCAATCGAGCTTTGTTCCTGATAATGACCCCTTGGTCATCCTTCTTGCATTTCAATACCCATTTGGTGCCAATGACTTTAGCACCTTTAGGTCTATCAACCAGAGTCCATACACCTAACTTCTTGAACTGCAGAGTTCTTCTTGCATGGCACTCACCCCGCCTCATCATTTAGTGCCTCACTGACATATTTTGGCTCAACCTGCGAGACAAAACATCATAAGCACCATCATGAATGTAACCCTTCTCCATAACCGAGGCGTAATCAGCTAGTATAGCTGATTTCGGGTTTGTACTCCTGATCTGACATCCCCAATGACATTGTCAAGGGGATGATAGACGTTTAGTCGTGATCCTGGAGTGGTAGGAACAGCTACCTCAGAGCCAGATTATGAACATTTGGTTCTGCATCTGAGTAGTTGGAGTTTGAGGTTCCGAGTCGAAGGTGCATCAGTGGTAGATGTTTTGTGGACTTTCAGGAACTGGAACCTGTTCCTCCTGACTGTTCTGGTCATCTGCTTCAGCTTCATCTTCAGAGGAGGAGTCACTGTCATCGACTACTCCCCCTGACTGAGTAGATGATTCTCCCTGTGTGCTAGATGGTGTATTCAGGATATCATACATCATCCTAGTAGCTAACTCATCATCCGAGGGAGAGAGAGGGATGTTGAAGGACTTGAAGAATCCATCATAATCGAAGAAGTATGCGGGTCCTTTGCCTGTAGGTGGTGTGGTATATCTCTGAACGTCAACATTACACCACACTTCTACAAGACCCGTTGAGTTGTTGTAAACTCGCTTGTTCGGTATGTTGTATCCTAGAAAGATTCCTTCATCCGCCTTCTCGCTGAATTTGCCTTCTTGTGTCTTCTTCAGAAGTGTGCACGGCGCGCCAAAAGGTTCAAGATACTCCAAATTCGGTTTGCGTCTTTGTAGTAGCTCGTAACATGTCTTTCCGTGGCGCTTGACTATTAGGACTCGATTCAGTGTATAACATGCATTCGCCACTGCCTCATTCCAGAATTGGATAGGCAGTTTCGAGTCTGCCAGCATAGTCCGTGCTGTCTCTATCAAGCTTCTGTTCTTCCTCTCAGCAACACCATTCATCTGAGGCGTGTAGGCAGAAGTGAATTGATGCACAATTCCCTTTTCCTTGCAGTATGCCTCCATCCATTGATTCTTGAATTCTGTCCCGTTGTCTGAGCGTACTTGTCTAACTTTTAGCTTGTAGAGAGATTCCAGTGTGGTTACTAACTCCTTGAATGACTCAAATGTTTCTGATTTGGATTTCAGAAACATTACCCAAGTGAACCTTGAGTAGTCATCAGTGACCACAAAACAGTACAAGTCGCCTGCAATGCTCTTTGTACTGACTGGACCAAACAGATCCATGTGAAGAAGTTCAAGAGGAAGTTCTATTGAATGAACTTTCTTTTCCTTATGAGACTTCTTCGTCTGTTTGCCTTTCTTGCAAGCTACACAAAAGTCAGGAAGTTGGAAGTTCTTGACATTAACTCCTCTCACCAAATCCTTCTGAATCAATGATTCATCTTCCTTTGACTAATGTGTCCCATTCTCCTATGCCAGGAGATGGAATCCTTCTCAGTAGCTTTAGATAGAAAGCACTGAACCTCATGATCCGTTGTAGCAGCTGTTGACAGATCCAAGACATAAAGGTCTTTATATCTTGAAGCAGTCATCAGAACTTGGTCCTCTGGGATCACGTAGTCTTTCTTCAGCACGTAACACTTCTTGTTGTCGAAGATGACCTTAAATCCTTTATCACAGATTTGGGAAACAGAAAGTAAGTTATTCTGAAGTTGTTGAACGTAGTTCACCTTATCAAACTTAACTTTCTGATTTCCCACTTCTCCCTGAGCTGTGATATAGCCTCCCTTGTTTCCAGCAAAGGAAACATGCCCTCCTTTTATTTGCTTGACGTTTGATAAAAGGGCCCTATTTCCTGTCATGTGCCTGGATGCTCCGCTGTCTACAATCCACGTGTTAGTCTCAGCACTGTATCGAACACCCTGCACATACAAAGTAAATCATTAGTTTAGGTTAGGAACCAAGCCTTTACTGGCTTGGGTTTCCCAGAGGCATCACACATCATAAATTCCACCCATTGACCCTTAGAGGGTGAGGGTAGCTCAGGTTCCTTCTTGTCATCAGTATCAGACACGCAGGATGACTTCTCTTTCCATAAGCCAGATTTGTGCAAGGCCTGTTTATGATAAACAGTCGACTGGCTTACAGGTTGAACTTTAGGTTCACTAGCTCTTCTAGGTGGAGTCAGAGAGCTCCTCTTAGAAGACCTAGGCTTAGAGTCCTGAAGATCAATCTTCTTCCTAGGTGTCTGATAGAAAGGACAATAGGAAGCAATGTGTCCACATTCTCCACAGTTGTAGCACGACCTGCTATCAACTTTATGATGAACTTTCTTTGTGGAGAAGTGTGTGACACTCTAGTAACATCAATTATTTTAGGTTTTGACTCTGGTTTAACAAAGTTAACTGTTTTAACCTGTTTAACATCTTTCTCTTTTTGGTTAACTGGTTTTTGACTTGAAGCATGTGAAAAATTAACATTAGAAGTCTTTTTAGGTTCTGATTTGACTCTGTTTGACCCTGACTTTAAGTTAACTTTTTCAAATTCCTTTTCCAGATTAACACAAGGCAATTTACCCTTTGCCTTTGAAGTGGCCTCCTTTTGTTTGTGTCCAGATTCAATAGATGAACATGAGGTATCTGGATCACTAACAAGAGGAGTAGACACCACGTGATCCTTGATGGGGTTATTGTTTACTGGTCTAGTCTTAGTGTTCATCAAGGTCTCAGGTGGTGGTGGAACCACTTTGTAACCTAATCCCTCCCCGTTATTCCTTTCTCTCACTAAGTGTTGAACTATGTGTGAAGAACTAGTCCAACTATGCAGTTTCTGTTTTAATGAATTTACTTCTACTTCTAGAACTGCCTTTTGCTTCTTAGTGTCTTCTAGGGAGTTTAGATAGTACCTAATGTCATTTGCTTGGTTAAAGGCAACTACTTCGGTTTCCCTAAGCTGTTTAGTCAATAGGTCTATCTTTTCTTTATAACTATGCTCATTTTGTTTTAGTACTCTATTAGCCTCAGTGCACAGTTGTAAATCTTTTACTAAGTTATCATTATGATCTAATAACCTAGCAAATTTTTCATCTATGCTATTCCTAAAAGTATCACAATCAGAACAAGCATGATTATTAAACATTTGGTCAGTAGTACTTACCTGAGTTGGTTCAGAAGAGCTAGCCATCAACGCAGCATCAGATGTCTCTGGTTCTGGTGATTCTGTCTTTTCTGTCTCTGACGTGGAAGTCTCCTCTTTAGGCTTGTAACTGACCTCGGCTGCAGTTGCTTCTTCACTATGTGACATCGCTATCTCAACTGCTAGATCACCTTCACTCGCAGAATCATCATCAATATCTTCTACACTTGCAATGTTTGATTCCCCTGGTGAGACAAACCTAAAGCTCCAATCCTGTCCTTCATCATCATGAGCAGTCAAGGCTTTTGGATCCTTGTTTGATGAAGTAGAACTGGAAGCTTGCTTGTCTTGGCGAGTAAAGGACGAGAACGGGTTCCCGTTACCCGTCTTCTTTGGCTTGACACATTCTCTTTTGAAGTGCCCCTTCTCTCCACAGTTGAAGCAGGTCACTTTGCTCTTGTCAAAGCCAAATGTGGTATCCTTAGTAGCTACCAAATTCTGTCCGGTCTTTTTAACAAACTTCTTCGCCCTCCGGACAGCACTAGCTAAGGCCCACATTATATCCATCCTCTCAAGCTCCATTTCGTCCACCTGCTCGTAGTCCTCATCTGCCAGATGGCAGTTTCCAATCTTCCCGGCAACAAGTCCATCATATGAATGAACCACTGCAGCTAAAAGATCCATATGCTCTCGAGCTACTTCCACAGTCACATTACCGAGGTTCTCGGTCTTCAGTTTGGTAGCACTTGCTTCTGATCCAATATAGTGGGTACAAGACAACCCTGACGTGTCTGATCTAGAAGGAGAAGCATGTGAAGGACCCGACGAGCTAGACACAAATGCAGTCTGGAGAGGTGCTCCAGATGTCTTAGCTTGAGGCGTGGCGTTGTACAAAGCTGGATTTTGTGTGTACGAAGACTTCTGAGCTCTGTACTTCATCCTTAGTGCTTCTTCTCGCAACTTAAGAATGAAGTCATTAATATCCAGCTTTGCAAGCATTCCATTCTGTCTCAGGTTAGACACGAATGAAGCCCACTTATCAGGCAATCCATCTGCAAAGTTACTCACTTTCTCTTCCATGGTCGTTTCCACTCCATGTGTATGCAGTTCGCTCATCAAGTGGTAGAATCTATCTATGACGTCGTCTAAACTCTCGTTACCAATCGATGAGAAGTTATCGAATTCCTTCTTTAACTCCTTTGCCTTGATTGCCTTCAACGAAGCATTCCCATCATACATCTTCTCTAGCTCATCCCACAGTTTCTTGGACTGCTTATTCTCTGAATACTGGTGAAATATGTCTTTGGGGATAGACTGTGTAATCAATGCATAAACCCTTTTCTCTGCATTGTACTTAACTTTCTGCGCGTCCGTCATCCTACCTAACGTTAGCTTAACTCCATCAGCTCCCACCGGTGTACTATAACCAATCTCAATGGCTTCCCACAGATTAGGATCTACTCCATTGAGGTAGATCTCAAAACGTTGTTTCCAGTGGGGAAACTCATCTAAAGTCTCATCTAAAGTCAAGAGCTTTGGTGGTTTATTGTGATTACCCACCTCACTCTCAAGCAGCAGCAGGTTCTGTATCCTCGAGTCCTTCCCAGCAGTAAAGGCTGACATCTGATCTTCCATGGCGAATAACTTTAAGTCTAATCAAACAAAACTTTCACTGATGCGACTGAAGGATGCGAATGGTCTAGTCGTAGGTATGAACTCTGCGACTGGTTCAATCGTGCGGCTGAACTGAGCGATTGGTTCAGTCGTGCGAATGAATCTGGTGCATATGAGCTATGCGAACGAATGGTTCAGTCGACCGAATGAAGGTGCGACTAGGTCCAATCGTGCGAATGAGCAATGCGAATGGAGTCCAGTCGTGCGAATGGGTCACTCGTGAGACTGAAGCTGCTGTTTTGCGAAATTTTCTAGGTTTGACGGGTTTCAGCCGTAAAAATTGAAATTTCACAAGTTCTAATCGCCTAAGTCCGTAGAAACCAAACTTCGATGAGCAGGGAACGTCCAAGATCACTTTTGACACCAAAGATTGCGTTTTTAGTGCAAAAACACAAACTTTTATGCAATCTTGATTGAATCAACACGTAATGAAGAGCCAAAGCTCTGATCCACTTGTTAGGACCTGGTATTTGAACGAAATACCTAGTGATTAGCGTGTTAACCAAAGCAAATAGTGCGGAATCCTATTTGATTGGCGATCCAATCAGTGAGAACACACGAAGAATCAATCAAGAATTGAATCTAACGTTAGAAGTCGATTAGGAATCGATCTAATGTGTTCTGTGAACTTGGAGAACGATTTGGGAGGTCTCTGGACGGCTAGGGTACGTCTGGAATCGTAATGGTATGAATGCTTACGTTTTTCCACGAATTGGGTCTATTTATAGGTTAGTATTGTTCAATCGTGCGACTGGGCCATAAGTATGGTTCAGTCGTGCGATTGAACCATGCGGTTGATTCATCCGCACGACTGAGTGTTCAGTCGTGCGACTGAGCCAATCTTATGTGTCAATCATACGACTGATCCAGTCTCCTGGTTCATTCGTGCGATTGAGTCAATCGTATGAAGTTATTCATGCGTATGGTCCATTCGCATGGGCCATTCGCATGAGAACTTCATTAAGTTAAGTTTGAATGTTTTGATTAATATAACATTATGTATAACCATTCAAACAATCATAAACCCAATTAATCTAATCACGACTCATTAATGAAATATTAAACATTACAAATCACAAACAATCCATGTCATTTCATTAATCATTACATATTACATCATAATCAGACAGACAAGATCTATTACATTACAAATCATGATCTAGGGACATACATGCATCAACAAATCGAAGTGTAGCGGGTCAAATCGAAGCTCTACTCGACGGGATCGTTTGTGTGAGTTCTAGGACCCCTCTTTTACACGTTTTCAACTGATTTTGGGGCTGGAACACATCTAAAACCCGTTTTTGAAAAAGTTGGGTGTTGACCCGTTTTTATGCGTATGTGTATGTGTGTGATGCGTTTGGGGTTGGCTTTTAGGCTTGTGTATGCATGAATGGTGTTGTGGTAGGTGTTTCTAAGGTTTAGGATGGTTGATTTGGGCTAAAATCGAGTTTGGAAGAGCTTGGAGGCCGAAAGGAGCAGTTTGCGTTCGGCTGGAACTGCATTCTGCATCAGCTAGGGCTAGGCGACCGACTGGAGTGCGATTGGGGGCCATACGGCCAATTGGCGTGCGACTGAAGTCCATGCGCACGATTGCCATGCGACTGAGGTCCATACGCATGATAGTCATGCGACTAAAGTTCATGTGCCTGGAAGGCATGCCATTGAAGGGTATGCGACTGAGGTTCATTCGCACGAAGGTTATGCGACTGAGGTCCATGCGCCTGGAGGCCATGCGACTGAGGTTCATTCGCACGAAGGGTATGCGCCTGAAGTCATGCGACTGAAGGCCATACGCATGAAAGCTATGCGACTGAGAGTCCATACGCATAGATGTCCATTCGCCCATAGGTCCATTCGCATAGGGTCCATTCGCATGATGTCCATTCGCCTAAGTGTTCAGTCGCCTGGGAGGCCATGCGACTGCAGAGTGTCCATACGCCCAAGTAGGGCTCATACGCTCGAAAGAACAACGGTTTATCTTATGACTTTTGAGGGAAAGTGCAGTTGTGGGTTTTGACTCGGGAGGTTCTCGGAGTTCGTGTAAGTTGACTTTGAGGTCATAGACGTTATGTTGGGCATGTGTGTGATGTTAATGATGTGATGTATGATTGATGCGTGTGTATGATGGTACGTATGTATGATGATGCCCTGTATGGTGATGTGTGTATATTTATGTTTATATTCCTGTTATGTATATGTATCTTTCCGTGGCTTTGCGTCGAACGTTAATGAATGTAATGAAAGTATTATGTAACGTAAAGTGGAAGATAATGAAAAGAGGAATATGATGAATGAATGCATCATTAATGAATAATGAAAACGTGAAAGGTTTGCAAGCAAAATGTACCGAAGTGCACGGCTCTAAATGCCTTAAGCTCAACCGCATGTAGTTAAGATAATCCTTAACGGTGTACACAGGGGTTCCAGTCTTTGTGACTGACCATCGGTGTGGTACATAGTTTATAGTTGTTACCTGCACTATGCATAATGTTGGGGGTGTAGTATGTATCGGTTACCCGAGTTATGCATATCGTTGGGGGTGTAGTATGACATAGTTACCCATAATGTTAGGGGTGTAGTAGGTAATAGTTACCCGCGCTATGCATAATGTTGGGGGTGTAGTATGTATCGGTTACCCGAGTTATGCATATCGTTGGGGGTGTAGTATGTCATAGTTACCCATAATGTTGGGGGTGTAGTGTATGATGGTTACCCGAGTTACGCATAACGTCGGGGGTGTAGTACGCAGTGGTTTATAGCGGTTACCCGAGTTACCCATAATGTTGGGGGTGAAGAACACAGTTGGGATCTTTGTCGCTTACCCCGGTGCTGGTGCCCGGCTTTGTGCAGCGTGGAAGTCATTTATGAACTTCGGCCCTGTAGCCATATAGTTTGGGGCATAGCTGTTGACACTGATCCCAAACGTGATGAAATAACCGATGTAATGATCCTGAACAGAAGGGTAAAGTTTATGGTTTGATGGAAAGAAAAGATGTAATAATAAACGAACGAATGAAAGTAAGACGTATGAACGAACGGAAGTTAATTAATGAATGATGAAGATAATAATGAAATTATCTATGTGTACGTATGATGTGTGATCGTATGAAAGTATAGAATGGTTTTAACGAAGAAAAGTATGTTTTATTATAAAACTAGAACTCACTCAGCAACACTGACTTTGATGTGTTTCCAGTTGGCAGGTATGTTGCTGAGGATGGCACGGGGCGGCTACTTAGCTTATTTTGCATGGCATCCAATGTTATAATGCTTTTTGTAATGAAATGTAAAATGATATTGTGTAATGAACGGTTGTATTATTTTGCAAAAGTATTTTGATGAAATGAAAATGTTGTTTTTAATGTTTCCGCTGCAACGTTTTATGAAAGTGAAATGTAATTATATGTTTTATGTGCGATGAGAATCCAACTGTAAGCGTCTCGGGAACGGGGCCTTACACCTTTTAACATTTATAAAACTTATTCTATAATTATGAAATTAATATATATTGATTAAATGGTATGATAAATAAAAATTGAACAATAATATTCATAAAATTAGTTAAATAATACATTTAGTGCATTTTGATTCATCAAAATGAATTAATAATTTAATAATGAATTTGTTTTTCGTATGAAAATTCAAAATGCGTTCGGGTTTGGGTTTATAGTTTGAAAATGGGTGGATGTTACAGATTTTGCCTTGGATCTTCTAAGTGTGTATACTTCGGAAGAAAAACTACTTAGTCTCGGAAGACTGAGTTTTGCCTTCGAAGTTCTTCATACTCAAGCTTCGAAAGATCTTTGACTTGTCTTTGGAAGAGCAACTTTGTTTTCGGAAGACCACTTCAATTGTACTCCAAAATATTTTAAGTGTTGTTTTGGTTGCATCAGCCTCATATGATCCAACAAACTCCCCCTAGGCTGATGCTACCTAAACTACACTCCTTTCTACTCCTCTAAGTTTTTAATACTAGGGAGAGCAGATATTTGTTTGTCTCTTTGTTCTTCCCTGATGTGGTAGTGAGGAGCTTGTACAAGTCATTCATGGATAGTAAGTCCAATATGTTGCTCTGAATGACATGTACACTTTGTTGTGCCCCTTTGAAGAGAGTTAGTTGATAGAAATTGTAGTCATATTCCCATCTAACTATAGGATCTAAAGATGGGCCTTCAACCATCTTGTTCCTTGAGTGGTTACACCTTCTTGTTTTTTCTTTGCTCTCATCTTCAACTCTTCTTCAGTCTTTGCTTTCTTTGTAAACTTAGCAAGATGAAGACTACTCAGATGATTTCTGATGTGAGCAGCAATCTGAGAGTTGGAGGGGTTGGAGAATGGTTTCTCTGCTAACTCAACAATGTCAAAGCTGTTGAAGTGTAGCAGAACTGGTGTATCAAGTCTGTCCACTTGACCATTCTCCCTTTCCACAGCAAAGCTGTGTGAAGGTTCATCGAACCCTAACTAAACAATTTGCCTTCTAGGATTGAGGGGCTTAGTTGGCGGCTTGTCCCTTTTCCTAGTGTCCAGCAGAGTTACCAGTCTCCTTAACTTCTTCTGTTCTTCTTTAAGTGTGTCTGAGTTAGTTGCAAGAAGTTGGAGACTTGGTCCAGTGTTCCCCTTGGCAGATCAAGGAATGCATCTTTTATAAGGGAACAGGAAGAGCCATCAATGTATTTCAATTTAATAGACTCTCCCTCAACTTCTCCCTGACAGTCTTCTTCCCCTCCTTGTTGATTTGATCTTGCTCTTTATGGAAAAAAACAAGATCGTATCATAATTATGAGGAGTTAGCTCCTTCTGAGAATAGCCTCTTGTTCAAAGAAAGGCTATTCTCTCCATCCTCTCCCTCTCTAGTGCCTCCTCATCCTTCTTCCTCCTCTCCTCCTTTATGGCCAACCATGTTGCCTCCTCCTTTTCCTTTTGCAGCAAGGTTGTCTTCTCTAACTTCACAAGCTCATCAAGTAGGAATAGAAGTATTTTTTTCATTGTCTATTTCCAGGTTGATGAGCCTGTCTATGACCTCCACTCTCCTTTTATTGTTGATACTTTTTTGAGCGGCTGCTACTGCTTTGCTACTTGCAGCTAGCAGCTTCCCAGTATCAATAAAATCTTACTTTTTACAGAGTGGGCCCCAAAGATTTCCGTTACACAGTAAAAGTTTTCTTCCGAGAGTGATGTTGCTTCTGAGAGAAAACACTTGTGTTTCTCAGTAGTGTCTTCTGAGGCCACTTTTACTTCTTAAGGCAAACCATGTCTTAAAGACAGGTTTGCTTCCGAGAGTAAAGTGTTCTTCCGAGAAATGAAGTTAGTAAGCTTCGGAAGTGGATTTGATCTATGATCAAATTTTCTTCCGAGGAGAAAAACTCTTCGGAAGAGAATACTTGTGCAAAGGAATTTGCCTTCGGAAGGTAGATAAAGATCTCTTCCGAGGGTAAATTTCTCTTTGGAAGAATTCATACTTAGAAATTTTGAAGAAAAACTTTTTGTAGCTGGGCTTAGATTGTATGAAGACAACATAGACAAGACACATATTTAAAAGGGTTTCAAAAGAGATTGACTAGTCATTGTTAATCATCCCACTAGCTGTGATTAAATATGTAAATCTTTGTTCATCTAAAACTTTGATGAACAAGTCAGCATATTCTTTATTTGCATTCACTTTGACTAGTTTGATTAAGTTTTCTCATGAATATCTCGAATGAAATGGTACCCGATGTCAATATGCTTTGTCTTGGAGTGTTTGACTGGATTTTCTTTGATAGAAATTGCACTCTTGTTTTCTATGTGGATATGAGTCTCCATGAAGTTGAAACCATAGTATAACATCTGATTTTCAATCCATAGCAGCTGAGCACAGCAACTTGCAGCAACAATGTATACAGCTTCAGCAGTTGATGTAGAGACACATGATTGCTTCAGACATTGCCAGGAGATGATCCTTCCACCAAGAAATTAACATCCTCCTGATGTGGATTTCTTGTTAATGTTGTAGCCACCATAATCACTATCAGTCTAACCATAGAGATTGAAATCCTTTTTCCTAGGATACCAAAGACCCAGTTTGGGAGCTCCTTTGAGGTATCTAAGAATTCTCTTGACATCAATTAGGTGAGACACCTTAGGAGCAGTCTGCTATCTTGCACAGATGGAAGTTGCAAACATGATATCAGGTCTGCTTGTAGTGAGATACATTAGAGATCCAATAATTTCCCTGTACGGATGCTGATCAGTATCCTCCCCCTCGGAATTAGGAAAATGATTGTGATTTCTAGGTATAGGTGTCTTGGCTGGTTTACAATCTTTCATCTTAAATCTTTTTAAGATGTCCTTGACATACTTAGATTGATTTATGAAGAACCTTTCTTCCATCTGCTTCACTTGAATCCCAAGGAAGAAATCCATCTTTCCTATGGAACTCATCTCAAACTTCTTTATCATGGCACATGTTTTTATGCCAAAGAGTTGACTCATCACCATTAGCTTTGGAAAGAAAGCATAATACTTTACCCGGTGGGGAAGCATTGTTCATATCCAGCTTGTACATCCTTCTCCTAGGAGGTCTAATAAGAACCAATTCCTGAGGAATTGTCATACCGGGTTTGAGGATAATACACTCATGTTCTATGAAAAACATTGGTGCTTTTGATCACAGATTTGAGAAACACTAAAGAGATTATGTTCAAGCTGTTTGACAAAGTTTACTTTATCAACTTTTAACTTACCATTGGATGCACTACCTCTATCAGAAATGTATCCTCTGACTTCACCTCCAAACTAAACAAAACCTCCATCAAAATGTTCAAATTGTTGTAGGAGATTTTTGTTCATTGTCATGTGCCTGGAGCATCCACTATCCACAATTCATACATTTCCAATCTTGTCATGTGGATTTCCTTGCACATAAGGTGAAATGATTTGTTACAATTGGAAACCCAAGCCTTGTTGGTCTTGGGCTCTTCCAATATAGATGAAATAATTGAACCAAAATGTATGCATCGGGTTCAACTATGGTTTGTGAAGAAGAGGTTTGAGCTACATCATCTTTTTTGATCTTCCATTCCATCCTATGGTTGATCAGTATAGATGAGCATATGGAGGCTTAAGCAGCATGACTTGCTTCCGAGGCTTCTTTCTTCTCGGAAGAAGTTTTCACCACCTTTTCTTCCGAAGCAGTCTTCTTCTCAAAAGGTTTCAAAGGATTCTTTTTGTTCCTTTGTTTGTTCTTTGGCTTGTTTTCCGAAGCTATTTTCCTTTCGGGAGAATTAGTTTCTTCAGAAAGCAACTTGGCTTTGGAAACAAGCTTTCCTTTCCTTAACACTTGCACCATATGGTAAGGTCCAAATGTGAAACCATCCTTGACTCCTTCTTTCTTAACATTGATTGCATAATGTGTTGGACCAAAAGAACCAATGAGCCAGATCAGAAAAACCTTTAAGTCCCACAGACGTCACAACAACTACTGAAGTCCACAACAGCTGAAGACAACAACTGATTACAAAGTCTGAAGACACAAGTGCTGAAGACAAAGTCTGAAGACACAAGTGCTGAAGACAAAGTCTGAAGACACAAGTGCTGAAGACAAAGTCTGAAGACAAGTGCTGAAGACAAAGTCTGAAGACAAGTGCTGAAGACAAAGTATCAGACGTTGTCACAACAGCTGAAGAGGACTTCTTCAGTAGTTGTGACGGTTTGCTTTCAGTAGTTTTATGTTTTATACTTAGCACTCTGACATGTTCTCAGTAGTTGTGAACATTTCAGTAGTTTATTAAGTATTAGTTATTTTTGTACTAGATCTGCTAGTAATCACCATCCCGTGATTACAGCAGTGATTGCACTCTATATAAGGAGTGCCAACCTTATTGTAACTGTGAATGATTTAGCAATAATATTGGGCATTATTGAAACATTCCTAATCACAGAAAAATATTCTCTCGCATTTGTTTACAAGTAACAAACTCTTGCTATAATTTGACTAATTTTTCTCTTCATTCCGCTGCATTACACTCTAATACTTCAAACTTGTGATCGTTGATCCTGTCAAATGGTATCAGAGCTGGTTAATCATTGATCGATCTAATAATTGATCATTGAAACTGCTCTTCAAGATCCAAGTTTGAGTGAATTAGCATTCTTTTGCAAGAAACTGTTATAGAGATTGAATTTTCTGTGCTTTTAATTATTCATCCTGAGACTTATTCTTGGTTTTCATTGAGTTTGTTGTGGTGTGTCTAAATTTTTGCTTGAATAAAATTGTTTTTGGTTCCAAAATGACTACTCCTTCCAATGATCCTCACAATACTGGTTCCTCAACCAAGCCTCCAATGCTGGTTAGGAATGAGTATAACATATGGCAACGTCGTATGCTCCATCACCTGTCTGTTAACAGCTCAGGTTGTTGGACATCAGTGGTACATGGTCCACACAAGCCTATGGTGAATAACCCGGAAACCAATCAAATGGTTCCGAAGAGGAAGGATCAATACTCAGATGAGGATAAGAAATTGTTTGAGATAGATGCAAAAGCTCATGGAATTCTGGCCATGGCACTACCCAATGAAATTTATTCTGGGCTAATGCATTATGAATCTGCCCATGACCTCTGGAATGCCTTGAAATAACAATTTGGAGGAACAGATGAGGTCTTGGCAAATAATAGAGAGATTCTTGCCCAACAATATGAGACATTCTCTCATAGGAAGGGTGAGACACTGACTCAACAGTTTGAGCGGTTCTCTTGTTTGATCTCTGAATTGAAAATGGTCAAACATGAGTATACTAATATTCAGATGAATAACAGATTTCTCAGATCACTGCCTGAGAGATGGGATACATATACCATTGTCCTACGCTCCAGTGCAAATTTGGACAAACTATCGCTCACCCAACTTCATGGGAAATTGCTCACATTTGAGAGAGAGATAGAACAAAAGAGAAAACTGTCTTCATCTGGTAAGCTCACTGAGGACTTTGTACCAGGCAACACTGCTCTGGTTAGTCATGAGTCAGAATATGCTTCATCTGAATGCCAGTATGATGAGCATATTGATTTCTCTTCAAACATTTCTGATTCAGCATTTGTGAGTGTTGATAGTCAATTTTCTGGGTGTAATAATGACAATCTATGCTTCATCATGGATGATCTCAAGGGGATTGCTGATGATGACTTAGAAGAGATGGATATTTTGAGCCAAATGGCCTTGATAAATATCAGATCTCAGAAGTTCTACAAAAGAACTGGAAGAAAGTTCCCAGGACTCTCTGGCAAAACCAAAGTTGGTTTTGACAAGAGTAAGTTGAGGTGTCACAGATGCCAAAGGCTTGGACACTTTGCTAGAGAATGTAGATCATCTGGATCTAATTCCTCTGCACCTTTTGTGACTTTTCCTAGCAATAGTCAACAAAACAAAGGGCAACATCCTGTCAATTCTAGTCATCAGTCTCAACTACAATCTCCTGCATATTTTGTTCCTCAGGGTCAAATGCCTTACTCTTACCCATGTTATTACATGCCACAAACCAGTCAAGTTCAAGCTCCTATGGTACCACAACCTCATGCACTCCCAGAACCTCAACCATCTCATCAACCCCCTCAACCTCAACAACATAGCTTCTTCACCCCAGAAGTTGTTGATTGGAGCAGCTTGCCAGATGACATGTCTGGTCATGAACAACTGTTCACAAATGCTGATCAACATGGTGGTGATAGTCCTTTTGGGAATCTGGCACTTATGGCTCTGGAATCAACTGAGGGTTCCTGCTCAACTGCATCATCTTCACAGGTAACTCAGGTATCTTCAGAGGCTAAAGCCAAGTTATGTTCTGAATCTTGCGTTGCTGCCTTTGTCTCCATTAGAGAGGCAAATGTAGCATTAATAAATGAAAAACTTGAGTTTGAGAAAACAATTTCCAAAAGACAAGCTGAGTATGAGTCTGCTCTTAATAGTAAAAATGATGAGATTTATAAGCTTAAATGCCAATTAAATGATGAAAAGGCTAAGCTAGAGGTTATTCTGGAAGACCAGAAAAGTCTTAAAGAAACCCTTGCAGTCACCCAAGTAGAGTGTGATCGATGGGTACAATCATGCAAAGGTTTTGAGATGCTTCTTAGTAAGCAATCAGCTTCTAATGTGAAGTTTGGTATTGGTTATAATCACACTGCTCCTCCTACAGATTTTGCTCCAAGAGTAGAGGTGAAATCTGATGGAGAAAGCAATAACCAATCCACCTCATCATGTGATTCACTTTTTGATAAAGCATCATCAAAAGTTGAAGTCAGCACTAAGCCCTCTCAGAACCTATCAGCTAATGTTGATGGTTCAATTGCTGACACTCACATGATCAAAGAGTTGGTCAACTCAGGAGTTATTTCTGAAAGTCCTGAAAGGACTGGAGAGCAAGATGTAACTCCTGAAGTTCAAGCTCCAACTACTGACAGCACTGAAAAGAAGAAAACTGTCAGTAGAAAGAGTTTGAAGACTACTAAAGAGGAAGTCAAGAAAGCAAATAGTGCTTCCAAAGTACTGAAGAGCAAGTCTTCAGTAGTTTCATCCTCTTTAGTTGATGATCAACATAAGATGAAAAAGAAACCATGTGAAGTATGTGGTTTGTTTAATCATCTCACTGATGATTGTTGGTACAAAAGAGGATCCAAACTCAAACATAAAGATGAAATTAAAGAGAAATGGTTAAAATGAAAAATGAGTTTAAAGCCACATTTGTACCAGCAACATCAAATCCTGTAATCCTTAAGTCCAAAAAGAAATCCAAAAAGGAAGGGGTTTAAATGTTCAGTCTCCTAGTGTAGATACGGAGACAAGAATATCTGGTGAGGCTGCCACCTCTTCTGCATCAGCACATGATCAGACTGAGGCTGGTAACATGGCTAAGACCTCATCAGAGGCAACAGCTGATGAAGGACATCGTCCTGAGGCTGGAAGTCCCCAGTTCCAAAAAAAGGGGCACATGCTACATCTGGTCTACACCCAGGGCATGTACATCTTGCTACTAGCAGGAGGTCAGGTGATTCAGAATCTGCTGATGATGACCTGGGCTTCTTTTATGATGTTCTAGCCCAGAACACAATTCTTGAGGAAGAAGTCAGTAGACTACAAAGACTACTTGACCAATTCTCTCAAGAAGCAAGTCCATCTGATACCACCATACACCCACAGATGGCACCTTCAACTGAAGGTCTCCTAAACACTCAGCCACTAAAAACATTCAATCCACCAGCCTCTACTTTGGCACTGTTTCTCAGGGACAGAACCCCTCTGAGCAAACAGTTGCTATACTCCACAAATCCCTACCTCTCATCACCCCAATGATTACCGACATTGTGATCAAAACCTTGGATGACAAACTTCCCTCAATCATACAGCCACTGGTGGAGGAGATTGTGAGCACAAGGCTTTCTACTACTCAAACCCTTGCAACCAATGCAACCAAAAAGGGGGAGAGTCAGTCAGTGAAAGACAAAGGGAAGAGCATATTGATAGAGAGAGAACAGGAGGAAGAAGAGGTTGTGAAAGAGACTGAGAAGGAGGAAGAGTATGTGAAGGGAGCTGACACTGATCAAGTGAGTGAAAGTCACAAAGACTTTCACATCACATATAAGAAGAGGAAGATTGAAAGAAAAGAAAAAGAACTCCAACTTGATGAGATGGTCAAAATGGCGGATGCTACACATAGTAAATCTATGGACTCCATTATTGATCAACTATACAGACAATGGTTCGATACTGCACAGCTTGACTCAGAGATTAGAAGACTTGAAGTTGAAGAAATTAACTCAAGATGGGCAAGTTATGATGTGCTAGAAAGAGAAAGACTGGAGATCATGATCAGATTCATTGCAAAGTATCTTGGAAGATCATTGATAGAGATTAAGTCATGGACCAGGGACAGTATCTTGGCAATAACCACCAAGATCTGTACGTCTGAAGCATACACAAAGGGATTAGTGATTGAAGCACTAAATGAAGCAGGTGCTGGAAACAGAAACGAACTAGCAAAATACTCCAAAGCCTCACTCATTACAAGAATGCTAGAACAACCTGCAAAACCTACCACTTCAAAATCACCACTACCACAACCCATTAAACCAACTCCTTTACCCTCAAAACCAACAGCCGATGATGCATCCAAGAAGAAGAAGAGAAGGATGTTGAGGCTAGAAGAAGAAGAAGAAGAGGATGATGAGGAAGAAGATAGGCTGCCTCTTTCTGCAGTCCTAACTTTGCCTAAAGCCAAATCTATGCCCATCACTCCCACCTCACAGATGGAAACTGTGAGAGTAAAGATCGAAGAAGAGCAACTGCAAAGGCTTCATGATGAGGAGATGCTAAAGAGTATAGATAAAACTTATGCTGCTTCTTCATCAATAATAAGTATGAAGAAAGAAGCTCTGAGACTGTACACCCTTGCCAACACATTTCAATATCAAAAGGAAAAGGTGAGGATGTGGCCTGATCCTAGGGTGGCTCACAGAATTGTGAAGAAGGACATTCCTGCAAGATACAAGGGCCAGATAAAAAGGATCGTAGATGAAGATATCACAGTGGTCCTTGTAGTATCACCCGGGGAGATTGTAGAAGACTTCAAGAAGGCTTATGAGACTAAACAGCCTCCCCAAAAGATTTTAGAAAACAGAGTAATCAAGAAGGGGTTAGTCTACAAGAAGCTTGAGAACTTCAAACAAAATGAGCTCAGTCTGTTACTTGAAGGTAATCACCCAGATGAGTTTGCCTACAGACAGATCACAACAGTTGAGCTCAAAAATGGCAAACAGGCCAAATACATCTCAGAGCTGTATGGGCGTGAAGGATTGTTCGATGGTGAACCAGAGAATCTTACTATGGAAGAACAAATCATGTTTCTCAGAGCATACACCAGAGAATCCTACAGGCTTATACATGGGAAGTGAGTTTCATGGATGGGGGAACAGCTCAGTGTCCAATTCCCCAATACAGAGCTCCCATCCATACTTTGCCAACCAAATCATCAGAGACTTACTTCCAGGCCGGTGCTTATATGGGTCATCTTCTCAACTGATCAAGAAGGAAAAAGACCAACCATTTTGCCAACAATAAGTGGGACCTCAATAAAGTTAAAGGTTTTGGCTGCATTGGTTCAGGGGGAGTTTGTTGGACCAAAAGAACCAATGAGCCAGATCAGAAAAACCTTTAAGTCCCACAGACGTCACAACAACTACTGAAGTCCACAACAGCTGAAGACAACAACTGATTACAAAGTCTGAAGACACAAGTGCTGAAGACAAAGTCTGAAGACACAAGTGCTGAAGACAAAGTCTGAAGACACAAGTGCTGAAGACAAAGTCTGAAGACAAGTGCTGAAGACAAAGTCTGAAGACAAGTGCTGAAGACAAAGTATCAGACGTTGTCACAACAGCTGAAGAGGACTTCTTCAGTAGTTGTGACGGTTTACTTTCAGTAGTTTTATGTTTTATACTTAGCACTCTGACATGTTCTCAGTAGTTGTGAACATTTCAGTAGTTTATTAAGTATTAGTTATTTTTGTACTAGATCTGCTAGTAATCACCATCCCGTGATTACAGCAGTGATTGCACTCTATATAAGGAGTGCCAACCTTATTGTAATTGTGAATGATTTAGCAATAATATTGGGCATTATTGAAACATTCCTAATCACAGAAAAATATTCTCTCGCATTTGTTTACAAGTAACAAACTCTTGCTATAATTTGACTAATTCTTCTCTTCATTCCGCTGCATTACACTCTAATACTTCAAACTTGTGATCGTTGATCCTGTCATAATGTGTGCTTGCTGGATTGTAGTAATAATCTTTAGCCATGTGGTTATGCAGACCACATATTATGCACTCAATATTATTCTTGATGGGGCATGAGGGCTGTTGTTTCTTGCACTTCTTTTCTTCTTCAACATCCTTCCCCTTTAATTTTTGATACTTCATTTGTATAGGAGTGCTGGTACTATACTCTTTACCTGAATCAAAACTTCCAACCACTTGGAATCCAGTTGAGATGAATACACCATTTTGTCTTGGGTCTATTTTCAACTATGACTCAGCCACCTTCTTTGCAGTTTTTCTTGCTGCCTTGATTTTATTCTTTCTGACTTTGGTGGTTAGGGGTTGATCATCAGCAGTATGGATGAGGTTTTCTACCTTATCCTTCCCTGTGGTTGTTACAATTGTTGCATCATTCTTCTGCTCATTGGGTAGTGGGTCAGCAGTTGGAACCTCTTGCTCATTAGTACCATATCTTGGCTGTCTAACAGACACATAAGAGTGTGGTGGACCAATTTCATTGGTTCCCAACCCACTTTTGTTAACACACCTTTGAGTGGGAGGATGATGCAATGATGGTGTTGAAGTTGTGCTCTTCAATGGCATACTTCTTTGCTTTAGCCTCAGCTATTACTAGCTGGGCTTGAGCCTCACTTAACTTGGAGATTAAATCTTTTATTTGAGCCCTGTAGTTTAAATGTTCATGTCTTAAAGAGGATACAGTTTTCTCTAACTCTTCAATTTTGAGTTTGTAGTTAAATTTTGTTCTCTTAAAGTCAGATTTTAATGTGTTTAAGGAATCAATATAAGATATAATTTCCATGTTGTAGTCCTGATACAATTTAATCTTAGCAATACAAGCTAGAGTACAGAGATGTTCATATACCTTACTGTCCTCAGTTCCAGCCATGAGAGCTTGAGCAGGAGTGACATCTTGCACCATGAAGCTCCAATCAACTTCTTGAGCAACAGTTGCAGTTTGTTGTTCAATTGGTTTGGCTGCAGCTTTTGAGGTAGCAGGATGTTGGGAGGCTTGAGTTGCTCCAGAATTGGATATAGGAGCCTTGCATTCCCTTGCAAAGTGACCAAGTTGGTTGTAATTGTAACACTTGGCCTTTAACTTGTCAAACCAAAATTTATTGTTGGTTGGGTTCTGAGGGAATTGCCTTCCGGCTCTCTTATAGAACTTTTTTGCTCTGTAGGTTAGGAGAGCCATTTGATGGACAATGTCCATGTACTCCACATCATCTAGGCTAAAACACTCGAGATCATCAAATCAGAATTGAAAATCTCCAGAGTGCTCATTCCCTGAAACAAAAGCACAACTATCCTAGAAAGGATTTTGTTGAGCATGTTGAGACCTGAGTGTCTCAGGAAATGTGATATAAGGCCCAGAAAAGGATGATGGCTGCTGGGGGTAGTTCAGGTACATCTAGGGCTAGGGAGTTCTTGAACCTTCAGCAGCATGTAGAGCATTACTAATAGGAAGGTTTGAGTTTATGTTCATCTGATGGCCTTTCTGAGTTTCCATCTCCATACGAAATCCATCAAGGATTCCATAAAGTTCAGTCATAGTGAGAGTGTTGAGATTCTTAGTTCTCTTGATCGAGACACAGTAAAAAGTCCATTCATGAGGAAGTGCACTCATGAATTTTCTTACTATGTCTCTTTTCTCAAGAATCACTACCATAGAGTGAAGAGAGGTGATCAAGTGCATGTACCTGAAGTATTGTTGACTCAAGGTCTCACTAACAATGTGTGTGAAGTTTTCAAACTCTTGCTTCAGTACATCTTTCTTGGACTCCTTGGAATCAGTAGAACCAGAGTACATCAACGTCAAGGCATCAAATAGATCTTTGGCAGTCTCGTATTGTTGAAAGCCTACCATTATGGAGTTTGGTATAGCCGTAAGCAACACAGTCACAGCTTTCAGTCGATGTCCATATTCTTGAATTCTTCATCAAAGTAGTCTTCAGCAACCTTCTTAATCATGGCACCATTACCAGCTGGGGATTCCAGCTTTGGCTTGTAAGGACCATGAGTAACTGATCTTCACGTTCGCCTGTCTTGATATTTGATAAAGCCTTCAATACATTTGCACCATGCTCTAAAATTACCAGGAGTGATAATTGGAGCCTTGGTCATGGTTCCCATCTCAGACTCAAAAAATTTCTGGTTAAGAGCCATTTGAGTGAAGTAAGTAAGTGTGATGCAACAAGGGTGATTTTGGATGGTTAGATCTCACAATCAAGAGCCTAAAAAGCTCTGATACCATTTGCAGGATCGGTGTTGGTCTGACAACACAAGTTTATCTCTCAAACTCACTTGATCTCACTCGGTTGATGAAGCAGAATCTCTTACTAAGTTGACAAATAATATAATAAGTTAATGAACACAAGAGTGGTTTTCAAGATACTTGTATATATTACTTCTCAACTCAGTGTTACGAGACTCTTACAAGCATTACATGATGAGTTACAATGAGAAACTATATATACTACTATCTAAATCCGGTTATACTTGGATAACCAGCTGGAATTTACAACTAGACAAATACTACATTGCTAGAAGTTAAGCATCTAAGATAAAATACTATCGTATATTAGATAGTCATGACATGTCCATGACTTATCTTTTGTCACCAACTAAAGGTGTCAACTGTACTAATTGATAAAGGGTGAATAGTATATTAAAGTATGGTCAACTACATGGGCGTGGGAAAGCGCCATGCAGTATATTAGAGGTGGTAGCGAAATATCAGACAGACCATACTTTTGTCCATTGGTTCTTCCGAAGCTTAAATGGCTTCAGAATAATAAGTTCTTCCGAGGCCATTTACACTTCAGAAGAATCAACTTCTTCCGAGTCTTCTGTTAGTCTTCATGACATTGTTTTTCGGAAGATTTTGCCTTGGATCTTCTAAGTGTGTATACTTCGGAAGAAAAACTACTTAGTCTCGGAAGACTGAGTTTTGCCTTCGGAAGTTCTTCATACTCAAGCTTCGAAAGATCTTTGACTTGTCTTCGGAAGAGCAGCTTTATGTTCGGAAGACCTCGTCAATTGTACAACAAAATATTCTAAGTGTTGTTTTCGTTACATCAACCTTATATGATCCAACACCATTTAACCTTTGAATCTCCCATATCAGTTAGTTTAAGTAAAGTGTTACAATTTACCGGGCTAGAAGCTTCATTCCCAGCTTTTAAGGCATTGTCCAATTGCATTCCTATTGATTTTCACCATAAATTAGTCTCAAAATATTACAAACTTTACTCGTCTTGTTTTTAGCTAAAGCAAATATGTTAGGAAATAACTGACAAGGAAACTCGTTAGTTGATCACATTAGAATACTTTCTTAAGACGGTAGATTCCATTTACGATCATTTTAAAATTCAAATCCAAAATTGGAACTAGTTTGTTGATGCAATAGTTAGAGGGATTTGGTTTTGATTTACTAGTTGTTTATTTTATTAAAATAAGTTTACTAGTTATTCTTGATTTGATTGACAAAGTTCATTTAACCAAAGTTTTTTTTA
>CM046044.1:29356790-29619290 GCA_025215565.1 Flaveria ramosissima | reverse complement strand
ACAATGATATATTTTCACTAATGTATTTTTTAAAACTCATGGTGTCGAAATAACACAATGTGTTATTTTTTTTCATTGTTCTTTATAGTTATATGAATTTATTATCTATCATTGTGTTTAACAATCAAAAGTACACAATAATATTATTTACCAAATATTTTTTCAAAACTCTTAATGTTCAAGATAACACAATGATAACAAATAACACAATGTCTCATGTGTTATTTTGTTGTTGTTTTTAATGTATTAGATTAATTAGTTGTTACTTTATTATTATGTTTTACATATTAGATATGCACAACAATGTTATTCTACCATTATATTTTTCTAAAATTATATATATATAAGTATTTCAGTGATTTGTCAATATATATATATAGGGTTAGGTTCTTTTCAGAACTTGCTTTATTTTGAAAACTCATAGAACTAATCTTAACCACTCATTATTTTCTAATCTTAAAACTTAAAAAATAAATAAAAAGGGTATAATGGTAAAATATTAAATATTCTCTCTCCAATTAAACATTTAATTAATTTATCTATTCTCTTTCCTCTCTCCTATATTTTTTTTGTTTTCACTCCATATGTCAAATATCAAAATAATTATTTTTTACAAATATGATGAACATTACAAAATGATTTAGAATATGCATGTTAACTTTTTTTATACAAATATTACTATAAGTATGTTCATATGTGTAAACTAACTTTAAAAAGACTAACGTTCACTTACATGTGTAACTATTCATATCGATCATATATTTTTTAAACTAATAATTGTTTACATATGTGAAAATTTTATAATAATCATTTATTTTTCAAAACGCATGCTACTTACGTATACGTAAATACTCAAACTAACCATCTATTTACGTACACATATGCATAAACAATACATGTCTTGAGTTGCACCTTTTTACATATGTAAAATAAATATTTTACATATATGTAAATTGACTATTTACAGATAGGTATATCTTTTACCTTTGCAAATACATAAATCATACATATTTATGCTTTGAGTTGGGTCTTTTCACTTATATCTTCAACACTAACATGTTTTTATATTTCATATATACAAAATATCCCAGACTAACATATAAGTCTATTGACTTGCATTTGTTCATTAAAATTTTCAATATTATCATTTGGCAAATCGTTGAACACCACCTATCACGTATCTTCTTATAAACCAAAGCAGATACCATCGTTCATTAGAAAATAAATGTTCGTAAACAGTTAAGTTAAGCATATATATTTATGAAAAAAATTGGTTATTTGAAGCTACACAAACTAAACAAATATATAATCACCAAAATCTATTATAGCTACAACATTAAGGTCAACTTCAATTTCATGTTGTGCAACCTTCTCTTTCTACTTAAATAGCCAACATCTATTAGATTTTGACACTTCCGTTCCTCCTCTTCCGGCTAATGGTTCAAGATTCATTCATCAAGTTCTAACATAAGCAACAAAAGAAGGTTGCAAGTTAAACAAATATATATCTCGTAAATAAAGAGAACATACCGACTGAGTTATTTGCTTTCTTCATAAAAAACTAACCGATGCAAGAAACTAATATGTTTTTCCAATGTAAAGCTTTACACCAATGAAAAATTAATTGATGGGTGGTCAAAGATTGCAGGAGCCTAATGATTTATGATTAAAAAAATTCTAAAACTCAAATTCAAATAAAAGAAGGTTATGGAAACGTAGGTGCTGGTGATGATTTAGGTTTTTTTTGTTTTAAATATTGAATGATAATTGTTGAGGTGTATTTTAGTTAAATATTAATTTCTTAAAATAGTTTTGAGATACGGTCAAGATATTGAAGAATCATTAGTGCTTTAAAAGTTAAAATGAGAGATTATAGGGTTAGTTATAAAAGGAGGTAATATAAAATTCCTATATTACCCTTTTCTCTTTCAATTAATTTAATTGGCCTTTTATTTAATTACAGTAATTACATTATAATTATAAACCATTGATTAGATGATCCAAAGGTCTAGGTTAGTTCTTGCGGTTCTCAAGTTATTTGCGAGTTCTGAAATGATCCTGACCCTATATATATATATATATATATATATATATATATATATATATATATATATATATATATATATATATATATATATATATATATATATATATATATATATATATATATTTATTATAAAAACAATTTTCATAAATTAGTTTAAAAAAGGAAATTCCTAACTAAACTTCACACAAACGACAAATGTACCGGTCGTGATATAGTAAAGTTTAGGTAAGTTCGGATATTGAACTCTAGAGACACGTTTGGCGGCTTTCGTTACTAAACCTCTATCGACTTCTAACCTGATTAATTGGATTATTTTAAGTAATTAATAATAAACAAAATAAATAATTTAATTAAAATTAATTAATCTAAACACGACAGAAGAAATAAACAAATAATAATTCAAACTTGGAAACTTGAACACGATCAAATATGTGAAATAACTATCTAGGTTGGAATCCAACTAACACGTGATGACATAAAAGTAATAACTCGTATGGCTATCTCTAAAATACGGATCTAGAGTTAACTAGGTATGTTGCTACTCCCTAAGAAAACCAAAGACACGTGTGAAACACAAGATAGGTTTATTAAAATGTCTAATAGAAAATCGCACCTAGGTTTTCTACCACATTGTCTTTAAAATTATATTTCCCAACCCTAAAACAAATGACAACTTAATTAAATCTAATTAAATACCCTAAAACACTAACACCACGAATGAAAGGCAAAACACGCTCTCGCGAGATATAAACCTAACAAGCAATGGGTAGGAGGTTTAAGCAATATATATCACCCGTAGATTTTAGAAAAGGTAGCACATTGAAAAATACTATTAAAATCATAACCAATGCTCTTAAGATTATCTCTAATCAAAGTTTAAAATTAAAAACACAAAGTAATTAATTTTAATGTGCAAACCTAATCTAGATGTCATGCAATCAATCAAGATCAAACATACACAAGCATGACAATAACTTTTAAGCATAAAACAATACACGGATCCATATTTAATTAAGAAAATAATCAAGTTCTAAGATTAATAAACAAATATACGAAATCAAAACCAAATATTTAATCAAAACATGAATAATTTTCAACCCAACCTAGGTAGTATTAAAAAGTTAGCTACTCATAACATTTATAAACATTAAAAACGATAATAAAGTTGCAAACTTTTTAAACATGAGTGAGAGAAACAATATTGTATTTGTTTTAAAGATAAGACGAGACGTAGGCTTATAAAGTAAAAAACTTAATTATCTATGTAACAATATTGTATTTGTTTTAAAGATAAGAGAACGCTCGTTTTATGGTGTAATTTTTATAAAAAAAATGATGCCATACATAAAAGTTAACATTATTTAATGTAATGTAATTTAAGTGAAATATAATGTTCAATTCATTTCCTTGCATTACTTAAATTAGGTTAGTCACACTAGTTAAATTACTTATATTAAATTAAATTAAAATCATATTTCATTAAGAATACATTACATTAGTTACATTATCTTGTATTACTTACATTACATTTATTACATCAAACATTACAGTACATCACACTAATATTATATTACATTACATATATTACATTTCGTTGTAAGTAATGTTAGATAAAGGAGCATAGAAAACAAACGAACAAACTTAAGAAAAATAACATAAAAAGTGGTTACATAAAGATGTAAATTTTCCGTATCAACTTATGATTTTTTTAAAAAATGTAAATTTGCATAAATATCATATCAAGAGTGTTCTCGAATTAAAGATATTAAAATGATCTATTTAATGGTTTAATTTATATATAAAAATAAATCATACAAAGAAATTTAGAAAGGTTTAAAAAAGGGCGAAGTTTTTCTAAAAAGGGAGGGAAATTTTGAAAATGGGGGAGAAATCGATACATTAGTGGTGTAACGCAATGTAAAAGTTTGCTACACTGTATAATTATGGTGTAATTGTTCCCTACATTAGGGTTAACAGCTATCGCAATAAACAAGGGTTAACAGAGGAACTTTATCCTACAATACAATTCTCATACACATCATATGTGCTCAACAATATTTATAATTTCATTTTTACAACATGTTGCAGCACCAATATGAAATCATGCAAAATTTCAGCAGATTAAATTAGATTACATTAGTGCATTGTTTTTAAATAAATTTACTTACAGTAATGTAACTACTATCTAACTACAAAAAAACTATAAAATAGAATACATTAAACTTAAGAAAAATGCATCTAAAATATTGGTATATTATGCTCTAACACTATTTATATTTTCTTTTGTGCAACATGCTACAACACCAAAATGAAAAACAACGAAAATTCAGTCGATAACATTAGATTACACTAGTGCACTGGTCTAAATAAAATTACTAAAGCAACTATATCTATTTAAAAAACTATAAGAAATAATTACATATCAAATAGTAAATTCTAGAACAAATTTTTGCCAGATTGTGTCACTTGAATGTAGCCATAAAATATAAGTAACTACATAAACAAAAACAAAATTAAACAACAAGACCTAAATAAAAAGAATGAAACCTAATTAAAATCTATTTACCTATCGTAACCGTGACTTATATAGGCGAAAACCGAGATCATAAAACATTCTGTATTTTTATCGCGTTACAACCTGGATCAAGATCGTAAACACTACCCACATCAAAAACCCAAATCAATAGAGGAGGGGGAATATCTTAATCATGGATCCTTGTTATTGGTACTTGTGTATTGTAGGGGGCGGTGAGGTGTTCATTGATGTAAAAGATCACTAGAGATAAAAGCTGCAGGATCGGGTTTGTCACTTAAACACTTGGATTTCTCTCAAACTCGCTTACAAAACACTCAAATCAGATGAGGTAAAGTCTTTTACAAGAGTTGATAATAATATAATAAGTAGCAAAGAACACACAGAAATAATTTTCAAGGCACTTGTATATATTACTTCTCAACTCAAGATATTACAAGACTCTTACAAGCATGAAACATGAGTTACAATGAGAAACTATATATACTAGATCCTACAGCCGGATATACTTTGATACCAGCTGGAAACCTAAGACTAAAGCATATACTACAATGCTAAAGTTAAGGTATCTTAGATAAAGTATTATCTAAGATATGGTAGTCATGACATGTCCATGACTTACCTTTTGTCACCAACTAAAGATGGCAACTGTACTAACATAAAAAGGTAAACAATGTAATAAAGTATGGTCAACTACATGGCTTTTGAGAAAACACCATGTAGTATCTCAGAGGTCTGCAGCGGAGTGTCAGAGAGACCATACTTATGTCCACTGGATAATAGTAGTGTCTTCCGAAGGTAAGTTGGCTTCAGAAGAACAAGTTCTTCCGAAGCCACTTATACTTCGGAAGAGGCTTCTATACTTCCGAGGCTTGAGGACTTCTATACTTCGGAAGTTGACTTCAGATCTTTCATTCTAAGTCTTGATCTTCGGAAGTAAGTTCTTTGTCTTCGGAAGTTGGAGTTTTCCTTCGGAAGTAAGTATTACACTTTGTCTTCGGAAGAGCTCATTTTTCCTTCGGAAGTTCCACATTTAGCTTCAGAAGTTCTTTATTTGTTGTACCAAAATCTTCTAAGTGATTTGGTTTTGGTTGCACCAGCCTTTCTAGATCCAACAAACTCCCCCTAGGCTGATGCTACCAAAACCTCACTTGTTTCTGCTTCTCAAAGCTTTTAACACCAAGGACAAAGATATTTGTCTGTCTCTTTGTTCTTCCCTAAAGTGGTGCTGAGAAGCTTGTACAAGTCATTGGTGGATAAGAGATCCAGTCTATCACTCTGAATGACATGTACCCTTTGTTGCGTCCCTCTGAAAAGAGTTAGTTGACAAGAGTTATAGTCATACTCCCATCTAACTATGGATTCAAGTTCAGGACCTTCAACCATTTGTAGAAAGGCTTTGCCTTTGGTTATTGATCCCTTTCTTTTCTCCTCCTCTCTCAGTTTCAACTCTTCTTCAACCTTGCTTCTAGCAGTTAGCCCGACCATATGAAGACTGCCTAGATGATTTCTGATATGGGCAGCTACATCAGAGTTTGAAGGGTTGGAGAATGGCTTCTCTTCTAACTCAGCAATGTCAAATCTGCTCAAATGTAACAGAGATGAGGCGCTTAGCCTGTTGAGCTCTCCATTCCCTCTTTCAACAATAAATTTGTGAGAAGAGTCTTCAAACCTCCACTGGATGATCTTCTTCCTAGGTGCAAGAGGTTGTCTTGGCACTCGGTCACCTTTCTTGGTATCCAGCAGAGTCACCAGCCTTCTCCTTAACTTCTTTTCTTCCTCATTCAAAGTGTCTGAATTGAGGCCAAGGAGATTTGCCGCTTGGTCCAATGTTCCTCTAGGCATATCAAGAAATTGATTTCTAGTGAGGGAACGTGAGGATCCATCAACATAAGTCAAATTGACTGAATCCTCCTCACAGGAGATATCGCTCAGGGTTGTGCAATTGATGAGCTTTGTCTTGACTGCCTTGAATTCTTCTAAGGAGAGATGTTTAGAAGGCTGAGGGGATGGTTTGATGGGTTGATGGGTAGGTTGAGGTGTTTGGGTTCTGGCTAGAGTTTTGGGTTGGAGGATGGGTAGTTTAGGTGGTTGAGGTGAAGAGATTTGTAGGGGTGATGGTGTAGGTTCAGGGGTGTATGGTTCAGTGGTTGGTTCGGTTTTGATGGGGAATGGAAAGGGTATTGGTTTAGGTTGTGGTTGGGTTTGGAATTGGGGTTGAGTAGTTGATTTGAAGATCATCCATATCCCCTTCTGTACATCTCCGTCCTCTTCCCCGAGCGAATGTCAGCCTTTATGTCGCTGACATGTCGCTGGAGAGTCTTTTCCGACATAGGACCCACCTGCCTGCCAGAGAAGCCATGAGCCTTAAGATAGCTCTTCATCCAGGCCTTCTCACTTATCTTCTTGGCAGCAGTTAGTCCTGCTTCCTCTTCCTTCTTCTTCTTCTACATCAGCTTTTCCCTGGCAGCTTTCTTTCTCTCTTTCTCCATTTGATCTTGCTCTTTGTTGAAGAGCCATAAGATCGTATCATTGTTGTGTGGAGATAATTATTCTTGAGAGAAACCTCTGGAGGTTAGGAAAGTTATCCTTTCCCTCCTGAGCTGCTGAGCTGCTGATCAGCTTCTCTTTCTTTCCTCTCCCTTTCTTCTTCTAAGGCCAACCTTGCTGCCTCTTCTCTTTGCTGTTTTTGCAGCAAAGTTGCCTTTTCCAGCTCAACTAACTCCTCTAATGGTACCAGGAGTACATCTTCATTCGCAGCTCCTAGACTGACGAGTCTATCAATGATCACTACTCTTCTTCTATTGTTGACTGCATCCTGGTTGGCTGTAGCTGCTTTGGTACTTGCAGCTAGCAGTTTTCCAGTTGGAAGCCTACCTTTTCTTTTGAGTTTCTCCAACCTTTCTTCCTCCTGAAGCTCTTCCTTAGTCATCTTCCTCTTTCCTTTGATGTCTTCGGAAGTGCTAGACTTTGGGGGTTCTGGGATGGAAGATTCAGGTTGACTAGTAGAGATGAAAGCTGGAGTTAATGCTGATGTTTGAGCTAGTGGTTGGGTGAGAAAATCCTCCCTATTAACCTCAGATGCAAGTTCCAAGATTGCATCTGTGACTATTAGATCATCGGATAATGAGAATAGTCCTTCCGCAGCATCAATCTCAGCTTCGGAAGTTTGAAATTGTTCTTTCGAGGCTTTAATTTGTGCTTCGGAAGTCTGTGAGTATGCATTATCTGTCCCAACTGTCTCAGTTGTTGGGCCATCAGTCCTTGTTTCCCCTTCGAAGTTAATCTCAGGTTCCACTTGGGCCTTAGGTTGACCAACTTCCTCAATAGTGGTAGAAGGTGCATTTAACCTCTAAAGCTCTTGAGCTCCGAAGTAGATCATAGACAGATCAGGACTTGGCTGTTCAATAAGAGATTCCAATAGGAACTTGTTAAAGAACCTATTGAGATCTTGGAGAATCCTTTGATCCATTTGAATTACAACTGGAGGAGGCTCAGGGAAAATTGAAGCTTGTTGCGTAGGATACTTTGAGCGCAGGGAAGTGAGAGCTTGACTTTGGGGTTCCTCTTGTCTTTGACTTTGTCTCTGAACACTCTCCCCCTTTTTGGTAGCATCATCCTGAGAGCTTGATGAGCTAGAGGAAGAGGTCAAGGAGACCTGAGTTGGTACATGCCTAACAGACCTCTCAATCTGTTTCTCAGCTAGTTTGGCCTTGAGATTTTCAATCTCAAGTTGCTGAGTGGCAGACCTATCCTCTAAAGTCCTAACCTTGGATTCAAGATTTGAGACTTTAGAAAGTAGGTCTTCAATGGTGAGTTGCAGTCTTCCCTCATCTTCTTTTGAAGAATCACGGGGAGATGAGATAACATACCTTGTGTGTTCATCCTCACCACCAGATGTGGTTTCTTGGCGCCCTGGTTTCCCTTGCTCAATGATGTCTCTTTCAGATTCATCAAAGGGCATGGTTGCCTTAGATTCAGTCTCAGTGATGTTACCACTATCCTGAGGATCCCTTGAGGCTCCTTCAGTAGTGGCAGCTGAATCTACATGAGTCCCCTCCACATTAGTGGGACTCATCTCAGTAAAGGTTTGCTGATGGGGGCTAGAGATAAGAGATCTCGCTGGGCTCTGTTGATCCTTGAGAGGATGTTGTGGATCAACTTCATTATCCTGAAGAGACATAATCTCTTCATCAACTCCAATTAAAAGGTCAGTAAAGGATATGGAAGTAAAACCTAGTGACCCGGGACTTTGATCAATGTCTAAAGGCATTGAGCCTGTGATGGGGCTGTCCCTTTTTGGCTGCTCAGGGGAGTATAGAGACTCTCCCTAAGGGTTTTCAGCTTGGGTTTTGGGCTCATGGGTCTGAGACTGAGGAGACTCGAGACCCATATTGAGGTCAATTGTGAAGGATGGTTGGACCTCAGGCTGAGTGGGAGCCCTTTGTTCCACTCTATCCTTTTTGGGTAGAACATGAGGAGCTTGTTCAATCAGAGAAGATTGAACAAGGGTTCGTTTGGGGCGTGTTTGATAAGTGAAGGTAATGGGTGGAGAAGGTAGATTTGGCAAAGTGAGGGTAGTTGCTGGTGTGGGTTCATCACCTGTGGGGTTCACAGGGATGTCACTAGAAGCCATTGGCTCAATCATACCTGGAAGAAGTGCAATATCTCTTCCGGTGAAGTTGGTCGACACTCTCTTCAAAGTTTTGAAGATGGTCGACCTCATTTGAGGAGCAGTCGAAGCAGCTGCGCAGACAAGCTTGCTCTGGTCCAGCTCACAATTGATTATGTGCTGGAGAAACCTGGGATACATGAACAATGTGTCCCTTTGAAGATTTCCCATGAGATTGGTCAGCACAAATCTTGAGTAGTTGAAGCGGAGGCTTTTCACCAAACCATGAACTAGGCACCCAAGTTCATATGGGATTTGATCCCATCCCCCAGATTTGTTGGACAAGCAGTGAAGAACCACATGCAGCAGGAACTTCCAATTGTAAGAGAAGTTAAATTTGTAGACAGTTGATCTGCTAACATCTCCACCATATCCCATTTGGATATAAGTATTGTCCAAATCTGTTTTGGGGAATTCCGTTGGGGCGCCCTCATTATGAAGCTCTAGATGCTCCCTGATGATTTGTTCAGAAATGACCAACTCCTGGCCACAGATGTTCGATCGAATGACACGAACCCCATTTAGGGTTTCAATCTGACCGTTTGCCCAAAATTCAGACATATGGTTTGAGTAAATTGTGGGGTTAATAGTCAGAGTGGTGTAGTAAGAAGATTGGGTTAGAAAGGAGATGATGTCTGAGAAGTCAACATCCTTTGAAGAGTCAAGGAGTGCGACTTGGTTGTGCTGAGGGTTAAGTGCCATTGAAGAAAGTTATAGGAAGATAGTTCGGAATATGGTAAATTGAAGATGAAGAAAGCTTTTAGGGCAGTAATTTGGTAAAAAGTATGTAAGTGATTAGCCGGAGGTATTTAAATGGGTGGAATGGCGGTTTAAGGGGGTTTGGATAAGACGATGTGAGGTTTCAGTGGATGATGTGACATGGGCGGTAAGGTTAGTCCATTTAAATAATCTGACATCATTAACAAAATATTTACTTTTTACAGAGTGGGGCCCAAAAGATTTCCGTTACACAGTAAAATCTTTCTTCCGAGTATAAAGCATTTCTGAAGGTAATGTTCTTCTGAAGGCAAATTTACTTCCGAAGGTAAAGTGATTACTTCCGAGAGTATATGTTGCTTTTCAAATGGAGAGTGTTAAAAGCTTCGAAAGTAGATTTGATATGAGATCAATCGCTTCTTTCGAGACTTAACACTCTTCCGAGAAGAAAATTATCCTGAGAGAAATTTGCTTCGGAAGATATGTAAAATATCTTCCGAGGGTTAATTCCTCTTCGGAAGAATTCATACTTGGATAAAATTTTGGAGAAAGATCTTTTGTAACAGGGCTTAGATTGTTTTGACATAAGACTTTACACATTAAAAGGTTTTCAAATGAGATCAACTAATCAAGGTTTATCATCCCAATAGCTGTATGAGATATTTAAATCTTTGTCCATCAAAGGCTATGGTGAACAAGTCAGTATATTGTTCATTTGAATCAACTTTGATTAGCTTGATAAGATTTTTCTCATGAATATCTCTAATGAAATTATACCTGATATCAATGTGCTTAGTCTTGGAGTGCTTCACTGGATTTTCAGTAATGGATATAGCACTGTTGTTGTCAATGTGGATAGGAGTGCTCATGAAGTTGAATCCGTAGTCTATCACCTGTTTTTGAATCCACATCAGCTGAGCAAAGCAACTAGCAGCAACAATGTATTCAGCTTCAGCAGTTGATGTAGAGACACAGGGTTGCTTCTTGCATTGCCATAAGATGATCCTTCCACCAAGAAATTATTATCCACCAGATGTTGATTTCTTTTTTATATTGCAGCAACCATAATCACTGTCAGAGTAACCATAGAGACTGAAATCACTATTTCTTGGATACTAGAGACCTAGTTTAGGTGCTCCTTTAAGGTATCTAAGAATTCTCTTGGCAGCAATTAGGTGAGACACCTTTGGAGCAGCCTGATATCTTGCACAAATGCAAGTTGCAAAAATGATATCAGGTCTACTTGCTGTGAGATACATCAGAGAACCAATAATCACTCTATACTGATGTTGATCAGTATCCTCCCCTTCAGAGTCAGGGTAGAGATTGTGGTTTCTGAGTATAGGTGTTTTTGCTGCTTTACAATCTTTCATATCAAATATTTCTAAGATATCATTGACATACTTAGATTGATTGATTAAGAACCCTTCCTTCATTTGCTTTACCTGAATTCCAAGGAAAAAGTCCATTTTTCCCATGGAACTCATCTCAAACTTCTTCTTCATAATGCTCTCAAAGTCTTTACACATTTGGTCATTTGAAGAACCAAATATGATGTCATCAACATAGACTTGAACGAGCAAGATGTCCTTCCTAGACTTCCTTATGAAAAGAGTCTTATCAATGGTACCTCTAGTGTAACCATTCTTCAGGAGAAACTGAGACAAAGTCTCATACCACAGCCTAGGTGCTTGGTGCAACCCATATAGAGCTTTATCCAATTTGCACACATAGTTGGGATGCTGTGGATCTTCAACCCGGAGGTTGGCATACATAGACTTCCCTATCTATATCCCCATATAGAAAGGCACACTTGACATCAAGCTGGTAGACAGTGAAATTCTTGGATGCAGCATAAGCAAGGAAGATTCTAACTGCCTCAAGTCTTGCAATAGGTGCAAAGACATCAGTATAATCGATTCTCTCCTCTTGAGTGTATCCTTAAAACACCAGTCTTGCCTAGTTCTTGATAATCAAGCCTCTATCATCTCTCTTGTTTCTGAAAACCTATTTAGTGCCTATAGGTACTTGACCAGATGGTAGCGGACATAGGTTCCAAACCTTTTGTCTTTTGAATTGGTGCAGCTCATCTTGCATTGATTCAACCCAGCTACTATCTTTCAAGGCATCTTCCACCTTTTTGGGTTCCATTTGGGATAAAAAGCATGAGTACAAAACAGATATTCCCATTGTGAGTTTGTCCTCTTGTTCTCACGCCTTCAGAGACTTCCCCTATGATGTTCTTAGCTGGATGAGTGTTATGAATCCTAAGTCTAGGAATCACCTCCAGTTGCAAAGACAAATCCAAATTGGACATATTTTGCTCAGGAGCTTGAATACTTGGTCCAGCTATTGTTTCGAACTCATTCAATGAGGACTGATTGAATGAAAGAGAAACATCATTATTTGTTTTCTGTGAAGCATCATCAATAGTTGTCTATTCCTTCATGATGTTGCTTTCATCAGCTTGGTGTTGTGCAATGTCACCTGAAGAGGTTTGAAAGTCAACAGGTGAACTGCTTGTTGAAGCTCCACTATCTCTTGAAATGGTTATACTGTCAGATCTTTCAATAGTGGGAACTTGATTTGCTGTAGCTCTTGGAGAACTTGGAATAGGTCTGGGAAGCTCAAACAGTGATCTTCATCAGAATCACTTTGAGCATCTATAAGCTTTAGAGTAAGAGGAATATCCAACAAAGATAGCATCATCCGACTTTTCAGCAAATTTCGCCAATTGTCTTTTGTGTTAAGTATGGTACACCTGCTGCCAAAGGACCTTAGAAAGCCAATGAACGGTAGCCTCTTGTTCCATAACTCATAAGGTGTTTTTCTATGTGGCTTTACTACAAGAACCCTGTTCTGCACATAGCATGCCGTGCTGACTGCCTCTGCCCAGAATGTTAGAGGCAGCTTTGAATAAGCTAACATAGTCCGAGCAGCCTAATAAGTGTCATATTCCTCCTCTCAGCAACACCATTTTGTTGAGGAGTTCTGGAGCACTATATTGTCTGGCAATCCCTTTTGAGTTACAAAATGAGTCAAGAACTTGGTTCTTAAACTCAGTCCCTTGATCACTTCTAATTATTTTAACCTTTTGATCAATTTGATTTTCTATTTTTAAGAATAAAAGATTTCAAAGTTTCAGCAGTTTCATCTTTGGTTCTTAAAAAGAATACCCATGTAAATCTAGTAAAATCATCAACAATCACAAGGCAATATGATTTCCTTCCAATGCTCATTATACTTGTGGGACCAAATAGATCCATGTGCAATAAGTGTAATGGGGTGGTGAGATGCCCTGTTTTGTTTTTTCTTTCCTTTCAGGCAAGCAAACAGTTATCTTTGCAGAAAAATTCCTGTTTAGGCAAATCCATGTACCAAGTTATTTTTAGCCAATTTATTCATTGTCTTAAAATTTACATGACACATTCGTTTATGCCATAGTGTTGACTCATCACCATCAGCTTTGGAAAGAAAGCATGATACTTTTCTATTGGGAAGCATTGTTCATATCCAGCTTGTACATATCCCCTTTCCTGGGAGATCTAAGAAGCACCAATTCCTGAGGAATTGTCATCCCAGGTTTGAGGATTATGCACTCATGTTCTGTGAAGAGCATTTGATGCTTTTGATCACAGAATTGAGAAACACTTAACAGGTTGTGTTCAAGCTGTTTGACAAAGTTAACTTTGTCAACCTTTAATTTTCCATTGGATATACTTCTTCTGCCAAAATATATCCTCCGGCCTCACCTCCAAACTAGACAGGACCTCCATCATAATGTTGAAATTGTTGAAGGAGATGATTGTTCCCTGTCATGTTCCTGGAGCATCCCACTATCCACAATCCAAACATTGTTATTTTGTCATATGGATGTCCCTGCACATAAGATGAGATGATTAGTTTTGATTGGAAACCCAGCCTTATTGGTCTTGGGTTCTTCCAATGATAGTGACATAATTGAATCAAAATTTATGCATGGGGTTCAATGGATGTCTTTGAAGAAGCGGTTTGGGCTACATCATCTTCCTTGATCTTCCATTCCATCCCTTGGTTGATCATGGAGGATGAGCTTGTTGAAGCTTTTGTAGCTTGGCATTCTTCCGAAGCTTCTTTCTTTTCGGAAGAAGCCCTTCACCACCTTTTCTTCCAAAGCAGTCTTCTTCTGGGATGGTTTCAAGGGACTCTTTTATTCTTTTGAGTCTTGACAGCTTTAGCTTCCGAAGCCTTTTTCCTTTCGGAAGAAGGATCTTCTTCCGAAAGCAGCCTTGCTTCGGAAACAAGCTTTCCCTTTTTCATCACTTGAACCATTTGATATGGTCCAAATGAGAAACCTTCCGTGACTCCTTTCTTTTTAACATTATTTGCATAATGTGTGCTAGCAGGATTGTAGTAACAATCTTTGGCCATGTGGTTTTGCAGACCACACATTATGCATGCAATGTTAATCTTTTGGGAACTTGAGGATTGCTGTTTCTTGTTCTTTTTCTCTTCATCAGCAACCTTTCCCTTTAACTTCTAATCCTTTGGTAGGACAGGAGTGCTGGTACTACAACCCCTTTCCTGAATCAGAGTTTCCAACCACCTGGAATCCAGCTGAGATTAATACACCCTTTTGCTTTGGGTCTATCTTCAGCTTAGACTCAGCCACTTTCTTGGCAGTTTTTCTGGCTGCCTTAGCTCTGCTTCTTCTGGCTTTGGTGGTCAGGGTTTGATCATCATTGGCAGGGGAGGGTATAATTACCTGGTTCTTTCCCTGTGATGGTCTCCATGGTTGCATCATTCTTTGACTCATGAGAAGGTGGGTCAGCAGATGGAACCTCTTGCTCCTCAGTACCACACCTTGGTTGTCTTATAACTCATAGGAGTGTGGTGGGGCAATTTCATTGGTTCCCAACCCACTTTTGTTTGGTAACAAATTTTGAGTGAGAGGATGATGCAAGAATGGCTTGGAAGTTCTGCTCGGAAATAGCATACTTCCTGGCTTGAGCCTCAGCTGTGACAAGCTGGGCTTGAGCCTCAGTCAATTTGGATATTAAATCCTTTATTTGAGTCTTATAGTTTGTGTGTTCGTGTTTTAATAGGGACACAGTTTTCTCTAACTCCTCAATTTTTCTTTGATAGTCAGATTCAGCCCTTTTAAAATCAGATTTTAAAACATTTAAGACTCAATATCGGATTTAATCTCCATATTGTAGTCCTGATACAATTTAACCTTAGCAATACAGCAGGAGTACAGAGATGTTCATATACCTTATTTCATCTGTTCCGGCCATGAGTGCTTGAGCAGGAGTCACATCCTGTACCATGAAGCTCCAGTCAACTTCTTGAGCCATTGCAGCTGTTTCTGTTGACTTTCCGGTGGGCTTTGGTGTAGAGGGATGTGTGGAGGCCTGTGGGGTTCCCGGGTTGGACTTGGGAGCCTTGCATTCCCTTGCAAAATGACAAGTTTGGTTACAGTTGTAACATTTGGCCTTGGTTTTGTCAAACCCAATTTGTTGTTGATTGGGTTCTGGGAAATTGCCTTCCAGTTCTCTTAAAGAACTTCTTTGCTCTGTAGGTTAGAAGAGCCATTTGTTTGACTATGTCCACGTATTCCACGTCATCCGGGCTGAAGCACTCTAGATCATCAAAGCAATATTGATAATCATTTGAGTGTCCCTCTTCCTGAAAGGAGCTTTGCTGAGCTTGTTGAGACCTTGGAGTCTCAGGAAATGTGCTGGCCCAGAAGAACAAGATGGTTGCCGGGTGTAAGTCAGGTATTGTTGAGGCTGGGAGGTTCCTGAGCCTTCAGCAACCATTAAAGCGTTGCTAGCAGGAAGACTCAAGGGTCTGCTTGTCTGATACCCCCCCTCTTACTTTCCATTTCCAAACGGTATCCATCAAGGATCCCATAGAGTTCGGTCATGGTGTGGTATTCAGATTCTCTGTTCTCTTGATAGAGACACAGTAGAATGTCCACTCATTGGGTAATGCACTCATAACTTTCTTGTAAGTCTCTGAGTTCATGAGCATTCCCACAGATTGAAGGGAAAAAATGAGATCCATGTACCTGAAGTATTGCTGGCTAAGAGTCTCTCCAGCAATATAGGTGAAAGTTCTCGAACTGCTACTTCAGTGAGTCCTTCTTGGAGTCATTTGAGCTTGAGTACATTTGAGCAAGCGCATCAAACAGTTCTTTTGACAGACTTGCAATGCTCAAACCCCACCATGATGGAGTTGGGAATTGCAGTCATGAGAACAGTCATAGCATTGCTGTTGATGTCCAGCTTCTTCCGTCCTCATCAGAATAATCTTCAACAGCTTTCTCAATCATGGCACCGTTCCCACCAGCTACTTTTGGCTTATACGGGCCATTGACAATAGATTATCACATCTTGCTGTGTTGATACCTGATGAAGCCTTTTCATTCTCTGCTCCATGACCTGAAGTTTTCAGGGGTGATGATGGGTGCTTTGGTCATCGTCCCCATCTCTACTTCAGATTTGTTGAGGGCCATTTTGAGTTTGGTTAATGAGGAGTGAAAAACCAGGTTTGAATTAGGATGGTAAGATCTCACAATCAAGAGCCTAAAAGCTCTGATACCCAATTGCAGGATCGGGTTTGTCACTTAAACACTTGGATTCTCTCAAACTCGCTTACAAAACACTCAAATCAGATAGGTAAAGTCTTTACAAGAGTTGATAATAATATAATAAGTAGCAAAAGACACACATAAATAATTTTCAAGGCACTTGTATATATTACTTCTCAATCAATATATTACAAACTCTTACAGCATATAAACATGAGTTACAATGAGAAACTATATATACTAGATCATACAGCCGGATATACTTTGATACCACTGGAAACCTAAGACTAAAGCATATACTAACAATGCTAAAGTTAAGGTATCTTAGATAAAGTATTATCTAAGATATGGTAGTCATGACATGTCCATGACTTACCTTTTGTCACCAACTAAAGATGACACTGTACTAACATAAAAAGGTAAACATGGAATAAAGTATGGTCAACTACATGCTTTGAGAAACGCCATGCAGTATCTCATAGGTCTGCAGCGGAGTGTCAAAAGACCATACTTATGTCCACTGGATAATAGTAGTGTCTTCCGAAGGTAAGTTGCCTTCGGAGAACAAGTTCTTCCGAAGCCACTTATACTTCAGAAGAGGCTTTCTATACTTCCGAGGCTTGAGGACTTCTATACTTCAAGTTGACTTCAGATCTTTCATTCTAAGTCTTGATCTTCGGAAGTAAGTTCTTTGTCTTCGGAAGTTGGAGTTTTCCTTCGGAAGTAGTATTACACTTTGTCTTCGAGAGCTCCTTTTTCCTTCGGAAGTTTTCACTTTAGCTTCGGAAGTCTTTATTTGTTGTACCAAAATCTTCTAAGTGATTTGGTTTTGGTTGCAACAGCCTTTCTAGATCCAACAAAAGCAAACACCCAAATTCATCATATGGTCTTCGTGTTTTTGGTCGATCATAACATCGTTGTTCTTGGTAAAGCATTGGTAAAATGACTAGAGAGTGAATGAAAACACCCAGATTCATATTGGTATGCGTTCTCAGACGTCATCATCAACCTACTCCAACGTTCCATTGACTTCGTCAAGGTTGCCCCCACCTATTAAAGTCTAAGTTAAAAAGAAAAATGAGAATTAAGTAATTAGTGTTTTACAAAATACGAAGAAAGGATATGAGATATGTATGTAAAGATATAGATAAAAATGAAGAAAGCATTTGAATTAAGAGAGTTAGTAAGTAATCTCATATTGGTGTAACTATGATAAGTATATCTCATATTGGTGTAACTATGAGCGATAAAATGCCATTCATGGCTTGAAAAAGGATGGGTGACGTGACAAATGAGTATTGGCTCAAAGAGTTAACTGGTTCTCATAATTAGAAAGTGTTTACATGTGATAGCATTCCTGTGTGTATATATTACTTAAAGTAAAAGCATGAAGATAAAGATTACACAGTACTTTCTTTCATAGGCCAAAACTTAAATCAAGTAGGGAGACTTCTACTGGTTCGACAGATGATCCCATGGATGCTTCAAGTGATTGTGGACGGCGAGCTCATACACACATGTTGATTTGAACATTGTATGATGCCTTGTCCGCTTTTGTACTCACCTTTTAGAGGGTTTCACCAAGAAAACAAGTTAGATATAGATTATATTGTTCTATGTGATTCTCCACTTGTGTGTCTCACTTTTACTTTCTCCTCAAAATCTTTATTACATTTTGGTGTTGTTTTGACTTCATCCATACATTTGAATTTCAAAGATCATTTTAAAAGTGTTTTAATTTAAATTTTTTTTAAACTTATCTGAGTTTGGTGAAATAATCTTCAGGTTGTAAAAATCATTAAAATTGTTTTTTTGTCGTAATTCAAATCTCTTATGGTTTATAACATATCAATATTGAAATTGGTCTTGATCATCCATGTCTTGAATCATGTCTTGAAGCATATTATTGACTTGTACTACTTGTAATACTTGTAACACTTGTAATTGTAACATTTGGTTTTAATGAGTAAAGATGATTAATTAAGTGTTTAGGGACGTGTATGTGACATATACTTATCATTGGTTAACTAGTCACATTTCAAGTCAAATAAAAATCATTAATTATTAAAAAAATTAATTAAACTTTAATCATTATTATCTCGACACACTCTAATACTATCTGTATTGAGTGATAGAATAAATATTAAATGTTAACATTTGTTTTTTGCGATAATATGTTAACTCAACTAGTAGTCTACAACAGTCCACCTCGCTATTTATAGTGGTGTAACTAGTGGTTCACAACGAAAGTTAAATTAAATATAAAAAATGACAAGACTATACTCGAATTAAAAATATTAAAACGATCTATTTAATAGTGTAATTTTCATGAAAAAATAACATTATACCAAAAAGTTTAGAAGATTTAAAAAAGAGAGGAAGTTTTTTTTTTAAAAAACAAGGGAAGTTTTGAAATGGGGGGGGGGGGGGGTTGTTAATCGTTACTTCAATGGTGTAACATAATGTAATTGTTTAATACAGTGTTCCTTACAACGTAATTGTGATGTAAATGTTCATTACAATTCAATAAACGGATTATCGTAACAATTAATAAATAAAATTTACCCTTGAATGTCATATCCATATTCATTTAAGTTAGGACGTATAAATTCAGTCATGGTGTGTGTATATCCTTTCCTATTTTTAACTCGTTCACGAAAGCTCGGTTAACTTCCATATCGAGTACTATACCTGAAACACAAGGACCAAATTAGGTAGGATTATGTATATATATCTGGGTCTTGTCTGCTCGAAATCTTTCTCCATATTTTTGTTCTTTGTGATTTCAATTTTTGAACCGAACTTGTAATACTACAAACAATTTTATTCAGTAATAATATCTTTATCAATCTGTTATATAACTAGTTCTATTTCGATCAAAATTACAATCAAACTAGGGCTATGTTTATGTGACTACTATTAAGATCAATAATTAACTGGTATATAATTATTAATTAATGGATAATTGTCTTGTAGTCTCTCAATGATAATATAAAACATACTTTACTAATCTTTTTCATAGTTAATTAATTCATTCACTTACATGGACTCTTATCTTTTTGAAAGAGGAATCAACGAAGAACATCATACACGTAATATCTTCATCATAAGTGGACATCAAATGAGATTACAAATTTTTCAATGACATCATCCTTAAACATTTTTATTAAAAATAAATATGTATAAAGAGTTGTAATTATCGGGTTCATAAATCCGATTCGACTGCTCACATAGTGAGCCGATAAGGTGTGAATTCACGGTCTTGCCCAATTCTATACACGCTAGTTGAAATTAATCAACACTTTGTAGCAAAGCATTTTCAAAATTTATTATGATAATTGAAATGAAAATTACTAAATAACTAAAGATAACACAAGACAATCCAAAATGAGGTGTGATCATCTTAGGTAACACTCTTATTACATCTTGAATATTGTCCGTAGACAAGAGTGAGAAGGTATTTTGTGATATCTACAACTGGTGTGATTCAAGGATTTTGGTTTTAGATTTTTTATATTCTTTCCACCAACCACAACATACATCACACCTTATCATCTCTTTTCAAGTTAATTTCATATTCATACAAATAAAATTACGCCTCTTGAATGTGATAGCACCTATTACATGCATTTGACGCCTATGCAACCCTATTGTTTTAATATCATCACTAACCATTACGGATTGTATAAATATGTGTCTTCATATGAAATTCTTACCCAACAAAACATTTTCAATTCACGTAGACCATACGTAATGGTTAATGCCTCTTAAAAAACATTTTTCATCACATTAGCATCAACTTAACATCACTCTTTTAATAAAAAAACATGTGTAATGTTAATCCCTTCAGTCATTACCCAATTATAAGATTTATAACAATATATGACATTATGGTGGAAACGAAACCACCTATAACGCCCCTATATTTAATGCCCACGGGGTAATATAAGAACGTTTTAGTTAGATACTATAACGTCGCTCTAATACACCCATTTTACATTTGGTCTAAACCAATATATTAATTTGGCCATACTAGTTTCTAGAAACATGCCACAATATTTGTGTGGATTTTTATCAACACTCCAGGATCATCTTTTTCTAGAAACGTTGAAAACGAACTTAGATAAACATACATTAATTTATTGTGCAATTAACGATTATGTGTATGGAATTTTGCATGAAAACTACAGAGGCAAAAGGAAAACGATTTCCGGGAATTAAACACTATTTTAGTATTCTTTACTTTTTTGTATTGTAAAGCATACAAAAAGGCAAAAATACAATTCGCTCTTTAGATATCTATACTATTATATAAAGTAAAACCTTATAATACACATGTAATTTTACAAAAATATTAAAACATTTAATAAAACTTTTTAAGCATTAAGTACAAATATTCTATGAAATCATTCCTATTTTGCCCATCATTTAATAAACTTTTTTTAATTAATATATTAACTAATACATCTTATTAATACATTATTTAATGTAAGATTACTTAATTAATGATCGATGTTGAAGTACAATCAAATAAGATGTAAAATGTGTGTTTCTACTCACCTTAAACTAGTTAGGGTAAGTAGGATTGTCGATCCTCGTGGAATTAGTGGTGTGTATGTGGTGTGTGTATTGTATTGAATTTTTGTATATTGTTAGTAATTACTAAACTATTGACTCTTGTATTTGAAAAGTGAAACTTGGAATGATTAAGAAATTAACTAAGAAAGTAACCTGCAAGTAATGAAAATTGATTAGAAGACGATTACGAAAAAGGGTAATCCACCCCGGGATTCAGGTTCAGTTTTTGGTAATTGTTTAGTTTAACTGAGTGGAAAATTCTTAACGGGATTCTATATGTGTAATGATAAGTGATAACGATAACCAAGACTTAACGGGTCTTAGTACACAATACCAATTGAATTAACAACCAAAACCTTGCAATCATACAACTCGCGCAAAATTATATGACATTCAAATCAAGATTCACTAAAACAATTGTTTAAACAATCGAGACACAAGTTAAACTCAATAAAGAACTTAATGGGTTCTAAAGTTTAATCCCAACACAAGTTGAAAACGAACAAAAACCTAATAACACGCAACCTATTACACGAGGTAGATCACGTGGAGTTTAGCCTTGCACCTTCATGTATTTGGCAACAAAATCGGATAGGAACATGATTTGATGAATTCGAATGAGTTGGAGAAGTGGAAGAAACCTCATATATAGCCAAAGTTCATCCCTTTCTGCCCCCAATGCAAATTAGGGTTTTTAGAATTGATAACCCTCCTTAAATATGGTCAAAATCCAAAGAATTACGTCAAATCTAACCAAACGATGTAAGTTACGTCCTTAGGGACATAAATTACATCCTCCCTCATGATAGACGTCGTTAGCCTCTGTCTACGTCTAAAAAAAAATTGTCATTATCAAAAGGACGTCTTACTTGCTGAAGGACGTAAGTTACGTCGAGTGGCTCGTTTTGCACCAATCTCTTCATTTTTCTTCTTGATCTCTTTTCTCCACATATCATCATCCAATCTTGTGCAAACCCTTGTTCAGGACCGGTGATGTGGTCCTTACAACACACCACACAAAGAGGAGATTAAACCAACTTAATCAATAGTAAACTGGATTAATAACCACAGAATGATACTAAACACAGTATAAGTAAGAGACGAATAAGAGAACACAAGAGATGGGTTTCAAGATTTCAGTATATTGCTTTCTCAAGTCTATACAAGTTGTTTACAAAGTCTAATGGAAAGATACAAGAACAAGGAATAATTATACTAACACCTACTGTTCACAACAACAAGGCAATCACACACACACCCCCGCTAAAGCGGAAACACGGGGATGTAACGAGACCGGGATCGTCATAACACATGGTAAGCGATAGAGAGCAATATAAATAAATGATGACAAGCGTGTCATGACGACACCCGACAACAAGGGACTTGTGTCGTGTTTAGTCAATGTTCACGACAACATAGCCATAAGCAACATGATATGATAACACATATCACATAAGATGAAAATGTAAATGTTAATTCCCACAACCCGGGAACAAGTTTCAAAAGTTGATAATTGTTTACATGCGTTAACATTGTTCAAAAAGATTGTTTATCAAACATGAGCTAAGTCCCAAAATGCATCCTAGGGTCTCCACTAAGGCAGCACACCTAGATTCCTGGGATTTGTAATAAATAAGCGCGTCGGAAAACCGTGAATACAGTATTACACAAGTAAATATCACATGACATGAGCTTTGCACCAAACCTAGCGACGTACACAAAGAAATTGTCGGCCATATATTCACCCAAGGCCCGTTACTGGCCACTGATGGTACCAACTAGTATACCATCGAACGAGGGTGGGGGTGTCAACCCAGTAGTACTACCAATACCTAACCGTCGGTTCCCACACTGGAATTAAATTAAATAGTTGCAAAGATAAAACCACACAGCAGACCCAAGCATGTATCAAATAGTACTTGCAACACAGTATCACGTTGATTCCTTGTATGTAAAATGTATGTAAGTTGTACAACATAAAAAATTGTGTAAGCATACTTTTCCCCCAATTTGTAAATGATTGAAATATTGTATAAGCGTAAAAAGGGGCCACGAAACTCACTTGTTAGGTGGTAAGTATGTATGATCGATGTATCCCAAATGTTGAATGCAAATAAACAGTCAAACACCTATTGACAGTTATTGTATAGCATTAATGATATGAATATATGTATAAGCGCGCAATAATGATGGGTCGGTTCGGGTCGTATCGGATGGGTCACGCACAACACACCACAGACTGACACACGTACTAGACCTTACGTAGATCCAAGTACAAGACATTGTCGCCACTAATGATGATGTTTAAGTAAAAGTATCGTTGTTATTGAAGAAGCATTGAATATGTGTCAATAGTTATAAGTCGATTTGATCGTTGTTGTAAAGCGTTAGTTCAATTGCTCAAATAGTTTCTGTGCCCTTTCTCACGTTGACTTTAATCTTTGTGGCGAACAATGGCATATTGTGTTAGTGTTACCTCGACACCACACGACATACTCACGCCACGCACAAGGGGTCAAACACAACAAATTTCAGTCGCACATAAACAAGGTCAGACGCACGACTCAACCTCCATTCGTGCGAATCAACCCTCAATCGTGCGAATCAGCTTCATTCGTACGATTGAGCCTTCATTCGTATGATTGGCCTTCAGTCGTACCACACAACACCCAATCGCACGACTCAACTTCCATGCGCACGAATCAACCTTCAATCGTGCGAATTAGCTACTTTCGTACGACTGAACCTTCATTCGTGCGATTGGACTCCAGTCGTGCGAATCACATTCATTCGCACACATTCAGTCGGTCACCTGACTCAATCGCACACAATCACTCAATCGCATGACTCAATCGCATACACTCATTCGCACGCATGACTCAATCGCACACAAGCACTCAGTCGCACAACTCAGTCGCACGACATGCCTAGTCGCACAACTCAGTCGCGCTATTGACTCAGACGCATGATCCAGTCGCACGACCCACTCAGTCGCACGGCTCAATCGCATGGATGACCCGTCGCCTGATCTGCAGAATCGCGACTGTGGTCGGGATGAGCAGCCCCCGAGCTGCTCTAAACACGGGTTTTACACCACAGACCTCAGAAACACTCAACAAACATACACAAGCATAAAACACAAGCAAAAGACCTCACCACACGCACCCATACGACCTTGTATGTTCGGGTTGAACCCGAACACCCGAAACCCTAGTTTGGACAGCCGTGAAAGGCTAGAAAATGGACAAACCAAAGACACTACCTGCTAGAAAAGAAGTAATCTAGGCTGTAGACGGTGTCAAGACGAAGAAAACGAGACCTCTCGGGTCGGATTGGTGCTAAAATGGAGATTTGTGGTGAAGGAGATGAAGATGAAGATGATGAAATGTGGGTGAAAGGGTATGGCTAATCATGGGTAGTTTATACCCAGCCCAAAGTTTCGTAAATAGTACAAGACAATTTTCCGAAGACTTCCCCCACTTAACCCCCGCATTTTCCCAAATGTTTTCCCAACATCTGTTGACAAAACGAATGTAAAACGACGTTGTTCGTGTATTGGTACGGTGTAATTGTACTAAACAGTTCATCTAATGTTAGTCTGACTTAAAGAAATGGATTATGAAATTAAAACATTTATTATATTTATAAATGATATTTCCCGTTTTCAAAAATGAAAGTGTTTAAAACCGTACTTTTTCAGGTATTAATTTAAGGCAAGGAAGCAATGCTAACACATTTAACGAATTCACACACACAACGATAGTATTGCAACACATGATATCCACATAAAGAGTCAAATAATGATGAGGAATGACCAAACATAGAATAGATGACGGGCATACACGTTAATTGACGGACCTTAAAGTGATGGATGTCACAGTATCCCCCAGTTGAGAGAATTTCGTCCCGAAATTCAGCTGGAGTTAGGTCCAAGAGTGTCATCCTCGAAAAGATGTGGATATTTGAGTCTCATCTGATCTTCACGTTCCCATGTAAACTCTGGCCCTCGTTTGAATTCCACCTTACGCGAACAATAGGTATCCTACTGCGCTTCAGTTGCTTGACCTTTCGATCCATGATCTCAATGGGTTCTTCACAAAATGAAGCTTGTCATCAATCTTTATTTCCTCGATTGGCACGTGAAGGATTCATCGGCCAAACACTCTTGAGGTTGGACACGTGAAAAGTATCATGTACAACGCTAAGCTCGTGTGGCAACCTTAACCGTAAGCCACTGGACGATCGATCCTTTAGTGATCTCAAATGGTCCAACGTATCTTGGGGCTAACTTCCCTTTCTTTCCGAATCGAACGACTCCTTTCCAAGGGAAACTTTGAGTAACCACACGATCCCCAACATTGAATTCTAGAGGCTTCCGACATTGTCGGCATAGCTCTTTTGGCGATCTCGCGCGGCTTTAAGTCGATCTTTGATTTGGAAAATCTTGTCTGTTGTTTCTGGATGATCTCTGGGCCTGTCAGTTGACTTTCACTACTTTCAGCCCAACAAACGGGAGATCTGCATTTTCTTCCATACAACGCTTCAAATGGAGCACATCCAATGCCTGTATGGTAGCTGTTGTTGTAGAGAACTCAATCAACGGCAGATGTGCATCCCAACTACCACCAAAATCGATTACACACGCTCTCAACATGTCTTCTAGCGTCTGTATAGTGCGTTCACTTTGGCCATCTGTTTGAGGGTGATAGGCTGTACTCATGTCTAATCGAGTGCCCATCGCTTTCTGTAGTGTCTGCCAAAAACGTGAAGTGAATCTGCTATCACGGTCGGATATGATTGACACCGGCACCCCGTGCCGTTTCACGACCTCTTTGATGTACAATCTAGTTAACTTATCCATCTTGTAATCTTCTCGGATAGGCAAGAAATGTGCTGACTTTGTCATTCGATCTATAATGACCCATATCGAGTCATGTCCGCTGTTTGTTCTAGGGAGTTTGGTAATGAAATCCATAGCTATGTTCTCCCATTTCCACTCGGGAATTTCAGGTTGCTGTAATAATCCCGATGGCTTTTGATGTTCAGCTTTGACTTTCGAACACGTCAAGCATTGGCTAACGTATAAGGCAATGTCTTTCTTCATGCCTGGCCACCAGTATAGATCCTTAAGATCATGATACATCTTGTCTGCACCAGGATGAATAGAATATCGCGTCTTGTGGGCTTCATCCATGACTAAGGTTCGAACACCTCCCCATTTGGGTACCCATATGCGATCCACGAAATACTGAATACCGTCATCCTTGCGAATCATCTGTTTGTCTAATCCCCGGAACTCTTCTCCCGCAAGGTTTTCTTCTTTCAATGCCTCACCTTGTGCAATTTGAATCTGAGCTTTCAAGTTGGTTTGAATGGTCAATCCCAACGCTCATGCACGTAGTGGTTTCACACGTTCTTTACGGCTTAAGGCATCAGCCACCACGTTAGCTTTCCCCGGATGATACCGGATTTCACAATCGTAGTCGCTAAGAAGCTCTACCCAACGTCGTTGGCGCATGTTGAGTTCCTTCTGATCCAGAATGTGTTGAAGGCTTTTATGATCAGTGAAGATGATGCATTTGGTGCCATACAAGTAGTGCCTCCAAATTTTGAGTGCAAATACTACAGCGCCCAACTCAAGATCATGAGTGGTGTAGTTCTTTTCGTGCACTTTAAGTTGTCGCGAAGCGTAGGCATCACCTTGTCCTTCTGCATCAGTACATCCTAATCCCTGATGTGACGCATCGCAGTAAACCACAAAATCATCTGTTCCGTCTGGGAGAGACAGTATAGGCGCGTTGCACAACTTCTCTTTCAACGTTTGGAACGCTTGCTCTTGTGCATATCCCCAGTCAAACTTCTTGTCTTTCTGAGTAAGCAGGGTTAATGGTTGCGCGATCTTTGAAAAGTTCGCGATGAAGCGACGATAATAACCGGCCAATCCCAAGAATTGTCGTATCTCTGATGGTGTCTGGGGCGTATCCCACATCTTCACCGCTTCGATCTTGCCTGGATCTACGTGAATCCCGTCCTCATTAACCACATGACCCAAAAACTTCACTTCTCGCAGCCAAAACTCGCACTTTGAGAATTTGGCGAAAAGTTTCTCTTCACGTAGCAGCTCCAGAATAGCCCGAAGATGTTCTACATGATCCTCCTTTGATCGGGAGTAGATAAGTATATCGTCTATGAACACGATCACGAACTTATCCAAGTAAGGTTTGCACACCCGATTCATTAGATCCATGAACACAGCTGGTGCGTTAGTCAACCCGAACGGCATGACCAAGAACTCATATTGCCCATAACGAGTTCTGAACGCAGTCTTCGGTATGTCGTCCTCGAAAACTCTTAGCTGATGATAACCAGAACGAAGATCGATCTTTGAAAAATACGAAGCTCCTTGCAGCTGATCAAATAAATCATCGATCCTGGGGAGAGGATATTGGTTCTTCACCGTCAACTTGTTCAGTTCCCGGTAATCGATGCACATGCGGAACGATCCGTCCTTCTTCTTGAAAAATAGTACTGGTGCTCCCCACGGTGAATGACTCGGTCGAATAAAACCCTTCTCCAGTAGTTCCTGTAATTGACTAGACAATTCTTGCATCTCGGATGGCGCTAGTCGATATGGCGTTTTCGCTACCGGTGTAGCTCCAGGAACCAACTCAATACGGAATTCCACCTGTCGTGGAGGAGGTAAACCAGACAAGTCATCCGGAAATACTTCTGGGTAATCCCGTACCACTGGAATATCCACCAGTTTCCTTTCCTCGTCTTTCTTTTCAACCACATGAGCCAGAAAAGCGTAGCACTGCTTTCGTAAACTCTGGCGTGCTTTCATGCAGGAAACAAGCTTTAAGTTCTTCCCCGGTCGTTCTCCCTGAACCTTGAGTACCTCCCCGTTTGGCATAGGGATACGTACTACCTTGTCTCGACAGACAATCTCTGCTCCATTCTGCGACAACCAATCCATACCCACGATCACGTCGAAGCTTCCTAACTCGAAGGGTATTAAATCTATCTCAAAGGTGTGATCCTCCAGCGTCAACGAACACTTCCTAATAATCTCATCGGCCTGAGCAACCCTACCATTGGCCATTTCTACGGAGTAGCTAGTTTCTAGCCTACTAGGACTCAAATCAAGCAATTGCACAAACTCAGAAGATATGAAACTATTGTCTGCTCCAGTATCAAATAATATAGATGTGAAGTGATGATTGAGTAAGTGCGTACCCGTGACAACATTCGGGTCCTGACGAGCATCATTGGCTCCAATGACGAATGCACGTCCCCGAGCTGCGTTCCCTGAGTAGCCGGGCCTTGATTCCCAGCGATAGCCAACACCTGCTGCTGGTTGTTCCCCTGTTGACCCGGTGCCCGATTCAGCCTAGGGCACATATTCCTGTAGTGATCGGGGCTCCCACATTCAAAGCAAGCCCTTGCATTCCCGGCGGGGTTAACCGCGTTGACGGGTGCTACAAGATTCGGTGCCGTTCTGCAATCTCTTGCCAAATGACCCGGGCGCTTACAGTTAGCGCACACCCGGCACTGTGTCCCTGGGGGATGATGATAATTGCACCTGTCACATTTGGGGTGCGGCCCCACATACTCTCTTCTGGCCTGAGACACGGCCACAAAATTCCTGGTCGGCCTAGACCTCTTCTCAAACCTTCCGGCACTCGACCGGCTCGACTCCCCAACATCCTTCCTCTTCTCGGCCCCTCGGCCCAAAACCCCTGTTCTAACCATCTCATCAGTCAGAGCGCCAGCTTTCAAAATTGCGCTTTGAATAGTAGGAGGAGCGGCTGCTGTGACCATAGCTCTAATGTGAGGCGCGAGTCCCCAGATGTACCTTTCAATCCTCTTTGATTCCGGCGTCACCAAATGCGGAACCAACCTTGCCAGCTCATGAAAATGATCAGTATAAGCTGCATGCCCTGCCCCCACCATAGCATGATTCCAGAATTCATGCTCCAGCTTCTGCATCTCGTTGAGAGGGCAGTATTCCTCGGTGATCAAAGCTTTGAATTCGTCCCACGACATCTGCATCGCGGACTCTCTTCCTCGAGCTTGAATTTGGGTGTTCCACCAGGTTAGGGCTTTACCCTGTAGAGAACAAGTGGCATACTTGATCCTCTGGCTGTCGAGGCACTCACTGATGTCGATCACTGCCTCCATCTTTTCCAACCACCTGGTTAGGGCTATCGCCCCACCTTTCCCATCGAATTCCCTCGGCTTACAAGCCACGAACTCCTTGTACGAACATCCCCGACGAGCATTAACCACTCCAGTTTCGATACCGGCAGTACCACCATTTCCGGTTTCCTGGTTGCTCTCGTTTCCAGTCGGGTTCCCGTTTCCCGTCTCAGTTTCTATCCCACCTTGGGCTCCATCATCGTTGCCACCATCCCCGTGAGGGTGGTGTTGTTGAAGTGCGTCGCTCACTTGGGCCACGATAGTAGGAATCAGTGCGGCCAATTGCTGAGCGATCAGGGCTGCCATGTCGGCGTTCCCTGTTCCTTGACTGTTACTGGCAGGAGCATCGTTTGCTCTTGGTGTTCTGCCTCTGCCTCGGCCTCTGCCCCTTGGGGCTTCACTCCCGCCACTACTGCAACGGGTGACTCTTCGAGGCGGCATGTTCTAATCATAAAAGAGGTAACATATCAGCTTTAGTCACCATAAGATACAAATGTATTCCACTTATCAAATTCCAATGTTCATGTTCCGGTCAGCCAGACCACCATGCAGCCCATTTCAAGCATATTCTCGGTATACCGGTGATGTTTATATATAGGGTTCCCCGCAGCGTTCCCACCACACACACGATGTACCGAGAATGATGCCCGATCCGGTTACATGACATCCGACTTCCCTTTACATCATATCCATAATAATCCATCAAGTCCATGTATACAATCACGTTTAGTCTAGCGGAGGTTGTCTATTTCCTCATCTTTCGAGGTTTCAGACATATACCTCCTCAGGGTTAATCTCAATGTCCAAGGTCAAGCGCAATAGCATGATCTGTGAAAGTCTCTTCGGGTTTAATACCCGGATCTGATAAACTAACTCGGCGCGCAGAGGGAACGGAAGATCCAATGGAAGCATCCCCATAAAAGAGTGAGCACAAGGGCTCTCTCATAGGGTAGAAAGATCACATAACAAATAGATGAACAATCAAGCAACGAGGAACACATACACGAGATATAATATGCATACAGAGTCCTAGCATGCAAATCTACATGAAGGTTCCTAGGTTATAGTCTAGGTCAAGCGTATTGCCTAATTCTCTATAACTAATGGCTCTGATACCAATCTGTCACACCCCCGCTAAAAGCGGAAACACGGGGATGTAACGAGACCGGGATCGTCATAACACATGGTAAGCGATAGAGAACAATATAAATACATGATGACAAGCGTGTCATGACGACACCCGACAACAAGGGGACTTGTGTCGTGTTTAGTCAATGTTCACGACGACATAGCCATAAGCACCATGATGATGATAACACGTACTCACATAAGATGAAAATGTAAATGTTAATTCCCACAACCCGGGAACAAGTTTCAGACGTTGATAATTGTTTACATGCGTTAACATTGTTCAAAAAGATTGTTTATCAAACATGAGCTAAGTCCCAAAATGCACCCTAGGGTCTCCACTAAGGCAGCACACCTAGATTCTTGGACTTGCATGATCACCTGAAAAGATATGCTTAAAACGGTCAACATAATTGTTGGTGAGCTCGCAGGTTTATGTAATAAAAATGTAAGTGATGCTGTAATAAATAAGCGCGTCGGAATACCGTGAATACAGTTATTACACAAGTAAATATCACATGACATGAGCTTTGCAACCAAATCTAGCGACGTACACAAAGAAATTGTCGGCATATATTCACCCAAGGGCCCGTTCCTGGCCACTGATGGTACCAACTAGTATACCATCGAACGAGGGTGGGGGTGTCAACCCAGTAGTACTACCAATACCTAACCGTCGGTTCCCACACTGGAATTAAATAGTTGCAAAGATAGAACCACACAGCAGACCCAAGCATGTATCATATAGTACTTGCAACACAGTATCACGTTGATTCCTTGTATGTAAAATGTATGTAAGTTGTACAGCATAAAAATTGTGTAAGCATACTTTTCCCCCAATTTGTAAATGATTGAAATATTGTATAAGCGTAAAAAGGGGCCACGAAACTCACTTGTTAGGTGGTAAGTATGTATGATCGATGGGTCGGTTCGGGTCGTATCGGATGGGTCACGCACAACACACACAGACTGACACACGTACTAGACCTTATGTAGATCCAAGTACAAGACATTGTCGCCACTAATGATGATGTTTAAGTAAAAGTATCGTTGTTATTGAAGAAGCATTAAATATGTGTCAATAGTTATAAGTCGATTTGATCGTTGTAAAGCGTTAGTTCAATTTGCTCAAAATAGTTTTTGTGCCCTTTCTCACGTTGACTTTAATCTTTGTGGCCGAACAATGGCATAATTGTGTTAGTGTTACCTCGACACCACACGACATACTCACGCCACGCACAAGGGGTCAAACACAACAAATTCAGTCGCATAACAAGGTCAGACGCACGACTCAACCTCCATTCGTGCGAATCAACCCTCAATCGTGCGAATCAGCTTCATTCGTACGATTGAGCCTTCATTCGTATGATTGGCCTTCAGTCGTACCACACAACACCCAATCGCACGACTCAAGTTCCATGCGCACGAATCAACCTTCAATCGTGCGAATTAGCTACTTTCGTACGACTGAACCTTCATTCGTGCGATTGGACTCCAGTCGTGCGAATCACATTCATTCGCACACATTCAGTCGGTCACCTGACTCAATCGCACACAATCACTCAATCTATGACTCAATCGCATACACTCAATCGCACACATGACTCAATCGCACACAAGCACTCAGTCGCACAACTCAGTCGCACGACATGCCTAGTCGCACAACTCAGTCGCGCTATTGACTCAGACGCATGATCCAGTCGCACGACCCACTCAGTCGCACGGCTCAATCGCATGGATGACCCAGTCGCCTGATCTGCAGAATCGCGACTGTGGTCGGGATGAGCAGCCCCCGAGCTGCTCTAAACACGGGTCTTACACCACAAGAACCTCCAGAAACACTCAACAAACATACACAAGCATAAAACACAAGCAAAGAGACCTCACACGCACCTATACGACCTTGTATGTTCGGGTTGAACCCGAACACCCGAAACCCTAGTTTGGACAGCCGTGAAAAGGCTAGAAAATGGACAACCAAAGACAACTACCTGCTAGAAAGAAGTAATCTAGGCTGTAGACGGTGTCAAGACGAAGAAAACGAGACCTCTCGGGTCGGATTTGGTGCTAAAATGGAGATTTTGTGTGTGAAGGAGAAAAAGATGAAGAAGATGGTGAAATGGGGATTAGGGCTGATAAGGGGGTATTTATACCCAGCCCAAGTTTGCAAAATTAGAAGTTTAGTCCTGTACTTAACCCCCGAGTTTTCTCAAATTTTGTTCAGTTGAAAAATGACTTTGTTAGGTGTTTTATATTAATTGTAAAAGTTCATTTAATGTTGTCATGACTTAAGAAATGGTTATATTAAAACATTTATTATATTTATAAAATGATATATTTAACGTTTTCAAAAATGAAAGTTTTAAAGGTCTTTTAAGGTTAACACAAGGTTGTAACGAATCACACACAACAATAGTATTGCACACATGATATCCACATAAAGAGTCAAATAATGATGAGGAATGACCAAACATAGAATAGATAACGGGCATACACGTTAATTGACGGACCTTAAAGTGACGGATGTCACACTACAGTCGGCTATACTTTGAAAGCCAGCTGGATACAATTGACTAGACACAAACAAAATCAATTGTAAAGTCAAAAGGCATATCTGCCTTTTGACTTGTACTATGACATGCCATAGCTCACATCCTAATATATTACAAAAAGGACAAAAGTACATAAAGTAGAAAGCATGGACTCAAGACCTCAATATATAGTTACCAAAAGCATGGACCTTTCACCAACTCATGTAAGTTGGTGACTTTACAGAGTTGCAACGGAAAGGTGGTCCAGCTTTACGGTAAAGTACATCAGATAAAGGGATATCTCTAAAAGTCTTCGGAAGAAATCTGTCTTCACTATTTGGCTTCGGAAGACTTTGTCTTTGAAGCTTCGAAAGACTTCACTTTTGGCTTCGGAAGATATTGGTCTTGGCTTCAGAAGATTTTACACTTAGAATATTTCTAGTGCATGGTGTAAAACTTCCGAAGCATTTCTACTTCACTTCTTTAGTGCATGCTTGCAGAGAGACTTTGGATGTTTTGGCTGCATCAGACTTATAGGAATCCTTACAAACTCCTCCTAGGCTGATGCTACCAAAACATTTAGAAGATCTTCAGATGTTTGTAGTCTTCAGCACAATGATGACCATACCCTTCTTTATTAGATGGTCAGGATCATTCAGACTCTCATAATATCTTCTCATCTCAAAAAGATCATGAAGAGGTAAGTTGATTATGTCTTGCCATGTATAGACATTCTCAACACCTTGATCTCTGATCACATGCCATCTCTCTGGATTAGTAGTGAAGGTCCAGGATAAGATAGGTGTCTCATCTGCAAGAGGAGCCACTTGAATTGGAGTTGATTGGGCTGCCTCTTCATGCACTTCCTCAGGTTGATCTGACTCAGCCTGAGGTGTAGAGGTGGATGATTTAGGCTTTTTCTTCTTAGACTTTGGTTTAGAAGTCATCCTCTTCTTCCTCTTGGAAGACTTTAACTGAGAAGACTGGTCTACAGCACCTTGTTGATCATCCTTGTCTTTCTTAGTTGGGTGTTCCTCCCTCACAGGTTTAGAAGGAGAGGGAGTTTGACACTGCTGTGGATCAGAAGATGAAGCTTGCTGAGGCTCAGCAGGAGGTCCAGGTTGTGTTGTCTCAGGTTGTTCAACCTTAACCTCCACTTCAGGTGGGATTTAACTTGGAGGAGAGTATAAGTCAATCAGCTCTCCACTCTTGATCTTCTGCTTGATTACCTTGATATGCTCATCCATTGTGGATAGAGACATATGGCCAAGTCTCCTTCCGGAGAATCCATATAGCTTCAAGAAGCTCATCATCCTTTGTCTGTCAGCAGACTTCTTCATACTCTTTTGGATAATGGCTCTTGACTTTGCAGCCTCTTCCCTCATCTTTCTCTTTGTAGCTTTTTGTTCTTTGAGCACTTGAAGTTCAAGCTGTTTGAGATATTCAAACTCAATGTACTCAAAGGACAAGGGAAGAAGTGCAGATGCCTGGTAGAGATTTGTGGCACTCAGGTAGTTGATCATGTTTTGTCTGTCTGTTTCTTTGTCTACCTGAGGTTCTTGTGTAGATGCCATAGTCTCTTGCACAGAGCTTTCTTGAACTGGAGAGAGAGTAGGAGCATGCTTGTATAGTCTTTTCTGTCTCTTCTCCTCTTTGAATTGGAGAAGTAGCCTTGCATCCTCTTTTTCTTTCATCTCTCTTGACACTTCCATGTCAGCCAGTTCATTTAATTGCTCTAAGGGGAGAGATATAATCTCATCTATGTCATAGTTCCTGGTCTACAGATAAGTAATCCTGACTGCCCTCAACTCATCATCTTGAGTGTTTGGTCTGGGGGCAGCCCTGATTGCAGCTTGCATAAAACCTGAAGACCCAGAGGAATTTTCTCCCCTTAGCTTCCTCTTCCTCTCTCTCTCCTCCTCCTCAATCTCCTCAGGAGTCAAAATCCTTTTCCCTTTGTCACCCATAGACCTTTATGACTCAAGGTGGATAGAGGTTTGGCCTTCATTGCTTGGTGTAGCATCCAAGCTCTGGCTAGAGAGAGGTTGTGAGACACCTTCACCAGCAGGTGTTTCACCGAGGGAATGAATTTCTAAAGCAGTTGTTGATGTGACAGGGCTCTCAGGCTCTATCACTGGGCCTTCAGCCAAGGTTTTCCCTTTAAAGCTAATCTCAGGGTCTGCCTCAGCATCCAGTTGACCAATGACATTACCTGATTGCCTTTGTCTTCTTCTTAGGTTGAACTCTTCAGTAATTCTGTCTTGAATTCTGAGTGCTAACCTGTCAGCTTGTTTTGATTTGCTTGGATTGACAAGTGGCATGTTGACCAGATCAAGACCTTCATAACTGTTGAATTCTGAGGTCTGAAAATCAAATACTTCTTGTTGCCCTTGAACTCTGTGAAGAATAAAGGCTCTTCTATCAGCATCATACCTCCATCCAATAATGTAGTTTGAATTTCCTTTAGGTGGGGATGACATTGCCCTTGGTATACCTTCCTCAAAGAGACTCCTAATGATAGAGCCTATAGAGTCCACATTAATGTGAACTTGAGGAAGTTGCTAAGTATGCACAATTGCAAGTGAGGATGGTGAGTCCTCAATGTCCATACTCTCTGAAGAACTCACAGGTTCTGTGTCTGTAATGACTTTCTCCCCCTTTTTGGTAGCATCACCCTCTTGCATAGGTGAGCTAGAGGTTAGGTCAACCACATTCACAGGTTCTTGTGTTCCTGGTTGAGCTCTTCTTAAAGGTCTCCCAGCTAGTTTTTCCCTGAGATAAGATATCTCAAGTTGCTGATCATTGACCCTATTTTGAAGGGTAGTCACCTGAGATTCAAGGTGACTAACCTTAGAGATTAAATAGGAGCATGCTTTTGACAGTTTTTGCACCTTTAGTCTCAGATTCCCCTCTTCTTCATCAGAAGAATCATTGGGGGATGAGATGATTGGACCAAAATCCTCTCTCTCACCACCAGCTTCAGGTTCTTGGCTGCTGGATTTCCTCTGCTCATTAACATTCTCAGTTGAGATGTCAATGGGCTGAGTTGCCATGGTTGAGGTCTTAATAATGTAATTACTTGTAGAAGTGAGAGTCTCTTCCATATGGATATCCTGAACAGGTTCAGAAGTATCCACCTCAGTTATGGGTGATTGATGTGGGCTAGACTGAGGAGACTCAGGAGTACTCATCTCTCTTTGAGTAGGGGAAGAGAAGAGAGACTCATGATACCCACTGAAACCTAAGCCTTCATCAGTATAGAATGAGAGGTTGGGAATGGGTTGATTTAGATCTAAAGGCTGGAGATGGTAACTGTCCCCTGAAGGTTGTTCACTTGAGTGTTGAGACTCAGAGTGAAGGCTTAAGGCAGTTAGGCTTGTGAGCTCAACTGTGAGCCCAGTTCACAATTGAGAATGTGTTGAACATATCTAGGAAACATATAATACTCTAAGGAGTCCAAGTTAGCAAGTAAATTTGTATAGACAAATTGAGAGTACCTGAACTTGACCACTTGAACCATTCCATGCACTATGAAGGAGAGATCCTCAGGAATCTGGTCCCACCCTCCATGCTTGTTTGACAAGCTGTGGATAACCACATGGAGTAGATATTTTCACTGGGATGAGACCTTGCCTTTCTTGAAGGTCTTTACAGAGAAATCTCCCTCATAGCCCATCTGCTCAAAGGAATGATTGGCAGCTTCCTTTGGGAAGGACAACTCACCTTCTTCATCATCCAGCTGCAAATGAGTGTTGATGATGGCTGGAGTGATGAAGATTGTCCTCCCTTGCACTGTGGCAGACAGTGCCTTCTCCCCATCCATGATGACCTCTTGGCAGGTCTTCCAAAATTCAAAGAGATGATCCTTATAGAGAGTAGGATAAATGGTTAGGGAGGTGAAGTAATTAGATAAAGCTAAGAAATGGCAAATCTCTGAGAAACTATCATCTTTCTCAAAGCTTAACAGAGCAACCTGATTGTGTTGCCTGTGAAGTTGCATGGAGACATCTGGGTTGTTTCTGCGGTTAAGGTTGGCCATTTTAGAAGCTTAAGGATGAAGAAAGATGAAAAGCAAAGGTGGTTTGGGAATTAGGTTTGAGGAATAGTAGAATTGAAGAAGATAGTGAGGGAGAGGGGGAACCGTTGGGTATTTATATGAAAAGGATTTGAACCAAAATTAATGATAGAGGATAAACTTTGAAAGACGAATGTCGGTCCCACCTCTGAAAAAGTAGTTTACTTTTGCTCAAAAAGTAGTTTTCTTGGAATTCGTAAAGCTTCCGAAGGTAAATTATCTTCGGAAGTTTTAATGAAAAAGCTTCTGAAGCTAAAATGACTTCGGAAGAATTTCCTGAGAGTTTTGAAAATTTTGCTTCGGAAGAGAAATAAAAACTTTAATGCTTTGTATATAAAACAACAAAGCTTCCGAGAGTTAATTTTCCTTCGGAAGAAAATAGTCCTTGAAAACAAATAAGTGTCTGAGACAAGTATTTAAGGATCGGAAGATAGATTGAATCCTCTTCCGAAGGTAAAATTTCTTAGACAGTTATTTATTTTGAAGACATGATTTGCTTCCAAAGGTAAAAATATATCTTCCGAAGGATCAGAAAATTTTCAAGAATCTAAGGAAAATCTTCAAAAAGGATTTTTTTATCCAAAGAAAACATGAGCTTATGAAGGTGATGAACTAGACAACTTAGGACACACATATTTTAAGAAATAATTAGAATTAGTTTTAAGAAAAGATCTACTCAAAGTTAATCATCCCAATAGCTGATATTAGATATTTAAATCTCTTTTTATCAAAAGCTTTTGTAAACAGATCAGCATATTATTCATCCGTATGAACTTTGACTAGTTTAGTTAATCCCTTTTCATAGTTATCTCTTATTAAATGATACCTGATATTGATGTGTTTGGTCCTTGAGTGCTGCACAGGGTTCTTAGTGATAGAGATAGCACTATTGTTGTCTATGTGAATGGGAGTCTCCTTGAAGTTAAATCCATAGTCCAGCATCTGATTTTGAATCCAAAGCACTTGAGAACAGTAACTTGCAGCAACAATGTATTCAACCTCAGCAGTTGATGCAGACACACAGGATTGTTTCTTGCATTGCCATGAGACAACCCTTCCACCAAGGAATTGACATCCCCCAGATGTAGACTTTGCAGTCATATTGCAATCACAATAATCACTATCTGTATAAGCATACCGATTGAAGTCAGGATTCTTTGGATACCATAAACCAAGTGTTGAAGCACCTTTGAGGTATCTTAGATGTAACATCTTGTAATTTTGGTTTAAATGTAAGTTATCTTTGTTAAATTCTTATTATGAAATTGGTAATTACTTATGCTTACTTGTTATGTTGCCATCAATTTTAAATATACCACTTGATAATTTAACTATTAAATAAATAGTAATAATAATAATTATAATAACACTAATAATAATAATAATATCATTAAAACTAATGATTAGAATGATAATAGTAATAATAGTAACAATAATAATATTAATAATAATAGTGATAATATTAATAACAAAAAAATAATAATAATAATAACATTAATAATAATATTAATAATAATGATAATAAAAAGAAACTTAATGATCTTGAATTTGAACTAATTAACTTAGAGGGGGGGGTTAGTTGTCACTTTTAAAACTTAAAATAAAGGTTTTTATGCATAAAATGTTAACTACTTAAACAACAGGGACCATTGGTGTAAATTAATAAAATCCAATCTCCCCTTCTCTCTCTCTCACGCTTTTCCGGCCGCCGGCCGGCACAACTCCGGCGCGGCGCCGGTCAACTTGATTTCACTGGTTTTTAGCTCGATTTCGCTTTAAATTGGTGTCAAAAGACTCGGAAAAACACTTTGGACTCGAACCCACGACTTAATTGAGCGTTAAGGCTTGAAATGGAGAGGCTCAAACCGAAAGGCGCACCTCAATCGGTTCATAACCGTTCAACGTACTTAAAATGATAATTAATCAAATCAAACGATGGGAAACGTTCGCGCAATCACTACTAAACTAAATGGGTAATTCAATTCGAACTTAACAAACAATTAATCATCAAATTGTAACCGAAGCTAACGAACCAAAGATGAAGATTGTTCGGGTCTAAATCAATTAAATTGAATCCATTTAACAGAGGGGAAAGGTTTCACTCGATTCCTTCCAACTCTCTGTGCACGCAATTTGTGAAATACATACTCCATCAAACAAAAATCAAGCCTTGTTCGTCGAGTGTTCATTGAAGTGAAATCAAGTTTCAAATCCTTAAATCAATCAAAACCAAGTTTGATACATGGTTGTGATCGATTAAGCAAGGGGAACAAAAGCCCCATGGTTAATTTGATCAACAACCTCGAATTGACGATCAATTTGATCGATTGTGTTCTAGGGTTCTTAAGGATTGGGGGTTTTGTTTAAGTTTTGTATTTAACAATTAAAAACAGAAACATATCACGGCTGAGGCCTTTAGTCTACTGGTTCCATGTTCACCTTCTCAATTAGAGGTCACGGGTTCGAAGCCAGTGACCTCCAACATTTTTTTACTTGTTTTATAGCTTTTATATATATATATATATATATATATACATATATATATATATATATATACATATATATATATATATATATATATATATATATATATATATATATATATATATATATATATATATATATATATATATATATATTTCTAAAAATTGTAAGAATATTCATTTTATAATTTCGTATATTCTAAACCATTTAAATATTTTTCTGCAATTTATTATTAAAAATGTTCTTATATTTTATTTAAAATTCTAAAATGAATGTTATAGTTAATATATATATTCTATGAAATTTAGACTTAAAAATACTAGTTTATTATTTCAACCATTGTTTACTTAAGTTATTGTTTAAATCGTACTCATTTTATTTAATTATAAAACTTTATTAAAACTTTATAAATATTATACAACTATTATAAATGTTAATCTTATTGTATATTTATATAAAATATAAGTATGTTGTTCTCACGAATATATACTTGTTTTCTCAATTGTTAAATATAATTGATAAAATCCCCAAACATCACATTGAACCTAGTTTATGTTAATTCATTAAACTTATTGTAAAACTTTAACCTTGTGAACATATATATTTAGGTATCTTGTGACGATACGACTTTGGAACGACGCTTATTATTAATCTTATTAATCTCCCTAATATACTTATTTGACCACGTGAGTTCTCCATGCCCCTTTTTACTTTATTTCACACCTTTTGGGGTGAAACATGTTAACCTTATAAACTTACACTTGTAAACATCTTGATACTTGTAAATGCACATGCAATTCATCTTTACTTTTTGTCATGGTTATTTGTGTTATTGTAAGTCTTATATGAGATACATATTTTGTTTACAATCATTAACTATTGCTAGCCTGGCGACGTCTTAGATCTTTGGGCCTGACAAGCCTATTTGGTGCTAAAGTCGATGTATTGCCGACTCCTGATGACGTATGCTTGTTCATCATGGGAACCAAATACACTTAGCCAATCTTTTATACTTGTAATCAAGTCGAGGTTTGGTTGTAACGATATGTGTTCTATAACCTTACTTGCTTATGACCTATGACATGAATTGCTACTTGTAACCTTTTTCTTATTATGTATGAAAACCTTGGAAACTCACCAACTATTTTTAGTTGACTCTTATTTTTATCATGTTTCAGGTCAACCTCAAGTTTAAAGTGATCCTTTGAAAGCATGCAATAATCTAGGACTTGGACCTAGTTAATGAAATAAAAAGTTTACATTATGTTATGTAATGTTTGAACTTATTACTTGTTTGAGATTTACGATTGTATTTCATTTCAAGACTTATGATAATAATATTTACATTTTAATATAGCGTTATGTGACTGTGAACAATCTTAACCCTCACATCTCGACGTTTCCGCCGTCAAGGTTGGGGTGTGACAGATTGGTATCAGAGCCCATAACTATAGGGATTTAGGTTATTAGAAATGGTGACCTAGACTATAGCTTATGCATGAACCTCTTAGAAAAATATTTATATTCTTGGAAATATATATATTGTTACATGCTACATAATGCTATATCTTACTTATGTGCAACTTGATGTCTTAGCATAGGTTTGCCTTGTAATTGTTTAAACTTTGTTACTCGTCTCCCTAAACTTACCTTTGACACTTTGACTCTCCCCGACAAATGAAACTTCTTAATCTTATTCTCGACGACACGTGGAGTATACTTTGTGACATCTCATATTAAAAGTAAACTTTGTTAAGTTTTAAAAGGACCTTTTACGTCAATTTTGAAATTTTGAGGACTTATTATGCTTAATAATTAGTTTGGTGATTAACAAATTAATATACTAATAATAACATTATAAGTGTTATAATGTTTACTTATTATTATAAAATTTGTGGTGTTAATAATCTTAAATAAAATAATGACTATTATTATTATTATTATAATAGTGACACTAATAATAATAATATTAATAATATTAATGACAATAATAATCATAATAATAAGATTAATAATAATAATCATATTAAAAGTAATCTTGTAAAAAATAGAAACAATATAAGTGTTATTATTTTAAAACTTGTATTTAACTAACTTTGGCATAAAATAATAACATGTTAAAATTCAGGGTCTATATTGTAATTTAATTCAAACTAAAACAAAACCTTAATATTCAAGTGACCACCTTTGGAAACTTCAGGGACCGTTAGTGTAAATTTTCAAAAACAAATCCTCCTCCCCTTTCTTTCCCCGTTTTCCCGGCGAACGGCCGGCGGGATCTCCGGCCAAGTCCGGCGACTCCCCAAGCCTCTGTAACCCCCGAACTCGATGTCAAAATCAATGCCAATCACTGCTAGAAACCGTTTCGAACATTAGTGGCACTTCAATTTGAGTTAAGATGGTCGGTTGAACTCGTAACCGACCACCATTAATCCTCAAAGCCGTTCGACAACAAAAACTTGATAACTACACAATCAATTGAACTCTAACCGATCTTTGAACCATTCCTAAACTGCTAATAGACACAATTTCATCCAAAGCACGTTTAATCATCTCCACTGAATCACATACACTTCGCGACCTGCAACTGCCCCATTCGTCAACAATCGAGCGACTTTAGTTGAAATTGATAGAGGGCTTCCAATCATCGAGCCCATTAGAAGCTTCCTGTGCAACGAATTTGGATATCATCAACGTTTGCATCATGAACCCTACACTACCCAGGTCGCGAACGTACTTCAACTTGTGCTATCGAATTCAAACAACTTTCGGGTAAATTAAACACATACATATACTCGAATTTACAAGGGGAATCAAAGCCCTATGTTTATTTTAGTAATCGTTATCTTTTTGATGATCAATTTTGGATTCAATCATATTAGGGTTCTTGGTGATTTGGGGGTTATTTGAATAAATGTATTTAAAGATTTACAACGGGAATTGAAACAGGTATGGGCACTGGCCCCACTGGTTAATACTCCGTCCACCCACAACCGAGTTGCGGGTTCGAACCCGGCCTCCTGCATATTTTTTTTAAAGCCAATTTCATATATTTTAAACTTGAAAAATTATACCAATATGTTATTAAGTCAAAGTAAATGCTATTTTAATAACTAAAACATTTCAGAAATTTTTAATTTAATTTTTTTAGGTTTTAAAAACTTATGATTTTCAAATTAAATCACTTTATAAAAGATAATAAAGATTATAGAACTTTACTAAATATTTTATGTAATTTCAATGTTGTAAACCTATTATTATTCAAATGTGGATTATTCTAAAACAATACAAATCTATATGTTAAATAAATAATTATTTAAATAGTTATTTAAATAATTAGATATTTATCTATATATTTAACCATATTATATCCTAATTAGTTTATAAATTTATTTCTTAAAATTTTGAAATTTATAAAACAATATAACGTGCTATTATACTTTATTGTTATTTTTTTAGATCTTGTATCATAAGACCTTTACATTAAATCAATTAAAAGCTCAAAATTTTGTAAAATGATGTTCAACAATTTTAACGTCAATTAATTAAGTATTTCATTAATTCTATTTACCAAGTCTTAAACAATTATTTATATGCTTATGGACTTGATACAATAATTTAAAAATCATTTAAAATACTAATGGGCACAATAGTATTTTTATTCTTTAAAGGTTTACTTTTATAATTGTGATAATGATATATTATTCTTAGAAAACTATTAAGAATTAATTACATATTGAACTCCAACTTTGTTATGTTTATATTCATTTCTAAAATATATACATATATAATTCTTCTAATGAATTAAAAATGTAAGTAATTACTTTGTAAATTGTTACTTATCAAAAACCCCTTAAAAACTATTGAAACCCTAATCATTATTTAAACGTTAATCATATTATTAATCTTCATCTTGCAATACATGTTTAGGTGCCTTGTAATGAATACTTGGGATTACTTTGGATCATCCTTTAATCTTTATTTATCATCTTGTAATGCTTATATCAATGTGAGTATTTCCATACCTCTTTTTGCTTATTTTCACACTTTGGGGTGAAACATGTTAACTTATACTATTGCACTTGTAAACTTATTTGAGACTTGTAAACCTATGGCAATTTAATTTGTTAAGTTGTGGTTAGTTGAACTTTCGTGGTTACCATGTTATGGCGTTATATGTGCAATCATTAACTATTACTAGCCCAGCGAAGTCATAGATCTATGGGCAAGACAAGCCTGCTTTGGTTGATCCAAGTACACTTAGCTGATCGTATATACTTTTAAACGTTTGAGACTTGTAAAACTTTGTCGAGGTTTGATTGTTGCATTGTTCATAACATCCCTAATCACTTGATTCACTAACTTATGACTTGAATTGCCATCTTTTATATACTTATGTATTGAAAACTATGGAATGCTCACCAACATTTTTATGTTGACCCTTTTATTTTTTAACATGTTTCAGGAAACGCCCAAGTGTGATATCTACTCTTTGAAGCTTGCACATCTAGGAATGGACCTAGATAAATAAATCAAATAAGAATGATTTGTTACATTCTATGTTATGCTTTTAATTTCTTTGAGACTATGCTTGTAATGTTACAATTGAAACTTATGTTTAAATTATATTTGGGTTATTAATAGCGTTATGTGGCTGTGAACGATCTTAACTCTCACTCCTCGATGTTTCCGCCGTCAAGGTTGGGGTGTGACACTTATGCTTATGACTTGGATCCTTAGACTTATGTCTAATCTATGTAAAATCTCATCAAGGTTTTGATTTCATGAACCTAAGAAATTTGTGTGACACATAGACACCTGTATTCTGGATTTCCTGGCAAAAGACCCTCGGGCTAAGGCAAGCATATCGCATAAATCCTACGGGACTAGTTATGCTTACCTGGGGATTTCTGGGATGAGTGATAAACTATGGTCAACATACACAAATTTCTAAGGCGAGTGGGTCAACTTACCTTGACGTGTCAACGTTTCCAAATGGTAATGCGTTACCAAATGGAACCATTCCATGTGCCTTACAACTTTTGCCTTATCCTTGTTGAATTATGATCCTTGTTATTCCAATTCTCGTATCTAACTCGTTTTGTATATTCCAACATGTCTCGTCATCATGGAAAGCGTGGAAGTTCCGATCGTAAGTTAGCCGCCATGATTGCTCGACAAATTGCTGTTGTCATCCCGACCATGGTTGTTGAACTTAATAGCACCCTAATGACCAACGCTAGCAACAATGGAAATGGTCATGGAGAGAATAGCAACAACCAAAACGGGAACAACCAACACGGGAACAATCAAACTTGCACCTTCAAACACTTTTGTTGGACCAAAAGAACCAATGAGCCGGATCAGAAAAACCTTTAAGTCCCACAGACGTCACAACAACTACTGAAGTCCACAACAGCTGAAGATAACACCTGAAGACAAAGTCTGAAGACAAGTAATGAAGACAAAGTCTGAAGACAAGTGCTGAAGACAAAGTCTGAAGACAAGTACTGAAGACAAAGTCTGAAGACAAGTGCTGAAGACAAAGTCTGAAGACACAAGTGCTGAAGACCAAATATCAGATGCTGTCATAACAGCTGAAGAGGACTTTTTCAGTAGTTGTGACGGTTTACTTTTCAGTAGTTTTATGTTTTATCTTTTCAGTAGTTTTGTAAAACGACTGAAGAGTTTGTTATTCAGTCGTTGTAGTTTCAGTAGTTTCTTTTCAGTAGTTTTATGTTTTGTACTTAGCACTCTGACATGTTCTCAGTAGTTGTGAACATTTCAGTAGTTTGTTAAGTGTTAGTTATTTTTGTACTAGATCTGCTAGTTGTCACTATCCCGTGATTACAGCAGTGATTGCACTCTATATAAGGAGTGTCAACCTTATTGTAATTTGTGAATGATTGAGCAATAATATTGGGCATTATTGAAACATTCCTTATCACAGAAATATATTCTCTCGTATTTGTTTACAAATATCAAACTCTTGCTATAATTTGTCTAATTCTTGATCTCATTCCGCTGCATTACTCTCTAATACATCAAACTTGTGATCACTGATCCTGACAAATGGTATCAGAGCTGGTTAATCATTGATCGATCTAATAATTGATCATTGAAACTGCTCTTCAAGATCCAAGTTTGATTGAATTAGCATTTTTGCAAGAAACGGTTATAGAGATTGATTTTTCTGTGTTTTTAATCATTCATCCTGATACTTATTCTCGGTTTTCATTGAGTTTGTTGTGGTCTGTCTAAAATCTTTTAAAAGCTTGAATAAAATTATTTTTGGACCCAAAATGACTACTCCTTCCAATGATCCTCACAATACTGGTTCCTCAACCAAACCTCCAATGCTGGTTAGGAATGAGTATAACATATGGCAACGACGTATGCTCCATCACCTGTCTGTTAACAGCTCAGGTTGTTGGACATCAGTGGTACATGGTCCACACAAGCCTATGGTGAATAACCCGGAAACCAATCAAATGGCTCCGAAGAGGAAGGATCAATACTCAGATGAGGATAAGAAATTGTTTGAGATTGATGCAAAAGCCCATGGAATTCTGGCCATGGCACTACCCAATGAAATCTATTCTGGGCTAATGCATTATGAATCTGCCCATGACCTCTGGAATGCCTTGAAAGAACAATTTGGAGGAACAGATGAGGTCTTGGCAAATAATAGAGAGATCCTTGCCCAACAATATGAGACATTCTCTCATAGGAAGGGTGAGACTCTGACTCAACAGTTTAAGTGGTTCTCTTGTTTGATCTCTGAATTAAAAATGGTCAAACATGAGTACACCAATATCCAGATGAATAACAGATTTCTCAGATCACTGCCTGAGAGATGGGACACATATACTATTGTCCTACGCTCCAGTGCAAATTTGGACAAACTATCTCTCACCCAACTCCATGGGAAATTGCTCACATTTGAGAGAGAGATAGAACAAAAAAGGAAACTGTCTTCATCTGGTAAGCTCACTGAAGACTTTGTACCAGGGAACACTGCCTTGGTTAGTCATGAGTCAGAATATGCTTCATCTGAATGCCAGTATAATGAGCATATTGATTTCTCTTCAAACATTTCTGATTCAGCATTTATGAGTGTTGATAGTCAGTTTACTGGGTGTAATAATGACAATCTATGCTTCATCATGGATGATCTCAAGGGGATTGCTGATGATGACTTAGAAGAGATGGATATTTTGAACCAAATGGCCTTGATAAATATCAGATCTCAGAAGTTATACAAAAGAACTGGAAGAAAGTTCCCAGGACTCTCTGGCAAAACCAAAGTTGGGTTTGACAAGAGTAAGTTGAGGTGTCACAAATGCCAAAGGCTTGGACACTTTGCTAGAGAATGTAGATCATCTGGATCTAATTCCTCTGCACCTTTTGTGACTTTCCCTAGCAATAGTCAACAAAACAAAGGGCAACATCCTGTCAATTCTAGTCATCATTCTCAACCACAATCTCCTGCATATTTTGTCCCTCAGGGTCAAATGCCATACCCTTACCCTTGTTATTACATGCCACAAACCAGTCAAGTTCAAGCTCCTATGGTACCACAACCTCATGCACTTCCAGAACCTCAACCATCTCATCAACCTCCTCAACCTCAACAAAATAGCTTCTTCACCCCTGAAGTTGTTGACTGGAGCAGCTTGCCAGATGACATGTCTGGTCATGAACAACTGTTCACAGGTGCTGTTCAACATGGTGGTGATAGTCCTTTTGGGAATCTGGCACTTATGGCTCTGGAGTCTACTGAGGGTTCTTGCTCAAATGCATCATCTTCACAGGTAACTCAGGTATCTTCAGAGGCTAAAGCCAAGTTATGTTCTGAATCATGCATAGCTGCCTTTGTCTCTATTAGAGAGGCAAATGTAGCATTAATAAATCAAAAACTTGAGTCTGAGAAACCATTTCCAAAAAGACAAGCTGAGTATGAGTCTGCTCTTAATAGTAAAAATGATGAGATTTATAAGCTTAAATGCCAATTAAATGATGAAAAGGCTAAGCTAGAGGTTATTCTGGAAGACCAGAGAAGTCTCAAAGAAACCCTTGCAGTCACCCAAGTAGAGTGTGATCGATGGTACAATCATGCAAAGGTTTTGAAATGCTTCTTAGTAAGCAATCAGCTTCCAATGTGAAGTTTGGTATTGGTTATAATCACACTGCTGCTCCTCCTACAGATTTTGCTCCAAGAGTAGAAGTGAAATCTGATGGAGAAAATAATAACCAATCCACCTCATCATGTGATTCACTTTTTGATAGAGCATCATCAAAAGTAGAAGTCAGCACTAAGCCCTCTCAGAACCTATCAGCTGATGTTGATGGTTCTATTGCTGACACTCACATGATCAAAGAGTTGATCACTCAGGAGTTATTTCTGAAAGTCCTGAAAGGACTGGAGGCAAGATAATACACCTGAAGTTCAAACTCCAACTACTGTCAGCACTGAAAAGAAGAAAACTGTCAGTAGAAAGAGTTTGAAGATTACTAAAGGGGAAGTCAAGAAGCAAATAATGCTTCCAAAGTACTGTGAAAGCAAGTCTTCAGTAGTTTCATCCTCTTTAGTTGATGATCAACATAAGATGAAAAAGAAACCATGTGAAGTATGTGGTTTGTTTAATCATCTTACAGATGATTGTTGGTACAAAAGAGGATCCAAACTCAAACATAAAGAGGAAATTAAAGAGAAAATGGTTAAAATGAAAAATGAGTTTGAAGCCACATTTGTACCAGCAACATCAAATCCTGTAACCCTTAAGTCCAAAAAGAAATCCAAAAAGGAAGGGGTTAAACAGGTAACAGCTGAGATTGCTCAAAAGAAGAAGGTGCAACATAAGAACTTATCAAACTCCAATGCTAATGTGTCTGAAGAGCTGAAAGCTTTATCACAAAATCAGACACAGCTGGTTATGATGGTTCAACATCTATTGGGAAGAGTTAACCAATTAGATGTTCCTATGTTGAAACCACAGAAAAGGAGGTCCAAGCCAAAGGATTCCTCTTCTTCACCATCTTCTTCCTCTCAGGCTGTTATTTCCAACAAACCTGTTAGTCTACCATCTGTTGATGTGAACAGGCCCAAAACCAAAAAGGTTTGGGTCTCAAAATCTAACTAATTTGTTTTGTTCTGCAGGGTTCTTCAACATGCCACAGAGGCATCTGGTATGTAGACAGTGGAGGATCCATGCATATGACAGGAAACAGATCACTTCTTAATGACTACTCTCAAGGAAGGAAGGGGTTTGTATCTTTTGGCAATGATGCAAAGGGTTACATCATCGGCAAAGGCTTTGTTTCCAATGGGGAAATAAAGTTTGATGATGTTAACCATGTGGAAAATCTCAAGTACAACCTCTTGAGTGTCAGTCAAATGTGTGACAAAGGCCATGTTGCTCTTTTCACCAGTCAGAACTGCCGGATTCTGTCATCCAAAGTTCTAAGTTTGATTGATAAGGTGTTGGATAAATACACTCTCCTTAAGGCCAACAGGACAGGAAGAGTGTATGCCTTAGATCTTTCCAAGAAAATAGATCTCAAAGGCCATCCTTGCCTATTTTCCAAGGCTTCCCCTCAAGAATCTACACTATGGCATAGAAGGCTGGGTCATGTTAATCTCAAAAACATAAATCAGCTGATAAACCATGGTTTAGTAAGGGGATTGCCTATGAAGGAGTTCAAATGTGAAGATGAATGCACTGCTTGTTAAAAGGAAAACAGCACAAAGCTTCATTTCCCTCCATAGAAGAACCTAAGTCCAATGCCTGCTTACTGCTTCACATGGATCTCTTTGGTCCTGTGAGAGTGATGAGTATGGCTAAGAAGAAATACTGTCTGGTAATTGTGGATGATTACTCCAGATTTGTATGGACTTTCTTCTTGCATTCAAAGGATGAAGCAGCTCAGAAGATTATCAACTTTGTGTTGTATGTTGAGAAGCAGTATTCCCTCTCAGTCAAGTGTATTAGAAGTGATAATGGAACAGAATTTAGAAACAATACACTTGATGAGTTCTACCTCTCAAAGGGAATCAAGAGGCATTTTAGCATTCCAAGAACTCCTGAACAAAATGGAGTAGTGGAGAGAAAGAACAGGACCCTTATTGAAGCTGCAAGGTCCATGTTGGCTGACTCTGGACTGCCAATGACTTTTTGGGCTGAAGCTATCAATACAGCTTGCTATGTACAAAATAGAGCTCTAGTAAATAAGAGGTTGATGAAAACTCCATATGAAGTTCTTCATCATTTGGCCCCTCTAATTTCATTCTTCAGAGCTTTTGGATGTCCTTGTTTCATTCTCAACACACGGGATCAACTCCAAAAATTTGATTCTAAGGTGGATGCAGGGTACTTTGTTGGTTATTCATCAACTTGCAAAGCATACAGAGTCTTCAACTGTAGAACAAAGATGGTTGAAGAGACTCTACATGTTAAGTTTAATGAATCTCCAAAGGACAAGATTCCACAAAGCCCTGTGGAGATATTTGATTTGGACATACTGCAATATGTTCCTTATCAAACTCCTGCTGTTGCTCCTGTCAACAGTTCACCACCTGGTGGTACTGCTGGTGCTGATGATGATGATAGTAGTACTCACCTCTTCAAGTTTAGTGATCAACTGCCTGATTCAGCTAGACCTGATGTTCCTGTAGCTCCAGCAGCACAATCCACAACAAATGCTGATGAGATTTCTACAACTTCAACTTCCTTTGAATTACCATCTACTGATTGGTTTCAAGGAAATGCTTCACCATCACCATCTGTTGCTGCTGAGCCTGCTACAAACACTTGCACTGATCTCATTGTGTACCAAGATCTGAAGAATCACCCTATGTCTCAAATCATTGGTGATATCACTGCTGGAGTATCAACAAGAAGTCAATTGTCAAATTTCTGCTTCTATGCTCTCTTCATCAGTCAGCAAGAGCCAAAGAATTATCACATTGCTTTAAAGGACAATGGATGGGTTGATGCCATGCAGCTTGAGCTTCTTCAGTTCAAGAAACAGCAAGTGTGGGAACTGGTTCCTCTACCTCCAGGTAAGTGTGCAATAGGCACTAAATGGGTGTTTAGGAACAAAACTGATGAAAATGGGCTTATTGTTAAGAACAAGGCCAGACTGGTTGTTCAGGGGTTTGCACAAGAAGAAGGTATTGATTATGATGAAACCTTTGCCCCTGTAGCCAGACTGGAAGCAATTAGATTGTTTTAGCTTATGCTGCTTATCAAAATCTTAAAGTTTTTCAAATGGATGTCAAAAGTGCATTTTTTGTATGGGAAAATTAAAGAAGAGGTTTATGTATGTCAACCACCGGGTTTTGAGGACAATAAGCATCCTAATTGGGTGTATAAGCTTGATAAGGCTCTTTATGGGTTGAAACAAGCTCCTAGAGCCTGGTATGAGACATTATCAAACTTTCTTCTTGAAAATAATTTCACTAGAGGTTCCATAGATAAAACTTTATTCATTAAGAAAGCTGGGCAGCATAATCTACTTGTTCAAATTTATGTAGATGATATTATTTTTGCATCTTCTGATCCACAGTTGTGTGATGCCTTTACAAAGTTGATGCAACAAAAGTTTGAAATGAGTGCCATGGGAGAATTACAATTCTTTCTGGGTTTGCAAATCAAACAAAAGGCTGATGGAATTTTCATTCATCAGTCCAAATACACAAAAAATCTTTTGGAAAAGTTTGATTTACAAAATTGTAAACCCTGTTCTACTCCCATGTGCAACACCACACAACTGGATACAGATCAGAAAGGTAAAGTGGTTGATGAAACACTTTACAGATGTATGATTGGGTCCTTGATGTACTTAACAGCTTCTAGACCAGATATTATGTTTGCTACATGTGTTTGTGCTAGATTTCAGGCTGCACCTAAGGAGTCTCATTTGATTGCAGTCAAGAGGATCTTTAGATATCTGCAAGGCACTCCATCTCTAGGTTTATGGTATTCTACTAGACATTCTGGTAAATTAGTTGCTTTTTCTGACAGTGACTATGCAGGGTGTAAGTTGACCAGGAAATCAACTTCTGGTGGATGTCAATTCCTAGGCAACTGTTTGATTTCTTGGCAGAGTAAGAAACAAACCTCAGTTGCTACATCAACTGCTGAAGCCGAGTACATTGCTGCTGCAAGTTGTACATCTCAGGTATTATGGCTTCAAAACCAATTATTGGATTATGGCATAACTGAGACTAAGACTCCATTGTTAATGGACAGCTCTTCAGCTCTTTGTATTGTCAAGAATCCTGTCCAGCACTCTAGGACTAAACATATTGAAATTAGACACCATTTTATTAGAGATTGTTTTGAAAAAGGTCTGATTGATCCAAAGTTTGTTCCTAGTGCTGATGAGCTTGCAGACATTTTTACTAAGCCTTTGGATAGTTCAACTTTCCACAACCTGGTGTTAAGGCTTGGTATGCTGCAGCTAGAATAAGTGAAAACTACTGATGATCTCAGTAATAAATACTGATGATCATTGGTAACCATGTCATATATATAAGTACTGATGAGTTCCTTTCCCCTCAGTAGTTTTTATAACTACTGAAGGCTACATTCCTCACAAGTACTGAAGTAATTTATTGTTAAAACAGCTGATGTAGTTAAAACAGCTGATGAAATCACAACAGCTGATGTAGCTACAACTACTGATGTCAGAAATGCAGATAAGTACTGATGACCAATGAAACCTCTGAAACTCAGATGTAAGTCTGATGAGTAAGTGTGGAGGTCAGACTGAAACAGCTGAAAAGCTATGAATTGACGAAAACAGCTGATGAGTAATTTCTCTTCAGTTGTTTCTACAACTGTGTTTCTAAACAACTGAAGCCAAACCTATGTCTTCAGTAGTTTACAACTACTGAAGACTAACACCAAGTCTTCAGCTGTTTACAACAACTGATGACAAAACCACTGTCTTCAGTAGTTTCACAACTACTGATGACAAACACCATGTCCTCAGTTGTTTCACCACCTGAAGTCAAAATTGTCTTCAGTAGTTTTATAACTACTGAAGACTAAATCAGAGACTTCAGTTGTTTCAACGTCTGACGGTTAAAACCAAGTCTTCAGTTGTTTTATAACAACTGATGATCACACCAATATGGTCAGTCATTTCAAACCTCTGAAAGTTAATGCCACGTCATCAGTAGTTTCAACAAATGATGACTAACACCAAAACCTTCAGTCGTTTCATAACCCTACCCTATAAATACCTTATCCCACCTTCAGAGTTTTTCTCACCTCTCCTCTCAAACCTAACGTTCAAAAACTCTGTAACCTCTCTTCATCCATGGCGACCATGCAACTAAAACCACGACACAACTGTGTCGCTCACCTCACCAAATCGCCATACTGGACCAAGTTTCACAACGCCATTGATTTAATGGTCCAGTCACCTTACCAAACAGCTTTTCTGTTAAACCCCACCATATATGCCGAATCTCTAGCCAATTCTGGACAAACGTCACTCTTATCTCTGAGGAGAATGACACAGAGTCTCTTCAATCGTTCGTCCATAGCCAAAAAGTGGTCATCACTCCAGACATTCTCGCAAAACCCTCAATCTGGATGATGCACTTTCCCAACTAGTTATCCAAAGGGCACAACAGATCTATCATTTGCCCACCATGGATACGAAGGTAACCTGAGTGCCTCTACCATATTGAAGAAACATTTCCAGGATGCTGAACGGCTCATCTTTCATATGGTAAATGTCTGCCTGGCCCCCAAGACTTCATCATGGGATCAAATGTCCACAAGGTGGCAACAGGTAATGTACTCCATCCTTGAGCAACAACCTTTAAATTTTTCTGAAATACTATTTTTGGAGCTCAAGGATATGGCCCAAAAACAACTTGCTAACCGTTGGATATTATATCCTCGGTTCATAATGGCCATAATTGAAAACCAGCTTCAAGCTGAGGGACTTGTTGGCCTGGGAGTCCCTGCTATGGCTGTATTGCCTGAAGTATACTCCCGGCACAACTCTGACCAATCACTCAAAATGGCTGCCAAGCTGCGCAAACCCACGCAGCTGGAACCCACATCCACCACCACCAAATCCTAGAGTCCCCACCAAACCAAAAACAAAACGACCCAAAACAGCTATTCAGGGAGATGAGTTCCCTGAAGATGCTCCTGTACCACCAAGACAGGATATACTTGCTGGTGTAAACCCCCCAGTAGTATCAGAGACTCAACCAGCCACAGCCGCTCAGGATTCCTCTCAAAAGGAGCCTGAAGCAACCAAAGAAGGGGTACCCACAAATCTGGAATCTTCCTCATTTGAGGAGATTGCCATTGAAACGCACCATTCTCCCCAGGTGCATACTGATTTTACCCTATCTCCCCATGAAAATGCCCCCCAAAGTCCAACACTTATAATTGCAAACGTGCTGACTCAGCTGCATGCCTCTCCTCCTCCCCAACAACCACCAAAAGGGAAAACCACAGATATTGAGGAAGAGGATCAACATGCTTCTGACAACCCACAGCACAGGGGTTTAAATGTTCTGTCTCCTGGTGTAGATAAGGAGATCAGAATATCTGGTGAGGCTGCCACCTCTTCTGCATCAGCACATGATCAGACTGAGGCTGGTAACATTGCTAAGACCTCATCAGAGGCAACAGCTGATGAAGGACATCGTCCTGAGGCTGGAAGTCCCCAGTTCCAAGAAAAAGGGGCACATGCTACAACTGGTCTACACCCAGGGCATGTACATCCTGCTACAAGCAGGAGGTCAGGTGATTCAGCATCTGCTGATGATGACCTGGGCTTCTTTTATGATGTTCTAGCCCAGAACACAATTCTTGAGGAAGAAGTCAGTAGACTACAAAGACTACTTGACCAATTCTCTCAAGAAGCAAGTCCATCTGACACCAACATACACCCACAGATGGCACCTTCACCTGAAGGTCTCCTAAACACTCAGCCAATCAAAACTTACAACCCACCAGCCTCTACTTCTGGCACTGCTTCTCAGGGACAGAACCCCTCTGAGCAAACAACTGCTATCTTCCAGAAATCCCTACCTCTCATCACCCCAATGATCACAGACATTGTGATCAAAACCATGGATGAGAGGCTTCCCTCAATCATACAACCCCTGGTGGAGGAGATTGTGAGCACAAGGCTTTCTACTACTCAAACCCTTGCAACCAATGCAACCAAAAAGGGGGAGAGTCAGTTAGTGAAAGCAAAGGGGAAGGGCATACTGAAAGAACAGGAGACTGAGAAGGAAAGGAGGTTGTGAAGGAGACTGAGAAGGAAGAAGAGTATGTGAAGGGAGCTGACATTGATCAAGTGAGTGAAAGTCACAAAGACTTTCATATCACATATAAGAAGAGGAAGATTGAAAGAAAAGAAAAAGCACTCCAAAAAGAACTCAAACTTGATGAGATGATCAAAATGGCGGATGCTACACATAGTAAATCTATGGACTCCATTATTGATCAACTGTATAGACAAGGGTTCGATACTGCACAGCTTGACTCAGAGATTAGAAGACTTGAAGTTGAAGAAATTAACTCAAGATGGGCAAGTTATGATGTGTTAGAAAGAGAAAGACTGGAGATCATGATCAGATTCATTGCAAAGTATCTTGGGAGATCATTGATAGAGATTAAGTCATGGACCAGGGACAGTATCTTGGCAATAACCACCAAGATCTGTACGTCTGAAGCATACACTAAGGGATTAGTGATTGAAGCACTAAATGAAGCAGATGCTGGGAACAGAAATGAACTAGCAAAACACTCCAAAGCCTCACTCACTACTAGAATGCTAGAACAACCTGCAAAACCTACCACTTCAAAATCACCACTACCACAACCCATTAAACCAACTCCTTTACCCTCAAAACCAACAGCCGATGATGCATCCAAGAAGAAGAAGAGAAGGATGTTGAGGCTAGAAGAAGAAGAAGAAGAGGATGATGAGGAAGAAGATAGGCTGCCTCTTTCCGCAGTCCCAACTTTGCCTAAAGCCAAATCTATGCCCATCACTCCCACCTCACAGATGGAGACTGTGAGAGGTAAGATAGAAGAAGAACAGCAGCAAAGGCTTTATGATGAGGAAATGCTGAAAAGCATAGACAAAACTTATGCTGCTTCTTCATCAATAATAAGTATGAAGAAAGAAGCTCTGAGATTGTACACCCTTGCTAACACATTTCAATATCAAAAGGAAAAGGTGAGAATATGGCCTGATCCTAGGGTGGCTCACAGAATTGTGAAGAAAGACATTCCTGCGAGATACAAGGGCCAAGTAAAAAGGATCGTAGATGAAGAGATCACAGTGGTCCTGGTAGTATCACCCTGGGAAATTGTAGAAGATTTCAAGAAGGCTTATGAGACTAAACAGCCACCCCAAAATATGTTAGAGAACAGAGTAATTAAAAAGGGGTTAGTCTACAAGAAGCTTGAGAACTTCAAACAAAATAAGCTCAGTCTGTTACTTGAAGGTACTCACCCAGATGAGTTTGCATACAGACAGATTACACCAGTTGAGCTCAAAAATGGCAAACAGGCCAAGTACATCTCAGAGCTGTATGGGCATGAAGGATTGTTTGATGGTGAACCAGAGAATCTTACCATGGAAGAACAAATCATGTTTCTCAGAGCATACACCAGAGAATCCTACAGGCTTATACATGGGAAGTAGGTCTCATGGATGGGGGAACAGCTCAGTGTCCAATTCCCTAATACAGAGCTCCCATCCATACTTTGCCAACCAAATCATCAGAGACTTATTTCCAGGCCAGTGCTTATATGGGTCATCTTCTCAACTGATCAAGAAGGAAAAAGACCAACCATTTTGCTAACAATAAGTGGGACCTCAATAAAGTTAAAGGTTTTGGCTGCATTGGTTCAGGGGGAGTTTGTTGGACCAAAAGAACCAATGAGCCGGATCAGAAAAACCTTTAAGTCCCACAGACGTCACAACAACTACTGAAGTCCATAACAGCTGAAGATAACACCTGAAGACAAAGTCTGAAGACAAGTAATGAAGACAAAGTCTGAAGACAAGTGCTGAAGACAAAGTCTGAAGACAAGTACTGAAGACAAAGTCTGAAGACAAGTGCTGAAGACAAAGTCTGAAGACACAAGTGCTGAAGACCAAATATCAGATGTTGTCATAACAGCTGAAGAGGACTTCTTCAGTAGTTGTGACGGTTTACTTTTCAGTAGTTTTATGTTTTATCTTTTCAGTAGTTTTGTAAAACGACTGAAGAGTTTGTTCTTCAGTCGTTGTAGTTTCAGTAGTTTCTTTTTAGTAGTTTTATGTTTTGTACTTAGCACTCTGACATGTTCTCAGTAGTTGTGAACATTTCAGTAGTTTGTTAAGTGTTAGTTATTTTTGTACTAGATCTGCTAGTTGTCACTATCCCGTGATTACAGCAGTGATTGCACTCTATATAAGGAGTGTCAACCTTATTGTAATTTGTGAATGATTGAGCAATAATATTGGGCATTATTGAAACATTCCTTATCACAGAAATATATTCTCTCGTATTTGTTTACAAATATCAAACTCTTGCTATAATTTGTCTAATTCTTTATCTCATTTCGCTGCATTACTCTCTAATACATCAAACTTGTGATCACTGATCCTGACAACTTTAGCTCTTGCAAGCCCACTAGTTTTAGTGGCAAGGAAGGAGCCACTGGTCTTCTTGAGTGGTTCGAAAGCATGGAGAATACTTTTATCAATTGTGAGTGTCCCGAGACGCTCAAGGTTCGTTATGCTACTAGTGTGCTCCAACAAAGGGCACTTACCTGGTGGAATAGCGAGAAGAGAAACCGTGGACCTGAAGCTGTGCAAGCACTTACCTGGGAAGAGTTCAAGAACATCGCCATCGCGAAGTTCTGCCCAAGAAGTGAGTTGCCAAAGTTGGAAGAAGAGTTTTGGAACTTGAAGCAAAATGATGGTGATCATTTGGCCTACTCAACTAGGCATCATGAGTTGAGTATACTGCTGCCTCACATGGTCGACACTGTCCCCCGCAACATCGAGAAGTTCATTAAGGGTGTACCACCCCAGATTCAAGATGCTGTGGTGGGTAGCCGACCCACAACCTTGGAAGAAGCCATTACTATCACCGCTCAACTCACCGAGAACCATATACGAGCGGGCACCATGTCTGTGAAGGGTGCAAAGAAGGTAGAGAAGACGGCTACCGAGACGGTTAAGGAGACCAAAGCTGAACCGTCTTACAACAACAACAACAACAAGAAGCGCAAGTTCACACCGGCGCGTAACTATGCTGTGGCTGCACCCAAACAACCCCAAAGACAACTTGTACCTGCGGCTGCACCTGTGGCATAAGTGCCTGGGGCTAGGGCTTATGCTGGTCCTCAGCCTATGTGCAACATTTGTAGGTACCATCACCCGGGAAATCAACCATGCCGTATCTGTACTTTATGCGGTAAATATGGTCACTTGGTGGCGACTTGTCACCGTGCACCTAACAACGTCGCCGTGGTCACAAACTGTGTTTGCTACAACTGTGGGGAACCTGGTCATTTCCGCCCACAATGTCCCCGTCTTGTGGGTAATGTTCCACAAGCCCGAGGACGTGCTTTCAACATCAACGCAAATCAAGCACAAGCAAACAACGATGTGGTAAATGGTATGTTAACTTACCTTTAACTTTTGTGACCTAATTCTTTTCATGTGTTACCTGCGTCGTTAAATACCTTTAAAATTGAACAGGTATGTTCCTTATTAATAAAACTTATGCCTATGTCCTATTTGATTCTGGAGCCGATAAGAGTTTTGTTTCGTTAGAGTTTGAACCCATACTTGCTAAGCCACATACGAAACTAGAAAGACCTCTTACCGTTGAAGTTGCCGATGGAGAACCGATCACCGTTGACGTCGTTATTCGTGATTGCATCTTAAGTCTTGACACGCATGATTTTCTATCGATCTTATCCCTATGAAACTTGGAAGCTTTGACGTCATCATTGGTATGGATTGGTTAGCCAAACACCATGCCGAGATCATTTGTTTCGAGAAGTGCATTCGTATACAGTTACCCTCTGGAGATACTTTGAAAGTGTTCGCTGAAAAATCTTCCAAAGGGCTTAAACTCATGTCTTGCACTCAAGCCCGAAAGTGCTTAAGCAAGAAGTATATGGCCTTCTTGGCTTACGTGGTCAACACGAAAGTCAAAGGGAAAGAACTACAGGATGTCCCTATCGTACGAGACTTTCCTGAAGTATTTCCCGATGACCTTAGTGGTTTACCTCCCGTGCGTGAAGTCGAGTTTAAAATTGACTTGATACCGGGAGCAAACCCCGTGGCTAAGTCACCATATCAACTTGCACCATCGGAAATGCAAGAACTTTCTAGTCAACTTCAAGAGTTATCCGAGAAGGGTTTCATCCGTCCTAGTTCTTCGCCTTGGGGTGCACCTGTTCTATTCGTGAAGAAGAAGGATGGAACGTTTCGTATGTGCATCGATTATCGTGAGCTTAACAAGCTTACCATCAAGAACCGTTATCCTCTTCCTCGTATCAATGATTTGTTTGACCAACTTCAAGGAGCTGCTATCTTCTCGAAGATCGATTTACGTTCCGGCTATCATCAATTGCGAGTCCATGATGATGATATCCCAAAGACCGCTTTCCGTACTCGTTATGGGCACTATGAGTTTATGGTGATGCCTTTTGGTTTAACCAATGCTCCTGCTGTCTTCATGGATCTCATGAACCGAGTATGCAAGCCTTATCTAGACAAGTTTGTGATCGTCTTCATTGATGACATACTTATCTATTCCAAGTCCAACACCGATCATGAACTGCATTTGAGATTGGTTCTTGAGTTGTTAAAGAAAGAGCAATTGTACGCGAAGTTCTCGAAGTGTGATTTCTGGCTCGAGGAAGTTCAATTTCTAGGACACGTGGTGAATAGCCAAGGAATTCACGTTGATCCTGCAAAGGTGGAAGCTGTGAAAAATTGGTGTGTTCCTACAACTCCTACCGAAGTTCGTTCTTTTCTTGGTCTTGCTGGTTATTATCGGCGATTCATTGCCAACTTCTCGAGGATTGCGAAACCGCTCACTACTTTGACACAAAAGAATAAACCATTCGAGTGGGGTTCCGAGCAAGAAGAAGCTTTTAATGCGTTAAAGCATAAGTTGAGCAATGCTCCTATCTTGACCCTACCCGATGGAAACAACGATTTCACCGTGTATTGTGATGCATCTAAACAAGGCCTTGGTTGTGTTCTCATGCAACGAGGGAAGGTCATAGCTTATGCATCGAGACAATTGAAGGTTCACGAGGTGAATTATACAACACACGATCTCGAGCTTGGTGTTGTTGTCTTTGCTTTGAAGATTTGGAGACACTACCGGTATGGTACGCAATGTATAGTCTACACCGATCACAAAAGCCTTCAACACGTTTTCAATCAAAAAGATCTCAACATGAGACAACGTCGTTGGGTGGAGTTGATTAGTGATTACGATTGTGACATTCGTTACCATCCTGGTAAAGCAAATGTTGTAGCCGATGCACTAAGCTGAAAGATTCACAACAAGATGATCTCATTCCAAGAAATTCGCGATCGACGTCAATGGTTTGACACTTTGGGTGAGTTCGATACTGAGATCCGACTAGATGTCAACGAGACTACCGTACTACTACAAAACCTGAGGATAGATAGTGACATCGAGTCTAGCATCCTGGAGGCTCAACAAATGGTACAACGAGAAGGAATAATGAAGGATGAATTGGATCATAATCTTCTAACCCAATTGGAAACGAAACCTAATGGATTGATGTACTTCGCAAATCGAATTTGGGTTCCAAATCGCGATAACCTCCGTACCTTCATCATGAACGAAGCTCATCAAACTCGTTACTCTATTCATCCTGGCTCCGATAAGATGTATATGGACCTACGTGGTCAATATTGGTGGCCTGGAATGAAGAAAGACATAGCGACTTATGTAGCTAAGTGCCTCACATGTACGAAGGTTAAAGCCGAACATCAACGTCCAAGTGGATTACTTGAGCAACCCGAGATCCCTATGTGGAAGTGGGAACACATATCCATGGACTTTATAACCAAGCTACCCCGAACCTCCCGAGGACATGATAGCATATGGGTGATCGTTGACCGATTGACCAAATCGGCGCATTTTATACCCATACGTGACACTTACAAAACATCAAAGTTAGCTCGTATATACGTTGATGATATTGTAAGTCATCATGGGGTACCTCTGCACATCATATCCGACCGAGATGCTCGTTTCACTTCACATTTTTGGTCGTCTATGCAAGAACTCTTGGGTACACAACTAGATCTAAGCACGGCTTACCATCCTCAAACTGATGGTCAAACCGAGCGAACGATCCAAACCTTGGAGGATTTGCTACGCCTTTGTGTTCTTGACTTTGGTGGCGATTGGGATACGCATCTACCGCTCGCGGAATTTTCGTATAACAATAGTTACCACTCGAGTATCAAGATGGCACCGTTTGAAGCACTTTATGGTCGAAAATGTCGTTCACCGATCTGTTGGGCCGACATTGGTGAAAACTTCATCACTGGTCCTGAACTTATACAAGAGTCGACCGATAAAGTTTCTATCATTCGTAAGAACCTTGAAGTGGCGAGAAGTCGTTAAAAGAGCTATGCTGACAAGCGACGTAAGCCATTGGAATTCCAAGTTGGGGAGATGGTTCTTCTTAAGGTTTCACCGTGGAAAGGTGTGGTTCGCTTTGGAAAGAAGGGCAAACTGGCTCCAAGGTTTGTAGGACCTATCAAAATCCTGAAAAGGATTGAGAAAGTGGCTTATAAACTGGAACTACCTTCCGACCTTAGTGGAGTTCATCTCGTTTTTCACGTCTCAAATTTGAGAAAGTGCTTGGCTGATGAAAGTCTGTATGTTCCGTTGGAAGACATTCAGATTGATGAGTCATTGCATTTTGTCGAGAAACCTGTTGAGATCATGGATCGCATAATGAAGAAGACTAGAACCACAACAACCCCAAATCGTCAAGGTTCGTTGGGAAAATAAACGTGGCGCTGAATTTACTTGGGAACGTGAGGAGCACATGAAGAAGATATACCCATTCTTATTTGTATAGTTTCATTTTTCTTAATTTCGGGACGAAATTCTTTTAAGTTGGGTAGACTGTAACATCTTGTAATTTTGGTTTAAATATAAGTTATCTTTGTTAAATTCTTATTATGAAATTGGTGATTACTTATGCTTACTTGTTATGTTGCCATCAATTTTAAATATACCACTTGATAATATAACTATTAAATAAATAGTAATAATAATAATTATAATAACACTAATAATAATAATAATATCATTAAAACTAATGATTAGAATGATAATAGTAATAATAGTAACAATAATAATATTAATAATAATAGTGATAATATTAATAACAAAAAAATAATAATAATAATAACATTAATAATAATATTAATAATAATGATAATAAAAAGAAACTTAATGATCTTGAATTTAAACTAATTAACTTGGGGGGGGGGGGTTAGTTGTCACTTTTAAAACTTAAAATAAAGGTTTTTATGCATAAAATGTTAACTACTTAAACAACAGGGACCATTGGTGTAAATTAATAAAATCCAATCTCCCCTTCTCTCTCTCTCACGCTTTTCCGGCCGCCGGCCGGCACAACTCCGGCGCGGCGCCGGTCAAGTTGATTTCACTGGTTTTTAGCTCGATTTCGCTTCAAATTGGTGCCAAAAGACTCGGAAAAACACTTTGGACTCGAACCCACGACTTAATTGAGCGTTAAGGCTTGAAATGGAGAGGCTCAAACCGAAAGGCGCACCTCAATCGGTTCATAACCGTTCAACGTACTCAAAATGATAATTAATCAAATCAAACGATGGGAAACGTTCGCGCAATCACTACTAAACTAAATGGGTAGTTCAATTCGAACTTAACAAACAATTAATCATCAAATTGTAACCGAAGCTAACGAACCAAAGATGAAGATTGTTCGGGACTAAATCAATTAAATTGAATCCATTTAACAGAGGGGAAAGGTTTCACTCGATTCCTTCCAACTCTCTGTGCACGCAATTTGTGAAATACATACTCCATCAAACAAAAATCAAGCCTTGTTCATCGAGTGTTCATTGAAGTGAAATCAAGTTTCAAATCCTTAAATCAATCAAAACCAAGTAAGTTTGATACATGGTTGTGATCGATTAAGCAAGGGGAACAAAAGCCCCATGGTTAATTTGATCAACAACCTTGAATTGACGATCAATTTGATCGATTGTGTTCTAGGGTTCTTAAGGATTGGGGGTTTTGTTTAAGTTTTGTATTTAACAATTAAAAACAGAAACATATCGCGGCTGAGGCCTTTAGTCTACTGGTTCCATGTTCACCTTCTCAATTAGAGGTCACGGGTTCGAACCCAGTGACCTCCAACATTTTTTTACTTGTTTTACAGCTATATATATATATATATATATATATATATATATATATATATATATATATATATATATATATATATATATATATATATATATATATATATATATATATATATAAATTTCTAAAATTGTAAGAATATTCATTTTATAAATTTCGTATATTCTAAACCATTTAAATATTTTTCTGCAATTTATTATTAAAAATGTTCTTATATTTTATTTAAAATTCTAAAATAAATGTTATAGTTAATATATATATTCTATGAAATTTAGACTTAAAAATACTAGTTTATTATTTCAACCATTGTTTACTTAAGTTATTGTTTAAATCGTGCTCATTTTATTTAATTATTAAAACTTTATAAATATTATACAACTATTATAAATGTTATTCTTATTGTATATTTATATAAAATATAAGTATGTTGTTCTCACGAATATATACTTGTTTTCTCAATTGTTAAATATAATTGATAAAATCCCCAACATCACATTGAACCTAGTTTATGTTAATTCATTAAACTTATTGTAAAACTTTAACCTTGTGAACATATATATTTAGGTATCTTGTGACGATACGACTTTGGAACGATGCTTATTATTAATCTTATTAATCTCCCTAATATACTTATTTGACCACGTGAGTTCTCCATGCCCCTTTTTACTTTATTTCACACCTTTTGAGGTGAAACATGTTAACCTTATAAACTTACACTTGTAAACATCTTGATACTTGTAAATGCACATGCAATTCATCTTTACTTTTTGTCATGGTTATTTGTGTTATTGTAAGTCTTATATGAGATACATATTTTGTTTACAATCATTAACTATTGCTAGCCTGGCGACGTCTTAGATCTTTGGGCCTGACAAGCCTATTTGGTGCTAAAGTCGATGTATTGCCGACTCCTGATGACGTATGCCTGTTCATCATGGGAACCAAATACACTTAGCCAATCTTTTATACTTGTAATCAAGTCGAGGTTTGGTTGTAACGATATGTGTTCTATAACCTTACTTGCTTATGACCTATGACTGAATTGCTACTTGTAACCTTTTTCTTATTATGTATGAAAACCTTGGAAACTCACCAAGTATTTTTAGTTGACTCTTATTTTTATCATGTTTCAGGTCAACCTCAAGTTTAAAGTGATCCTTTGAAAGCATGCAATAATCTAGGACTTGGACCTAGTTAATGAAATAAAAAGTTTACATTATGTTATGTAATGTTTGAACTTATTACTTGTTTGAGACTTACGATTGTATTTCATTTCAAGACTTATGATAATAATATTTACATTTTAATATAGCGTTATGTGGCTGTGAACAATCTTAACCCTCACATCTCGACGTTTCCGCCGTCAAGGTTGGGGTGTGACATTAGAATCCTCTTGACAGTGATGAGGTGAGACATCTTAGGGTTGGCTTGATATCTTACACAAATACATGTAGCAAACATAATGTCAGGCCTGCTAGCAGTAAGCTACATAAGAGACCCAATCATAGCCCTGTATAAGTGTTCATCTACACACTCCCCCTCAAGATCAGGTCCAAGGGAGTGGTTTATGGCTATGGGTGTCTTAGCAATCTTACAATCAGTCATGTTGAACCTCTTGAGTATGTCCTGAACATACTTTGACTGACTTATGAAGACACCATCTTAAACTTGCTTTACTTGAATTCCCAGAAAAAAATTGAGTTCTCCCATTGCACTCATTTAAAATCTGTCTTTCATCAGCTTCTCAAAGTCTTTACAGAGCTTTGGATTAGTTGAACCAAAGATGATGTCATCCACATACACTTGAACTTGCAATATTTCATTTCCCTGTACTTTGATGAAGAGAGTTCCATCTATAGTACCTCTCCTGTATCCATGTTTGCAAAGATACTCAGACAATGTCTCATACCACTTCCTGGGTGCCTGATGCAGCCCATAAAGAGCTTTGTCAAGCTTGCAGACATAATCAGGATGATTAGGGTCTACAAAACCAGGTGACTGTTTGACATACACCTCTTCATCAATCACTCCATATAGAAAAGCACACTTCACATCAAGCTGAAAGACCTTGAAGTTCTTGAATGCAGCAAATGCCAGGAATATCCTTACAACTTCTAATCTTGCTACTGGAGCAAAGACATCAGTGTAGTCAATCCCTTCTTCTTGTGTGTATCCTTGAACAACTAGTCTAGCCTTGTTCTTCATGATAATGCCTCTATCATCCTTCTTATTCTAAACACCCATTTGGTTCCAATAGTAGTCTTCCCATGAGGAAGAGGACAAAGGTTCTAAACTTTTTGCCTTTTGAATTGAAGCAACTCTTGTTGCATAGCTTTAACCCAACTTCCATCCTTTAGAGCCTCATCAACTTTCTTTGGCTCTATCTGGGATAAGAAACAAGAGTGAAGACAAACATTTGCTTCATGGGTTTGTCCTCTTGTTCTTACCCCTATGACAACATCTCCAATGATGTTTATGGTGGGGTGAGACTTGTGGATCCTAAGCTGAGGGATCACAGCAAGTTGCTGAGAAAGATCTAAATTTGAGAAATTTAGATCTGGCATAGATGTTTCATCCTCCACATCACCACACTTATCAAGATTTACTTGATCCAATGAGTGTGTGACATCATTGATGTTGTCATCTATGGTGTGGTTATTAGCATCAAGGAATTCTTGATCATTTTCACCACCACCATTGTTGTCTTCCACAATTGAGGTATCCTTATCTGGTTGTTGAGCCTCTGAGCTAGAATTTGAAGGCACCCCAGATGTATCAGCTGAGTTTGTCATTGTAGTGCTGATAGAAACCTCATTTGCTGAAGTAGTTCCAACTAGAGCTGAAGATGTATGAGTTGAAAGTCTTCTTAGCTCGAATCTTGGATCAGGATCACCTGTATTTAAATTTTCTACAGATCCTGAAACATTCTCACAAGATTTGTTAAAACAGTTGGTAACTAAATCAAGATCAAATAGCCAATCAGGACCAGAACCAGCCACACAGGGTGTGTGTTCATTGAAAGTCACATTGGCTGACTCCTCAACAATTCTAGTTCTGAGATTGTATACTCTATAAGCCTTAGCTTGGGAAGATTATCCAATGAAGTGTCCATCATCTGATTTCTCAGCAAATTTGGCAATTTGATCTTTAGTATTCAAGATGGTGCAAGGACATCCAAATGACCTGAGAAAGCCAATGAAAGGTTTTCTCTTGTGCCAAAGTTCATAAGGAGTCTTACCATGTGTCTTAACTACTAAAACTCTGTTTTGCACATAACAAGCAGTGTTTACTGCCTCTGCCCAGAAGGTGATGGGCATTTTAGAGTCAGACAACATAGTTCTTACAGCTTCAATTAGTGTCCTGTTTCTCCTCTCAGCAACACCATTTTGCTGAGGAGTCCTGGGAGCACTATATTGTCTTGTAATACCTTTTTCATCACAAAATGTATCAAGGGTTTGATTCTTGAATTCAGTCCCTTGATCTGTTGATGCATGTATGTCCCTAGATCATGATTTGTAATGTAATGAATCTTGTCTGTCTGATTCTGATGTAATTGTATTGATTAATGAAATGACATGAATTGTTTGTTACTTGTGATGTTTAATATTTCATTAATGAGTCGTGATTAAATTGATTGGGTTTATGATTGTTTAAATGATTGCACATTATGTTATATTAATTAAAACATTCAAACTTAACTTAATGAAGTTCTCATGCGAATGGCCCATGCGAATGGACCACACGCATGAATAACTTCATACGATTGACTCAATCGCACGACTGAATCAGGAGACTGGATCAGTCGTATGATTGACACATAAGACTGGCTCAATCGCACGACTGAACACTCAGTTGTGCGGATGAATCAACCGCATGGTTCAGTCGCACGATTGAACAATACTAACCTATAAATAGACCCAATTCGTGAAAAAACGTAAGTATTCATCCCATTACGATTCCAGACGTACCCTAGCCGTCCAGAGACCTCCCAAATCGTTCTCCACGTTCACAGAACACATTAGATCGATTCCTAATCGATTTCTAACGTCGGATTCAATTCTTGATTGATTCTTCGTGTGTTCTCACTGATTGGATCGCCAATCAAATAGGATTCCGCACTATTTGAGTTGGTTTAACACGCTAATCACTAGGTATTTCGTTCAAATACCAGGTCCTAACAAGTAATGGTTCAGTCGCATGAAAGAACAGACGACTGACTTCAGTCGCATGATTCATTCGCACGAATGAATCAGAATGATTTTCAACTTTACACTTAGAACAGAATTTTTCATGTCTTATGTACTAATTGTTCTTTGTCTTGTGTGTTTCAGGAAAATGGCAGAAAGGTGGTCCATAAATCCAAAGCACAACATCTGTGCTCATTTGGATCACACCACCAGGAACGGGGCCGAGTTTACTGACGTTATAGCCTTTCTGAGACGGTCCCGGATTCATAAGGTTATCTCCACGCCTTGCACGCCATATAGATCACTCCATCAGGCTTTCTGGGAGAATGCCTCAGTGTACCGCTCCCGTGAGCCGTACTGCATTAGGAGCTCCATATTGGGCCATGATATTGAGATCTCTGCTGCCGACATCCAGAGAGTACTAGAGTTTGGGGACGACACTGATCATCCTACTAGACTACATCCGTTGACAGTGAGAGGATGTTTCCTGAGGATAAAGTACGCTGGGGACATCAACTCAGGTGTGCTCAACAAGAGCAACATGAGCCCCCAGTACAAGTACTTAGCACACGTGATCCTCAAGTGTGTTGCATCGAGGAGGGGTGGGTTTGATGACCTCTCATACCAGATCCAAAATGCCTACGTGGCACTGGTTCTGAACCACCCCTTCAGTTTTTCCAGCATGATATTCTCCTACTTGGTGGAGAACTTGGAGGCCAAGGGTAAAGAGAGATTCTGTATGTACCCCAGATTCTTACAGCTCGTCTTCAATGAGAAGCTGCCACAGTTGCCCAAAGAGAGTCATGACGCAGTGGCCTTGGAGATTATGGATGATACTACTCTGGGCAGGATGAGAGTTTACAGGGGGAAGCAGGTAAAGCCCCAAGTGAAGAGACTGATTGGCCACCTGGCCAACGAGAGGTATGTGGCGCCTGGTAGACGGAAATGGCGTCATGATGACATCGACTCCGATGATGAGAGATTGCTCCTACCAGATATGGATTCTGATGATGATGATAGCGGCGACGCTGGGGATGATATGCCTGCTCCACATAGAGGCACAGATTCAGATGTTATTCCCCCGGGGTCTACAACTGCCGGAGAGGTTGCTGAGACGGCCGGTTTCCATCAGGAGTTCATAGTTGGTGATCAGGAGGAGGAGGAGTCGGATGAGGAGCCCCTCACTAGGACTATGGGAAGCAAAGTTGTTCCCACAGACCACGGGCTTAGGGTGGTTGGTGAACACCCTCGGGACTCCTCAGAGAGAGAGACTGACCCGAGCTATGTTCCGGGTTCAGTGGGCAGAGCTGCAGGGGGAGCATCCACTTCCACCGGGACTAGGAGGAAGAGGATGGCTCAACCCCATGGACTGAAGAAGAAGAAGCGTCGCCTGACCTTCGTTACCACTGCTGCCACTACTTCCACCACCACAGCCACCACTACCACCTCCACTGACATACCACCCATCACCACAGCCACCACATCCACTACAGCTACCACAGCCACCACCTTACCTACCACCACTGTATCCTTCCCATCCACCACCATACCATTCACACCTACATCACCAGCACATGCTTACCGACCCATATTCACTACTGCTACTACCACCACCACCTCACATCATGCCGGACCTTCAGCCCAGCCATCACATGTATATGGATCTACTCTACCTCACATCGGGGTAGAGGAGCAGCTCTCGGCGCTTAACCGCATGGTGATGCGCCTGCTAGCTGCAGATGAGGAGAAGGCGGCGCAGATTCGCCAGCTGACCGACCTGACTGCTGCCCAGTCTCAGCAGATGGCAGAGCAGGCTCGGGTGATAGATCAGCAGACCCAGCTAATCGATGCTCAGAGAGTCGAGATGTCCCAACTCCAGGACCAGCAGGCCCAGTCAGCCAAACGTATAGAGGAGTTGGAGACTACCAACAAGACGATTATGCTGAGGTTAAAGGGGTCAAAGGATGAGCCCTTGAAGATAAAGGAGGGTGATGGGGATGATGGAGATGGTGATGATGACGATGATGATGAAGATGAGGAGGATGATGAGGCTGATGAAGAGACTGAGGAAGAAAGGACAGAAGGTAGAGATGATGATGACGAAGCAGAAGGAGGGGATGCGGCTGCATCGGCCTCTGCTTCTGGTCAAGAGCGAAGATCGAAGCACCGACAGGACCAGTCATCTACCACTTCTGCTCCTCCGAGCGACACGCCCATGATTCAAGACAAAAGTACAGATTAGATGTCTTATGTATTTATTTATTTTGTATTTGAATCATGTAATGAAAAACAAGTGTGTTGAATGTTTAAATATTAAGTTGATATAATTCTATTTGATAACTTACTAATGGTTTATGTGTTGAATGTTTAAATCAAACAGATCCAAGCTTTCAAAGGGATGAGTTTGACATTGCTCCCCTTCAACAGGTCAAGACTCAACTAACCATGATTCTTGATCTGCAAGGGATTGTAAGAAGGTTTGTGAGTTATACCCCTGAAGAAGGGGAAATAATTCATGACCTATCTAACGAGCAACTGGCAGAGATGTTCAGACTCAATCCTGATGAAATTGTCAAGGATGCTCCAACAGTTGAATCAACCAGTGATGAAGAACTAAATGACGTTGATGAAGTTGAGGTTGAAGATATTAATGCAGAAGAGTACCCTCAGTACGCTGACAACGAGGGTAATGTGGTCCCCAACTTGGGTGAATCCCTAGTCAGTGATACGTTTGAGGTACTAGACAAGATGGAGCAGGAAACCGAAAAGACCGAAGGGACAGCCCAAGCCTCAAATGATGACGTAGACATACGAAAGGCTGAGTGGGCTGCCTGTTTTGAAGAAGTGAGAGCCCAGCGTGCTGCACCAAAGAAAGATGCCTACACCAAGCTCTACAGAGTCAAGAAACACCATAAGGTGTTAGGCAGGATTATTGCATGGGCTTATTTTGATGACCTTAACGCGTATGCAGTTAAGAGGGAACAAGGCATAGAGTACTTCAGGTTTCCACATGATCTGAAGACTCTACCTGGTTTTGAGCTCAACCAGCTGGCTAAGCTAAAGCTGCTGTATGCTGACCCAAGAAAGATGTCAGGCTGGTTCGAGGCTGCCCTGAAGAAGGAGTACCACACCAGATGGGTTAACTTCAGACCACAACAGCCTACGAGGTACATAAGAAGGTCTGAGGTTGATGCCATTACTGGCAAGCCCAAGATTGTGTTAAAGTGGAGTCCTCCGCGCACTATGTCGAGAATCCCTCTCAGGGAAATGCCACAGGACTTCACCCCACACTTCAAATGGTGGTACTATGATTGGAGAACTGCTGAAGCTGTCATAGTTCTGAATAAAGAGGGCCAAATGGATACTATCAGGGTATTCGACCCGATGTGGCTAACCAACTTGTCTGCTAATGATGTCTATACATTATACAAGTGGCCACTGTTCTATGACACACAAGACATTGTACAAGCCCTCCAGTTCCAAAACGTTATACGACTTTGTTTTGCGTTTGAGATTCACGCAGGAGTCACCAAAGAGGAGAAGTACAAGAAGTATAAGGAGGTTATGCAGAAGACAAGAGATTAGATAGATCTAGGTCCAAGGGGGAGTTTGTTGATGCATGTATGTCCCTAGATCATGATTTGTAATGTAATGAATCTTGTCTGTCTGATTATGATGTAATTGTATTGATTAATGAAATGACATGAATTGTTTGTTACTTGTGATGTTTAATATTTCATTAATGAGTCGTGATTAAATTGATTGGGTTTATGATTGTTTGAATGATTGCACATTATGTTATATTAATTAAAACATTCAAACTTAACTTAATGAAGTTCTCATGCGAATGGCCCATGCGAATGGACCACACGCATGAATAACTTCATACGATTGACTCAATCGCACGACTGAATCAGGAGACTGGATCAGTCGTATGATTGACACATAAGATTGGCTCAATCGCACGACTGAACACTCAGTTGTGCGGATGAATCAACCGCATGGCTCAATCGCACGACTGAACCATACTTATGGCCCAGTCGCACGATTGAACAATAGTAATCTATAAATAGACCCAATTCGTGGAAAAACGTAAGTATTCATCCCATTACGATTCCAGACGTACCCTAGCCGTCCAGAGACCTCCCAAATCGTTCTCCAAGTTCACAGAACACATTAGATCGATTCCTAATCGATTTCTAACGTCGGATTCAATTCTTGATTGATTCTTCGTGTGTTCTCACTGATTGGATCGCCAATCAAATAGGATTCCGCACTATTTGAGTTGGTTTAACACGCTAATCACTAGGTATTTTGTTCAAATACCAGGTCCTAATATGATCACATCTTATGGTTTTGACCTTGTGATTACTTTGATTCTCAAATTTTAAGATGAAATTCTTCAGAATCTTAGGGGTCTCATCTTTAGTTCTAAGAAAGAAAACCCAAATGAATCTTGTAAAATCATCTGTGATCACCAAACAGTAAGAGGTCCTTCCTAGACTTATTACACTGGTGGGGCCAAAGAGATCCATATGTAATAAGTGTACGGGAGTAGTGATAGAGTTCCTTTCCTTAGGCTTGTGAGATACCTTATGTTGCTTCCCTTTCAGGCATGCAACACAATGATCATCACTTGTAAACTCTTTCTTTGGCATTCCAGTTACCAAATCATGTTTAATTAGTTTATTCATGTCTTAAAGTATACATGGCACATTCTTTTATGCCATAGGAAAGACTCATCACTATTTTCTTTAGACATAAAACATGAAACTTCTCTAGAGGGAGATGTTTCTTGCAAGTCCATCTTGTACATGTTCCCTTTTCTGGGGGCTCTAAGCAGGATGTGCTCATGAGGAATGACCACTCCAGGCTTGTGAACAATGCACTCATGCTCAGTAAAGAGCATGTTATGACTCTGATCACAAAATTGGGATACACTCAGAAGATTGTACCCAAGCTCCTTGACAAAGTTTACCTTTTCAATGCTGAGCTTACCATTTATGACCTTGCCCTTTCCAGACATGTAACCACCTTCATCTCCTCCAAAAGCAACTGGTCCTCCATCAATCCTTTCAAAGTTATGGAGTAGTGACCTATTGCCTGTCATGTACCTGGAACATCCACTATCAATGATCTAGATATTCTTGTTTGTCTTGAGCTGTTCCTACACAAAGAAAATGATTAGTTACATTTGGAAACCCAAGCCTTATTTGTCTTGGGCTCACTAAGTATAATAGAAGGTAATGCAACAGTAATAGATCCTATGGTTGTGCTAGGAGGATCTTGAGCTGTTGTTGATGGAGAATTTTTAGTCACTTGTTCTTTCTTAGACTTCCACACCACCTTTGGAGTCTTGGACTTGACCTTCAAAACTTCGGAAGCTTTTGGGACTTTGGAAGTTTTGATGACTGATCCTTTGGAAGATTCTGCAATCACTGCAGTAGACTTCAGTTCTTCGGAAGAATTCCTTTCTTCCGAGACCAACTTCTCTTCCGAAAGTAATTTTCCATTTGCCTTCTCCTTAGATTTGGAGATTCCGAAGGAAACAGATTTTCCTTCCGAAGCTTAAATCTTCTTGGAACTCTTTGAAGTCTTTGTCTTGGTCATATGGACAGTACTTTTAGGATTGTATGGACAATCCTTAGCAATGTGAGAGGTACTTTCACGCATGACACACACCATTTTCCTCTTCACAAGAGTCTTCTTATGAGAACAAGACTGTCTTTGGTCACATCCCTTCTCCATCTTCATCTTTGCAGATGCTGAGACAGTCCTTTTGGGCTGGGAACTGTTCTTAGAGCTTGATGGTCCAGGCTGTGCAGCAGTGGTACACAACAGATCAGTCTTCTTCTTGGTACTGAGATGATTTGAACAAGAACTAGAACTCTTAGCTGAAGAGTTTTGGTTGATGTCTTCAGTCTTTACTACTTCAAACCCTGCAGAGATAAAAACTTGTTTCTGCTTAGAGTCAAAAGTAGCCTTGATCTCTTGAGCCTTTCTTGCTTTTCTTTTGCTCTTCCTGATCAAGTTCTTTCTCATTGACTTGGTCATCACAGTAATCTTCTTCTCCTCAGAAGGATAGTGGCCCTTCTTAGAATCCTCCTCTTCACTCTTCTCAGAGGAATTCTTCACTACCTCTTCTTCATCCTCTTCACTCATAGGATCTATGAGAGGAAGCTCATCTTCACAAGTTCCACACCTAGGAGATCTTACAGACAAGGTTGTGTGTGGAGGAGCTATCTCATTGGATCCCAGTCCCTGCCTATTTTGATAACACACCTTGTTGTGTAGGGATGAGGATATCATGTTCTTGAAGGTCTCTTCTTTAAGAACACTCTTTTCTTCCCTGGCTTTGCTGATCACAAGCTCAGCCTGGCACTCAGTCAGCTTGGTTATGAGATCTTTAATTTGAGTCTTAAAATCTGTATGCTCATATTTTAGAACTGAAATGGTTTTCTCTAAGTCCTCTATCTTTAGTTTATAATTATTTTCAGACTTTCTAAAATCAGATTTTAAAATGTTTAAGGACTCAAGATCAGATCTCATCTCCAAGTTATAGGACCTGTATCTATTAACTTTAGCAATGCATTCAGGAGTACACAGATGTTCCAATACATTGGCTTCATCATGATCTGCAATTAGTGCTTGGTTTGGAGAAGCATCTTCCACCTGAAAGCTCCAGTCAAAGCCTCCTTCTTCAACAGCTACAGCAGCTTGTTGCTTTGGCTTCTCATTCTAGGAAGCTTTGTCAGTGTAGTTGGGTCTGGACTGTGTTTGGCCACCATTTGTTTTAGGTGCCTTACACTCTCTAGCAAAGTGACCCATCAGGTTGAAGTTGTAACACTTGACTTTGCTTTTGTCCAGGCCAAACTTTCCACTGGTTGCATTGCTTAGAAACCTCCTTCCAGTTCTCTTGTAGAACTTCTTGGCTCTGTGAGTGAGAAGAGCCATCAGCTGGACTATTTCCATGTATTCCAGATCATCTGGATGGATACAATCCAGGTCTTCAAGAGTGAAAAGAGAGTTGCCACAACTTTCATCAGTAGACACAAAAGCTTAAGAAGAGCTTGTCTCTTGGAATGGGCTTCCTTGAGTATAGTTCTCCCTGGGTGTCTCTAGGAAGGTGATGAAAGGACCCTTTGGTGAATTGTCAGGGTAGCATATGAGATGATGTTGGGGTTCTATGCTATCCCTTTCAACCACGTGCAGGGCTAAACCCAATTGATTGTTGGAGTTGCCAGATGAACCTTGCATGTTCATCTCCATCTGGTAGCCACTAAGAATCCCATATAACTCTGTCAGAGTAAGAGTTTTGAGATTTTCAGTCCTCTTGATCACCACACAATAGTGTGTCCATTGCCTAGGAAGTGAGGACATGAACTTCCTTACAATGTCTCTATTCTCAAGAGGAACTCCTCCATCCACAAGGGTATCCACTATCTCAATATACCTGAAGTATTGCTGAGTCATGGTTTCACCTGTTTTGAAGGTGAAGTTTTCAAACTGCTGCTTCAGGAGATCCTTCTTGTTCTATTTGCTTCAGAGGAGCCTTCATACATCAGTTTTAGTGCATCCCACAGTTGTTTAGCTGTTTTGCACTTCTTGAAACCTCTGTACACAGAGTTTGGAAGGACAGTTTGAAGAGCTGTCATGGCTTTTCTGTCAATCTCTACTCTCTTCCTATCTTCATCAGAGTAGTTAGCCACATATTTGGGGATCATACCAACACCAGTAGCAGAAGGAGTGCTGGGTATGAAAGGTCCATTTTCAACAGACTCCCACATTCTTGAGTCTAGAGACCTGATGAAACCTTCCATTCTCATGCACCAGGTATCAAAGTCATCAAGAGTGATCAGTGTGGACTTGTTCATGGTTCCAGTTTCCACATCAGTCTTGGAAATGGCTGCCATTTGAAAAGTTTAGTATTTGTGTGTGTGAGGGATCTTAAGATGGTGAGATCTTATATCAAGAGTCTGAAAAGCTCTGATACCAATTGCAGGACTGGTGAAGGGTGGTCACTTACAACACAACAACACAAAGAGGATATTAACCAAACTTAATCAAACAGTAAACTGGATTAACCACAAGAATGATACTAAGAACACAAGTAATAAGTAAGAGACAGAACAAGAGAACACAAGAGATTGGGTTTCAATGATACAGTATATTGCTTTCTCAAGTTCTATTACAAGTGTTACAAAGCATAATGGAAAAATACAAGAACAAGGAATACTTATACTACAACCTACAACCGGCTATACTTTGAAAGTTAGCTGGATACAATTTACTAGACACATCAATTGTAGAGTCAAAAGGCATATCTGCCTTTTGACTTGTGACTATGACATGCCATAGCTCACATCCTAATATATTACAAAAAGGACAAAAGTACATAAAGTAGAAAGCATGAACTCAAGACCTCAATATACAGTTACCAAAAGCATGGTCCTTTCACCAACTCATGTAAGTTGGTGACTTTACAGAGTTGCAGCGGAAAGGTGGTCCAGCTTTTATGGTAAAGTATATCAGATAAAGGCATATCTCTAAAAGTCTTCGGAAGAAATCTGTCTTCACTATTTGGCTTCGGAAGACTTTGTCTTTGAAGCTTTGGAAGACTTCACTTTTGGCTTCAGAAGATATTGGTCTTAGCTTCGGAAGATTTTACACTTAGAATATTTCTAGTGCATGGTGTAAAACTTCCGAAGCATTTCTACTTCAGTTCTTTAGTGCATGCTTGCAGAGAGACTTTGGATGTTTTGGCTGCATCAGACTTATAGGAATCCTTACACCTTGAATACATCATTTAAGCTTCCCACACCTACAATTCAAACCTAACAAAAGTGATTACGCTTCATAGGAAAATCACATTAAAAGCATACATTTAAACACTTAAAACACATACAAAACATGAACGCATCACATCCCCACACTTATCATTTGCTTGCCCCCCAAGCAAACTTGATCATAACACTACAACTATCAGGTCTAGCAAAAGGTGTGCTAGTATATCAGTGTAGTACTCTCAACCAAGAACAACTCATAATTACCAAAAGCTTGCATAATGATCGCAACTCACCAATTAACACAAACCACGCACACATCAAAAGGTCTTTGAAGGGTTGTAATGTAAGGCTTAGGATTTGGGTGAGGATAGAGAATTTGAAGTGGCTAAAGGTGATAAAATCCAAATAAGAATGTTGAAACGTACTGAACAATAAAACAACACTACATAATGAATTTAGGTAAACTTGACCCATATTCACAATTTATTACCACTGAAACATGACATTGATATTGTGGTCATCTTGACCCATTATTTACTCATTTTTTTCCTTTTTTTTCTTTGTTTTTTTGAATGATGATTATATCTAAACACTTCACTGCTTCTAACAATAATATATCAAAAATTCAAACAATACTTATCAGATTTCATCACACGGGCTTAAAAAATAAAAAGGTTTGAAAAGGCTAATGGGTTGATTCGGGTTTAAACAATTAAAGAGGTTAGGGGCTCAAACTAGCGACTAGAGGATCATTTTTAGGTAGGATAATACAATTGAAAAAGGATAATAAAATGAAGGTAATCCTAATGCCTTAATAATATATGTGCAACAGTTTGGTTTATGATCTCAAACGTATCAATTATGGTTAAGGATGTGTAAACATGCATAAAAAGTCCACTATCCGGCTTGTTACCCCGGGTTGAACATCTCTATCAATTCTCATAAATTTCTTTTTTCAAGTGAGATAGCTATGACTAAGGACTTCTGCTTGTGTATAGGTAAACATACTTTCACAATTTACACTGAAAAAAATTAAGCTTTCATGCATAAATACATCGCGCTAGGGGCATTTTGAAAACTTTTGTTCAATTAATTTTTTTTCCTCAATTTTCAACATTCCCCTCATCCCCACACTTAAACCTTACATTGTCCTCAATGTAAATATTATAATTGTTGCATGAAACAAGGGTACTATCAAACATTCTAACCTTCACCCAAGTGAAGTTACAAGGCTAACTTTTCAAATACGCATTATGCTTACCATGATTGTACCAAATGACACCAAACTAGCAAAGCTTTAGGATACATAAAAAGTACATGGACTTTATCATAGATGATAAAAGGTGCCTCATCAGCAATATATGGTGGTTATGGGTCAACTCAGATAAGTAAAGCCGGCCAAACACACATTCTTTTATGCTCCTAAAGATCCATGAGCTTCACCGCACTTGAATATTTGCATTTGGTGCTTAAAGCTGAAAAACAAAATAAACTAAAAAACCTAAAAGAAACAAATCAATTTTGGGTTGCCTCCCAATTAGCGCTAAGTTTTAGGTCTTCAGCCAGACCGTACCTATGACCACTCATGGTGGTCGAGTGTGATGCTTGCCTCAGACATTCTCCATGTATATTTGATTCCAGTGATTCGGTATGTCTTCAAGTTCATTGTATTTTGGCTCAAACATTAGCGCCTTAACTTGAGGATTTATAGGTATAAGTACATCGCTAATTTTTTTCTTCTATTTAGGCTTCTCATTCTTTGTTTCCATCTTCATTACCGGTTCTTTCTTTTCTTTTAAATCCGCTAACTCCTTCAAGTCCACTTGCTTAACCCTGTCATACTTAAAACTATTCTCAAAAGTGATGTCCAAACTTACATGTGAACTGTAAGTAGGAACACACACGTTAGTCATATCTGCCATAGATATTCTATCATTAACAAAATAATTGACCGACTTGGAAAATACAATAAATTTAACTTATGGGTTTCGTATGTCATGTTAATTGTTCCATCCCGACAGTTGATTTGCGTATTAGCAGTTGCTAAAAATGGTCGACCCAATATGACCTTCGGTTGCTCGTTTGTCCTTACTGGTGCATAATCAAGCACCATAAAGTCCACCGAGCAGTAAAATTCTCCCAACTTGATTATGACTTTTTTTACCATCCCCTGAGGACATTTCTGAATCAAGTCAGCTAACACCACAGTGGTGTCTACTTCGTCTAAAGGACCGAAGTCATACCGATCATATAACGTACATGGTAAAATACTAAAACATGTTTCGTGATCCAAGAGTGCTCTTTTTATCTTTAGTTTTCCCACTTTGATTGAAATGATAGGTGCTCCTGGGTCACTCACTTCCACTACATCACCTTCATCTTCCTTACCTATAACTTGTGAAACAAAAGTAAAGTTATCATTAATAATTTTAAAAGTTAGGAAGGATACTACCCGAATTAATATGAACATTTTTCATGTTCTTCGTGGTTGGCCCTTGATGTTGCGGGTTTATAGTGGTGTCATGCGGTAATTTCCTGGGATTCCTTTTAATTTGGGCTACATCCTCAGCAAGTTGGCCAACTTGTTTATTCAAAGCCTCATAAGCTTTATCTCTGATTTCATTTTCCCGCTTAATCTCTTGTATATTCTTTTTCATCATATTCATTAAAGCATCCAACTTTGCATTTGTAGACTGTTCACCAGCAACTATTCCAGATTGTGAATTTCCTTGATAGTTTCATGATGAACTACCTTGTTGACCCGATAATTTTAGTTTGCTTGATTGTTTCCTTAAGAATATGAGGTTCTTTGATAACCATTTTGATTATAATTCCCTTGTGACCGGTTCTGATATGCTTTATTACCTTGATTATTACCTTGAAAATTAGGGTTCATCTGATTTGAAGCATTCCCATACTTAAAATTAGGATGATTTCTCAATGCGGGATGATAGGTATTGGAATTCATGTCGAATTGTTTGCTATCTTTGCAAACTTGATTAAATTCCTCATTTCTTCCCAGTACTAATTGACATGCATCGCCATAATGACCCAACTCACCACATTCTTCACATACATCATATCCCACATGTGCAACCTCCTTTGCACCCCTTCGTCCTAACTTTGCTAATTGTTTCTCCAACGATTCAATTCTCTCCTTAGTTTCATAATCAACCGTGGTTGATCTTACCAAAGTTGGTTTAGATCGTTTACTAGCAGAAGCTTGTGCTTTGGAATTTTTACACATCCTCTCTAAGAAATCCCAATCTGCATTTTTATAATTAGAAAGGAATGTGCCATTGCTTGTAGAATACAAGTACTTTCTCTCCTCATTGGTCAATCCATCCAAAAAAGCCTTGATTAATTCCCACCATTCAATTCCATGATATGGGCACATACGAATCGGTTCCTTTAACCTCGTGAATGCTTCTTGAAACTGCTCCCCTACTTGTTGATGGAAAGATCGGATAGCATCTCTAGCATCAGTGGTTTTATCCATGGAATAATATTCATCCAAAAATGCTTGTTGCATTTCTTTCCATGTGTGAATACTATTATCCGGTAAAGTAAGGAAACATTGCTTTGCCTTTTCCTTCAGGGTGAATTGAAACAATCTCAACTTAACTTCATCTTGAGTAAAATGAGTTCCTCCAATGGTGCTACAAATGGTTTCAAATTCAGCCAAGTGCACATATGGCTCTTTAGTTGCATATCCTCTAAATGGGGGCAAGATTGTGAGGTATTGTGGGTGAACCTCAAAAGTTCTCCCTCTTTGATTAGGAGCAAGGTAGTAGAGGAAATTATGAAGATCATGTAAGTATGCACAGTGTTCATACAGGTAATGAGAACGATGAAGATGGTTGGGTAAATAATGATGATAACCATTACGATGATGGTTATGATAATTGGGGTGGTAATATGGATGACAATAATGAATATGAGAGGGGTGATAAATATTGGGGTTACGATCAACACGGGTGTAATGCACAACCAGTGTTCAACCAACATAGAGCTCAAGGTAATAATAATGCCCATCATCGAAGAAGGCTGAATCAAGCACATGTGATGGGTGTTGATAGTCATTTCAAACCAGCAATCTTAAAGAACCCTAACCCTATTGTGCATTTGGATTACGTGGCCCTCTTTGGTTTTTGGTTTGGGTTGAAATTATCACGAACTTGGAAACGAGGTTGATTCTGGTTTTGATTGTGGTTATTGGGAGGAAGGTTAAATTTTTAGGTGGTGGTTGAACAGACAGTTATGGCTGGTTGTCTGGATTCTCCATTTGAGTTGAATTTGATGAACTATTAACTGCTTGATCAATATCTTGTGAAATTGATGTAACCGGTAACCTTGATCGATGTAGAACACGATTATACCTTGTTGATTTTTCTATCTCTGGATCAAACACAAGCGGTGATTTCCTACCCGTGTATCGGGGATGCATGCAATCCTATCACCTACACCCTTAGAACACACCTAGCGTAACAAGGAAATAAAAGAAATAAAGCAAGACAAGTAAACACACCTAAAAACAAATCAAATAACACAACACCAAGCGCACCGATTCCCCGGCAACGGTGCCAAAATTTGATCGATGTCGAAATACCAATCAAATAAGATGTAAAATGTGTGTTCCTATTCATCTTAAACTAGTTAGGGTAAGTAGGGTTGTCAATCCTCGTGGAATTAATGGCTGGTGTATTGTTATTGAATTTTTAAGATAATGATTGAATTAGTAAATTACTAAATTGTTGCCTCTTGGCTGTGAAAAGTGAAATTTGGAATGATTAAAAAATTAACTAAGAACATAACTTGGAAGTAATGAAAACTGATTAGAAGATGATTATGAAAAAGGGTAATCCACCCCGGGATTCAGGTTCGGTTTTCCATAATTGTTTAGTTCAACTGAGTGGAAAATCCTTAACGGGGATTCTATACGTGTAATGATTAAGTGATAGTGATAACCAAGACTTAACGGGTATTAGTACACAATACCAATTGAATTAACAACTAAAACCTTACAATCATACAACTTGCGCAAAATTATATGACATTCAAATTAAGATTCACTAAAAAACAACACAAATTGAACATGAACAAAAACCTAATAACACGAAATCTATTACCCGAGGCAGATCACGCGGAGTTTAGCCTTGCATCTTCATGAATTCGGCAACACAATTGGATTGGAACGTGATTTGATGAATTGGAATGAGTTGGAGAAGTGGAAGAAACCTCAAGAATGGCCAAAGTTCGTCCCTTTCTGCCCCCAATGCAAATTAGGGTTTTTAGAATTGATAACCCACCTTAAATATGGTCAAAATCCGGAGAATTACGTCAACTCTAACCATACGACGTAAGTTACGTCCTCAGGGACGTAAACTAGATCCTCCCTCATGATAGACGGTGTTAACCTCTGTCTTACTTCCCAAAAAGTGTCATTTTTAGAAATGATGTAGCTTTCTTCCTTTAGGACGTAAGTTACGTCGTATGCTTATTTTGCATCAATTTCTTCATTTTCTCATCTTTTTTCATCCATATATCATCCAATCTTAGTGCAACCCTTGAATACATTATTTAAGCTTCCCACACCTACAATTCAAACCTAACACAAAGTGATTACGTTCGATAGGAAAATCACTTTACAAGCATACATTTAAACACTTAGAACACATACAAAACATGAACGCATCAATTAACTATATTATATATTACATTATTTGTAGTACTTTAAATTAACATTTAAATATATTAATGAGTATTATCTTATTAAAATACTTAACCAAATACTTTTATAGTAATAATAATAATAACTACATTTATAAATAAGTATTATCTTATTTGAATACTTAACTATATAATTACCAAATACTTTTATAATAATGATGATAATAATAATATATATCAATATTATCTATTATTTTATTACTATCTATAAAACATCTCTTTAATACAAATTGTAATTTAATAAAGATTTTAAAATAACACATAAAAGGTTGCAAGCTTTAATCCTTAATGTTATAAGAAATCTTTCCATTATGCTTTTATTTTGCTTCAAAGAGTTGTACCCAATGGTATCCCATTAATATATTTATATTTAATATCTAATGTCATAACAATTTTTTCAACTTGTTATTAAACAATTCAACTAATACTATGTTGAATGTGAACTTTCTTAGAAATATTCATTAAACACTAATCATGTTCAACCATTTTGTTTACTTAAGAGTTGAATCACTTAACTATTCTTGTTAATGCTAATTAGTTTCACTACTACAGATAATGTATTTGCTACGTTCAAATTCATAGCAAAACGAGTGTTTGCTACGAATTTGCTATAGATTTGGTTTGTAGAGGATACTTTCGTCGCTAATTTGTCTTGCAACGGATTTTTGCTACGGACTAATATTTGCTACTGGTTTAGCTACAAAAATTAGCGACGCTAATTTACCTACGCATTTGACTATGAATATTTGTTATGAAGTTTGCTATAGAGTTTTGTTTAATTTTGGCTACGGAGTTTTTGTTAAGGAAAGGTTTGCTACGGTTGATTTTAGCCACGGTTTGCTTGGAGACTTATCTAGGAATTTGCTACAAATATTTGCTATAAAATTTAGCTATATATTTCTAACATTATGGCTATGGAAATTGGCTATGAATTTTGCTATGAGCTTTGTTATACTTTTCTTACCAATCTTGCTATGGGTTTGTAATTAGGTTGCTACGGATTTTATGTAATTATTCCTACAGAATTTGTCACACCCTCAAAATCCACGTGCGGGGTTTTACCGCGAGACGAGTGAACAAACTAGGATCCCAGTCATTAGTTACTCAGAACGACACTATATGGAACATTCGAAACAATTCAGAGATTGAAACTTTAAAACATGTGTGGAAGCGTTTGTAAATATTTCAAACATAAAATACTAAATATAAACTGCGCAAAACACGTGCCCAAACTAAAGTATGCAAGTATGTAATAAGTCAAAACAGATGAATGTTTATTCAAAGCATGCATGACTCGTGCGTGCTCCTACGGCAGTGGCTAGTAACGACCTGAGATAAGCATACTAAAAGTGTCAACACGATGGTTGGTGAGTTCAAGAGTTTGTAATCATCATAAACAGTAGCATTAGTAAAATATAAACAAGTGCATTGAAATATATATCTAGTCTAATTTCATTAGTAAAGAACAATAGTGATTTCACGATCGAAGCTGACTATGTTTGTCTGTTTGCCTCCCGCCACGACATACCAAGTCGTGACACTGTTAGTTGTTTTGGACAATATTGCACCCGCTTGACTTCCGATCGTACGGGTGGGGCTTGTCAGACCCAGTAGTACTACCCAAGATTTCCTGCTAGATTACTTAATTAACGATTCGAAAGTGTGAGGGCTTTCTATGGTATAACACACTATGTCTTACTAAACACATGTTATAATAGTAAAACGTTTTAAAACAAGTATGCTTTCTCCCCCAAAAAGATAGTAACTAAAAGTGGGGCATTGAACTCACCTGATGCGCAAACGAACGATAGAGAGTGGAAAGACAACCCGTCAAAGGTTACCTAGAACACGCAAGTATATAAGTATGTGTACATAGAAAGTTTAACAACCCTAAGTGCTCAATATACACGTTGACCCAAGGTTTTGAAAAACAAGACTCATTAGACCTAATTGACCTGTTTGACCCGTTGGTGCCAAGTTAATTGAATTCTTGTTTGATTAAGTATAACAACTCATTACACATGATTATCACACAAGTTGTTCACGTATGCCACATTACAAACCCTAAGTGCTATAAAGCTCATCATACACCATAATTTATCATACAACTGATACGAATCTCAAGAAGTCCACAATGACAATTTTAACTAATACATCATACATCACCATGATCTATCATAATCCCAACATAGTTCCATAATCACCTAACACAATTCATTATGACGTATATTCCATAAGAAGTGCATCCATCATTCATATAACTTAGACAACACAATCTACCACCTTAGTCATCATCAACAAGCATTCTAACATGATCCTAACATCATGAACATGTTCAATAAGTAATATCAATGATCATCATAAATAAAGTTTCCCTTTCGAGAAAGGAACACCCAAAATCCATCTAACACCCAATTTATTCATAAATTCATCAACATCATACCTAACCAAGTCCATAACAATCATCTAGACATGACGAACATCACCAAATCATCATAATTCACAAATCTCATATCTAAAAGTTTCTACTTATAGCAAGGTATGAACAACACATCAAATCCATGAATTTCTTGCATAATCCACGTAAACTAACATCAATAAAATACAATTAACATCATACTATCATCAAACAACATCAATTTTGACATTATCCATGTTAATTAAACTAGGGTTGTTCTTGAATCAAAAACCATGAAAAACTAATCAAAATCTAACCTTTAAACGCGTAATGACCAAGAATGTGTAACACCCGGATATTCATTATTTTGAAGCCGGCGAAGAAAGAAAAGGAAATAAAGTCCAAAGTCGAGGGACCAAACTCGCCAACGAAAGAAAGTCGGGTGAGCGGAGTATATAAGGGAGAGGGCAGCCCTTACCCTCTCCCCCATACACAAATTTTCAGCTCTCAAGAGAGGAAAAGAGAGCAAGGAGAAGAAAAAGAGAAAAAGTAGTGTTTCGGGTGATTCGGGTGGCCAAACTCGTTGTGTAGCAAGCCAAATCGAAGCCCTTGACGTTGTGCTCGTTTGTATGAGTTCTAGGACCCCAGTTTTACTTGTTTTCAATTAATTTTGGGGCTGGAAAATGTTAAAACCCGTTTTTAGTGTGAGTATGTGCTTTACCCATTTGGGTGTGATGTGTATAAGGCGTTTCGTGTATGTTTCCGGGCTTGTGTGTGCTTGTATGGTGTTATGGTATGCATTCCTAAGGTCCAGGAGGGTTAATTTAGGCTTGGAATGGGTTTGGATGAGCTTGGAGGCCGAAACTGGCAGATTGGGTTCGCGATGAACTCCATTCTGCATCAGCTAGGGCTAGGCGACCGAATGGAGGCCATACGGCCGAATGAGAGGCGATTGAAGGTCATTCGCACGACTGGGATTCATTCGCACGACTGAGGGTTAAATCGCACGACTAAGGCTTCAGTTGCACGACTGGGAGTCCAGTCGCATGGGGAGTCATACGACTGAGGGTTCAGTCGCATAGATGCATAGTCGCATGAGTCCATTCGCATGAGGTCAGTCGCATAGGTGCCCATTCGCAGTAGTTCCATCCGCATGAGGTCCATACGCACGATTGAATGTTCATTCGCATAGATGTTCAGCCGCATGAGTCCAGTCGCATGATGTTCAGTCGCATGGAGGCCATGCGACTGAAGGGTGTTCATACGCCCGAATAGGGCTGTTGCACTCGAAGGAATGTGTAGTTTGACTTCTGGCCTTCGGGGGAAGGAGCATATGTAAGTTTTGACATAAAGTTTCTTGTAAGAGCATGTAAGGTGAATGTTATGGCCTTAGAGAGCATGTAGGGCATGATGATGATGATGTTGCATGTTTATGCATGTTATGTATGTATGATGTTGCCCTGTATGATGATGATGAATGTGTATGATATGTTCCTTATTATGATGTATGTTTATCTTTCTTGTGGCTTTACATGTCATGTTAATGAATGAATGAAGTAGTATGTAATGTAAAGCGAAAGATAATGAAAGAGGAACATGAAGTAAGAATGCATGCATTAATTAATGATGAATGAACGAAAGAAAGGCTTGCAAGCATATATATGGGGTGAGCGACTTTGTGTTGCAAAAGACTCGGATGAAATGCAATCATTGAGATTGCCTATGGGGTGAGCCACCATGTCGTTGCAAGAGACTCGAGTGACGTGCTATCGTGATGTTGCCTTGAGGTGAGCAACCTTGTTGTTGCAAAAGACTCGGATAGCTTGCTATCATTAATATGGGCAATGAGGTGAGCAACCCTAGGGCTGTAGCAGACTCGGATAGCGTGCAATCTTTGAGATTGCTATTGAGGTGAGCGACTATGTTGTCGCAACAGACTCGGAAGAATGAATGTATGAAAGGAACGAAAGATAACGAATGAGATGAAAGATAATAATGACATTATCTGTGTATATGTATGTTGAATGATCGCATGAGAAAAGGAATAGTTTTAATGAAAGTAAAGTATGTTTATTTTATGAAACTAGAACTCACTCAGCAACGCTGACTTTTTATATGTTTTCCAGTTGGCAGGTAATGGTTGCTGAGGATGGCACGAGGTGGCTACTCAGCTCTTTTGGGATGGCATCCATTTATAAAGCTTTTGAGATGTAATGCAAACCTGTATTTTGTAATCGGATAATGATGTATTATTTGGCAAAAGTGTTTATAATGAAATGAGATGTCCTTTTGAATGTTTCCGCTGCAATGTTTTCGTAAGGCAAACGTAATTATATGTTTTATGTGCGATGAATGACAAACTGTGAGCGTCCCGGGAACGGGGCCTTACAAGTTGGTATCAGAGCCAAAGTTTAAGTGAAATGGGTAAATTTTCAAATAAACCTTAATTTAAACTGAAAATGGGACGAAAGGGGAATGGGATGCAAAACTGAGTAGCTGCGTGCCATCAGGTATTTTCTTAAAGTTAACCGGTTTATGTGCGCATGGTATGTGGTTATGTGTTGTATGTAGATTTGAATACTGATGTAGTCAGGACAGGTAATACTTGGGGTATGAAGAGTATAGTAAGTGGCTAATCACAACTGGCCACTGTAATTAGGGACTTACTATACTTGACATAAACAGAGTTGTTTCCTTGAATGACCGTGTTGGTGTTTGAATCTTTCAGTGTGTTAGAGAATAGCGGGTGGTAGATCTTCTAGAGCTTCTAGGGGTGGAGGCCGTGGTGGTCCTGATGCGGAACCGCGACCTAAAAGAGGAAGGCCTAGAGCTGAGAAGGAGGTTCCTGCAGAACCTGAGACCCCTCATTCGGAGGCTGGGAAGAGACTGCAAACTTGAGGGCCTCGGTAAAGGAGGCTGTTGTTGAGGAAGTACATCAGGTCATGCAGACAATCTTACCGTCTGTGGTGACCGAAGTCATCAAGGCTGTGAAAGAGGGAGAAAGGAAGGAGAGAAATAGGGCCTCGGGGGAGCCACCGGAGCCTGAAACGATTTTCTCCGATAATGAGGAGGAGGAAGAAGATGAGCCCGTGCAAGGGGTGGTACGGGGCTGTAACTATGGGGCGCTTATGAGGTGCAAGCCCCCAACGTTTGTTGGGAACGGCACTGTTGCTGCTGCTCACCGGTGGGTGAGGGAAATGGAGGCCGTTCTGGATATCAGCGAATGCCGTGAAGACCAGAAGGTGAAGTTCGCTACCCACATTTTGTGGATTCGGCTCTATGTTGGTGGGACAATATTGTCCAAGCCGAGGGTAGCAGGGCCATTGTGAGAATGAGATGGTCTGAGCTGGAAAGGTTGGTGATTGAGGAATTTTGTCCTCATCGGGAAATGGATAAGGTCGAAAGGGAGTTTCTGCAACTGGAGGCGGGAACCACGACACATCAACAGTACACCATGAAATTCAACGAGATGGCATGTCTGGTGCCGGATCAGGTGACACCTCTGTCCCGAAAGATCAAGAAGTATATACAGGGTTTGCCAGCGGATATTCGCAGGCACATGATCGCTGCTCGGCCGAGCACGTTTAGGTCGGCGGTGGACTTGGCGGGGAGACTGTATGATGAAAGAACGGTGGTGGTGACTGATGGTGGCAGGCGGAGCGGTGGTGATCGAAACTGGCAGAGGAAGAGGTTTGGTCGGGATGATGCTTCGACGGGTAATAAGAGGGCACAGGTGGACGACCGCCGTGTTGTCACGTCAAGTGCGGGGTCGAGAAGGTGTGGTAAGTGTGGACGGGAGCATAGTGGGGAGTTCAGGTTGGGGTCAAACTTGTGCTTCAAGTGTGGAAAGGCGGGGCACATGGCAAAGGACTGTCGTATGGTCCGGTGCTTTAATTGTGGTGAAGAGGGTCACGTGATCAAAGATTGCAAGAGGCCGAGGCCGAGAGCTCTGGGGTGAAGAAGACAGGAGGTGAAGGACCGAGGGAGAGTGTCAGGGCATTCACCATGATACAGGAGGAAGCTAGAACGGACCCTGATGTCGTGTCCGGTACGTTTCTGGTGAACCAAACTTTAGCTTCTGTGTTATTTGATTTGGGTACCAGTAAAAGTTTTATTTTTGCTGCTTTCTGTGCTAAGCTGCCTGTTAGTAGTAGACGTGTTGATGCGCCCTTTGATGTAGAAACTGTCATAGGTAAGTCTACCAGGATTTCTGAGATGATAGAGAACTGTGATATGGAACTCGAGGGTCATAAATTTCCTGTTAGACCGTTCGTGATGAGCTTAGGTGGTTTTGATTTGGTTCTTGGGATGGATTGGTTAGCGGACTTCGAGGCGAACATTGTGTGTCGCAAGAAGATGATTCGGTTGTCGGCTCCTGACGGTAGTTCAGTAATGGTTTATGGTGATCGGGTTACTACGATTCCGAAGGTGATCTCGATGGCGGTGGCGGGAAAGTGTATGAGGCGTGGATGTAGTGCCTACTTGACCTATGTAAAGGATGTGGATACGCCAACACCACAACTAGCCGATGTACCGGTTGTGTGTGACTTTCTAGACGTGTTCCCGGAAGACTTATAAGGAGTGCCACCTGACTGAGAGATCGAGTTTCAGATTGATCTGATACCGGGTGCCCAACCTGTCGCCAAGGCACCGTATCGGTTGGCTCCGACCGAGATGAAAGAGTTGATGGAGCAGTTGCAAGAGTTGCTTGATAAGGGGTTCATTAGACCGAGTATCTCTCCTTGGGGTGCTCCGGTCCTGTTTGTAAAGAAGAAGGACGGTAGTATGAGGATGTGCATCGACTACCGCGAGCTGAACAAGTTGACAGTGAAGAACCGATACCCCTTACCGAGGATAGATGATTTGTTCGATCAGCTTCAGGGTGCTAGTTGGTTTTCGAGAATAGATCTTCGATCTGGTATCATCAGTTGAAGGTGAAGGAGCAAGACATTCCTAAAACAGCTTTCCGTACGCGCTACGGTCACTATGAGTTTCTTGTCATGTCTTTTGCTTGACCAACGCGCCAGCTGCTTTTATGGATCTGATGAACCGTGTGTGTCGGCCGATGTTGGATAAATCAGTGATCGTGTTTATTGATGATATCCTGATTTACTCGAGGAGCGAAGCAGAGCACGCCGGTCACATTCGGGAGGTTCTAGAGACGTTGAGAAGGGAGAAGTTGTATGCTAAATTCTCCAAGTGCGCATTCTGGTTGCGCGAAGTCCAGATTTGGGTCATGTGGTGAATCCCGATAGGATAATGGTGGACCGGCGAAAGTGGAGGCGGTTATGCAATGGAAGTCACCAAAGACGCCATCCGAGATTCGTAGTTTCTTGGGTTTGGCGGGCTACTATAGAAGATTTATCCAAGACTTCTCTAAGATTGCTTCTCCACTGACTAAGTGGACCCGAAAAGATGTAAAGTTTATATGGGGGAAGGCGTTCAGGAACTGAAGGCGAGATTGACTCAAGCTCCTGTTCTGTCATTACCTATGGAAGTGAAGATCTGGTGGTTTATTGATGTTGCTCTTACTCGGGGTTGGGATGCGTGTTAATGCAGAGAGGAAGGTTATAGCTTATGGATCTCGACAGTTGAAGTTCATGAGGTCAATTATCCTACTCATGACTTGGAGCTAGCAGCTGTGGTCTTTGCATTAAAGATTTGGCGGCACTATCTGTACGGGACGAAGTGCACCATATTCACCATCACAAGATCTGAAATACTTCTTTGAGCAGAAGGATCTGAACATGAGGCAGAGACTATGGTTGGAGCTCATAAAAGACTATGATTGCAGATCCATTACCATCCGGGCAAGGCCAATGTGTGGCTGATGCCCTTAGCCGAAAGGAGAGACCCGAGCCGATTCGGTGAAAGCATACCAGCTGATTATGACCTCGATGTGATGAAGCAGGTGAAAGAGTTCCAAGATGAGGCATTGAAAGAAGATCATCTTAACTCGGAAAGAATGAGAGGTCTGGTTGGGGAATTGGGTGAAAACACACTCGGTGTTAGAACCCGATTGGTCGCGTGTGGATTCCTCGTTTTGGGGATCTACGGGTGAAGATCATGGATGAAGCTCACAAGACTCGTACTCCATTCATCCTGGTGCCACGAGATATGTACCATGATATGAAGAAAGATTATTGGTGGCCGGGTATGAAGCGCGATGTGGTGGAGTATGTGAGTAAGTGTCTTACTTGCTTACAGGTGAAGGCCGAGCACCAAAAGCCGTATTGGAAGATACAACCTCTGGATTACCGGATGGAAGGGATCAGAGGATTCCATCACCCATGAGAAGGAGAATACATGGAGAGTCACCCAAAGGGTTATGATGCCCATATGGTGATAGTTGATCGCGACTAAGATGCATAGCTCACAGTTGACCGATCCGCGATCCGCGAGCATATTTATTAGAGAGGTTAGCTGATCTGTTCATCAAGGAAATTGTAACTCGTCATGGTGTTCCAGTGTCTATTGTGTCAGATCGCGACACCCGGTTTACATCTAAATTTTGGAAGAAGACGACGCTATGGGACGAGGTTACATATCAGCACGACTTATCATCCCCAGACTGATGGTCAGTCAGAAAGGACCATTCAGACACTGGAAGACATGCTTCGGGCATGTGTGATTGATTTTGGTGGAAGTTGGGATGACTACCTACCGTTAGCCAATTCTCATACAACAACAGTTATCATGCCAGCATTGGTATGCCTCTATACGAGATGCTATACGGTAGGAGATGCAGAACACCCGTTTGTTGGGGTGATATTGGTCGAAGGAATTGGGAGCGTCGAGGTAGAAGCTACGACTGAGAAGCTTGAGAAGATTAAAGCCTTCATGAAGGCAGCCAAAGATAGACAGAAGTCATATGCTGATAAACGACGCAGGCCGATTGAGTTCCAGGTGGGTGACCGGGTTATGTTGAAGGTCTCACCCTTGGAAGGGTATCATTCGCTTCCGAAAGCGAGGCAAGTTGAGCCCCAGGTATATAGGCCCTTTCCGAATCATTGCTCGAGTAGGAGAGGTGGCCTATAGACTGGAGTTACCGGATGAGTTAAGTGGAATTCACCCGACATTCCATGTATCTCATCTAAGGAGGTGCTTAGCTGATGAAGATTGATTGTTCCACTGGAGGATATCGAGGTAGACGAGCGACTCAATATGTGGAGTAACCAGTGGCAATCATCGACCGACAGGAGAAACGGCTAAGGAATAAGTGGTTCCTCTTGTGCGTGTACAGTGGAAGCACAGGAAGGGATCCGATTCAACGTGGGAGACTGAGAAGAAAATGAGACAACATTATCCACGTTTGTTCGAAGAATAACAGGTTTCGAGGACGAAACCTATTTAAGGGGGGTGACTTGTAACACCCGGATATTTATTATTTTGAAGCCGGCGAAGAAAGAAGGAAATAAAGTCCAAGTCGAGGGACCAAACTCGCCAACGAAAGAAGTCGGGTGAGCGAGTATATAAGGGAGAGGGCAGCCCTCCCTCTCCCCCATACACAATTTTCAGCTCTCAAGAGAGGAAAAGAGAGCAAGGAGAAGAAAAAAAAAAGAGAAATAGTGTTTCGGGTGATTCGGGTGGCCAAACTCGTTGTGTAGCAAGCCAAATCGAAGCCCTTGACGTTGTGCTGTTTGTGTGAGTTTTATGACCCCACTTTTACTTGTTTTCAACTGATTTTGGGGCTGGAAAATGTAAAAACCCGTTTTTAGTGTGAGTATGTGTTTGACCCATTGGGTGTGATGTGTATGATGCGTTTCGTGTATGTTTCCGAGCTTGTGTGTGCTTGTATGGTTCTATGGTATGCATTCCTAAGGTCCAGGAGGGTTAATTTAGGCTTGGAATGGGTTTGGATGAGCTCGGAGGCCGAAAATGGCAGATTGGGTTCAGGATGAACTCCATTCTGCATCAACTAGGGCTAGGCAACCGAATAGAGGCCATACGGCCGAATGAGAGGCGATTGAAGGTCATTCGCACGACTGGGATTCATTCGCACGACTGAGGGTTCAATCGCACGACTAAGGCTTCAGTCGCACGACTGGGAGTCTTGTCGCATGGGGAGTCATACGACTGAGGGTTCAGTCGCATAGATGCTTAGTCGCATGAGTCCATTCGCATGAGGTCCACCGCATAGGTGCCCATTCGCAGTAGTTCCATCCGCATGAGGTCCATACGCACAATTGAATGTTCATTCGCATAGATGTTCAGCCGTATGAGTCCAGTCGCATGATGTTCAGTCGCATGGAGGCCATGCGACTGAAGGGTGCTCATATGCCCAAATAGGGCTGTTGCACTCGAAGGAATGTGTAGTTTGACTTCTGGCCTTCGGGGGAAGGTGCAGATGTAAGTTTTGACGTAAAGTTTCTCGTAAGAGCATGTAAGGTGAATGTTATGGCCTTAGAGAGCATGTAGGGCATGATGATGATGATGTTGTATGTTATGCATGTTATGTATGTATGATGTTGCCCTGTATGATGATGATGATGGTATGATATGTTCCTTATTATGATGTATGTTTATCTTTCTTGTGGCTTTACATGTCATGTTAATGAATGAATGAAGTATTATGTAATGTAAAGCAAAAGATAATGAAAGAGGAACATGAAGTAAGAATGCATGCATTAATGAATGATGAATGAACGAAAGAAAGGCTTGCAAGCATATATATGGGGTGAACGACTTTGTGTTGCAAAAGACTCGGATGAAGTGCAATCATTGAGATTGCCTATGGGGTGAGCAACCATGTCGTTGCAAGAGACTCGAATGACGTGCTATCGTGATGTTGCCTTGAGGTGAGCAACCTTGTTGTTGCAAAAGACTCGGATAGTGTAAATCCAGGATAATCAAACTTGAATCAATCATGAAAATTAGATCAAAATAATGATAAACACAATAAAACCTCTTTTGATCTATATTGATTGCATATAATTTGAATAATATGAAACCCCCAATCAATTGGTCATCCCACCATTAACCAACACTAATGACAATTAACCTATTTATAGTCTAGACTAATATTCACTAATTGCACTTAACCCCCTAGACTTAGGCTAATTAATACAAATTACATATTACGCATAAAAATGACTAAAAACAAGATAAAATATATTTTGTTCACATAAAATATATTTATTACAATAAAGCTCCTAGTCATTTAAATCTTCAACGTCTCGTCTCGGTTCCTCGTCTCGAACGTGTTGGGTTTGACTTTTGTTGACTTTGACCGTGACGTTGACTTTTGTTGACTTTCACTGTGTTGATAATATAGACTATCTTTACAACTCCAACAATACTCCCCCTTAGTCTATCACTATCAACGTCTTCAAACGAAATCAGCATCGAGAAGTCAACTGTAGAAAGATCTTCAATTTGAATCTTTTTGAATCTGATGAGAGAGATTTTTCATCTCATAAGCTCCCCCTATTTATATGCTCCCCCTTTTCGAGTGCAAGCTTTACAAGATATTGGAACAGGTTTCCCAAATCTCTAATCTTGAGTGCTTCAGAAGATGTAGGAGGAGGATTTCTAGCTCGGTATCTTCTGCAAACTTGAGCAACAGGTTCTCTGATCTGATACACTGCTCAACTGATGATCGGCTATCACTTAAAGCAAAAATCTGAAACACATTCACAAACACAATCTCGACATTTCTAATTAGATCATTTCATTTTAACAAAATAAACCCGTGTTTATCTGTGTGTTAAAAACAAGCGAACCCGTGTTCGTTTGTGCGCAATTTCCATGAAATGCATGAAAAATGATAAAATTGAAACAACATAATATGGAAGACCTAAGAGAAATTAAAATGAAATTTTATTATAATTTTTTATATTATATACATTTATTATAACATATTTTTTATCTATTATTTTTTTTTGTTTTTTGTTTTTTTTTATAATAATTAAAACCGAGAACTCAATCGATCATGAGATCACATCCTCAAGATATACTTTTGCACAAAGATGAAATTAATCATCGACAAGCAATGAGATCACACTGATAACTGAATCTAATCACAGTCTTTAAATGATTTTTAAATTCTCAAACAGATCAATAACGATTGCTGATATGTTTGTCCACTTAAACCCATGCCCTATCTTTTTCAACAAGTAGAAGATGATTCCTTAAGGTTCGATTAAATGCTTTAGAATGCTAGGACCCCACAATCATTGGCAAAAACCTCACCCAACCTCAGGATTTCTTGAATTTTGTTACGATCTTTATAGAGCAAGGCGTGTGCATTAGTGTGCAAGTGATTATCAACAGAATATTGCATTTTGTGATGTTATTAGATGATTTGACACTACTTAGACCAAAATGGTGAGAGCTCCAGGTCTATACTCACGTATAACAAAGGAGATGACCATTTAATCATGTGCTGATGAGAGCTCCAGGTCAGTACTATCGTACAGCAAGGAGATCATCACTCCAGGTCAGTACTTCCGTACAGCAGAGAAGATTAGCACAAACACAAGACACATAAATACATCAATCATAGCTCAAAGATATGACATATATGAATTGTATCATGGTGGGTGAAAGATCAATTCTCAATCCAATTTTTGTCGGGACTCAGTTTTTGTGCAGGCCAAAATGATTGCGTAAATCCAGACATCCTTAAGCATGATTTTTAATTTAAATCATTATGCTGCTGTCTACTTTATTCTTCAGGCTGAGTCTACCAAGCATATCATTAAAGCATCTGTTTGTTTTTCTATTATTTGCAATTAAGAATAAGATGTAAATCAGATAACAACATCAGTTACAATCATTTCTCATTTTATAAACGCAAGTTATGCAAAAACAAGCAATTTCAAGAAGATATACAATCATTTCTCAGTCATCTCGAATCAAGTTCTCATTTCTCTTTTCATTTTTAATTTACTGTTATTACTTATACTCTCCCCCTAAATTTTATTTTTGCAAATTTTTTTATTTATTTTTTTTAATTTTTTTTATTTTTATTATTGTTTTTATTTATTTTTTTATTTTTTAATAATACTGTACAAAAAAGAAATTACCAAAGAAGGTCTTCCAAACTACACTGATATGAATATAAGAAATGAGTTCTCAAGAAATATGCAGTGATTGTGAAGTGAGAACGGTGATGGTGCATATAAAAATCCAGATTGTGGATATAATACCATGACCTTAACCTATTTGTTCCGCCTCAAATTTGAATTAGGAACAATCCCTGTCAGTAAACCGGATTACTAACAGTCCTCCTGAATTGTTCCTGCACTCATAAACAGATTAGTTTGAAAGGGGAAACCAGGCCATCGAAGTCCTGGAAGTTCCTTTTTCATCTATATAAGAAACCTGCTTCGGCACACAACCGTTTAAACAATCGGGGGTTGCTGTATCCTTCTTTTTAATTTGCCAAATTTGTTTCGGTTCAATTAACTTGGATTTGAATGAATTAAATTTGGAAATCATTTTCTGTTTAAGACCAGAAGGAAAAGAATTTGGTTTTGAACCTTTGGTCATTTTCATCTTTGTATCATGTGAAACCGGCTTCACATGAAAATATTTGGATGTAGGGTTTTTCATCCAACCATTCAAAGATGTGTGCTTTTTACCTATTGATCCAGAGAAGCAACCCATATTGCTTTATCATCTGGAACATTCTTTGTAGACTTACATCCGGAGAAGCAATTCGGATTACCTTTATCATCCGAAACAAGTCTTTGAGGACATTTCTTTACCATATGACCTTCTTTTCCACACTCAAAACAAGCCTTGAAAGGCTTTTGATTCTTTGTAGTCCCGTGTGATGCAGGTGCTGAGAAGGATTGCTTTGAGCTTGTAGCAGATTCTTGCTTGTTTTGGCATTTGCTATGCTGAACAGGGATGATATCTTCACTGATTGATTGGGTTGCTTTGCAATTGGAGAAGAGATCCGTATTGGTCTTGATTCAGCTTTTGGAAGCTTTTGTGACTTGACAACGTTAGGAGACATCTTGATCTGTGAGGAACCAACAAGCACCTTCGTGATGGATTCATCATCTGAGCTTGTCCAGTCTCGTATACACAGATCTCTCCAACGGATCTTGATTGACATCTCCTATTGTGTCGGCTTCGCTTATAGGATTCTGATTGCTTGATGATTCGACAACCGTTCCTTCTTTAACAAACTTGACAGGAACAAACGAATGAATAACCTGTTTTGAATTTGTGGAAGAAGGTTGGAGAAGTAACGGATATGTGATGAAGCATCAGAAATGGAATCATCATTAATCTTCTTATCAGACCCCTTCCAGAGGAATCCTAAACCTACAGGTGAATCCTGCACATCTCTAACCTCTTTAAGGTTAACGCTACTTAATCCTGCATTTAAACAATTAGTTTCTGCAGCTTCAATCAAATCATTTGTTAAATGAGGTCTGGGGATTGGTGAATAACATAAAGTAGAAGGAGGTGGAACTGAATTAAATACAGCTTCACCATCAGATTTATATCCAATCTCATGATTTACCCGCACCCCTTGTTATTAGAATAAGCTCATCCTTTTCATGTGTGAAAAGGTCCATTTATCAAGCTGTGTTAAAGCTGAGTTGTTTCAATTGAGCTAAAACAACCCTTCTCTCAAAATATTAATTTTAACGTTATGCTCCAAAATGGTTCTTCTTAAAGATCATTTTCAGCCAATGCTTCATTAAGGTTCCTTGAAAAAGCAATTTTCATTTTTCTTTAATTCTGATTTATTATTTGAAGATCATGTTAGGTTGGACTAACTTTAGTATAGTGTTTACTTTACATTGTAATAGGACTTTTGTTAGTTTCATTTTGTATGTTCTTAGTAATTAGCAGTTTTGGCAGTCCAGCGACACTGTGAGCGAATCTATACATTCGCTCACAGTTTGCTGTTTTGGTTTACCCGGAAAACTTGTGTTCTGTCGGGCGAAACTATAGTTTCGGCATGACAATTTCGCCAGTAGCGAAACTGTCAGCGAAACTATGACTGCTATATATACATTTGTCATTTCACTTTGTAAGGTAAGCTTGCAAAACCCTAATCGTGGATTTCTGTTGCAAGCTACCAATTCTAAGCAGTTTCCTCATTGAAATACTATTGTGCTTGTTGTTATTGATTGATATTGTTCCTTTGAGTATCAAATATGTGTTAGATTCATCTTATACATTCTCAATTGTTGTTGTTTGGCTTGAGTGTTTGATATTGATCAAATCATCACATCAATTGTACTGTTAATCGATCACATGGACCAACAATATGGTATCAGAGCCTTAGTGCTCTTGATTTGTTGAGTTTTTTTGGGTTTGTGTCAATATCTAGTTTCAATCAATTTTCATTGGATTATCAGCTGTTTTTGGCATGGAAATTGATTGAATTATGCTTGTTTTTGATTGAGGAAGATTCTACAATCATCAGATCTCAAATTCATTGAGTTTTGGATGATTTCAGATTGATTTTGAGGTGAAAAAGGGTTTTGAGATCGATCAGCGAAACTACTGTTCTTACAGCGAAACTGTCATCATCTTTCAGCGAAATTATGAGTTATCTTGGATCAGAAGTTGTTTTCTAGAGTTTCTGCGAAACTACTTCCTTGAACGAAAGTTCATTAGTGTTTGTGACCAGTCAACAAGCGAAATTGCTGCCGAATTATTTCTGAACGAAAGTTCAAGCTTGTTTCCTGCGAAGTTAGCAGCGAAACTAAGCAAGTGGTGTCTCTGTTCAAGCGAAAGTGCTGCTGAAATTGCTAGCGAAAGTGTTAGCTTCTGCGAAATTGTCAGCGAAAGTACTGTTTCTGCGGAATTGTTATCCAAGTCACCTTTTTCTGCGAATTTGTCAGCGAAATTATCAACATTTCTGCCGAAACTATCATGTCGAAATTAACTACTCTTACACTTGCTGATCTTGAAAGTGTTGCTCCTAATAGACCTCCAAGACTCATTAATGGAGATAATTTTGAAGATTGGAAGAGATGTCTCAAAGCTTTCTTTTTCTACACAGATCATAATCAATGGAAATCGATTATTTCAGGTCCTCACATACCTACGGTTACTGTTGGTGATGTCTTTTTCAGAACAAAGACCCATCTTCTTATACTGAAAGAGATCTGAAATTGATTGATCGTGATCAAAAAGCTTTTGGTGCTCTAACTCTCTGCTTGGCTCCAGACATCTACAACCGTTTTGCAGAGCATAAAAATGCTAAATCCCTTTATGATGCTCTCTGTGAATTCTATGATGGGAATGCAGATTTGGTAAAAGACAAGAGTATTCAGGCTGAAAAGGAGTTCAATTCGTTTGTAGGATACAAGAATGAAAGTTTGACAGATCTTACAAATCGTTTCTTAACCGTCTCAAGCACTCTGAAGAAGTATGATGAAAGGCTCTCCAACAGTGAACAAGTTAATAGGCTTCTCGATTCTCTTCCACCACAGTGGAGTCTTCAAGTGAGAATGCTCAAACAAGAAAGAGGTTTTACAGATTATAAGCTGATGGATATCATTAACAAGTTGAAATCTTTTGAGTTGGATATGAAAAGAAGAGAATTTAACCAGACTATGATGCCCACATCTGGTTTTTCTCAAAATGCTGCTTTGTTGTCATCCGCCGCAAACTCTCACATTCAAAATCCAATTCAAGGAGGGAGCAATACAAGTAATTTCTCGAGTGGTAATAGTCATGTTGGAAAAGAATTGGGAAATTCTAAGGTCAATGCTGAAACTTCAATTCCATCTGAAACAATGGCTCTTTTTGGAATGTTTGTTCAGAGCTATGAAGCTCTTGTTGCTGGAGAATTGAAAGGTAAAGGAATGACTATGGAGGATATGTATCAGGTTGATCCTGATGATTTAGAAGAAACTGACATTCAATGGAAAATGGCGATGTTAACTTTAAGAGCCGGAGATTCATGGAAAGAACAGGAAGAAAGAACTTTGGTGGTCAATCATCTACCTCAAAACTAGGATTTGATAAGTCAAAATTGAGGTGCTTTAATTGTAAACAATTGGGACATTTTAAACGTGAATGTCCATTACCAATTGTCACAGATCCTAGTAACACTGGAGTACCAAGATTGACAGCAAAGAAAGAAAAGGAAGAAGTAAATTCAAAAAAGGAGTCGGCCTTGATCTCAAACTTTGATTGGAGTGCAGAGGTGGAAGAAACAAGATCTGAGATAAATCACGCGTTAGTTGCTGAGGTTGTGGAAGGTGATGAAATGGAAGTTGGTGAAGATGGATTTGTGCTTTTCAAGGAATTCAAAAGAGAAAACGAGTCTTCAGTAAAGAAGAAAGAAGAAAAGGCAGATGAAGAGGGGAAAGAGGAAACTGTAGGTTCAAATGAAGAAAGAAATTCAAAAGATGAGATAGGAAAAGAGAAGGATGATGTTGCTGCTACTGTTGAGGAAAGGAAATCAAGTACTCCAGTATGCATGTGCGATAAAGCTTTAGCTGCTGAAAGGATGGTAATGGGACTTCCATATGAGGTAATACAGGATATGTGCTCATCTGCTTGCAAAATTAGACTTTTTGGGATTTATAAGGCTAATCGTTTGTTAATTGATAATGAAAAGGATTTAAAACGAATTAATGATGAACTTAAAATGAATGAATCAAAATATTTTGTGAAATTAAATGAGGCTTTAAAAGAAACTGATCATTTAAAAAGAATTGTTTTGGAAAGAAATGTAGAGATTAATACTTTGACTGAAAGGGTTGCTCTTGCTGAATTTGAAGCAAGCAAACTTCAGTCAAAGTTAGATAAATGGACTATTTCTGGAATGAAACATGATGATCTTTGTAAATCTCAACGGGAAGCAAGAATTAAAACAGGTTTGGGTTATGAAAATGTACAGGTTTATCCTCCTCCTAGTACATACTGTTATTCTCCTATGCCTGTTCCTCATCCTTCTAATGATTTAATCAAATCAGATACTGACAGTATGTCTGCAGGTTTAGTTGGGAATAACTCTAAGTACATTCGTGAAGACTACGACTATGGACCAACTAGTGGGCTTGGATGCACTAGTTCTAGTACACCTGAAAATCAGCAGTCTGTTTTAGATAATAAGTCTAGTTTAAATTCAGTTTTTGTTTCTAGTTCAAATGTAACAGACTTGAAAGTCTCATGTTCTCTTGATAGTTTTATTCCATCTTGTACTTCAAATCATGGTAGTGATGATTTTTGTTCTCGTAATGAATGTAATGCATCTGATCTTTCTCCAAAAACAACTGAGCAACTTAAAATTAATTGTTTCGAAAATTCTTTTCTCAACCTATTCCATCTTTCATACCATTAAATATGACATCATCAGAAAAATGCAGTTCGTCTTCATCTGACACCAGTACCAATGGTACAAGTTTTACAGATTTGTCAGAAGAATATGTTCTAATTTTGTAAAGAAAAATTCTGATTCAAATAAACAAAACATCATGAGTTGTATGAGACATTCAGTGATGTTGATTCTAGTTTGTCTGAATGTGATGAGGAGATTATTATTGATCCTATTTTTACCTCATCACATCATAGACCTAGATTCAAACCTCATTGTTTCAGGTGTGGTCAAGAGGATCATCTTGTCAAAAATTGTCCTTTGATTCAAGGATCCTCTAATAGGAATTGTTTTGGGAATAAATTGACAAAATTGGTTAATAATTTCTTCTGTAAAAAATCAGCTTCTTTAAAAAGTAAAGTTGTTCAATCTTGGGTCCCTATTACTCCTGGCTAAGTGATTTGTTAATTCATTTCAGGAATCCTCTTCAAAGATTGTACACAGTTTGTGGCATGTTGATAGCGGATGTTCCAAGCATATGACGGGATTAAAGGATTTGTTGACCAATTATCGGATTATAGATGGAGGATATGTGGCGTTGCTGGAAATAAGAGGGTGGAAAAATGATTGGACAAGGAGAAGTTACCAATGGTTCTCTTACTCTAGAAAAAGTCAACCATGTTCCTGAATTGGCTTTTAATCTTCTGAGTGTTTCTCAAATTTGCGATAAAGACATTCCTGTTCTATTTAAATCTGACGAATGTTTATTTTTAAAATCAGAGATTGCCATTCCAGATGATTTAATTCTCATGCGTGCTCCAAGGAAACATGATACATATCTTCTTGATATGAATTCAAATGAGTCAAAGGCTACTGCAACTTGTCTTCTCTCAAAAGCATCAACCTCTGAGTCACTCTTGTGGCATCGTCGCTTAGGCCATGTCAATTTTAAGATAATTAATAAATTAGTAAAGAACAATCTTGTTAGAGGACTTCCTTTAAAAGATTTTTCTGTTAATGAAAAATGCATGGCATGTGCCAAAGGGAAACAACATAAGAAACCTCATAAGCCCAAACTTTTAAATAGCATATCAAGTCCTCTTGAGTTGTTACATACTGATTTATTTGGGCCAATTAGTGTTAAATCAATTGCTAAAAAATCTTTTTGTCTTGTTGTTACAGATGATTTCTCAAGATATTCATGGGTGAGGTTTCTTGCACACAAAGGCGAAGTTGCAGAGGAATTACAGAAATTAATTCTTTCTATCGAATCCATCAGTAAGAGAAGAGTTATGGGACTAAGAAGTGACAACGGCACTGAATTCAAAAATCAGATTCTTGATTCATTTTGTGCTCAAAAAGGGATTGTGAGACAATTTAGTGCTGCAAGAACACCCAGCAGAATGGTATTGCAGAAAGAAAGAATCGCACTCTCATGGAAGCTGCTCGTACAATGTTGATAGAATCCTCATTACCAATTATTTCTGGGCTGAAGCTGTCAATTGTGCATCTTATGTTCTAAACAGGGTGCTAATTGTGAAAGATAAAGTGAAGACTCCTTATGAACTTTTTCATAAGAGGAAGCCACTAATTGATTTCTTTCGACCATTTGGCTGTTCTTGTACACTTTTGAATACTCAATCTCAAAAGACAAAATTTGGTGTTGTTTTTGACGAGTGTTATTTTGTTGGATATTCTTCTTCACAAAAGGCGTACCGGGTTTATAACAAGAGAACACGTATTGTTCAAGAGTCATTCTATGTTGATTGGCAGGAATCCAATCCTTCTGAAGTTAAATCTGAACCTGCATGGTTCTTTGACTCCGATACGGTGTTCAATTCATTTAATTTGCCAGTTTTCGATGATGATACATCAATTCCAAGTACTCAAACAAATTATTATTTCATCATCTCCATCGTCTGTTCATCCACCTCGTTAGTAAATGATGCTGTTTCAACTGATGTCAGCTCTTCGTCTCCAATGCCTGATCAAGCTCCATCATCTGATTCTTTACCTCCTACATCTCCTAATTTACCTGATCCAACACCTATCATTGATTCACCTTCATCTAATCTGTCTCCAGCTATGGGTGATACTTCTTCAACCATCTTTCCTCCTTCAAGTGATTACAAAACTCTGAAAGATCATCCACTTGATAATGTGATTGGATCTGTTTCTGATGGTGTTCGCACGCGAAGTCAATCTGGTCTAATTAATGTTTGTCTTTTCTCATGCTTCATCTCTCAAATTGTTCCGAAAAATGTTCATGCTGCTCTACAAGATCCTTGTTGGGTAGAGTCTATGCAATTGGAACTTCAACAGTTCAGAAAGCTTAAGGTTTGGACCTTAGTTGATTTACCTCCAACAAATATCCAATTGGTACAAAATGGGTATTTAAGAACAAACCAGATGATCGGGGAGTGGTGGTGCGTAACAAATCTAGACTTGTAGTGCAAGGCTTTGCTCAAGAAGAAGGAATTGATTATACAGAAGTCTTTGCTCCAGTTGCTCGTCTTGAAGCAATCAGAATATTTCTTGCTCATGCTGCTCATAAACAATTCAAAGTTTACCAGATGGATGTGAAGTGTGCTTTTCTCTACGGAGACATTGATGAGGAGATATATGTGTGTCAACCACCAGGCTTTGAAGATCCTGATTTTCCTGATAAAGTGTATAAGCTTGATAAATCTTTGTATGGTCTTCATCAAGCACCCAGAATCTGGTATGAGACTCTTACGCAATATCTTCTAAGCAATGGTTACTCTCGTGGTACCATTGATATGACCTATTCAAAAGAGAGGTGAATGGTGAAATGATCTTTGTTCAAGTGTACGTTGATGATATTATTTTTGGATCTACAAATTCTCAATTGTGTAGAGAGTTCGAAGAAGTTATGAGCCAAAGGTTTGAAATGAGTATGATGGGTGAAATGTGTTTCTTTCTTGGATTGCAAGTTGAACAACAGCAAGAAGGAATTCTTATTCATCAGGAGAAGTATATTAAAGATATTTTGAAGAAATTTAAGATGGATGATGCTTCTACTGAGATGACTCCCTTTACGGCTCAGACCTGTCTCACTCCGGATGAAAATGGAAAACCAGTTGATCCTCATCTTTTTAGGTCTATGATTGGCTCTCTCATGTATCTTACTGCAAGTCGTCCTGATATCACTTTCGCTGTTGGTTACTGTGCTAGATATCAGTCGGCTCCAAAGGAATCTCATGAGAAAGCTGTCAAAAGAATATTTCGTTATCTCAAAGGATCGTCTCGTCTAGGATTGTGGTATCCATATGGTGGAAATTTTGATTTACATGCTTACTCTGATAGTGATTCCAATGGTTGCAGGTTAAACAGAAAATCTGTGTCTGGCGGTTGTCAATATTTGGGAAATTGTTTGGTATCCTGGCAGAGCAAGAAACAAACTACTGTTTCTCTTTCTACAGGGGAAGCTGAATACATTGCTGCATCCAGCTGCTGTTCTCAAGTTCTCTGGATCCAACACCAAATGATTGATTATGGGATTAATTTTCTTCATACACCTTTATTCTGTGACAATGAGGCTGCCATTGGAATTGCTAAAAATCCCATTCATCATTCCCGCACCAAGCATATTGAAACACGAATTCATGCGATTCGTGATGCTCAAGAGAAGGGTTTCATTAATATTATACCCATCGATACAAAAAATCAAAAAGCTGATCTTTTCACAAAAACATTTGATAAACCTCGTTTTTATGAATTGATTTCTATGCTTGGGTTAATATCTTTTTAAATTTTCATTTTCTATTTCTTTGATATTTAAAAAAATAAATAAAAAAAAAAATAAAAAAAATAAAAAATATATATATCAAAATTTTTTGATTAACTTATAATAATAGAAATATGAAAATAAAAATTTGGGGGAGTAATTTCATAATTCTGAGATCGGAATTTAACATGATGAGAAATGATTGTATATTCTCTAAGTATTTTTATTTACATGACCGGTACTTCTATGAGAAATGATAGTAACTGTTACTGGATTCTGTTTCACATTTTAAAAAAAAGGAGAAAATGGATCAGATTCTTTAACGATATGCTTGATAGACTCAGCCTGATGAATAAAGTAGACAGCAGCTTTATGATTAAATTAAACATCATGCTTAAGAATGTCTGGATTTACTCAATCGTTTTGGATTGCACAAAAACTGAGTCCTGACAAAAATTGGATTGAGAATGAATCTTTCGTCCATTTTGCTTTGTTATGTCATCACCCAGAAACACTGCTGGTATGTTTGGTGTTAAGATGTCTTGTGTCTGTGCTTATCTCCTCTGCTGTACGTGAGTACTGACCTGGAGTGATGATCTCCTCTGCTGTACGATAGTACTGACCTGGAGCTCTCATCAGCACATGTTCAAATGGTTATCTCCTCTGTTATACGTGAGTATAGATCTGGAGCTCTCACCATTTTGATATAATTATGTCAAATCATCTTATCGATGAATTTCTCTCAGAATGAAATATTCTGTTTATAATCATTTGCACACTAACGCACAAGCCTTGTTCTATGAAGATTGATTCATAATTCAAGAAATCCTGAGGTTGGGTGAGGGTTTTTACCAAATGATTGTGGGGTCTTAACATTCTAAAGCATCTAATCGAACCTTAAACGAATCATAAGCTGTTTGTTGAAAAAGGATAAGGCATGAGTTTAAGTGGACAATTATATCAGCAATCGTTATTGATTTGTTCTAATTTCAGTTGTTTCTGTGCAGATTGTGATCAGATCTTGTATTCAGTATGATCTCATGACTGGTAGATGATTTTTGATCATCTTTATGTTCATAAATATTTAGAGAATGTGATCTCTGATTATTTTAGATCTCATTATGTGATGTGCTTCCTTTGAGTAAAATAAAAAAAATAATAATAAAAAATAATATAATAATAAAAAATAATAATAAATATAATAAAAATATATATAATAAAAAATAAAAATAATAAAAAAATATAAATAAAAAAATAAAAATATATATTTTAATTAAATATTGGTGCGAAATTATTCTTTCGCTAATAGCTTCGCAAAGCGAAACTGCAATTTCGCTAGGTTTGCTAATAAGTTGTTAACCAGTTATCTCCTAGCGAAATTACAGTTTCACTGGACGAAACTGTAAATTCGCCTGACGAATTTATAGTTTCGCTGTCTGCGAAACTATTTGCTATATAAGTCATGTTTGCGAAATTTCTCTCATAATTTCGCAAAATCGTTCAGTATCACACTTAGGGTTTCTCCGTGACTTTTTTGGCGATTTTGATTTGTGTTAGTGTTTTGGACTGATTTTTAGTGCTATTTGCTTCGTATGTGAGTTTCGAACCTTGATTCATCCTTTAATCTGGTTAAAATCATATACATTTAAGTAATCTGGATTGTGACTCTTCGGTGGGTTCGCTGTTCGTTCAGCGAAACTACTGATTCTCTGCGAAATTGAACGAAAGTTCACTTCTTTTCAGCGAAACTGTAAAGTTATGCTGTCCGGGCGAACTTAACAGTTTCGCCATATTTTCTTTAATTTCGCAATGTCTGGTCTTTAACTTGCACAGTTTCGCTTGATCTTGTTTTCTTCTGGACAGCGAAACTAATTTTAATACAGCGAAACTAATTTGTAATAGCGAAACTAAGTTTGTGCTTGGAGAAACTAATTGCGAAACTTCTTTAATCTACACTAATCTTGTCGAAACTGCCTTTTGTTCTGCGAAAATAACAAGTTTCAATGAGCGAAATTATAGTTTCGCTTGTCGAAACTGTTTGTTTTCTTTGTCGAAACTGTCTTTGATTCAGCGAAACTATCATGTCTTAGTGAGCGAAACTATTGTTTCGCTTGCCGAAACTGCTTGTTTCTTATGTTTTTGTCTTATTTTCTTATTTTCATTATTTCTCATTCAAATTTAATTGTTTTTCTTTTCAGGTTATCATGGCAAATCTCAAATTTGATGAGAGGAATAACATCACTGCCATTTTAGACGATACTCTTCCCAAGGCAGCCGGATTTCGTGACTGTATTAGATGGCTTCAGAGATCACCTATTGCCTATGCTATTTCTCACTCACCTACTATTTATGATCTTCATATTAGAGATTTTTGGAGATCAGCAGAATACGATACTAGAGGAGATGCAGAGAATCACAGCCAAAGTGATTGATCATGATGTGACTATTACTGCTGAGAGTGTTTCTAGGATTCTTAGACTAGATGATGATTCTGGAGATGAAGTGGATATGACAGAGTCTGAAGTGTTTCAAGCTTTCAGACGAATGGGGTATGAGGGACCAGCTTTTGGTTCAAGGAAAGAGATCAAAAAGTCTTTCTTATCTAAGGAGTGGAGATATATCGCTCATGTTTTTATTATGTGCTTAGATCACCGTAAGGGTGGATCCGATGGACTTAATCTCGATTGGGCTAAAGCTATGGTGCTATGTTGTAAAGGGGAGAAGGCAAACATTGCTAGACTGATCTTTGCATGTATGGCAGAGAACGTGATGGCTGTGAAGAAAGACAAATGGCTATTATACCCTCGCTTTCTTCAGATGATTTTTGATGATCTTATTCCTGATGTTCCTAAGCATGGTGAAGTCAAGAGACTGGTGCAGATGAACCCTCGGATATTTGCTGATTGCTGTGCTATCCGTCATGATTTCAGTGGTAAAATCACCCATCTCTGGGAGAATATGTATCCTCCAGAACGCTGGAATTATATCAGACGGGTTGATGAATCTGAAAGCAAAAGGGCTGAAGAAACAAGAGTGCAGCAAGCTGATGCAACTAAGAAGAGGAAGAGATACGCAAAAGAAAAGGATTATGATTTTGAAGAAGATATTGATGCACAAGCAGAGGAGATCAGGGTAGAGAAAGAACGGAGATCTAAAAAGAAAACTGACTTTGTTGAGCCTGAGCGGAGAACAAAACATCGACATGAGGGATTTACAGCCAGGAGAGAGGCTAGTGCGAGTCTTGATGAGGATGTGATACGTAATCTAAATACTTCATTGGCAAATGAGTTGAGTATGATCAAGACTAAACTGACGAATCAGGAGATCAGAGAAAGACAGAAGGATGAGGTGATTGAAGGAATGCAAAGGATGTTGGTTGACCAGAATAAACTGATTAAGAGGTTGTTTGAGGAGATTACTCAGATGAAAGCTGCAGCCGGCCTACCTAGTCAACTGACTCAATCTGAGTTAGATGATTTGACTGATACATCTAAGTACTCATTCTTGAATGTGGGTACTTCATCTAAGGTAGGAGAGGGTACTTCTGGAGCAGCTAATACTGAAGAAGGAGAACAGGAGATCCCAAGAGAGGATGCTGGAAGGAATGAGGATGATGATATTATTGAGGCTGGGTTTGTTAACTTGCAGTTTGATTTTGATAAGGATATTGTTGGTGAAGAAGTGGTTGTTACAGCTACCACTGAGGGAGTGTCTGATAAAGGGAAAGGTTTGGTTGATGAAGAGGAGGAGGATGAACAATTGGTAGACTATGATTCTGAACCAGAATTTTATGAAGTTGATGAGCGACCACTGATTTATGTTGCTAAGAAGGGAGAAGATGAAGCTGATGTGTTTGAGATGGACAAGAATGATTGGTTGGTCAAGGAAAAGGAGGCTGAAGAACTTACTCCTTTATTTAAAATCTAGAAGGTTTAAGCAGGAAGGAAGGAGATAAGAAGATCATAAGTTGGTGCTACAATCCTAGCTTAAAGATGTTCATGATCAAAAGAAGAGGAGGAAATATCAGCTATATGCTTAAGAGGAAGGCTTTTAAGACCTTGCCCAAATGGGATTTGAGACGTTTGGCAACTTTGCCTTTGATTAATGCTCATTTAAGTGAAAGGACATTATTTCTTGAGAAGGAAATCAAAAATGGACTTAATGATAATTTCGAGTCATTTGGATACATGAAGGCTGAAAGATAAAGGTCAAAGAAAGATAAAGACTGGGAGACAGGCAAAGGAAGATTGTACTGAGAGTCAAACCACCAAAGACTGTAAATAGGGTAAGATTGGCTGATCCTCTTCCCCAACAGCTACAGGACTTTGAAAAGTGGTTTTACGATAATAATACTGGAGAGGCGGTGATTAGAGCTAAACACGGAAAAGAGTTTAGGGTGTTTGACCCGATGGAGTTATTTAGCTTCAGTGATGAAGATCTTTTGGTTCTTTGCGAAAATCACATTAAGGCTGGGGCTGGAGAGGAAACAAGAAAAAGGCCAGTCTGTTTATGAATGTTGCAAACAAGATAAGAGGAGTAAGGGCAGAGGTTAAGAGGTTAGCTGAAAAGGTGAGAGCCCAAGATGATTTTGCCATGGATGTTCAAGATATGACCAGGCAGTTTGCAAAGGCTAGTGGTCATTCTGAGGAAGCTAGTGATGCAGGAAAGAACCTTGGAGGATCAGTGGCTGAAGCTTCTGAAGATGTTGCTGCAGGTGGTGATGAAGATAGATCAACAGCAGCAGAGGAAATCGGAGCCAACGAGTCAAATCAAGAGAAGTGAAGATAGGTCCAACCTAGGGGGAGTATTGAAGATCATGTTAGGTTGGACTCACTTTAGTATAGTTGTTTACTTTACATTGTAATAGGACTTTTGTTAGTTTCATTTTGTATGTTCTTAGTAATTAGCAGTTTTGGCAGTCCAGCGAAACTGTGAGCGAATCTATACATTCGCTCACAGTTTGCTGTTTTGGTTTACCCGGCGAACTTGTGTTCTGCCGGGCGAAACTATAGTTTCGGCATGACAGTTTTGCCAGTAGCGAAACTGTCAGCGAAACTATGACTGCTATATATACATTTGTCATTTCACTTTGTAAGGTAAGCTTGCAAAACCCTAATCGTGGATTTCTGTTGCAAGCTACCAATTCTAAGCAGTTTCCTCATTGAAATACTATTGTGCTTGTTGTTATTGATTGATATTGTTCCTTTGAGTATCAAATATGTGTTAGATTCATCTTATACATTCTCAATTATTGTTGTTTGGCTTGAGTGTTTGATATTGATCAAATCATCACATCAATTGTACTGTTAATCGATCACATGGACCAACATTATTTTTAATTCCTTTTCATTTTCCAGTAACAATCTGTTGGCCTTATAAATCCCAAATAATCTGATTTTGCAAGATGAAGAACACATATCCTGAACAGTCTCATAAGGAAGACCCATGATAGTTCGTTCTGCAGCTAAGCTCTTTTCACAGTTGCAAACCCTTGTGATTTCTTGTTGTTCCTCTTCTTTGACCTTCAGCATCTCGTCAGCCTCAGATTCTTTCTTTCTTTTATCAGCTTTTCCAACCTTATCATCATCAGTTCTCACAGACTCCGGTTTAGTGTCATTGTCGACTCTCAGAGCTTCATAGTTCTCTTCAACAATTTCTCCGAATTCAAAATTCACATCCGAATCAGTTCTCATTAACTTCAAGTTTTCAATCATCTCTTCTTTGTAATTAAGTATGCTTGTTACAGAAGAAACAAGATAAACATTAAGGTTGTTGGTTTGATGTGGGAACACGGCTTCCTGGAATTCTTTTCTTTGAATATCCAGCTCGAGAGACTTTAGTCTGTTGATCATATCCATAAGTTTTGTGTCGACATAACCTCTTTCTTGCTTCAACATTTTAACTTGATAATTCCATGTAGACGGAAGCGAGTCAAGAAGCTTTTGAATCTGTTCATGATTAGTGAGATCTCGAACATGCTTCTTTAGATTATTTGCCACCTTTAAGAATCGATCAATCAAATCTGTCAATTTTTCTTTCTTTATTGCTGCAAAAGAGTCAAACCGGCTTTGTGCCATTGTGAGATTATCTGATGTAAAGTCTTCTGAAGATGACATTATAGTGTTAAAAAATTTGAACAATTAAACGCCCCAAAAATATTTTTCCCAAATTTTTTGAATAATTCTCCCCCGGGAAAAATATATTCTTTTTAAATGTCACGCTAGACAATCTTAGCAACTGGGGTCAAGCTGAAGAAATCGATGAAAATTTCTTTATCGGGATGAACTCAATTAATCCCAACTAAAGGGAAAAAGTCATCTTTAACATTCGAATTTCGCTGAAGAAATGATAGTTTCGCCGAAATTATAATTTCGCAGAGCTAGTTTCACTGTGAACTCTAGTTTCGCTAAGCTGACAGTAGTTTCGCTGGCAATTTCGGCAGCAGTTTCGCTAGCCAAATCCTTTAGATTGCTTAGTTTTGCTGACAATTTCGCACAAAACAAGCTTGAACTTTCGTTCAAAGATACTTTCGGCAGCAATTTCGCTTGTAATATGCACACAAGCACTGTTGAACTTTCGTTCAAGATCACTACTTTCGCTGAGATGCTGAAATTAACTACAAAGTGTAAAACACTTGTAGTTTCGTTGAAAGACTAGGCAGTTTCGCCGGATGAATTGGTAATTTCACTGGACGAAGCTGAAAAGCTTTTTCGCACGACTGGGATTCATTCGCACGACTGAGGGTTCAATCGGACGACTAAGGCTTCAGTCGCACGACTGGGAGTCCAGTCGCATGGGGAGTCATACGACTGAGGGTTCAGTCGCATAATGCTTAGTCGCATGAGTCCATTCGCATAGGTGCCCATTCGCAGTAGTTCCATCCGCATGAGGTCCATACGCACGATTGAATGTTCATTCGCATAGATGTTCAGCCGCATCAGTCCAGTCGCATGATGTTCAGTCGCATGGAGGCCATGCAACTAAAGGGTGTTCATACGCCCGAATAGGGCTGTTGCACTCGAAGGAATGTGTAGTTTGACTTCTGGCCTTCGGGGGAAGGTGCAGATGTAAGTTTTGACGTAAAGTTTCTCGTAAGAGCATGTAAGGTGAATGTTATGGCCTTAGAGAGCATGTAGGGCATGATGATGATGATGTTGCATGTTTATGCATGTTATGTATGTATGATGTTGCCCTGTATGAGGATGATGAATGTGTATGATATGTTCCTTATTATTGATGTATGTTTATCTTTCTTATGGCTTTACATGTCATGTTAATGAATGAATGAAGTATTATGTAATGTAAAGCGAAAGATAATGAAAGAGGAACATGAAGTAAGAATGCATGCATTAATGAATGATGAATGCACGAAAGAAAGGCTTGCAAGCATATATATGGGGTGAGCGACTTTGTGTTGCAAAAGACTCGGATGAAGTGCAATCATTGAGATTGCCTATGGGGTGTGCAACCATGTCGTTGCAAGAGACTCGAGTGACGTGCTATCGTGATGTTACCTTGAGGTGAGCAACCTTGTTGTTGCAAAAGACTCGGATAGTGTAAATCCAGGATAATCAAACTTGAATCAAATCATGAAGAATTAGATCAAAATAATGATAAACACAATAAAACCCCTTTTGATCTATATTGATTGCATATAATTTGAATAATATGAAAACCCCCAATCAATTGGTCATCCCACCATTAACCAACACTAATGACAATTAACCTATTTATAGTCTAGACTAATATTCACTAATTGCACTTAACCCCCTAGACTTAGACTAATTAATACAAAATTACATATTACGCATAAAAATGACTAAAAACAAGATAAAATATATTTTGTTCACACAAAATATATTTATTACAATAAAGCTCCTAGTCATTTAAATCTTCAACGTCTCGTCTCGATTCCTCGTCTCGAACGTTTTGGGTTTGACTTTTGTTGACTTTGACCGTGATGTTGACTTTTGTTGACTTTCACTGTGTTGATAATATAGACTATCTTTTACAGCTCCAACAGATAGCTTGCTATCATTAATATGGACAATGAGGTGAGCAACCCTAGGGCTGTAACAGACTCGGATAGCGTGCAATCATTGAGATTGCTATTGAGGTGAGCGACTATGTTGTCGCAACAGACTCGGAAGAATGAATGTATGAAAGGAACGAAAGATAACGAAGGAGATGAAAGATAATAATGACATTATCTGTGTATATGTATGTTGAATGATCGCATGAGAAAAGGAATAGTTTTAATGAAAGTAAAGTATGTTTATTTTATAAAACTAGAACTCACTCAGCAACGCTGACTTTTTATATGTTTTCCAGTTGGCAGGTAATGGTTGCTGAGGATGGCACGAGGTGGCTACTCAACTCTTTTGGGATGGCATCCATTTATAAAGCTTTTATGATGTAATGAAAACCTGTATTTTGTAATCGGATAATGATGTATTATTTGGCAAAAGTGTTTATAATGAAACGAGATGTCCTTTTGAATGTTTCCGCTGCAATGTTTTCGTAAGGCAAACGTAACTATATGTTTTATGTGCAATGAATGACCAACTGTGAGCGTCCCGGGAACGGGGCCTTACAGAATGACACTTGCTACATGTTAGAATCACTTGGACTAATCAAAATCGAAGGTTTGTGCTTGTTGTTGACCAAAATTGCAAAAGGAGAGGGGGTTGGGGGTGCTCGGCCGCAAATGGGGGTGTGGGAGGGGATTAGGGTTTAATTTTTGGTAATATTAAGTTTATTGGTAATTACAAAATAAACCCTCCTTAATCACCTTTTGTAAAAGTTAATCTTTTAAGCACATTTTTAACAATTTTAACTACAAAATACAAGTATTATTAGTCAATAATAATAATCATATACATTTCCAACTAATAACAAAACTCACGAAATATATATATTACACGTAGTCACTTTATCAAGTAAAATTTACAAATAATATTTAAAATTCATGAATCACATAAACAGAAATTAATAATCAACATTATTAATTAAATTATTATCTGCTAATCATTGTTAATTAGGATTAAGTCACCAACGTTCAACAACAACTATTGTGTGCTCACGACAAGTGTATACAAGATCTAACGGAACTAACGGAGTTTGGTAACAGAAAATTACCGAATGTCATATTATCCCCATGTTGAAAGAATTTTCGTGCCGAAAATTGCGTTACATGATTGTGTTACATCATTGGTTTACTGCATTGGCACAATGAAATCTAGTGAGTTATCACATCATCCCCATGTTGAAAGAAATTTCGGCCCGAAATTTAATCAATACCTTCACCGGCTGTCGTTATCGTTTCGAAAAAATAAGGATACTTAAGCTTCATGTGATCCTCACGTTCCCTCGTGAACTCCGGTCCACGTCTTGAGTTCCAACGAACTTTGACGATGGGGATTTTACTTTGCTTAAGAGTCTTGACTTCACAATCCATTACCTCAACCGGCTCTTCAACAAAGCGCCATTGCTCATCTACTTGCAACGTTTCGAGTGGTACGACCCAAGTCTCGTCAGATAAACACTTTTCTGATTGGAGACGTGAAATACATTGTGAATTCCACTCAACAAATCAGGCAGGTCTAATCGATACGCCACTGGGCCTATTCTTTCGAGAACCTCAAATGGTCTAACGTATTTGGATTAAGCTTGCCTCTTTTGCCGAATCGAATCACACCTTTCCATGGTGAGACTTTTAGCAAATCTTTGTCGCCGACCTGAAACTCCAAAGGTTTTCGTCGCTTGTCTGCATAGCTCTTCTGTCGGTCTCGTACTAAAGCCATATGGTTCCGTATCTGTACGATCTTCTCGGTAGTCTCGTGCACCAATTCGGGGCCAGTTAGCTGACTATCACCAATTTCCGCCCAACAAACTGGTGATCTACACTTTCGCCCATACAACGCCCCAAACGATGCTGCCGTGATACTGGGGTGGTAACTATTGTTGTATGAAAACTCCACCAATGGTAGATGGACTTCCTAATTATTCCCAAAATCAATCACATACGCGGGCAACATGTCCACCAATGTTTGAATAGTACGCTCGCTTTGCCCATCGGTCTGCGGATGATAGGTATTGCTCATATCTAGACGCGTACACAAAGATTTCTATACCGACTGCCAGAAATGCGATGTAAAACGAGCATCATGATCAGAAATAAATGAGATCGGTACACCATGTCTCGAAACTACATCCTTCAGATAGATTCGGGTTAACTTATCAATTTTATCAGTTTCCTTGATCGCTAAGAAGTGAGCTGACTTAGTCAGTCGGTCCACGATTACCCATATCATGTCACAACCACTAGGAGTCTTGGGTAACTTAGAAATGAAATTCATAGAAATTTGTTCCCACTTCCACCAAGGAATCTCGGGTTGTTGCAGTAACCCAAATGGCTTCTGATATTCGACTTTAACCATAGAACATGTCAAATACTTTCCCACGTATGTAGCTACGTCTGCCTTTATATTAGGCCACCAATAGTGTGCCTTCAGATCATGATACATTTTGTCAGAACCAGGGTGTATAGAATACTTAGACTTATGTGCTTCACTCATAACCAAGTTTCTCAGATTTCCATAAAAAGGCACCCAAAGTCTATCCATGAAATAACGAATTCCATCGGCTTCATTTCAATCTATTTGTCCACCCCATGTAAGGATTCAGATCCAACGCTCTCCGCTTTCAAAGCTTCCGTTTGAGCTTCCTTGATTTGTTCAGGCAAGTGAGTGCTAATCGTAAGGTGTAAAGCTCGCACTCGTCGGGGCTTAGCGGTTTCCTTTCTACTCAAGCCATTAGCGACTACATTCACCTTCCCTGGGTGATATTTAATAGCACAATCATAATCGTTTAACAATTCCACCCAGCGTCGCTGCCTCATGTTCAGCTCTTTTTGCTCAAAGATATGCTGAAGACTCTTGTGATCGGTGTAAATAGTGCATTTGGTACCGTAAAAGTAATGTCTCCAGATCTTCAAGGCAAAGACTACTGCACCTAGTTCTAAATCGTGAGTAGTGTAGTTCATTTCGTGCACTTTAAGTTGTTTCGAGGCATAGGCTATTACTTTGTCACGTTGCATCAGAACACAACCAAGATCTTGGATAGAAGCATCACAGTAAACCACGAAGTCATCACTTTCCTTTAACAATGCTAATATCGGTGCGCTACAAAGTTTTATTTTCAACAACTGAAAAGCAACTTCCTGACTCTCACCGCAGTTATACATTGTTCCTTTATGGGTCAAAAGAGAGGTTGAGCGATCTTAGAAAATCCCTCAATGAAACCACGATAATATCCTGCCAGTCCAAGAAATTGTCATATCTCACTAGGCTTCTTGGGAACCGACCAATTCTTTATCGCCTCTTTACAGGATCCACATGTATTACTTTCTCGTTAACAATATGACCCAAGAATTGCACTTCGCGAATCTATAAATCACACTTAGAAAACTTGGCGTACAGTTGTTCCTTTCTAAGTAATTCCAAGATTAGACGTAGGTGCTCCTCATGTTCCTCCTTGGTCTTAGAATAGGTCGATATGTCATCGATAAACATGATAACAAACTGATCAAGGTAGGGTTTGCACACACGATTCATGAGATCCATGAATACTGCTGGTGCATTTGTCAACCCAAATGGCATGACCAAGAACTCATAATGACCATAACGAGTATGGAATGCGGTCTTCGAGATGTCTTCCCCTCGAACCTTCAGTTGATGATAACCAGACCTCAGATCAATCTTAGAATAATAGCTTGATCCCTGAAGGTGATTAAACAAATCATCTATACGAGGCAAAGGGTATCGGTTCTTGACTGTAACCTTGTCCAATTCTCTGTAGTCGATGCACATTTGAAATGTGCCATCCTTCTTCTTCACAAAGAGAACATGTGCTCCCCACGGTGATAAGCTCGGTCAAAGTAACCCTTTATCCAACAGCTATTAAAGTTGTGCAGATAGTTCCTGCAGTTCGTTCGATGCTAACCGATAAGGTGCTCTCGTAATTGGAGCTGCTACGGGAGTCAAATCGATCTGAAACTCAACTTGACGATAAGGTGGTAGTCCAGGATGATCCTCTAGAAACACCTCTGGAAAGTCACGAGCCATCGGAATATTCTCTATCTTCTTCTCCTCTTGTTGCTTGTCAGTTACAAGGGCTAATATGGCTAAGCGACCCTTGTGTAGCCACTTCTGTGTTTTCATAAATGATATGATGCCTATCACAGCACCACTCTTCTCGCCTTTAACCGAGAGAAATTCTCCACCCATGAGAGGAATGTGAATGACCTTCTTGTGACAAATGACTTTTGCCTGCTTCTCAGACAGCCAATCCATGCCCACGACCACGTTGAAGCTCCCAAGTGTAACAGGCATAAGACCGATATCGAATGGATGACCAGCAAGTTCTATCTTGCAACCCTTAAGGATGTGTGTAACATAGATTAAGGTTGAAGGCATATCACTTAAGAGACTACTAAAGTTAGTAGTGATAAAACTCCTATCGGCTCTAGTGTCAAACAGTACAGTAGCAAAACGACCATTAACGGGAAATTTACCAGTAACAGGAGTGGGGTCATTTAGAGCCTCAACTGAACCCATGACAAAGGCTCTCCCTTTAGCTCCTTCATTGTTGGCACCATTGTTATCACCATTATTGTTATTGTTGTTTCCACCGTTTCCAGCACCATTCACGTTTTTCTTCAGCTGAGGACAATTCCTCTTGTAGTGTTCTACCTTCCCACACTTGAAGCAACCTTTTGGTGTTTCTTGAGTCTGTCGAATCTTCTTCAACTCACCACAGCCATCCTTCGCCGCGTGACCTGCTTTCCCACAATGTAGATGTATATGGAAATTAGTCTAGCACTTCAGACCTATCACTGTCCTCTTCCATCTCTTCTGTTTCCTACTCAAGCTCTTCTTTGGGTTCTTCCTCCGGCTCTTCCTCCGGATCTTCTTCTGGGTCTTCCTCGGGTACTTCCACTGGTACTCCCTGAGGCTCCTCCATTAGGGCCTCCTAAGGCTCGAGCTGGTTTTCCAACTTTGTGTATACGAACAATAGCCTCATGAAGCTAATCCCGTGTCGCGTTCAGAGTAGCCGTCAACTTAGCAACCTGTCCACGCAAAGCCTGGATCTCTCCTGTCTGACCATCCTATCGTCCTTGCATATCGAGCCACGAGTACTCCATCTCCTCGTACACTCTGTCGTGCTCTTGTCGCGCGTCCCACCTTTTAAATTTCTCCTCGACCGCTCATTGCAATCGATCATATTAATTTCACAAGCCCATGAACAGTATTAAATGGCCCAATCAGAACTATTTTGCTCTTATTATCATTGTTATTATTTTGTAAAAATATATCATTTAGGCTTAGGTTAGAAATAAATTATTGATCATAATGCATAAGTGAGTCATGAGGTCATCAGGGTGTTAGTTCCATCAATTTATTGATACATGCAACAACATTGATAATTGCATTTAACTAAATGATAAAGTACGTGTATCTTAATCTGCATGTATTCATGGTTCAAAACTTATCCTTATTCCTGTAGATTTCATTTTCAATATAATTATAGAACTCACATGAAAAGTTGTCTGCCAAACACTCTTAACTGTGGGATGATAAGGTAATTCATGCAGTCGAATAATTCAAAAGGTTTTCTGTTACGTCTTTTTATTATGAAAGTGTGAGGAAAGGAAAAACAATAATAAAAGAAAAGAAGAATCATGACAGAAAAACCAATTGACCGGTTTCTTAAATTTCCACAAGCATTTAAACAGGCATGAACCGATTCAATCGTTGCTTGGAGTATGTATATTATTTATTCATCGAACCGTAGCAAATTGAATTTTACTTGAATTAATTGTTTGTAGATTTGGATTACTAAAGGAAACTTTGCATTATATGTATTAGTACAATATAGTATATATAAACACACCTATTTGGTTTACAATACATGTAGATATTTATACATAACTAGCTTTAGTAAACCCGTGTATTACACGAGATGAATAAATAAAATATTAATATAATAAATTTATTAATTATAAAATGATATTCCAAGATATAATATGACTGAAATAATAAAACAGTGATATCAACTTTTTAAATATTGTTTTTAATTTTTTTTAAATAAATATTTTACTCCCAGATTTGATTATTTTTTTTAAAATTGACTTTATAAAAATATCAATTTATTTAGAAATAACCTTAATGAATAGATTTCTTTCTTAATTTATTAAATATTAAAAAGTATTAAAATAATATTATTAGTAATTAAGATAATTATTTAATAAGAAAGTTAAGAGGTGTAATTTTGGTGAGGATGATTGTCGTGCTGATATGTGGCACCACATTTATTATTTTATTAAAGTAGAAAGATGAATAGACACGTATATCCAACCATCACATACTTTCAAGTGGCAGTTGGAATGATAAACATTTAACTCCCTTAATAGTAATGGTTATGCTTAGGATATGATAATACTTATTGTTGTTTCTATTATTCTTTTCTTTCTATATTATATTTCAATGTGCTCATGATCTATGGCATTCTTGAATTTATTTCTTTTTTATTATTTCTGGTTGGAGACAATAGTGTGATTCCTTTCTGCCCTTCCTTTTTGCAAAATTCTTCTTATGTGCCTTAACTTGTGACATTAATAGCATTGGATCTTTGCAAGTGATCTTCCCTTTCTGTTGCTTCTCTATCGTTTTGTCCCTTCTGTAGTATGGGTGATCATTGTGATGTGATATTACTCATTTTTCTTTTTAATCTAAAACTTTGTCTCTAGAAAGAATTGATGGGTTTGATCGACGCTTGTCTAGAAATCTTTATCTATAATTTCGATCGAGAAGATGTCATTTTGTAGTTGATTGTGATCTTTCCTTCGTGTTTGGTTGTGTATGCAGTCTTGATTTAAGATTTATATCCATATTGTTGATGATGGAAGCAAATATACAGAACTTATTGGTTTGATTATGAATTCTTTAATCTAGTTTATGTAGCAATCACAACAACTGATTATGTTAAGATATTAATTAAGATTTTAATCGAAACATTCTTGTGGTAGTAGATTGCAATTGTTGCATTTCTGATCATGTTGTTATCTATATCCTTAATTTGTTGATCCATTAGCAAGTGTTTGAATTTGTTGGTGGAATCAGAAATCAAAATATCTATCACAACTCAATAACAACTAGAAGATCATGAATTCAAAGAATTTCAATGCAATGTATCAAAGTCCTCAGATTACAAAGAAGATGAGACTAATGCTCTTGCTTACCCTTTTAACAACCACTCACACCAGGTATAACAAACTAAGTACATTCTAAACACTTGACTAAAGAAGAATTACAAAATAAGCCCTTGCACTGTTACACTTTTGCATAAGGAGAAACTAATAAAGTCAACTGAACTATTGACTCAATTACCTTTGATGTTCACACTAATACTCAACAAACTCCACCTTAGTAGAAATCAAAGGTCTTAGGAAATGTGAGTAAATCCAAGCAATGTAAAATGCAATCTAACATTAATGTGTTTAGACCTATCATATATGAAAAACATGATGCTTTGATAACTGAATAACACTAAGGTCATCACAGTACACCACAACACCACTAGCAGGTAAACCGAACTCAGTTACCAATCCTCACTTAAGCACAGTACACCAAATCATCATAAAACTTAAAACAACATTAAGCACTGACAATCATCAATTCGATCATCCAAGGCCTCATTTGATGCTCTCTGAAACACAGTTGCACACACTCTCGATCTGAGTTCACTTCGGGGGTGTTGGAGGCTGTAGTGGGTGGTGGCGGTGAAGGTAGAGGTGGCGACGGGCGGCGGCGTGAAGGTGGAGGGTAGCGATGGGAGTGCTGCGACGGGCGGGCTGCGACGGGGGGGCGACGACGGGAGGGCTGCGACGGTGGCCGGAGGTGGCTGCGGGGCTGGCGGTGGCGGGTGAGCCGCAGTGGCGGGTGAGCCGCAGTGGCTGCTGGAATATTGTGAGGGGGAAGGAGGAGGGTAAAAGAGGTTAGAAGTAAATAGGTTATGACTTATTCACGCAAATCTCAGAAATACATTTTTTAATAAAAAGTCTTATAAAAAACAAACAATCTGCAGAACTTAACGTCTGCGTGTGATATGCGCGACGCAAACAAAAAAGATAAGAAAATGTTTCTCAGAAAAAACAAACACCCCTTAAAAGTTTATGATGTTACACGAACATCATATATCTTATTAATTTCACAAACCATGAACAATGCATAGTGGTTCAAACAAATCCTAAGCACCTTTTTTTGCCTTTTTATATTTCTTTAAAAAAAACTTCATGATCTAAACTTAGGTTAAAGATAAATTGTTCAGCTTTTTGCACCTTTTTTTATTTTATTTGTATTTTAAGTTTTTTTTTTATTTACATTCTTTGATAACTCATACCTTTTTTTTCTTATTTAGTTTTATTCAATGTTTATTGTTTATATGTTAAAGCTATCTCGAATAAACCATTGTAACATACATATATTTATTGTTATTTTTGATATAAATTTTATTTAAAACCGATCACTTTCAAATATAATATACTACTTTTTTTCACAAAAGCGAATTTTATTTTTTTATTCCCGAACGTACCCTTGCGACATGGTTTTTAATTTACATTGATGAGCATGTCGGAATTCTTTTTAGCATATGTTCTCCCGGGCAGGTTATGTTTGCTGGTTATTACAAAAATTGAACCCAAATCATTACAATATTTGATTTTGTTAGAAATTCATCGGTTGATTTCATTTTCTTGCATAAATATATGAACCTTAAAGAAAATATATGTTTGGCAATTTTACCAATTAAAAACATATTAGATTTCGGTAAGAACCATATTCATGCATTAAAATATAACTAGTTTTAATCCGTGTGTTGCCGCGGCATCGCACGCGGTGTGATAAAATATAAATTACAACCGACCCGCCTCGTCTTCGAAGTAAATTTACGTAGTACGTAAAGTAACGCGAGTTTACACCGTTCAATGAAAAGGTATTATATTTTACCAATCTCTTTTTAAAAAAAATTATTTCAAAACGTAAATCAACTCAAAACGTACATAAAAAAGCAAGAGTGGGGACGTCATGTTCGGCATGATAGAGTATATGATTACAATCGCACCAACTCAGTTTCGAACTAAATTTTTGTTGAAATATAGAGTAACTTAGATATATACAGTCGAATAAAAATGTATCATATTTGACCCACGCGTTTCAAACAAAACTGCAGGATCGGGTTTGTCACTTAAACACTTGTATTTCTATCAAACTCACTTATGGAAACACTCAAATCAGATGAAGTAATGTCTTTTACAAAAGTTGATAATAATATAATAAGTAGTAAAGGAACAAGCAGAAATAAATTTTCAAGGTACTTGTATATATTACTTCTCAAATCAAGATATTATAAGACTCTTACAAGCATGAAACAAGAGTTACAATGAGAAACTATATATACTAGATCCTACAGCCGGATATACTTTGATACCGGCTGGAAACCTAAGACTAAAGCATATACTACAATGCTAAAGTTAAGGTATCTTAGATAAAGTATTATCTAAGATATGGTAGTCATGACATGTCCATGACTTACCTTTTGTCACCAACTAAAGATGGCAACTGTACTAACATAAAAGGTAAACAGTGGATTAAAGTATGGTCAACTACATGAATTTTGAGAAAACGCCATGCAGTATCTCAGAGATTTGCAGCGGAGTGTCAGAGAGACCATACTTATGTCCACTGGATAATAAAAGTGTCTTCCGAAGGTTAATTGGCTTCGGAAGAACAAGTTCTTCCGAAACCACTTATACTTCGGAAGAGGCTTCTATGCTTCCGAGGCTTTGAGGACTTCTATACTTCGAAAGTTGACTTCAGATCTTTCTTTCTAAGTCTTGATCTTCGGAAGTAGTTTCTTTGTCTTCGGAAGTTGGAGTTTTCCTTCGGAAGAGAGTTTTACACTTTTTCTTCGGAAGAGCTCCAACTTCCTTCGAAAGTTCCATACTTAGCTTCGGAAGTCCTTTGTTTGTTGTACCAAAATCTTCTAAGTGACTTAGTTTTGGTTGCACCAGCCTTTCTAGATCCAACAAACTCCCCCTAGGCTGATGCTACCAAAACCTCACTTATTTCTGCTTCTCAAAGCTTTCAGCACCAGGGACAAAAGGTATTTGTTTGTCTCTTTGTTCTTCCCTGAAGTAGTGTTGAGAAGCTTGTACAAGTCATTGGTGGATAGGAGATCCAATCTATCGCTCTGAATGACATGTACCCTCTGTTGTGTCCCCCTAAAGAGAGTTAGTTGACGGGAGTTATAGTCATACTCCCATCTAACTATGGATTCAAGTTCAGGACCTTCAACCACTTGTAGAAAGGCTTTGTCTTTAGTTGCTGATCCTTTTCGTTCCTCCTCCTCTCTCAGTTTCAACTCTTCTTCAACCTTGCTTCTAGCAGTAAGCTCGGCCATATGAAGGCTGCCTAGATGATTTCTGATATGGGCAGCTACATCAGAGTTTGAAGGGTTGGATAATGGCTTCTCTGCTAACTCAGCCTGTTGAGCTCTCCATTCTCTCTTTCAACAACAAAGTTGTGAGAAGAGTCTTCGAACCTCCACTGGATGATCTTCTTTCTGGGTGCGAGAGGTTGTCTTGGTACTCTGTCTCCTTTCTTAGTATCCAGTTGAGTCACCAGCCTTCTCCTTAGCTTCTTTTCTTCCTCATTCAAAGTGTCTGAATTGAGGCCAAGGAGGTTTGCAGCTTGGTCCAAAGTTCCTCTGGGCAGATCAAGAAATTGATCTCTTGTGAGGGAACTTGAGGATCCGTCAACATAGGTCAAATTGACTGAATCCTCCTCACAGGAGATATCGCTCAGTGTTGTGCAGTTTATGAGCTTTTTCTTGACTGCCTTGAATTCTTCCATTGAGAGATGCTTAGAAGGCTGAGGGGATGGTTTGATGGGTTGATGGGTAGGTTGAGGTGTTTGGGTTCTGGCTAAGGTTTTGGGTTGGAGGATAGGTAGTTTAGGTGGTTGAGGTGAAGAGGTTGGTAGGGGTGATGATGTAGGTTCAGGAGTGTATGGTTCAGAGGTTGGTTCGGTTTTGATTGGGAAGGAAAAGGGTATAGGTTCAGGTTGAGGTTGGGTTGGAGTTTGGGTTGAGTGGTTGCTTTGAAGGTCATCCCTTGTCCCCTTCTATACATCTCCTTCCTCTTCCCCGCGCGAATGTCAGCCTTAATGTCATTAACATGTCGCTGGAGAGTCTTTTCTAACATGGGACCCACCTGCCTGCCAGAGAAGCCATAAGCCTTGAGATAACTCTTCATCCAGGCCTTCTCACCTATCTTCTTGGCAGCAATCAGTCCTGCTTCCTCTTCCTTCTTCTTCTTCTTCTTCTGCAACAGCTTTTCCCTTGCAGCTCTCTTTCTCTCTTTCTCCATTTGATCTTGCTCTTTGTTTAAGAGCCATAAGATCATATCATTGTTATGTGGAGACAATTCTTCTTAAGAGAAACCTCTGGAGAGTAGGAAGGTTATTCTTTCCCTCCCAAGCTGTAGATCAGCTTCTCTTTCCTTCCTCCCCCTTTCTTCTTCTAAGGCCAACCTTGCAGCTTCTTCTTTTTGCTGTTTTAGCAGCAAGGTTGCCTTTTCCAGCTCTATTAACTCATCTAATGGTAGCAGGAGTACATCTTCAGTTGCAGCCCCTAGACCAACAAGTATATCGATGATCTCTACTCTTTTCCGGTTGTTGACTGCCTCCTGGTTGGCTGCAGCTGCTTTGGTACTTGCAGCTAACAGTTTCCCAGTTAGAAGCCTACCCTTTCTTTTAAGCTTCTCCAACCTTTCTTCCTCCTGAAGCTCTTCCGAAGTCATCTTCCTCTTTCCTTTGATGTCTTTGGAAGTACTAGACTTTGGGGGTTCTTGGATGGAAGATTCAGGTTGAGTAGTAGAGATGAGAGCTGGAGTTAATGCAGATGTCAGAGCTAAAGGGTTGAGTAAGAAAATCCTCCCTATTAACCTCAGATGCAAGTTCCAGGATTGCATCTGTGACTATTAGATCATCGGATAATAAGAATAGTCCTTTCGCAGCAGCAATCTCAGCTTCGGAAGTTTGAGATTGTTCTTCCGAGGCTTTGAATTGTGCTTCGGAAGTCTGCGAAAATGCACTTTCTGTCCCAACTGTTTCAGTTGCTGGGCCATCAGTCCTTGTTTCCCCTTCGAAGTTAATATCAGGTTCCACTTGGACCTTAGGTTGACCAACTTCCTCGATAGTGGTAGAAGGTGCATTTAACCTCTGAAGCTCTTGAGCTCCAAAGTAGATCACATACATATCAGGGCTTGGCTGTTCTATAAGGGATTCCAATAGGAACTTGTTAAAGAACCTATTGAGATCTTGGAGCATCCTTTGATCCACTTGAAGAACAACTGGAGGAGGCTCAGGGAAAATTACAGCTTGTTGCACAGAATATTTTGAGCTCAAGGAAGTGAGAGCTTGACTTTGGGTTTCCTCCTGTCTTTGACTTTGTCTCTGAACACTCTCCCCCTTTTTGGTAGCATCATCCTGAGAGCTTGATGAGCTAGAGGAAGAGGTCAAGGAGACCTGAATTGGTACATGCCTAACAGACCTCTCAATCTGTTTCTCAGCTAGTTTGGCCTTGAGAGTTTCAATCTCAAGTTGTTGAGTGGCAGACCTATCCTCTAAAGTCCTAACCTTAGATTCAAGGTTTGAGACTTTAGAAAGTAGGTCTTGAATGGTGAGTTGCATTCTTCCCTCATCTTCTTTTGAAGAATCATGGGGAGATGAGGTAACATACCTGGTATGTTCATCCTCACCACCAGATGTGGTTTCTTGGCGCCCTGGTTTCCCTTGCACAATGATGTCTCTTTCAGAGTCATCAAAGGGCATGGTTGTCGTAGATTCAGTCTCAGTTCCGTTACCACTGTCCTGAGGATCCATTGAGGCTCCTTCAGTAGTGGCAGCTGAATCTACATGAGTCCCCTCCACATTAGTGTGACTCACCTCAGTAAAGCTTTGCTGATGGGGGCTAGAGATAAGAGGTCTCTCTAGGCTCTGTTGATACTTGAGAGGGTGTTGTGGATCAACTTCATTGCCTTTAAAAGACATAATCTCTTCACCAGCTCCAGTCAAAAGGTCAGTAAAGGATATGGAATTAAAACCTAATGACCCGGGACTTTGATCAATGTCTAGAGGCATTGAGCCTGTGATAGGGCTGTCCCTTTTTGGCTGCTCAGGGGAGTATAGAGACTCTCCCTGAGGGCTATCAGCTTGGGTTTCGAGCTCATGGGTCTGAGACTGAGGAGACTCAAGACCCATATTGAGGTCAATTGTGAAGGATGGTTGGACCTCAGGCTGAGTGGGAGCCCTTTGTTCCACTCTAGTCTTTTTGGGTAGAACATGAGGAGCTTGTTCAATCAGAGTAGATTGAACAAGGGTTCGTTTGTGACATCTCTGATAGGTAAATGTAATGGGAGGAGAAGGTAGATTTGGCAGAGTGAGGGTAGTTGCTGGTGTGGGTTCATCACCTATGGGGTTAACAGGGATGTCACCAGGAGCCATTGGCTCAATCATACCTGGAAGAAGTGCAGTATCTCTTCCGGTGAAGTTGGTGGACACTCTCTTCAAGGTCTTGAAGATGGTCGGCCTCATTTGAGGAGCAGTCAGAGCAGCTGCACAGACAAGCTTGCCCTGGTCCAGCTCACAGTTGATTATGTGCTGGAGAAACCTGGGATACATGAAGAATGTGTCCCTTTGAAAATTTCCCATTAGGTTAGTCAGCACAAACCTTGAATAGTTGAAGCAGAGGCTGTTTACCAACCCATGAACTAGGCACCCAAGTTCATATGGGATTTGATCCTATCCCCCAAATTTATTAGACAGGTAGTGAAGAACCACATGCAGCAGGAACTTCCATTTGTAGGAGAAGTTGAATTTGTAAACAGTTAACCTGCTGACATCTCCACCATATCCCATTTGGAGATAAGAATTGTCCAAATCTGTTTTTAAGAATTCCGTTGGAGCGCCCTCATCATGAAGCTCTAGATGCTCCCTGATGATCTGTTCAGATATGACCAACTCCTGGCCACAGATGCTCGACCGAATAACACGAACCCCATTTAGGGTTTCAATCTAACCATTTGCCCAAAATTCAGACATTTGGTTTGAGTAAATAGTGGGGTTTAAAGTCAGAGCGGTGTAGTACAAAGATTGGGTCAAAAAAAGAAATGATGTCTGAGAAGTCAACATCCCTTGAAGAATCAAGGAGTGCGACTTGGTTGTGCTGAGGGTTTAGTGCCATTGAAGAAGATGACAGAAAGATAGTTCGGAATAAGGTAAATTGGAGAAGAAGAAAGCTTTTAGGGCAGTAATTGAAGGATTTGATCTGCCCAAGATTCATATTAAATTGATGTGGCTAGTGTGATATGATCCAAGACGGGTCATACCCAATAACAAGCCAAACAAACACCGAAAGATAATTTATTTGTTGATAAGATCATACAAATAAGTAGTGACACCAATTTAGAAAATTAGATTTTCTAAATATTGCTTTTGTAAATGAACATTATTATGTGGATAATTGTTCATGAGATATTATTGTTTTTTATTATTTAGTTTTACTAAATGATAACAAATAAAAGAGTGTTTAATTTATAAAGTTTAAAAATTAGTTTTCAACTTTATAAACAAAAGGTTAAAGTGTGTTAGTTTATGTTTAAAAGTTTAAAAAGGATGGGACCTTTTTTGGTCTTATTTTGGCCGCCCAAAAGGGCTCTTGGGGTTCCTTTTGTTGTCTTGAAAATTGGTGTTTTAAAGATACTAACACACTCCAACAATCTATCATTCACTCTTACATGCAAAAGCTTTTTGAACTCTCCATATCTCTCTCTCTCACACGGTTTTGAAAGAAGAAAAGGAGCAGAATTTTTCAGCTTTCAAAAGGGGTTTTGGTTGCTGAAATTTGGTGTCAAGATTCCTAGCAATCAAAGGTGTTTGTACAAGCTTGGGGTATCACCTCTTGAGGGCTTCGACTTTGAAGTTTCAGCGAAGTTTTCATCTCCATTCTCCTCTCTAATCTCGAAATCCAGCAGCTACAAAGGTTGTAGTTTCATCATCTCATGTTTATCTTTTGTATGCACTTGTATAATGATCCATGGCATGGGGTTCTTTATTAATTGGTTTAATAATCATCTTATTAACATGTTTTAAAATATATATATTCCGCTGCGTTTTCATATAAACAAGATTATATGAGCTTTTATAAACTTGTTAAAACCCCTACAATGGCATCAAGAGCCACTTATACATATGCATACATGTATTTCCTCCCTAGTTCACGTTTTTGTGGTGCTTGACACCAAAAATCCGTGAGTTAGGGGCTAGATTTTGACCCCTTTGGTGTTTTAAAGATGCTTCTTTATGCATATAAGGATCTTTAAAACTCTAGATTATTAGATGTTTATTTATATGTTCTTAACCCATTTGTTCTTGGTTTATGTTGGCCAAGAACATGGGCTATAAGGGGCTGCCAAAATCGATTATCTTGTGTATGTTTGATCATGTTGTTGTTGATTATGCATAACAAAGCCTAGACCATTTGGATTGGATGATTGGTTGTCATGATTATATTCATTTGGGCATGTAAAAATTTAATTTTGTTTCAAGTCTTGTTTTGTAATCTATTCATTCATATGGTTTGTATTAAATAGATTAGGAGTTTATCTTTACTAGAAAAATGTATTAGGATACATATTTTGTAAGGATGCTCAAGATCAAGACTTGAAGAAAAGATGGACAAAGAGGATGCTTGAAGATGTGGATTCAAGTGGGAGTTCCTTTTGTCAACCATGTGTCATGTTCTTAACCCTTAGGACAAGACCTTTTGACACACTTGTTTTGGCTAAACAAGTGTGCTCAACTTAGTATGCTTTGTTATGCATATATGAATTGTTTGGTTATGCTTGGTTGAATGCTTATGATGTTGTTTTGTTTTGAATATTTGGATGTGATTAACAAACCATCAACTAGAACAAGCTATAACAAGAAATTGGTTCACAAATCATTAAGCAAAATAGAATGATTCTATAAAAGGAGTTAATGGTTTGCAAAATAAAATGGGTTTTATTTAAAAGAACCAAACGGGTACCATATGGTTGAATGTATACAATCATATGATACATGGTCTTTTCTAAAACAAGAATTGTGAAATTATAAATCCCTTTTGAAAACAAGTTAAACACCATCCTTTTACACAACACTTAGGTTATTTGCAAACTCTTAGTGGGATAAAGGTCACCTAACCACTTTGAGGGAACTTGTAACTTGAGGTGAGAATGCCATGTTTGTGGGATAAAGGTCACCTAACCACTTATGTAGTAAACTCACACGTGTGTGTAAGTAGGACGACTTGATTTATAAAATATATTGAATGGATCACCTAAAATGTGTTTTATAAAAGGTGTTGATGGGGTAAACATGCCGTTATAAACATAAGATGTTCAAACGATCCCATACCTCTAGAAGTTGCAATGGGTTGCAATTGTCATTTATGACTACCTTGTTTATTTAAATAATGGGATAAAGGTCACCTAACCAATATTTAAATATAACGTTGGATTCTAAAAATTTATTTTTATTAATAGTCTATGAGACGTAAAGGGTATTAATAAATGAAATATATAATTATATCAACGATTACTAAAATGGAACTTTGTAAAATCTTGTAGATGGCCGACAACAACAACGCTAATAACGATGTACCAAACCAAAACCACCAATCTCTTAGGGCGATCCTTCAAAGGGATCGTCTAACACCTAACAACTTCATGGATTGGTACCGCAACTTGAGAATTGTTCTCAAGCAAGAAAAGCGGGCCTACATTCTTGATGATCCCATCCCCGATGAACCTAACGAGGAGGATGTGGAGGCCTATAATGATTGGGTTAGATATACGGAAGACTCCATCCAAGTCTCTTGCTTAATGTTAGCAAGTATGACACCCAAACTCCAAAAGGAGTATGAGCTCCATGGAGCCTATGACATGATCACTCAGTTGCGGGAAACGTTCCAGCAACAACCTAGAGTGGAGCGCTTCGAAACGGTTCGAGCGCTTCATGCATGTCGGATGGAGGAATCCCAATCAGTTTCATCTTATGTTCTTAAGATGAAAAGCCACATCGACCGCCTTCAAAGGCTAAATTGTCCTGTCTCAAAGGAGTTGGCCACGGATTTGATCCTTAATGGCCTAACTAAAAGGTTTGAGGCATTCGTCATGAATTACAACATGAACGGATGGGACAAGAGCATAAATGAACTTCATTCGATGCTCAAATCAGCTGAGGCGGGAATAGGTAAAAGGGTTTTACCCGTTCTCACCATTAATAAAGGTGGGAGAAGGAAGAGGTCTCTACCCCCTCCTAAGGCAAATGTTGCCAAAGGAAAGGGGCACGTTGGAGGAAAGGGGAAGATGGTTGTTAGGGCGGAACCTCCGAAGCCCAAGGAGAAGAAGCAAAAGGTTGCTGTAAACGACCCATGCTTCAAATGTGGTGAGATAGGGCATTGGATGAGAAATTGTCCAGTCTATCTCAAAGAGTTGAGAGAAAAGAGGGATGCCGGGCAAACCTCAAGTATAATTTACATGATACATGTTGAGCTAAATGTTATTTCTTCTAACACATGGGTATTAGATACCGGATGTGGAACTCACATTTGCAATTTATTGCAGAGGTTCAAAAGAAATGAGCGTTATGCAAAAGGGGAAATAAGTCTATTCATGGGCAATGGTGCAAAGGTTCACGTTGAAGCCCAAGGAGACTACATTTTGAAGCTTCCAAGTGGTTTGGAAGTCATTTTATATAATGTATTATATGCTCCTAGTTTGACTAGGAACATAATTTCTGTTTCCCGTTTAAGACAATATGATTATGATTTCAAGTTTGTTGACAATGATATTTATGTTTCTTTAAATCATGTATTTTATTTTAACGCTATACCTTGTAATGGTATTTATGAATTGGTTCATGAAAACGTAACATATGATAGCTCAATATACCAAGCAACCACCAAAAGACTCAAATTAGATTTGAATGATACCTACCTTTGGCATTGCCGTCTTGGTCATATAAACAAGAAACGTATACAAACACTTCAAAAGAATGGTCTTTTAAAAACAAATGAAGGTGATTCATTTGATGTATGTGAATCTTGTTTACAAGGTAAAATGACTAAGACACCCTTTAGTGGAACTAACGAAAGGGCAAAAGATTTATTAGGTATCATACATTCGGATGTATGTGGTCCTTTTAAGCCAATGACTAGGAATGGTGAAAGATACTTCATTACCTTTACCGACGATTATAGTCGCTATGGGTATGTGTACTTATTAAGGCACAAAGATGAAGCTTTTGAAATGTTCAAAATCTTCAAGAATGAAGTAGAAAATCAACTCAACAAGTCAACTAAAATTCTCCGCACCGATAGAGGTGGCGAATACCTAAGTGATGTTTTTCAAGATCATCTTAGGAGTTGTGGGATTGTCTCACAACTCACTCCACCTGGAACACCACAACATAATGGTGTGTCTGAGAGGAGGAATCGAACCTTATTGGATATGGTTCGATCTATGATGGCTAGAAGCACATTACCTCTATCATTTTGGGGTTTCGCTTTGCTCTCCGCGGCCCGTATTCTGAATATGGCCCCAACCAAAAAGGTGGAAAAGACACCTTTTGAGATATGGCATGGAAGAGTTCCATCCCTATCGTACTTAAGGGTCTGGGGTTGTGAGGCTTATGTTAAGACTCCCACCCCAAACAAATTAGATGTCCGATCCACCAAGTGTATCTTTGTTGGATATCTTAGAGATTCTATGGGATATTATTTCTATGATCCACTGGAACAAAAAGTGTTTGTTGCCAGAAAGGGTGAGTTCTTAGAAACAAAGTTCCTTATGGAAGGAACTAGTAGTAGAACAGTGGATCTTGAGGAGGATCAAGAAACACAGCCCGATGCACGTTTGGTTGAAACTAGCACTCAACGTGAGGATGTTGAGGATGATCAAGCGGTTGATCAATACACATAAAACGTTCGCAGAAGTGTGTAGAACTAGTAATCCACTGAAAGATACGGATTTTTCATGGATGGATGCTATGTGGTGGATTCAGATGATGAACCAACCACATATCATGATGCAGTGTCCAATTTGGATTGTGACAAATGGCTTGAGGCCATGAACGTTGTTGAGATGCAATCCATGTATGACAATCAAGTTTGGGAACTTGTGTGCCACCTCTTAATTCCAAAAGTAGTTGGAAGTAAGTGGGTTTCAAGAAGAAAACCGATATGCATGGAAACTTGGATACTTACAAAGCTAGACTTGTAGCAAAAGGTTTCACTCAAACTCAAGGGGTTGATTATGATGAAACCTTCTCACCTATTGCAATGCTTAAGTCTATAAGGATATTGTTTGCTATAGCAGCTCATTATGATTATGAGATTTGGCAAATGGATGTCAAAACCGCTTTCCTAAATGGATATCTTGAGGAAGATGTCATATGGTTCAGCCTGAAGGTTTTGTCGATCCAAAATATCCTAATAAAGTATGCAAGTTAATGAAATCAATCTATGGATTGAAACAAGCATCAAGAAGTTGGAATCACCGTTTGATGATGAAGTAAAGAAATTTGGCTTCATCAAAAACGCTGATGAGGCTTGCGTGTATAAGAAGGCTAGTGGGGAGCACAATAACCTTCCTAGTATTGTATGTTGATGACATACTACTGTTTGGAAACGACATTCCAACCATGGAAGGTGTAAAAACCTGGCTTGGAAGTTGTTTTTCCATCAAGGATCTTGGTGAAGCCGCCTATATTCTGGGAATAAAGATCTATAGGGATAGATCAAGACGGCTAATTGGTTTGAATCAAAGTGCATACATTGACAAAATCTTGAAAAGGCTTCAAGATGGAAAAACTCTAAGAAAGGTACTGTACTTATTCAAAGAGGGACAATATTGAGTACAACTCAATGTCCAAGCTCCAAGGAGGAGCAAAATAGAATGAAGGCAATCCCATATGCATCTGCTATAGGATCCATCATGTATGCAATGATATGCACTAGATCAGACGTGTCATGCGCTTTAAGCATGACAAGTAGATACCAGCAAAATCCTGGTGATAGTCATTGGATGGCTGTCAAGAACATTCTGAAGTACCTAAGGAGGACTAAGGACATGTTCTTGATCTACGGGTCTGGTGAAGAGGAACTCGTTGTAAAAGGTTACACGGATGCGAGTTTCCAAACCGATCGAGATGATTCACGATCTCAATCGGGGTACATCTTTATTCTGAATGGGGGAGCTGTTTCTTGGAAAAGCTCAAAGCAAGAAGTCGTAGTGTTGTCCACTACAGAGTCAGAATACGTCGCCGCTTCAATGGCAGCACAGGAAGCTGCATGGCTGAAGAAATTCATAGCCGATCTTGGGGTAGTCCCTTCCATTCAGGATCCCCTAGAGATCTTTTGTGACAACGAGGGTGCGATTGCTCAAATCAAGGAACCTCGTGCTCATCAAAAGACTCGGCACATTGAACGGAGATTCAACTACATAAGGGATGAAGTTGAAAAAGGAAAGATATGTATTCGCAAAGTCCACACTGATAAAAACGTTGCGGATCCACTCACAAAGCTCCTTGAAAAGGCAAAGCATGAAGGTCATGTTTGTGCCATGGGACTTAGATATTCAAGTGACTGGGTTTGATGTTGTATTTTGTATTTGGATATTGGAACTAATGTTATTTGACTTAATTATATGGTTATAATTTCATTTGTTCTTCTATTTTAGCATGTTTAAATCCGTGAATAAATGAATTATTCTCAACGTCCGTAGTCGATCATACTTGTGGAACAACTATGAATGTAAGACTATAATAAACTTGGATTGGTTGATATTCATAAGGTATGAATATAGAGCAAGATGTTGCTACCAAGGTTCATTGATATCTATGGGATATAGATATTGGACTGACCCGCTCTCAATTATTTCTGCATGGAATCTTTCTGATTAGTCATAAGAGATTTTGAGTAAAGGCGGATATCATTGTATCCTCAGACCCGAGATACATATTGGGTCTTGATATTCACCAAGTATTGTACTTTGACTTAGTCCTTTGCTGTTCTGAAAAGGCAGTACATAAGGCTGAGTTCAGGTATGACATGAGGTGATTGTGAGAGACGTATGTAGTCAAGATGGAATTTGTTCCTCTTATTCGTTGAGAGTTAGATGTCTAAGGCCTGTTAAAGTTAAATCATCAGAGAATGACAATTCTGTGTCTCTTGGATTTAACATGGCATCTGCAACAAAAGGATAGATGATTAATTCACCTAAAACATATTCAAGTAAGGTACTTGAAAAGGATGATTTTATTGAATGGCACTTAGTCATATACATTAGGGGTAGCAAACCGTTGCTAGGCGTTATTTGCTGCTTGCATCAATCTTCTATAAATCTTGTGCAAGTGGGAGATTGAAGGATTTGATCTGCCCAAGATTCATATTAAATTGATGTGGCTAGTGTGATATGATCCAAGACGGGTCATACCCAATAACAAGCCAAACAAACACCGAAAGATAATTTATTTGTTGATAAGATCATACAAATAAGTAGTGACACCAATTTAGAAAATTGGATTTTCTAAATATTGCTTTTGTAAATGAACATTATTATGTGGATAATTGTTCATGAGATATTATTTGTTTTTCATTATTTAGTTTTACTAAATGATAACAAATAAAAGAGTGTTTAATTTATAAGTTTAAAAATTAGTTTTCAACTTTATAAACAAAAGGTTAAAGTGTGTTAGTTTATGTTTAAAAGTTTTAAAAGGATGGGACCTTTTTGGTCTTATTTTGGCCGCCCAAAAGGGCCCTTGGGGTTCCTTTGTTGTCTTGAAAATTGGTGTTTTAAAGATACTAACACACTCCAACAATCTATCATTCACTCTTACATGCAAAAGCTTTTTGAACTCTCCATATCTCTCTCTCTCACACGGTTTTGAAAGAAGAAAAGGAGCAGAATTTTTCAGCTTTCAAAAGGGGTTTTGGTTGCTGAAATTTGGTGTCAAGATTCCTAGCAATCAAAGGTGTTTGTACAAGCTTGGGGTATCACCTCTTGAGGGCTTCGACTTTGAAGTTTCAGCCAAGTTTTCATCTCCTTTCTCCTCTCTAATCTCGAAATCCAGCAGCTACAAAGGTTGTAGTTTCATCATCTCATGTTTATCTTTTGTATGCACTTGGTAATGATCCATGGCATGGGGTTCTTTATTAAATGGTTTAATAATCATCTTATTAACATGTTTTAAAATATATATATATTCCGCTGCGTTTTCATATAAACAAGATTATATGAGCTTTGTTAAACTTGTTAAAACCCCTACAGTAATTTGGGTAAAAAGGATGTAAGTGATTAACCGGAAGTATTTAAATGGGGTGGAATGGCGGTTTAAAGGGGGTTTTGGATAAGACGATGTGAGGTTTCAAAGGATGATGTGACATGGGCGGTAAGGTTAGTCCATTTAATTAATCCGACATAATTAACAAAATCTTTACTTTTTACAGAGTGGGGCCCAAAAGATTTTCGTTACACAGTAAAATCTTTCTTCCGAGTATAAAGTATTTCCGAAAGTAATATTCTTCCGAAAGCAATTTACTTCCGAAGGTAAATTGATTACTTCCGAGAGTATATGTTGCTTTTCAAGTGGAGTGTGTTAAAAGCTTCGGAAGTAGATCTGATATGAAATCAATCGCTTCTTCCGAGACTTAACACTCTTCCGAGAAGAAAATTATCCTGGGAGAAATTTGCTTCGGAAGATATGCAAAATATCTTCCGAGGTTTAATTTCTCTTCGGAAGAATTCATACTTAGATAAAATTTAGAAAAAGATCATTTGTAACAGGGCTTAGATTGTTTTGACATGAGACTTTACACATTAAAAAGGTTTTCAAATGAGATTAACTAATCAATGATTATCATCCCAATAGCTGTAATGAGATACTTAAATCTTTGTTCATCAAAGGCTTTGGTGAACAAATCACCATATTGTTCATTTGAGTCAACTTTGATTAGTTTGATAAGATTTTTCTCATGAATATCTCTAATGAAATGATACCTCATATCAATGTGCTTAGTCTTGGAGTGCTTCACTAGATTTTCAGTAATGGATATAGCACTGTTGTTGTCAATGTGGATAGGAGTGATCATGAAGTTAAATCCGTAGTCTATCATCTGGTTTTGAATCCACAGCAGCTGAGCACAGCAACTAGCAGCAGTAATGTATTCAGCTTCAGCAGTTGATGTAGAGACACAGGATTGCTTCTTGCATTGCCATGAGATGATCCTGAAAGGATCAGGATCTAGTTTGATCAATTAGATTAAGATTTGCAGCGGAATAGAACAAGAATTAGACGAAATTTAAGCAAGAATAATATGAATATTCAATCAAACAGTGACGATTATAGAGAGAGACAGTTTTCTGCAAAGAGAATATTTTCATTCACACACAAGCTTCTCTGCAAAAGCAATTAGGTCAACATTCCTTTTATAAAGGAATGTGACATCAGCTGATGTCACTTGATAGTGACATCTAACTGATTTATACAAACAACTGAAAGTAGACTAAACTACTGAAGATGTCCACAACAACTGAGGACACCTTCACAAAAAGCTAAGTACAAGCTAAAATTACAACTACTGAAGTTATAACATCTGAAGTGTAAGAACTTCAGATGTTTTAAATAAAATAAAACTACTGATTACAAACTACTGAAAAGTAAACCATCACAACTACTGAAAAGAAACTACTTCAGCTGTTGTGACAACTTCTGAGAACTTGGTCTTCAGACTTTGTCTTCAGCAGTTGTCTTCAGACTTTGTCTTCAGACTTTGTCTTCAGACTTTGTCTTCAGCTGTTGTCTTCAGACTTTGTCTTCAGCTGTTGTCTTCAGACTTTGTCTTCAGCTGTTGTCTTCAGACTTTGTCTTCAGACTTTGTCTTCAGCTGTTGTCTTCAGACTTTGTCTTCAGCTATTGTAGACCACTTCAGTTGTTATGATGTCTGTGGGACTTAAAGGTTTTTCTGATCTGGCTCATTGGTTCTTTTGGTCCAACAGATCCTTCCACCAAGAAATTGACATCCACCAGATGTTGATTTCTTGTTGATGTTGCAGCCACCATAATCACTGTCAGAGTAACCATAGTGATTGAAATCACTATTTCTTGGATACAAGAGACCTAGTTTAGGTGCTCCTTTGAGGTATTTAAGAATTCTCTTGGCAGCTATTAGGTGAGACACCTTTGGAGCAGCCTGATATCTTGTACAAATGCAAGTTGCAAACATGATATCAGGTCTACTTGCTGTGAGATACATCAGAGAACCAATAATCGCTCTGTACTGATGTTGATCAGTATCCTCCCCCTCAGAATCAGGGCAGAGATTATGGTTTCTGGGTATAGGTGTTTTTGCTGCTTTACAATCTTTCATATCAAATCGTTCTAAGATATCATTGACATACTTAGACTGATTGATAAAGAACCCTTCCTTCAATTGCTTTACCTGAATTCCAAGGAAAAAGTCCATTTTTCCCATGGAACTCATCTCGAACTTCTTCTTCATAATGCTCTCAAAGTCTTTACACATTTGGTCATTTGAGGAACCAAATATGATATCATCAACGTAGACTTGAACGAGCAAGATGTCTTTTCCAGACTTTCTTATGAAAAGAGTCTTATCAATGGTACCTCTAGTGTAACCATTTTTTAGGAGAAATTGAGACAATATCTCACACCACAGCCTAGGTGCTTGGTGCAGCCCATATAGAACTTGCACACATAGTTTGTATGCTGTGGATCTTCAAATCCTGGAGGTTGGCATACATAGACTTCCCTATCTATATCCCCATATAGAAAGGCACACTTGACATCAAGCTGGTAGATAGTGAAATTCTTGGATGCAGCATAAGCAAGGAAGATCCTAACTGCCTCAAGTCTTGCAACAGGTGCAAAGACATCAGTATAATCGATTCCCTTCTCTTGAGTGTATCCTTGAACTACCAGTCTTGCCTTGTTCTTGATGATCAAGCCTCTATCATCCCTCTTGTTTCTGAATACCCATTTAGTGCCTATAGGTACTTGACCAGATGGTAGCGGGCATAGGTTCCAAACCTTTTGTCGTTTGAATTGAAGCAGCTCCTCTTGCGTTGATTCGACCCAGCTACTATCTTTCAAGGCATCTTCCACCTTCTTGGGTTCCATTTGGGATAAAAAGCATGAGTACAAGCAGACATTCCCATTGTGAGTTTGTCCTCTTATTCTCACGCGGACTTCCCCTATGATGTTTTCAGCGGGATGAGTGTTATGAATCCTGAGTCTAGGAATCACCTCCAGTTGCAAAGATAAGTCCAAATTGGACATATTTTGCTCAGGAGCTTGAGTACTTGGTCCAGCTGTTGTTTCAAACTCATTCAATGAGGACTGATTGAATGAAAGAGAAACATCATCATTTCTTTGCTGTGAAGCATCATTAACAGTTGCCTGTTCCTTCAGGATGGTGCTTTCATCAGCCTGGTGTTGTGCAGGGTCACCTGAAGAGATTTGAAAGTCAGCAGGTGAATCCTTTGTTGAAGTGCCACTATCTCTTGAGATGGTTATACTGTCAGATCTTTCAATAGTGGGAACTTGATTTGTTGCAACTCTTGGAGAACTTGGAATAGGTCTGGGAAGCTCAAACAGTTGATCTTCATCAGAGTCACTTTGAGCACCTGTTCCAGCTGAAACATTCTCACAAGATGGTTTAGAATAGTTTGGAAACAATTCTAAATCAAAGATATGATCAGGGACATTCCCCTAGTACAATGAGTGTGCTCATTAACTACAATATTGGGAGATTCCTCAAATTGTTGATTTTTAATATTATAAACCCTATAAGCTTTAGAGTAAGAGGAATATCTAACAAAGATAGCATCATCTGACTTTTCAGCAAATTTTGCCAAATTGTCTTTTGTGTTAAGTATGGTACACCTGCTGCCAAAGGACCTTAGAAAGCCAATGAACGGTGGCCTCTTGTTCCATAACTCATAAGGGGTTTTTCCATGTGACTTTACTACAAGAACTCTGTTCTGCACATAGCATGCAGTGCTGACTGCCTCTGCCTAGAATGTTAGAGGCAGCTTTTGAATCAGCTAACATAGTCCGAGCAGCCTCAATAAGTGTCCTATTTCTCCTCTCAGCAACACCATTTTGTTGAGGAGTTCTAGGAGCACTATATTGTCTGGCAATCCCTTTTGAGTTACAAAATGAGTCAAGAACTAGGTTCTTAAACTCAGTCCCTTGATCACTTCTAATTATTTTAACCTTGTGATCAACTTGATTTTCTATTTTAAGAATAAAAGATTTCAAAGTTTCAGCAGTTTCATCTTTGGTTCTTAGAAAGAATACCCATGTAAATCTAGTAAAATCATCAACAATCACAAGGCAATATGATTTCCTTCCAATGCTCATTATACTTGTGGGACCAAATAGATCCATGTGCAATAAGTGTAATGGAGTGGTGATGGAGTTAACAACTTTGGATTTATGAGATGCCCTGTGTTGTTTCCCTTTCAGGCAAGCAACACAGTTATCTTTGCAGAAAAATTACTTTTTAGGCAAACCATATACCAAGTTATTTTTAGCCAATTTATTCATTGTCTTAAAATTTACATGACACATTCGTTTATGCCATAGTGTGTTGACTCATCACCATCAGCTTTGGAAAGAAAGCATGATACTTCTCCCATTAGGGAAGCATTGTTCATATCCAGCTTGTACATTTCCTCTTTCCTAGGAGATCTAAGAAGCACCAATTCCTGAGGAATTGTCATCCCGGTTTGAGGATAATGCACTCATGTTTTGTGAAGAGCATTTGATGCTTTTGATCACAGAATTGAGAAACACTTAACAGGTTGTGTTCAAGCTGTTTGACAAAATTAACTTTGTCAACTTTTAACTTTCCATTGGATATACTTCCTCTGCCAGAAATATATCCTCCGGCCTCACCTCCAAACTGGACAGGACCTCCATCATAATGTTGAAATTGTTGAAGGAGATATCTGTTCCCAATCATGTGCCTGGAGCATCCACTATCTACAATCCAAATGTTGTTATTCTTGTCATATGGATGTCCGTGCACATAAGTTGAGATAATTACTTTTGATTGGAAACCCAAGCCTTATTGGTCTTGGGTTTTTCCAATGATAATGACATAATTGAACCAAAATTTATGCATGGGGGTTCAATGGATGTCTTTGAAGAAGAGGTTTGGGCTACAACATCTTCCTTGATCTTTCATTCCATCCCTTGGTTGATCATAGAGGATGAGCTTGTAGAAGCTTTTGTAGCTTGGCATTCTTCCGAAGCTTCTTTCTTTTGAGAGAAACCTTCACCACCTTTTCTTCCGGGCATTTCGGGAATCGGTTTGATTCTATCTCTGTTCCTTCCGTTTGAAGAACATCAGTCTTCTTCTGGGATGGTTTCAAGGGGAGTCTTTTGCTTTTCTGAGTCTTTACAGCTTTAGCTTCCGAAGCCTTTTTCCTTTCGGAAGATGAATTTTCTTCCGAAAGAAGCCTGGCTTCGGAAACAAGCTTTCCCTTTTTTATCACTTGAACCATTTGATATGGTCCAAATGAGAAACCTTCCCTGACTCCTTTCTTTTTAACATTATTTGCATAGTGTGTGCTAGCAGGATTGTAGTAACAATCTTTGGCCATGTGGTTTTGCAGACCACACATTATGCATGCAATGTTAACTTTTTGGGAATGTGAGGATTGTGTTTCTTGTTCTTTTCTCTTCATCAGCAACCTTTCCTTTTAATTTCTGATCCTTTGATAGGATAGGAGTACTGGTACTGCACTCCTTTCCTGAATCAGAATTTCCAACCACCTGGAATCCAACTGAGATGAATACACCCTTTTGCTTTGGGTCTATCTTTAGCTTGGACTCAACCACTTTCTTGGCAGTTTTTCTGGCTGCCTTAGTTCTGCTTCTTCTGGCTTTGGTGGTCAGGGTTTGATCATCATTGGTAGGGGAGGGCATAATTACCTGGTTCTTCCCTGTGATGGTCTCCATAGTTGCATCATTCTTTGACTCATGAGAAGGTGGGTCAGCAGATGGAACCTCTTGCTCTTTAGTACCACACCTTGGTTGTCTTATAGACTCATAAGAGTGTGGTGGAGTAATTTCATTGGTTCCCAACCCACCTTTGTTTGGTAACAAAGTTTTGAGTGAGAGGATGATGCAAGAATGGCTTGGAAGTTTTGCTCGGAAATAGCATACTTCCTGGCTTGAGCCTCAGCATTGACAAGCTGGGCTTGAGCCTCAGTCAATTTGGATATTAAATCCTTTATCTGAGTCTTATAGTTTGTATGTTCATGTTTTAAGAGGGACACAGTTTTCTCTAACTCCTTAATTTTTCTTTGGTAGTCAGATTCAGCCCTTTTAAAGTCAGATTTTAAAACATTTAAAGACTCAATATCAGATTTAATTTCCATATTATAGTCCTGATACAGTTTAACCTTAGAAATACAAGCAGGAGTACAGAGATGTCTCATCTGTTCCGGCCATGAGTGCTTGAGCAGGAGTCACATCCTGAACCATAAAGCTCCAGTCAACTTCTTGAGCCATTGCAGCAGTCTCTCTTGACTTTTCGGTGGGCTTTGGTGTAGAGGGATATCTGGAGGCATGTGGGGTTCCCGGGTTGGACTTGGGAGCCTTGCATTCCCTTGCAAAATGACCAAGTTGGTTACAGTTGTAACATTTGGCCTTGATTTTGTCAAACCCAAATTTGCTGTTGATTGGGTTTTGAGGGAATTGCCTTCTAGTTCTCTTAAAGAACTTCTTTGCTCTGTAGGTTAGAAGAGCCATTTGTTGGACTATGTCCACGTATTCCACGTCATTAGGGCTAAAACACTCTAGATCATCAAAGTAGTATTGATAGTCATTTGAGTGTCCACTTCCTGAGACAAAAGCACAGCTGTCCTGAAAGGAGCTTTGCTGAGCTTGTTGAGACCTTGGAGTCTCAGGAAATATGATGTAAGGCCCAGAAGAACAAGATGGTGCTGGGTGTAAGTCAGGTATTGCTGATGAGACTGGAGATTCCTGAGCCTTCAGCAACCATTAAAGCGTTGCTAGCAGGAAGACTCAAAGGTCTGCTTGTCTGATGACTCCTCTTACTTTCCATTTCCAAACGGTATCCATCAAGGATCCCATAGAGTTCGGTCATGGTGAGTGTATTCAGATTCTCTGTTCTCTTGATAGAGACACAGTAGAATGTCCACTCATTGGGTAGAGCACTCATGAACTTTCTTGTAAGGTCTTTGAGTTCATGAGTAATTCCCACAGATTGAAGGGAAGAAATGAGGTCCATGTACCTGAAATATTGCTGGCTAAGAGTCTCTCCAGCAACATAGGTGAAGTTCTCAAACTGCTGCTTCAGTGAGTCCTTCTTGGAATCATTTGAGCTTGAGTACATTTAAGCAAGCGCATCAAAGAGTTCTTTGGCAGACTTACAATGCTCAAACCCCACCATGATAGAGTTTGGAATTGCAGTCATAAGAACAGTCATAGCATTGCTGTCTATGTCAAGCTTCTTCCTGTCTTCATCAGAATAATCTTCAACGGCTTTCTCAATCATGGCACCGTTTCCACCAGCTACTTTTGGCTTATACGGGATATTGACAATGGATTGCCACATCTTGCTGTCTTGATACCTGATGAAGCCTTCCATTCTTCTGCTCCAAGACCTGAAGTTTTCAGGGGTGATGATAGGTGCTTTGGTCATCGTCCCCATCTCTACTTCAGATTTGTTGAGGGCCATTTTGAATGAGGTATAAGGAGGAGTGAAAAAACTGGTTGATTAGGATGGTAAGATCTCACAATCAAGAGCCTAAAAAGCTCTGATACTAATTGCAGGATCGGGTTTGTCACTTAAACACTTGTATTTCTCTCAAACTCACTTATGGAAACACTCAAATCAGATGAAGTAATGTCTTTTACAAGAGTTGATAATAATATAATAAGTAGTAAAGGAACAAGCATCAATAAATTTTCAAGGTACTTGTATATATTACTTCTCAACTCAAGATATTACAAGACTCTTACAAGCATGAAACAAGAGTTACAATGAGAAACTATAAACTATATATACTAGATCCTATAGCCGGATATACTTTGATACCAGCTGGAAACCTAAGACTAAAGCATATACTATAATGGTAAAGTTAAGGTATCTTAGATAAAGTATTATCTAAGATATGGTAGTCATGACATGTCCATGACTTACCTTTTGTCACCAACTAAAGATGGCAACTGTACTAACATAAAAGGTAAACAGTGGATTAAAATATGGTCAACTACATGGCTTTTGAGAAAACGCTATGCAGTATCTCAGAGATTTGCAGCGGAGTGTCAGAGAGACCATACTTATGTCCACTGGATAATAAAAGTGTTTCCGAAGGTTAATTGGCTTCGGAAGAACAAGTTCTTCCGAAGCCACTTATACTTCGGAAGAGGCTTCTATGCTTCCGAGGCTTTGAGGACTTCTGTACTTCGGAAGTTGACTTCAGATCTTTCTTTCTAAGTCTTGATCTTCGGAAGTAGATTCTTTGTCTTCGGAAGTTGGAGTTTTCCTTCGGAAGAGAGTTTTACACTTTGTATTCGGAAGAGCTCCTTCTTCCTTCGGAAGTTCCATACTTAGCTTCGGAAGTCCTTTGTTTGTTGTACCAAAATCTTCTAAGTGACTTGGTTTTGGTTGCACCAGCCTTTCTAGATCCAACAAAAATCTAAATCAAAACGTAGAACAATTTAAAGAGTATATAAAAATAAACACAGAAACATTTTATATTTGGCCCGATTATTTTATAACCTCTTTGAATTCATATAAAATATTTCATATACTTTATCAAAAACATTTTAACTAAAATAAAACAAACATAAATTATGTATTTTCTTCTTTTCATGTTTCATCAACGTGAAGCCCCCCTCAGGCCCTTACTCACACAATGATATTATCCCCAGCTAAATTTAAACAACAAGGAAATATCAAAACCTCAAAACCTAGCGATACACTATATGTATTAATTTAATGTGGTAGAAATATATCCTTCTTTATATGGTTAAGAGTATTCACTTCAATTTCCATAAGCTAACTATATCATATAATTTAAGTAACAAATAGGTTTATTACCCGTCGCGCGTTGCCGCGACGTTGTACATGACGTGATAAAGTATAGATTACAATCGAACCGACTCGTTTCCGAACTAACTTTACGTCAATACGTAGAGACGTAGAGTAACTCGAATTTATACCGTTGAACAAAAACGTTTAATTTGACTACTTTCCAAACAAAATTATTGTCGAAACATAGACTTACAATCGCTCCGACCGTTTCCGAACTAAATTTACGTTCAAACATATAGTAAATGAAAACGTATTATATTGACCCGGCGCGTTTCCAAATAAACCAATGTCAAAACGTTGGCCAACTCAAAGCGTACATAAAAATAAGCACGAAAATGTTTTATATTTGACTCAACTAATTTCTAAACAAATATTACGTCAAAACATAGACGTATGTTGAAACGTAGACAGTTTTACAGTGTATAGAGTTAGGCTTGGAATCATTTTATATTTGATCTAAGGCGTTTCTAATTACGTCTAAAAGACAAACTTGAATTTATATTGCATGGGGGTAAAGTCGAAACATTAGAAACTTAAGAGGGTTAAAGTGACATTTTATATATATTTTTAAAATAACAGGAACTGAAAACGTAAAGATTAGAAGTAGGAGGGGAAGAAAGGCCGGTGGGAGGTAAAGTATATATTCCAATCGACCTAACTCATTTTCGAATTATTACATAAACCCGACTCGTTGACAAACATAATGTACATTGAAATGTAAAATAAAAAAAGTATTTAAATTGTATGGCTCGTGTGTTGCAACGGAGTTGTATGATTTAATAGCACGTTGTGACACGTATGTGATATACGTTACGCTCCGTGCGGTTAAATAATTTAAATGAAATAGATATTAAAAAGTTAAAGACAAAAGGTACTTTAAAGGAAAATAATGTAAGGAAAATAAAAATAGCCAGAAAGAAAAAGCAACAGACGACGGGATTTGAACCCGAACCTGTCGCTGGTTTAAGACATAAGGGACGTTACCACATGTGGTTCATTTCAAAGTAAGGTCATTTATTTATTACTCATTTCCGAAAAATTAATAAAAATAGAAAACTTGTGGCCCAATCAGAAGACGACACGTGGTAAGGCCGTGGAAACCCACCGACGTTGCCTTTTAAGTTATAGTAAATGAGAAAAGAAAGATTTTAGAGGTCATTTGTAAAATTCTAAAACCTTCCTGTATGAACCGACCTACAGAAATAATATATAGTATGATATTCATGGTGGCAAGGTTCTATAAAATTAAATCCAAGATGCGATACGTTACAAGATAATTTGCAATAATCATAACGCATGAGTCACGAGGTCATCAGGGTGTTAGTACCAATAATTTATTTATACATGCATCAAAATTGATAAATGCAATTAACTAAATCATAGAGTACGTGTATGTTAATCCGCATGTTTTCATGGTCCAAAGGGTACCCTTTTTCCTGTGGATCTCATTTTCAATATAAATATAGAACTCACATGAAAAGTTGTCTGCCAAACACTCTTAAAAATGGGATGATAAACTAATTCAGGTAGTAGGTCAAATTAATTCAAAAGCTTTTCTGATGTTTCTTTCGTCGCTATGAAAGATGAAGGTAAGGATAAAGAATAATAGAAGTCCAAAAGAACACTAGTACACAAAAGGTCTTTTGGAATGGTTAGAAATCATTTTTTTCTTTTGAAATCATTTTTAGGGGTGCTTCTGTTAATAAAAACATCAAATAAAAAATGATAAATTCCAGGTTCTAAACAGAGGGGGGTGGGGAATAACTACCCCGCAAAACATACCGGCTGTTTGAGTAAACCGTGACAAAAAAATCCTTCTTTTAAAGCGGGTTGTAACATTTGCCTAATTAATGGTTTTAAAGTGGTTTAATGGCTCACATGATTTGAAACTTCTATATGTACATTTTCTTTTTTCTTGTTTATAAAATTCTTTTGTACTATTAATTCTTCTATCTTATGAGGTTATTTAACTATAGAGACCTCGTCAAAGTCTCCTCTTTCCTCATGTCACGAGAACTTTAGGTTTTCGTATGCTTTCACAACTTCCCATACAATTATCTCTTGGAATTCATCTTCTTGTAGACGACACAATCTTGTCTACTAGATTTGATACGGAAAGGCCTAGAATTACAATTGTAGCTATGGTGAGATTTATTAGTCATGTTACTACTTTGGATCATCTTCCTATATTTAAACAAAACATAAGTATTATACAAACTTCTTTTACATTACAACACATTTTACTACATGATTTATTTTCCCGGTCTCTTTTTACTACGCTACGCTACCCATCCTAGGAGAAACTTCCTAAGGTTACGGCTTTCAGTTTGTCTTTCTTTAGAGTCTCTCTTCAAGATGTCAAAATCATTCCTCGCATTCATCCTTGATTGTATTTCATGTCGAAAAATCCTCATTTTATCATCATATCCGACAGATTTCCTAGCAGACATAACAGTTCATACACTTGTTCCTGATAAAACTCTTACTCAAGGTTCTAGTGGTGGTGATACTACAAATGGAGGAGCAACAGTTTCAAAATGTTAGGTTCATAAGTAACATACATGTTAACTTGGGCTCTATGTAGTTCACTCCAAGTAGGACTTCACGTGAAACAAGAATCACTATGAAACGTGTGTCCTGTCCTATCATATTGTCCAATAGATTTTACATGAGTATAACTTTATATGTGCTCAAAGGTGTTATATTAAGTTTTTACAGGTAGTATATTAGGAAAGTTTTAGTATTCGTTATTTAAATCTTCTTTTTCTTTGTCAAACTCCTTAAGCTCACTTTCATCGTCACCTATTGGATGTGCCAGGGTTTTAGAGCTAAGTAACTCTTACCCTTACCTTTTCCTATATCATACATAGGAAAATTAATACTGACTTAAATACTATCTATAAGCTTAATTAATTGAAGCTTAGACATTCTTGTCAAATACCTAATTTGATAACTTAAGCTCTTATACTAATTTGTCACACCTCACCCAACTGTTGTCAATCTCGTGAGTAATTGATGACAACTTAACAACAAAAGTGAAATAACCCAAATAATTTCTAGTAACTTATCTTTGTCATTACAACCAAACTAAATTTATACAAAATTCAAAACATAAATCACTACGTCTTTCTAGTTAAGCTTACGTCTGCTTACCTCCTTCATTAGGTTTCACCTGAAATACATTTATTTAAAACAAAATATTTTAGCCGAAAATGCTAGTGAGATAATATGATTTACAAAACATTTATCTTAAACTTTTCTTGATTATGCATGAACTCATTTCCATATACACACATTTGAACATTTATATCGATCATGACTTTACATTCTTTTATTGTCAGGGCAAACTGCCTTTAAGAGCTAACTGCCGTTAAGATCTTACACATTATGTGGTTAAGGCTCCACATCCATCAAGTCTTACCAACTACCAAAAGCATACTCTAATTATACTACCACCTTTAATTCATAAAGTTTAAATGTAACATATCTAAACTATAACACAAGATTTATCAATTTTAAAACACATGTATCACGATACTATTAACTCAATATTTGCAGTATCTTTGGATTACGTCAATGTTATATGTCCCAAGTTTATGATAGTCGAGACTTATATAATATGATAAGCATAGATTATCCTCAGCACATAATGCTAGAACGATTATTTAAACATGCTTAAACCTAAATAAAACCTTGTCTGGTGATTCTCAAAGGCTAGTAGATTAACCGACACTTTAGAAGTATTTCAAAGATCCTCTTAAAAAATTTTAGAAAGATGGTATTGTGTGAAAAAAACAAAAATTTGAACCTCAGTTTACATAATGTGTTAGGAGATCTTACGAACCGTAAAGTTAAGGGGCTTATGCTCCATAAGATGCAATTTTGTGACTCATCGCCACATGTGATACTCCATGTGCATTAGTTGAACCACCTCAGTCTTACAAACCTTAAGGACCAATGCTATAGTTCGTAAGCTTGTCCTTGTCATGCTTACTACGTGGCACCCCTTGTAAGATTCATTTTTTCACTAATTACAAACCATAAAGTTTGGTCTTACGGTCCATAAGACCTATTTTTTTCATTTTTCTTCTTTATTTTTTTGAATAAAAGTATGAGGTGTTACATGATCTAATGTTCAAACTCACATCGATGCTATGCTTGGGTAGTCTCAATAATAAACCATAACACCTATAAAATTCCCCTACATGATGTTTATAAGTTGTAGTTTCACACAGTGTGGAGGACTTATGACCCTATTATCATGCCAACAATAATATTCAAATTTTAGGTTCAAACTTTCTTCACAATGAGCATAAAGATGTAGACCCAATTCACATGTCGATTGAGTCATTTAACAAGAGTTATACATGTGCTTATGAGATCAATAGCCAGATTAGGGATGATAAATATCATATTAATGTACACCCACTAAACAAGATTAAACTAGGGATGATGTCGTATCGTACTACTAACGGTACCGAAATTACCATGATTGAATTTGAAGAAAAGTGGTTACCAAGAATCGTATCGAATCTATTGGTTTGGTATACGTATAGTATCGGTATCGTTACTCGTTTACAGTACTTTATTGCTTTTGTACTGCTTTTGTGTTTTTTGTCACACCCTCAAAATCCACCGGCGGGGTTCTACCATGAGGAGCATGACAAACTAGGATCTTAGACATGCGCACATCAAATGACGCTATAAGCGATTGAAATAAACATTTGATCATGAAACAGAGTAAAACATAGTTTTCGATGTAATCAATGTGAAAGCGTAAACATTTGTAAAGCATAAAAAATAAATGCGGAAAACAAAACGCCTAATGGAAAATAGTAAATCTAAATGATTTTTTTTTCAAACAGTAAAGATGATACATGAGCCTCAAATGTGCAACCCTAGCCTTAAGTGTGGCGACGACCTGAGAAAATATGCTAAAGTGTTAACACAAGGCTAGTGAATTCATAGGTGTAAATCAGTGAGTATGTTTGAATGTTTGCATGGTAAAGTAAATAAATATATCGATAGGTAGCTAGCCTATAATCAAGTTACCTTGCATTTTGAAATCGAACCAGAGTGTTTGTAAGTCATTTTCCTTTCTATCATGTCTATCACAAACATTGGAAAATGTTAGTCCAATTAAACATGTGTTCGACCTCTAGTCGAGTTAGCGCGACTAATGCGAGTGGGGTTTGGCATATCTAGTAGTACTACTCAGAATTACCTCGCTCGATTGTTATCAACGGTTCAAGATTCTAAGGACTTTTAAGTATGTTTGTACTACAATAACAAACAATAAAGTAATAATACTAAAACCTATAAAATAAAGTTTTGTTGTTTCTCCCCCCAAAAGAAACATATGTAAAATAGGGGTCGTGAAAACTCACCTTAAAATGCATAGGAAAATATAAAGTGTAAAAGCTTAAAGATAAATGTTACCTAACAAATATAGGTCCGTGAGTATGTGTATATAATGGTAAAAATGAATCGTGTTGTATCCAAACAATATAAAAATGTTAGTGTGTTTGAGAAATGCTTGACAAGTTTGATAAATTTGACTTATTAACAAATGTTGATTTTTGTTGACCAAAGTTGACCAGTTTGACCCGACGACTCATTGGTGACTTAAGTAAAAACAAGTTTATTTATGCTCCAATAGTCCACATAACGATTCACATAAAGCTTCATGTCGGAAATCTAGTTTTAGAAAGTTTCTATTTTTGAAAAGTATGACCTCATTACACATGTGTAATCCATTTTTTAAAACCATGAAGCACATCATAACCAAGCATCTCAACTATACATGTAACTTATCCAAAAATCATCCATAGCATATTAACATAGCCTAAAAACATCATCATGTCCAAAGTTTATTAATTTAGAAATGCAAAAACACAAGTTTCACAAATTGTATCACAATCTCACAACATGTTCTTATGATCATTCTAACATCAATCAAATCATCATATCAACTCCTACACGATCAAATTCAACATACATGTGGTTATGTCGCAAAAGTTTTCATAGATAGCAAGCATGTTCATACAAAGCATTTTTCGCAATCCAATCATTCGCAAACCATTCTTAGGTCCTATACATTATATAACAATTTTCACAATCCATCAAACATGCATTGAACATCATCTAAGAATCAAACTACCCAAAGAGTTTCCATTAATTGAAAGTACCCAAAAAATCAAGCTGAATTTAAAACTGCTAAACATGAATTTTCATCCACTAGCATCAACTAACATCATAGAATCATCAATTCAATTCAATTTTATCAAATTCATACAATTTCTACAAAATCCCTAGAATAAAGTGATGTGTGTTTTGATATATAAATTTAAATGATGAATTTTACAAACTAAAGCTTTAATTTACGAAATGATTTTTCGTTATGACTAACTACACACACAATAGGCAGGTGTACCTATCGGATGGTAGTATAGCTTTTGGTAAGAACCAAGTATCGATCCGTGAACACGAGAGCTCCTAATACTAAGTCTTTGCTAGTGTATAACCTATGAAAGAAGAATTTTAAATAATATAATTAACTAATTTAGCTAATACTTAAACTAATTGAAGAAAGTAGACGAAGATGAAGATAATCAATCACAGGAAGATATCACTTAGGTCATGTTTGGTTCATGGATTTTGATGGAATTGAAATTGGAATTTGAAAATATTCCATTTAATATTGTGTTTGGTTGGCCACCAAAGGAAATGGAATTGGAAAAGTTTCCCTCACTCAATGGAATCTCACTTTCCTTCACATATGTAATGGAATTTTAAACTTTCCAAAGGAATGTTGGATGATTACGAGTATACCCTTTCTTCATCTTCCCCACTTGTTCTTCCAAACAAAAATTGTATTAAACGTTCAAACAATTGAATTTACAGTGTATCTAAACTTGAATGTTGAAGATAGAAAAAATCATATTTTTTAAATGTACCAATCTGGAAATCCAAGAAAGAAAATAACTTATCACAATGTGGACCCAAATCAAAAAAGCAAAAAATACAGTGAAGATAAAAACTTATCATCTTGAAACCTAAACTTTGAAATGAGATGGTGAAGACAGTGGTCGGAATGCGACGGTGAAAATTGTTGTCGGAATAGCGATGGTGAAGACGATGGTCATGTAGGTACATGTGTTCCTAGTTTCTGAACTGAATGTAATATGTTTTAGTGTCTTACACTTATGTAATAGTTGGGTACTTAATGAAATGGAAATGTTTGGTTGTGTTTATAATGTTTAATATTTCATTAATGAGTTGTTTAACGCATATTGAGTTGATTATATAGGTTTTTGGTTGTTCGAATGAATCTTGATAATGTAATGACAAATGAATACATTCAAACTAAGTAATATGAAGTTCTTATGCGAATGGCCCATGCGAATGGACCATACGCATGAACAACTTCATGCGAATGACTCATTCGCACGACTGAACCAGGAGACTGGATCAGTCGTATGATTGTAACATGAGATTGGCTCAGTCGCACGACTGAACACTCAGTCGTGCGAATGGATCAACCGCATGGCTCAATCGCACGACTGAACCATACTAATGGTTCAGTCGCCCGAATGAGAAACCCTAACCTATAAATACCACTTAATTCGTGGAAAAACGTAACAATTGATATCACTTCGACTCCAGACGTACCCTAGCCTTCCAGAGACCTCCAAGAACCTGTTCCAAGTTCACAGATCGCACTAGATCGATTCCATATCGTTCTTAACATTTAGATTCAATCCATAATTGATTCGACGTGCGTTCTCACTGATTGGATCGCCAATCAAATAGGATTCCGCACTATTTGATTCGGTATACACGTTAATCAGTTAGTATTTCGTTTAATACACGATCCTAACAAGTGGTATCAGAGCTTTGGCTCTTGATTACGTGTGATTCAATCGTTTTTTATACAAAAATTGTGTTTTTTTCACTAAAAACGCAATCTTTTCGTGTCAAACGGTGTCTTGGACGTCTCCTGCTCATAAAGTTTGGTTTTTTCCGGCATACGGCGATTAGGGTTAGTGAAAATTCGGGTTTTTACGGCCAAAACACCTTAAACCTAGAAATTTTCGAAATCCAGCAGCTTTAGTCGCACGATTGACTCAATTGCACGACTGGACACATTCGCATCCCTCAGACGCACGATTGGACTCATTCGTACCCTCATTCGTACGACTGAGCATACTGTTCGCATTGTTCAACCACATCAGTTCATTCGCACGACGGGACCAAGCGCATTAGTTCAACCGCACGATTGAATCATTCGCATTGTTCAATTGCACGAATAGCCCAATCACACAGCTCCATTCGCACTAGTAAAGCAGTTTGTTTCAAAGACTAAAGTTAATCGCAATGGAGGACCAGTATTCAGCATTTACAGCAGGGAAAGACTCACGTATTTAGAACTTACTGCTACTGGAGAGTGAAGTAGGGAATCACAACAAACCCCCTAAGCGAATTACTTTAGATGAATTCCCACACTGGAAGCAACGTTTCGAGATCTACTTAAATGGAGTAGATCCCAATATGTGGGAAGCCATTAAGACGGGGTATAGTATGCCAGTAGGTGCTGATGGAGTCAAACTTACACTAGGTGGTATGAATGATGGACAAAAAGTCAATACAATGCTGAAAAGAGGGTTTATGCTTTGCTTACTCAGTCAATTCCTAAGGATATTTTCCATCAATTTTCTGAGAACAAGCAAGCAAAGAAGCTATGGGATGAGCTGGAGAAAAGGTATGACGGGAATGCGTCATTGAAAGCTATTAAAGCTAAAGAGTTGAAGAAGAGTTCGACAACTTCTCATCAATGGGAAATCAGAGTTTGGATGATGTCATCGATAGATTCTACCACTTGATGAGTGAGCTGCACACTCATGGTGTCACAACGACCATGGAGGACAAAGTGTCGAACTTGCAGATGGGTTGCCAGAGAAATGGGCTTCTTTTGTCTCAAATCTCAGACAGAATGGTATGCTAGCAAGGTTGGACATAAATGATTTCATTCTGAAGCTGAGAGAGGAAGCACTAAGGATGAAGTACAGAGCTCAGAAGTCTTCTTATACTCAGAATCCGACACTATACAACGCGACTCCACAAATCAAGACGTCTGGAGCACCACTTCAGACAACCTTTGTGTCAAGCTTATCTGGTCCTTCACAAGCCTCTACTTCAGGTCAGAAACGTCAGGGTCGTCTAGTATCCAATACATTGCATCTGAAGCAAATGCTACAAGACTGAAAACCAAGAATCTCGGTAATGTGACGGTAGAAGTAGCAAGAGAGCACATGGATCTCTTAGCAGCTGTAGTCCACTCCTATGATGGACTTGTTTCTTGGAAAATTGGAAACTGTCATCTGGCAGACGAGGACTACGAGCAGGTAGATGAGACAGAGCTGGAGAGGATGGATATAATGTGGGCCTTAGCAAGTGCTGTCCGGAGAGCTAAGAAGTTTGTGAAGAAGACCGGACAAAACTTGGTTGCTACTAAGGACACTACTTTTGGTTTTGACAAGAGCAAGGTGACCTGTTTCAACTGTGGAGAAAAGGGGCACTTCAAACGAGAGTGTGTGAAGCCCAAGAAAACTGGAAACAAGAATCCATTCTCGTCCTTCACTCGTCAAGATAAGCCAACTAGCAGTCCTACTTCATCAGGCAAGGATCCAAAAGCCTTGACTACTCATGACGATGAGGGACAGGACTGGAGCATTCGGTTTGTCTCTCCGGGAGAATCTAATATTGCTAGTGTAGAAGACTTAGATGATGATTCAGCAAGTGAAGGAGATATTGCAGTGGAACTCGTGATGTCAAACACTGAAGAGACTACAACTGAGGTCAACTACAAGCCTGAAGAAGAGACAACTGCAACAAAGTCAGAATCATCAGAACCAGAAAAACTAGACTCTGCTTTGATAGCTAATTCATCAGAACCTTCTCAGGTAAGTACTACTGACCACTTTTCAATAATCATGCTTGTTCTGATTGTAATAAATTTAGGGAAAGCATAGATCTGAAATTTGCTAGGTTATTAGATCATAATGATAGCTTAGTAAAGGATTTGCAACTGTGCACTAAGGCAAACAGAGTTTTAAAACAAAATGAGCATAGTTACAAAGAAAAGATAGACCCTTTGAATAAACAGCTTAGGGAAACAGAAGTAGTATCCTTTAACCAAGCTAATGACATTAGGTACTATCTTAACTCCCTAGAAGACACTAAGAAACAAAAAGCAGTTTTAGAAGTAGAAGTCAATTCATTAAAGCAAAAACTGCATAGTTGGACAAGTTCATCTCATATTATCCAACACTTAGTGAGAGAGCGTAACAATGGGGAGGGTTTGGGATATAAAGTGATTCCTCCACCACCTGATGTCACACCCCAACCTTGACGGCGGAAACGTCGAGATGTGAGGGTTAAGATTGTTCACAGCCACATAACGCTATATTTAAATGTAAATAATAAAATTATAAGTTTCAAAAGGCATTACAAACATAAGTCTCAAACATGAAATAAGTTCATACATAACAAGACAAAACATAGTCTTTTTATTTCATTAACTAGGTCCAAGTCCTAAATTATTGCAAGCTTCAAAAGTTCACTTTAAACTTGAGGATGACATGAAATATGATAAAATAAAAGGTCAACTAAAAATAGTTGGTGAGTTTCCAAGGTTTTCATACATAGGGGCTGTTTGATTTACTGCTGACTGAGTAAGATCTGACTGAGTCAGAAGCTGACCCAGTAAGAAGTTCTGACTGAGTCTGTATCTGACTGAAACTTGGATGTTTGATTTAATATCTGACTGACTCTGCTGAATGAGAAAAATAACCACTCGCGCAGGTGGTTGCAGTCGCGCAGGGGGTCGCGGTCGCGCAGGGGGTCGCGGTCGCGCAGCTCGCGCAGGGGTCGCGATCGCGCAGCTCGCGCAGGGCGCGCAGGGGGTCGCGGTCGCGCAGCTCGCGCAGGGGGGTCGCGGTCGCGCAGGGCGCGCAGGGGTCGCGGTCGCGCAGCTCGCGCAGGGGTTCGCGGTCGCGCATCTCGCAGGGGGTCGCGGTCGCGCAGGAGGGTGGGGTGACCCGGTCAGCCTTTTTAATTTTCAGGTCCGGGTCAGCCATTTTGGACCCGGTCAGCCCGGTCAGCTGAAATCTCATGCATATCAAACAGGCTGACCCGCTGACCGAGTCAGCCGGTCAGCCGGGTCAGCCGGGTCAGCCGATATCAAACACCCCCATAATATGATAAAGTTACAAGTAGCAATTCATGTCATAGGTCATAAGTTAGTAAGGTTATAGAACACATATCGTTACAACCAAACCTCGACTTGATTACAAGTGTAAAAGATTGGCTAAGTGTATTTGGCTCCCATGATGAACAAGCATACGTCATCAGGAGCCGCAATACCTCGGCTTTAGCACTAAATAGGCTTGTCAGGCCCAAAGATCTAAGACGTCGCCAGGCTAGCAATAGTTAATGATTGTAAACAAACTATTTATCTCATATAATCACTTACAAAACACAAATATCCATGACAAAATATAAAGATGAATTGCAGTGATTTACAAGTCTCAAATGTTGATAAGTGTATTCTTTATAAGTAATCATGTTTCACCGCAAAATAGTGTGAAAAGATAAAAAGGGGGCAAGGAAACTCACATGGCAAAATAAGTGTAAAGATGATGATTAATAAGAATATTAATGGACGTCGTTCCAACGTGAATCGTCACAAGGCACCTAAATATATATTTTTTTACAAGAGTTAAGTTTAATAATAAGTTTTAATGAATTATCGAGGACTAGGGTTTAAAATTTGAGGGTTTTATAGATAAAATTTAGTGAACTCCTATTTATACTTTGTTCAATAAAAGAATTAGCATTTTATAAAATCTTAAAAGGACTAGATTCTTGTAAATAACTTTAGATAGGTTTGAATACTATAATTAACATGATTAATCTTTAATCAAAGAAACATGAGGTCCAATAATAATTTAATAATTTAATTTATTATATATATATATATATATATATATATATATATATATATATATATATATATATATATAAATTTACAAATGTGTTTAGTTATAATATTTGTAAATAAAAATTTTTAAATAAGATGTTAAAATGTTTTTTTAGGAGAATAAATTTACTGAAAATATTTAAATAATCTAAGAAAAATATTAGAAGTTTATAGAAATCATTTTTATATTTATTACAATTTTTCTAATATTGTTTTAAGCCCAAAAAGGCTAAAAATTTGACTTGAGGGTGCCCGGGTTCGAACCCGGGACCTCAAGGTCAAGCTGCACACATATTACTAGTGAATCAAAGGCCTAAGCCACGTTAAAAATCTACTTTTAATTCTTAAAAACAAGTTTAAACAAACCCCCAATTTACATGAACCCTAGAACCATAATCGATCAATTTGAACTTGAATTCGAGTGTTATAATCAGATTAACCTTAGGGCTTTTGTTCCCTAAGTATAATCAATTACATTATGTTTTAAACTTACTTGATTGTATCCGAATTGACGTGTTTATACTCGGTTTTGCTTCGGTTCTTCGCGCGTTGAATAGGGGTTTGGATTATGATCTTCTCGTGGTGATTTCAAGCAATTGAGAGAGTGATGAGTTTAAAGGGATCGAATGGAACATTAGCCCTCTGTTATATAACCCTGATTTGTACGTTAAGGTGCCGGTTGAGCTTTGATTTTAATTCGAAATCCGCGGTTATGGTTAGGTGTGTTAATGGATGATTAACTCGAATTACACCAAGCATTAAGCTTGACAATGATTAACCGAACGTTGTTGTACGTTAATTTGATTGTTCGACTTAATGTAGGCGTTGATCGATCTTAAAACGATCGAAACATTGATTTTGAATAGAACCCATTAAATCCGAGAGTTATGGTCAAATAGAACGTGGGTTCGAGTTCGAAATGTTTTCCCGAGTCATTTGGCATTAAATTGGGTCGAAAATGTGAAATAAACTCGTGTATTGGAGTTCACCGGCGCCGCGCCGGAGTTGTGCCGGCCGGCGGCCGGAAAATCGCGAGAGAGAGGGGGAAGAAATTGGGTTTTAATAATTTACACCAATGGTCCCTGTTGTTTATGCTTTTATTATTTTATGCTAAAAGTTACTTTTGGAGTTTCAATGTTAACAAAACAACCCCCCAAACTTAATTTCATCTTAAATTTTAATCATTTCACACTTATTTAACTTATATTAGTTATTACTTCAACTAATATTTTTAACTTCTATTATTATTATTACTATCAATAGTATTATTATTATTAGTGATATTATAATTATTATTATTACTATTTATTTAATAGTTATATTATCAAGTGGTATATTAAAAATTGATGGCAACATAACAAGTAAGCATAAGTAATCACCAAGTTCATAATAAGAATTTAACAAAGATAACTTATAATTAAACCAAAAATACAAGATGTTACAGTTTCCCAACTTAAAAGAATTTTGTCCCGAAATTTAGAAAATGAAACTACATGAATAAAAGCGGGTATCTCTTCTTCATGTGCTCCTCACGTTCCCAAGTAAATTCAGCGCCACGTTTATTTTCCTAACGAACCTTGACGATTGGGGTTGTTGTGGTTCTAGTCTTCTTCATTATGCGGTCCATGATCTCAACAGGTTTCTCGACAAAATGCAATGACTCGTCAATCTGGATGTCTTTCAAAGGAACATGCAGACTTTCATCAGCCAAGCATTTTCTCAAATTTGAGATGTGGAACACAGGATGAACTCCACTAAGGTCGGAAGGTAGTTCCAGTTTATAAGCCACTTTCCTAATCCTTTTCAGGATTTTGAAAGGTCCTACAAATCTTGGAGCCAGTTTACCCTTCTTTCCAAAGCGAACAACACCCTTCCACGGTGAAACCTTAAGAAGAACCATCTCCCCAACTTGGAATTCCAATGGCTTACGTCGCTTATCAGCATAGCTCTTTTGTCGACTTCTCGCCACTTCAAGATTCTTGCGGATGATAGAAACTTTATCGGTCGTCTCTTGTATAAGTTCAGGACCAGTGATGAAGTTTTCACCAATGTCGGTCCAACAGATCGGTGAACGACATTTACGACCATAAAGTGCTTCGAATGGTGCCATCTTGATACTCGAGTGGTAACTATTGTTATACGAAAATTCCGCGAGTGGTAGATGCGTATCCCAATCACCACCAAAGTCAAGAACACAAAGGCGTAGCAAATCCTCCAAGGTTTGGATCGTTCGCTCGGTTTGACCATCAGTTTGAGGATGGTAAGCCGTGCTTAGATCCAATTGAGTACCCAAGAGTTCTTGCATAGACGACCAAAAGTGTGAAGTGAAACGAGCATCTCGGTCGGATATGATGTGCAGAGGTACCCCATGACGACTTACAATCTCATCAACGTATATACGAGCCAACCTTGATGTCTTGTAAGTGTCACGTATTGGCATGAAATGTGCCGATTTGGTTAATCGGTCAACGATCACCCATATGCTATCATGTCCACGAGAGGTTCGGGGTAGCTTGGTTATGAAGTCCATGGATATGTGTTCCCATTTCCACATAGGAATCTCGGGTTGCTCAAGTAATCCACTTGGACGTTGATGTTCGGCTTTAACCTTCGTACACGTGAGGCACTTAGCTACATAAGTCGCTATGTCTTTCTTCATTCCAGGCCACCAATATTGACCATGCAGGTCCATATACATCTTATCGGAGCCAGGATGAATAGAATAACAAGTTTGATGAGCTTCGTTCATGATAAAGGTATGAAGGTTATTGCGATTTGGAACCCAAATTCGATTTGCGAAGTACATCAATCCATTGGGTTTTGTTTCCAATTGGGTTAGAAGATTTTGCTCCAATTCATCCTTCATTCTTCCTTCTCGTTGTACCATTTATTGAGCCTCCAAGATACAAGACTCGATGTCACTATCTATTCTCAGGTTTTGTAGCAGTACGGTAGTCTCGTTGACATCTAGTCGGATCTCAGTATCGAACTCACCCAAAGTGTCAAACCATTGACGTCGATCGCGAATTTCTTGGAATGAGATCATCTTGTTGTGAATCTTTCGGCTTAGTGCATTGGCTACAACATTTGCTTTACCAGGATGGTAACGAATGTCACAATCGTAATCACTAATCAACTCCACCCAACGACGTTGTCTCATGTTGAGATCCTTTTGATTGAAAACGTGTTGAAGGCTTTTGTGATCGGTGTAGACTATACATTGTGTACTATACAAGTAGTGTCTCCAAATCTTCAAAGCAAAGACAACAGCACCAAGCTCGAGATCGTGTGTTGTGTAATTCACCTCGTGAACCTTCAGTTGTCTCGATGCATAAGCTATGACCTTCCCTCGTTGCATGAGAACACAACCAAGGCCTTGTTTAGATGCATCACAATACACGTGAAGTCGTCATTACCATCGGGTAGGGTCAAGATAGGAGCATTGCACAACTTGTGCTTTAACGCTTCAAAAGCTTCTTCTTGCTCGAAACCCCACTCGAATGGTTTATTCTTTTGAGTCAAAGAAGTGAGTGGCTTCGCGATCCTTGAAAAGTTGGCAATGAATCGCCGATAATAACCAGCAAGATCAAGAAAGAACGAACTTCGGTAGGAGTTGTAGGAACACACCAATTTTTCACAGCTTCCACCTTTGCAGGATCAACGTGAATTCCTTGGCTATTCACCACGTGTCCTAGAAATTGAACTTCCTCGAGCCAGAAGTCACACTTCGAGAACTTCGCGTACAGTTGCTCTTTCTTCAACAATTCAAGAACTAATCTCAAATGCAGTTCATGATTGGTGTTGGACTTGGAGTAGATAAGTATGTCATCAATGAAGACGATCACAAACTTGTCTAGATAAGGCTTGCATACTCGGTTCATGAGATCCATGAAGACAGCAGGAGCATTGGTTAAACCAAATGGCATCACCATAAACTCATAGTGCCCATAACGAGTACGCAACGCGGTCTATGGGATGTCATCATCATGGACTCATAATTGATGATATCCAGAACGTAAATCGATCTTCGAGAAAATAGCAGCTCCTTGAAGTTGGTCAAACAAGTCATCGATACGAGGAAGAGGATAACGATTCTTGATGGTAAGCTTGTTAAGCTCACGATAGTCGATGCACATACGAAATGTTCCATCTTTCTTCTTCACGAATAGAACAGGTGCACCCCAAGGCGAAGAACTAGGACGGATGAAGCCCTTCTCGGATAGCTATTGAAGTTGACTAGAGAGTTCTTTCTTTCAGATGGTGCAAGTCGATATGGTGACTTAGCCACGGGGTTTGCTCCCGGTATCAAGTCAATTTTAAACTCGACTTCACGCACGGGAGGTAGACCACTAAGGTCATCGGGAAATACTTAGGAAAGTCTCGTACGATAGGGACATCCTTAAGTTCTTTCACTTTGACTTTCGTGTTGACCACGTAAGCCAAGAAGGCCATATACTTCTTGCTTAAGCACTTTCGGGCTTGAGTGCAAGACATGAGTTTAAGCCCTTTGGAAGATTTTTCACCGAACACTTTCAAAGTATCTCCAGAGGGTAACGGTATACGAATGCACTTCTCGAAACAAATGATCTCGGCATGGTGTTTGGCTAACCAATCCATACCAATGATAACGTCGAAGCTTCCAAGTTTCATAGGAATAAGATCGATAAGAAAATCATGCGTGTCAAGACTTAAGATGCAATCACGAATAACGACATCAACGGTGATCGGTTCTCCATCGACAACTTCAACGGTGAGAGGTCTTTCTAATTTCGTATGTGGCTTAGCAAGAATGGGTTCAAACTCTAACAAAACAAAACTCTTATCGGCTCCAGAATCAAATAGGACATAGGCATAAGTTTTATTAATAAGAAACATACCTGTTTAATTTTAAAGGTATTTAACGACGCAGGTAACGCATGAAAAGAATTAGGTCACAAAAGTTAAAGGTAAGTTAACATACCATTCACCACATCGTTGTTTGCTTGTGCTTGATTTGCGTTGATGTTGAAAGCACGTCCTCGGGTTTGTGGCACATTACCCACAAGACGAGGGCATTGTGGGCGGAAATGACCAGGTTCCCCACAGTTGCAGCAAACACAGTTTGTGACCACGACGGCGTTGTTAGGTGCACGGTGACAAGTCGCCACCAAGTGACCATATTTACCGCATAAGGTACAGATACGGCATGGTTGATTTCCTGGATAATGGTACCTACAAGTGTTGCATATAGGTTGAGGACCAGCATAGGCCCTAGCTCCAGGCATTTGTGCCACAGGTGTAGCCACATGTACCATTTGTCTTTGAGGTGGTTTGGGTGCAGCCACGGCATAGTTGCGTGCCGGTGTGAACTTGCGCTTCTTGTTGTTGTTGTTGTTGTAAGACGGTTCAGCTTTGGTCTCCTTAACAGCCTCGGTAGCCGTCTTCTCTACCTTCTTTGCACCCTTCAAAGACATGGTGCCCGCTCGTATATGGTTCTCGGTGAGTTGAGCGGTGATAGTAATGGCTTCTTCCAAGGTTGTGGGTTGGCTACCCATCACAGCATCTCGAATTTGGGGTGGTACACCCTTGATAAACTTCTCGATGTTGCGAGGGACAGTGTCGACCATATGAGGCAACAGTATACTCAACTCATGATGCCTAGTTGAGTAGGCCAAATGATCACCATCGTTTTGCTTCAAATTCCAGAATTCTTCTTCCAACTTTTGCAATTCACTTCTCGGGCAGAACTTCACGATCGCGATGTTCTTGAACTCATCCCAAGAGAGTGCCAATATAGCATCAGCTCCACGATTTCTCTTCCCGCTATTCCACCAGGTGAGAAGCCTTTGTTGGAGCATGCTAGTGGCATAACGAACTTTGAGTGCCTCGGGACACTCACAATTGACGAAGGAGTTTTTCATGCTCTCGAACCACTCAAGAAGACCAGTGGCTCCTTCCTTGCCACTAAAACTAGTGGGCTTGCAAGAGCTAAAGTGCTTGAAGGTGCAAGTTTGGTTGTTGCGTTCTTGGTTAGCACTATTCTCTCCTTGACCATTTCCATTGTTGCTAGAGTTGGTCATTAAGGTGCTATTAAGTTCAACAACCATGGCCGGGATGACAGCAGCCATTTGTCGGGCGATCATGGCGTCTAGCTTACGATCGGAACTTCCACGCTTTCCATGATGACGAGACATGCTGGAATATGCAAAATGAGTTAGACACGAGAAAGAGAATAACAAGGATTATAATTCAACAAGAATAAGGCAAGAGTTGTAAGGCACATGGAATGGTTCCATTTGGTAACGCATTACCATTTGGAAACGTTGACACGTCAAGGTAAGTTGACCCACTCGCCTTAGAAATTTGTGTATGTTGACAATAGTTTATCACTCATCCCAGAAATCCCCAGGTAAGCATAACTAGTCCCGTAGGATTTATGCGATATGCTTGCCTTAGCCCGAGGGCCTTTTGCCAGGAAATCCAGAATACAGGTGTCTATGTGTCACACAAATTTCTTAAGTTCATGAAGTCAAAACCTTGATGAGATTTACATAGATTAGACATAAGTCTAAAGATTCAAGTCTTAAGCATAAGTATATGATTCCACGTGTCGTCGAGAATAAGATTAAGAAGTTTCATTTGTCGGGGAGAGTCAAAGTGTCAAGGTAAGTTTAGGGAGACAAGTAACAAAGTTTAAACAATTACAAGGCAAACCTATGCTAAGGCATCAAGTTGCACATAAGTTTGGTATAACATTATGTAACATGTAAACAATATATATATTTCCAGGAATATAAATATTATTCTATGAGGTTCATGCATAAGCTATAGTCTAGGTCACCATTTCTAATAACCTAAATCCCTATAGTTATGGCACTGATACCAATCTGTCACACCCCAACCTTGACGGCGGAAACGTCGAGATGTGAGGGTTAAGATTGTTCACAGCCACATAACGCTATATTTAAATGTAAATATTAAAATTATAAGTTTCAAAAGGCATTACAAACATAAGTCTCAAACATGAAATAAGTTCATACATAACAAGACAAAACTTAGTGTTTTTATTTCATTAACTAGGTCCAAGTCCTAGATTATTGCAAGCTTCAAAAGTTCACTTTAAACTTGAGGATGACCTGAAACATGATAAAAATAAAAGGTCAACTAAAAATAGTTGGTGAGTTTCCAACATTTTCATACATAATATGATAAAGTTACAAGTAGTAATTCATGTCATAGGTCATAAGTTAGTAAGGTTATAGAACACATATCGTTACAACCAAACCTCGACTTGATTACAAGTATAAAAGATTGGCTAAGTGTATTTGGTTCCCATGATGAACAAGCATACGTCATCAGGAGCCGGCAATACCTCGGCTTTAGCACCAAATAGGCTTGTCAGGCCTAAAGATCTAAGACGTCGCCAGGCTAGCAATAGTTAATAATTGTAAACAAACTATGTATCTCATATAATCACTTACAAAACACAAACATGACAAAATATAAAGATGAATTGCAAGTGATTTACAAGTCTCAAATGTTGATAAGTGTATTATGTATAAGTAATCATGTTTCACCCAAAAATAGTGTGAAAAGATAAAAAGGGGCAAGAAAAACTCACATGGCAAAATTAAGTGTAAAGATGACGATTAATAAGAATATTAATGGACGTTGTTCCAACGTGAATCGTCACAAGGCACCTAAATATATATTTTTTACAAGAGTTAAGTTTAATAATAAATTCTAATGAATTATCTAGGACTAGGGTTTAAAATTTGAGGGTTTTATAGATAAAATTTAGTGAACTCCTATTTATACTTTGTTCAATAAAAGAATTAGCATTTTATAAAATCTTAAAAGGACTATATTCTTGTAAATAACTTTAGATAGGTTTGAATACTATAATTAACATGATTAATCTTTAATCAAAGAAACATGAGGTCCAATAATAATTTAATAATTTAATTTATTATATACATATATATATATATATATATATATATATATATATATATATATATATATATATATATATATATATATATATATAATTTACAAATGTGTTTAGTTATAATATTTGTAAATAAAAATTTTAAATAAGATGTTAAAATGTTTTTTAGGAGAATAAATTTACTAAAAATATTTAAATAATCTAGGAAAAATATTAGAAGTTTATAGAAATCATTTTTATATTTATTACAATTTTTCTAATATTTTTTTAAGCCCAAAAAGGCTAAAAATTTGACTTGAGGGTGCCCGGTTTCGAACCCGGGACCTCAAGGTCAAGCTGCACACACATTACCAGTGAATCAAAGGCCTAAGCCACGTTAAAACTCTACTTTTAATTCTTAAAAGCAAAGTTTAAACAAAACCCCCAATTTACATGAACCCTAGAACCACAATCGATCAATTTGAACTTGAATTCGAGTGTTATAATCAGATTAACCTTAGGGCTTTTGTTCCCTAAGTATAATCGATTACAATTATGTTTTAAACTTACTTGATTGTAACCGAATTGACGTGTTTATACTCGGTTTTGCTTTGGTTCTTTGCGCGACGAATAGGGGTTTGGATTATGATCTTCTCGTGGTGATTTCAAGCAATTGAGAGAGTGATGAGTTTAAAGGTATCGAATGGAACATTAGCCCTCTGTTATATAACCCTGATTTGTACGTTAAGGTGCCGGTTGAGCTTTGATTTTAATTCGAAATCCGCGGTTATGGTTAGGTGTGTTAATGGATGATTAACTCGAATTAAACCAAGCATTAAGCTTGACAATGATTAACCGAACGTTGTTGTACGTTTAATTTGATTGTTCGACTTAATGTAGGCGTTGATCGGTCTTAAACCGATCGAAACATTGATTTCGAATAGAACCCATTAAATCCGAGTGTTATGGTCAAATAGAACGTGGGTTCGAGTTCGAAATGTTTTCCCGAGTCATTTGGCATTAAATTGGGTCGAAAATGCGAAATGAACTCGTGTATTGGAGTTCACCGGCGCCGCGCCGGAGTTGTGTCGGCCGGCGACCGGAAAATCGTGAGAGAGAGGGGGAAGAAATTGGGTTTTAATAATTTATACCAATGGTTCCTGTTGTTTATGCTTTTTTATTTTATGCTAAAAGTTACTTTTGGAGTTTCAATGTTAACAAAACAACCCCCCAAACTTAATTTCATCTTAAATTTTAATCATTTCACACTTATTTAACTTATATTAGTTATTACTTCAACTAATATTTTTAACTTCTATTATTATATCAATAGTATTATTATTGTTAGTGATATTATAATTATTATTATTACTATTTATTTAATAGTTATATTATCAAGTGGTATATTAAAAATTGATGGCAACATAACAAGTAAGCATAAGTAATCACCAATTTCATAATAAGAATTTAACAAAGATAACTTATAATTAAACCAAAAATACAAGATGTTACACCTGAGACCTTGATGAACACTAAAAGTAAACCAATAAATAACAATCCAATCAAGGATCATGTGGTGTCTACTCCTCTTGTAAGTGATCCAGATTCCCCTTGTACTTTAAATGTATCTGGAACTAAACAAAAGGAGGCCACTTCAAAGGCTAAAGGTAAAATGCCTTGTGTTAATCTGGAAAAAGAGTTTGAAAAGGTTAATATAAAGCCAGGGTCAAACAAAGTCAAATCTGAACCTAAAAAGACTATTAATGTTAACCAATCACGTATTTCATGTCAAAGTCCAGATAAACAAAATGGAAAGGATGTTAAGAATGTTAAAACAATTAAGTTTGTTGAACAAGATAAAACATTAAAAGAAGTAGAGTCAAAACTCAAACAGAACAATGTCACTCGGGTGTCACACACGTCTCCACAAAGACAGTTTAATCATAAAGTTGATAGCAGGTCATGCTACAACTGTGGAGAGTGTGGACACATAGCCTCTTACTGTCCTTACTATCAGACACCTAGGAAGAAAGTTGAACTTCAGGAATCAAAACCTAGGTCTTCTAAGAGGAGCTCATTGACTCCACCTAGAAGAGCTAGTGAACCTAAAGTTCAACCCATTAGCCAGTCGTCTGTGTATCACAAACAGGCAATCTGGCTTATGGAAAGAAAAGTCAACCTCTGTGTTTGATAATGAGGACAAGAAGACACCTGAGCTTCCCTCACCATCTAAAGGTCAATGGGTTGAATTCATGATGTGTGATGCCTCTGGGAAACCCAAGCCATTAAAGGCTTGGGTTCCTAACCTTAACTAATGTTTTAAATTGAATGTGTAGGGTGTTCGCAACACTGCTGAAACCAACACGTGGATTGTAGATAGCGGAGCATCCAGGCACATGACAGGGAACAGGGCACTCTTATCAAACGTCAAACAAATAAAAGGAGGGCATGTTTCCTTTGCTGGTAACAAAGGAGGGTATATCACAGCTCAAGGGGAAGTGGGAAATCAGAAAGTAAAGTTTGATAAAGTGAACTACGTCCAACAACTTCAAAACAAATTACTTTCTGTTTTCCAAATATGTGACAAAGGCTTTAAGGTTGTATTCGACAACAAGAAGTGCTATGTCCTGAAAAAGGACTATGTGATTCCGGAGGACCAAGTTTTGATGACAGCTTCACGATATAAAGATCTTTATGTCTTGGATCTTTCAACGGCTTCCACAACGGATCATGAAGTTCAGTGCTTCTTGTCAAAGGCTACTGAGAAGGACTCCATCTCCTGGCATAGAAGAATGGGACACATTAATCCACGAAAGATGAATCACTTGATCCAGAATGATCTAGTGAGAGGAGTTAACGTCAAAAATTTCCAACTTCCGAATTTCTGTGTGGCGTGCAAGAAAGGCAAACAGACGAAGAAGTCTCATAAGGAAAAGAAAGTTCATTCCATCGAGCTTCCTCTTGAACTTCTTCACATGGATCTGTTTGGTCCAGTCAGTACAAGAAGCATTGCAGGCGACTTGTACTGCTATGTGGTTACTGATGACTACTCAAGATTCTCTTGGGTAATGTTTCTGAAATCCAAATCAGAAACATTTGAGTCTTTCAAGGAATTAGTAACTACACTGGAGTCTCTCTACAAGCTGAAGGTTAGACAGGTACGCTCAGACAACGGAACCGAGTTCAAGAATCAGTTGACGGAGGCTTACTGCAAGGAAAAGGGAATTGTGCACCAGTTCACTTCTGCCTACACACCTCAGATGAATGGCGTTGCTGAGAGAAAGAATTGCAGCTTGATAGAGACAGCACGGACAATGCTAGCAGACTCGAAACTGCCTATCCAATTCTGGAATGATGGTGATTTGCTGCTTGTTCAAATCTATGTTGATGATATCATTTTCGAGTCAAAGAACGAAGATCTATGTAAAGAGTTTGAAACAGTAATGAAGGCTGAATTTGAGATGAGTGCCATGGGAAAGATGAAATTCTTTCTCGGGTTACAGGTGGATCAGACACCAAAAGGGATTTTTCTACATCAGACCAAGTATGTAGGAGATATTCTCAGTCGGTTTGAAATGGAGAATGCTTCTGCAGCTGGGACTCCACTTGCTACAAACCATGATGTAGCACCCGATGAGAATGGTGATCTGGTCGATGCAACCATGTACCGAGGAATGATTGGATCTCTCATGTACCTCACTGCCTCAAGACCTGATATCATGTATGCTACATGTCTATGTTCAAGATATCAGGCAAAGCCAAAGGTGAACCATCTGATAGGGGTCAAAAGGGTATTTTGTTATCTGAAGGGTACTCCAACACTTGGGTTGTGGTATCCTCATGATGATGACTTTGAGCTCATGGCGTATAGTGACTCGGATTACGGTGGCTGCAAGATGAATTACAAGTCTACTTCAGCAGGGTGTCAATTCTTTGGGAGGAGATTAGTGACATGGTAGTGTAAGAAGCAGACCTCGGTTACATTTTCAACCTGTGAAGCCGAATACGTTGCTTCTGCAAGTTGTTGTTCACAAATCATTTGGTTTCAACAGCAAATAGAGGACTACGGTTTGAATTTATCATCTACTCCTATTTTTGTTGATAACTCTGCTACAATTGCAGTAACTAAAAATCCGGTACAACATCCTAAGACCAAACACATCGGCATAAAATATCACTTTATACGTGACTGCTTTGAAAAGAATTTAATTGATGTGGTAAAAATAAACACTGATTTTCAACGCGCTGACCTCTATACAAAGGCTTTTGACAAACCACGTTTTCTATATTTGTTAGAGGTCAATGGCATTAAAAGGAAAAGTGATGTAATTCCAGATGATGACCATGTGTAGTCCAATGCATTTATTCCATTTATTTATCTTTTTCTTTTTATTTCCTTTATTTATTCTATTTTCTGTTTAAATTAAATTCATGTTATTTAGTTGTCTATTAAAATCCTAAAAAGCGTAAATCGGTTACGGTTTTAGAATTTTAGGGGGAGAATAGGTCAGCCAGTAACATTAAAAAAAACGAGAGAGAAGGAGAGGCTAGCTGATAGAAAGTAGATCGTATCTGTGATATCGATTCAAATACTTTGGAAAATGATAGTACACAGGAACAAATCAAGTGGGACTTTAAAAGTTTAAATTAGATAAGATGCCAAATTCAAAGTATAAGTCTGCGTAGTCTGAGCAATATAAAAGGAAACATGGTAGCAAAACTGGCTACTACTAAGGTAACACAATGAAAGTAGACCTAGAGGTTGCTAGACCACAGATGATATGTCGGTAGATTCAACACAATAGATGATTAGACCTGGTTGGTGATCTCAAGATCAAACTAAGTTGTTCAACTGACTGTAGGTTCCACTTATCACTGGTTAACACAATCAACCATATTCCAATAAGGAGTGACGAGCAAATAAATGCCACAAATGTGAGCGGATGACCATATATAGAGCAAAGCACGAAAAAAAAATGAAAAGCAAACGCTATCAAACTAATAACTTATGTTGTTGGTGCGTTATGTGCAAAAGAAAAAATAAAAATGCTCTAACAAGAAGATAGGTTGTGTGCCTCTTTGTTGTGCGATGGCACTGACCTGAGGATAAGCATAACCTAGATATTCTAGAATTTATTGTTGTTTGCCGCCTCTCTGCTGTGCGATGGCACTGACCTGAGGCTAGGTTTCTCTTTGAATGCTCTAAGAATAGTCTCTTCTTGTCAAAATACCCTTAGACCGCTCTAAATCTCCTGAGGAATGTTGATTACCACATAAGCATGGGATCCACAAATGTTGGTTGAAATAATTATACCTTAAACTATCACCAGTCTGTGTCAAAAATCTGTGTATGGATTTAAGAGGACCAGCATACTGACAATCATCGTGGCTACAATTCTTGAAAGTCCAAATCAATGTGGGGATCTAATAGTACCAGTATGATTTCCTAAATTTGCTAACGACTCTGGACGAAAAACAAGAAGTGAGCATCAAACAGTTTTGATAACATGTCCCAAATGATTTGACTTGCCTGTATGATTCCAAAATGAATTGTTCCAGTTATGGTCAAAATAAATTGAAGCTGCCTATTCCGGAACCGAATCCAGTAGATTTCTATCTTAGGATTTACACCTCACAAAAAGTCAAAAACAAGTTTAGTTTTGTACTTCAGCTTAAGTCTTTTATTTTATTTAAATTTAGTCAATTCAGTTTGTTTAATATCGGACTACATCATGGAATTCAGTAAGGGAGTAAATCACCTAAAAGGGTCACGTCTGAGGTGACCATACGTGTTTTCAAAAGGTAAATGGGTCACGTCTGAGGTGACAAAGTGTTTAAAAGATCACGTTTGAGGTGGTCAAGGGTTTTTCAAGTTAAAATGATCATGTCTGAGATGATCACATGTTTATAATGTTAAATCAACAGTTTAAAAGGGGTTTAAATGTCAAATGGTCATAAAGTTAGAAAATTTCATGAGTATGACCCATTCGCACGACTGGACCATGAGTATGGACCAACCGTACGAATGGACCATACTCATACCTTTTATGGCCGAATGGACATGAGTATGGACCATTCAACCGAATGGCTTATCCGAATGAGCCATTCGGTCGAATGAGAGTGTGCGAATGTGTCAGTCGCACGACTGAACTCCAGTCGGACGACTGAAGGTGAGCGACTGATCCAATCGCACGACTGAGGTCCATTCGCCCGAATGAAATGAGCGAATGGGTCCAGTCGTACGATTGAATTCAGATTTAGTATAAATAGAGGGGGAGTCGGTCGCAGAGACTCATCACTCCCAAAATAGCCCTAAGTCGCACGACACGTCGTTACTCTGCCTAATTTTCGTTTGATCATTATATATCATTGATTGCTGTGTACTGACTATTTGCACTAATTATACAGGTATAATGCGGTGAAATCCATCTCCATTTCACTCAATTTGATTCCATAATCTGGACATTCGGACCTAACCAAGAACCGAAACCTGTTTGGACAAATAACCTAACAAAACTAAGTAAAATATTGAAATCAAAGTTGTTAGGTGCTAAATAGAGTGATTGCGAGTCTAATGAACCAAAAAACGATGTCTAATCTTAAGAATTGGTCAAAAATTGAATTTGAATTGAACAGGCAGAATGTCATGCGAATGGACAGGTTGATGAACTTCAGTCGCACGACTGAGGTGTGCGAACGGCTAAACCGCACGACTGAACCATGCGTATGAGTTCAGTCGCACGACTGGTGTAAACGCATGAGTTTGCATACATATGAGCCTAGTCACACGTTCAGTCGTACGTATGAGGTCATTCGCACGACTGGATCTCAGTCGCACTGCTCATTCGCACGACTTGATCTCAGTCGCACAGTCTCATTCGCATGACAGAACAGAAAATTTTCAAGTCCAAATGATTCAAGTGACTACTCATCGACGGATACTAATGTTTATATTCATTGTGTTACAGATGGCTAGTCGTTGGACTATGAGCACCAAGCACAACATCTGTGCTCATCTGGATCTGACATCCAGGAACGCAGCTGACTTTTCAGGCATTATCACGTTTCTGCAGAGATCTAGGATTTTCTATGCCATTTCTACACCTTGTACACCTTACCGCTCCATTCAGCAGGCCTTCTGGGAAGGCGCAGTTGTTGATAGATCTTCAGAGCCTCATCGCATCAGGAGTTCGATATTTGGAGAGGCTATAGAGATCACCGAGGATGATCTTCGGACAGTGCTGCAGTTCGAGGATGATGCTGACTGTCCCACTCGATTACACCCTCTGACTGTCCGAGGATGTTTCATGCGAGCTAAGTACTCTGGGGACATCAACGCAGGGGTGCTCAACAAGAGCAACCTGTGCCCCCAGTTCAAGTACCTCGCACATGTGCTGCTGAAGTGTATTGCTTCTCGGAAAGGAGGGTTTGATGAGCTCTCAGATCAGATACAGAACGCTTACGCAGCGTTGGTGCTGAACCACCCGTTCAGCTTTTCCAGGATGATCTTCACATACTTGGTGGAGAACATTGAGGGGAAGGGGAAGGAGGGATTTTGTATGTACCCTTGATTTATTCAGATGATCATAGATCAGAAGCTCCCTCAGCTACCAAAGGAGAAGGAGGACGTGGTGGTACTCCAGGTGATGGATGATACCACCTTGGGTAGGATGAAGGTCTACAGGGGAGAGCAGGTGAAACCCCTGTGAGACGACTGTTTGGACATTTGAGTAGAGTGGACTACGTGGCGCCAGCGAAGAGGAAGTGGCGTCACGATGATAGTGACTCGGACTCTGAGCCGATTGTGCTCCCATCTGATGATTCGGATGACGATGACAGTGGTGATGGTGGTGATACTGGTCCCACCCAGTCTAGGGCCACTCCTGCAGATGTTATATCACCATCATCCACCCACGGAGGAGCAGAGATAGCAGGATTTCATCAGGATTTTCAGGCTGATGAGGATGACGAGTCGGACGAGGAGCCGTTGACTCGGACGGTGGGCAGCAAGGTGGTTGCCACCGAGAGAGGGTTTAGGGCGGTAGGTGGACGCCAGGGTGAGTCTGGGGAGGCTGTTACCGATCCATCTTACACCCCAGACCAGCCCAGCAGCCAAGGGGGAGCATCCTCCTCATGGGATGAAGAGTAAGAGATGGAGATTTACTTTGATAACCACCACAGCCACCACCACAGCTACCACCACCACCACCACACCCTCTACCACTGTCACCACACCACCCACCACTACATACATCCCATCTACCACCATATCTACCACACCCACTCCACCACCACTTTCATCCATACCAACCCCAATCTTCACCACTGCCACCACCACCACCACTAGCCACCAAGCCGGCCCATCATCACATCCCACTCATACATCTGGATCACCTCTACCTCCCAGTGGGGTAGAGGAACAGCTCTCGGCACTTAACCGTATGGTGCTGAGGCTGTTGGCTGCCGATGACGAGAAGACTGCTCAGATTCGTCAGCTGTTAGATCTTACTGCTATCCAATCTCTGCGGATATCTCAGCAGGCACAATAGATAGAGCAGCAAGCCCAGATGATGGATGCACAACACGAAGAGATGTCCCAACTCCGAGATCAGAATGCCCAATCAGCTAAAAGGATAGAGGAGTTGGAGACCACCAACAAGACCATCATGCTACGGCTCAAGGGATCCAAGGACGAGCCTTTAAAGATCAAGGAAGGGGATGGAGATGATAGTGATGATGACAGTGTTGATGATGATGACGATGACAGTGAGGATGACACTGATGCTGGTGATGATGCTGGTGATGAGGATGTTGATGATGATGAAGATGACACATCTGCTGCGGGTGCCACACCTGCAAGTGAGAGGAGGACAAAGAAAGCACAAGACCAAAGTGCCTCCACAACCGCCCCGTCAGCAGAAGAGAACGTGATCCAGGACAAGATACTTAGTTGTTTTTATTATTTAAATCATATGTATTTGAATCATGTATCACATTAACTAATGATTGCTGTGTTGAATGTCTAAATCAAGCAGATCCAAACTTTCAGAGGGATGAATATGATGTTGCTCCCCTCCAACAGATCAAGACTCAGCTCACGTTGATTCTTGATCTGCAGGGTATAGTCAGGAGATCGGTGATGTACACTCCTGAAGAAGAAGAGATCATTCACAATCTCACTGACGAGCAAATAGCAGAAATGTTCAAACTCAATGTCGATGAGATCGTGAAAGACGCTCCAACAGTTCATGTGGAAAGTGACGACGAGCTCAACGATGTGGATGAAATCGAGATCGAAGATGTCACGGACCAGCACTATCCAGAGTACACTGACAATGCGGGTAATGTCATTCCCAATCTGGGAGACAATCTAGTCAGTGAAACCTTGGAGACTCTGGATAAACTGGAACAAGAGTCAGATAAGACTGAAGATAAGGCCCAAGCCTCGGATGCTGAAGTTAATATCAGAAAGGCTGAGTGGGCTGCATGTTTTGAAGAGATAAGAGCCCAACGAAGTGCTTCAAAGTCAACTGTCTACACCAAGCTGTACAAAGTGAAGAAACATCACAAGGTGTTGAGCAGAATCATAGCATGGGCATATTTTGAAGATCTTAACGTTTATGCAGTTAAACGTGAGCAAGGGATTGAGTACTTCAGGTTCCCACACGACCTGAAGACTCTTCCTGGATTTGAGCTGAACCAGTTAGCGAAGCTGAAACTGCTATACGCTGATCCACGCAAAATGTCTGGATGGTTTGAAGCAGCTCTGAAGAAAGAGTACCACACCAGATGGGTCAACTTCAAACCTCAACAACCTACGAGGTATATCCGAAGGTCTAAGGTTGATGCCATAACTGGGAAACCAAGAATAGTGCTGAAGTGGAGTCCTCCGCGCACCATGTCCAAGATCCCACTACGGGAAATGCCACAGGACTTCACTCCACACTTCAAATGGTGGTACTATGATTGGAGAACAGGAGAGGTAGTCATAGTCTTGAACAAAAAAAGAGAAATGGATACTATTAGGGTATTTGACCCGATGTGGCTCACAAACTTGTCTGCAAATGATGTATACACATTATACAAGTGGCCACTATTCTATGACTCTCAAGATATTGTACAAGCTCTACAGTTTCAGAATGTTATACGACTCTGCTTTGCGTTTGAGATACACGCAGGAGTTACAAAAGAAGAGAAGTACAAGAAGTATGAAGAGGTTATGAAGAAGGTAAGACATTAGATGAAACTAGGTCCAAGGGGGAGTTTGTAGGTACATGTGTCCCTAGTTTCTGAACTGAATGTAATATGTTTTTAGTGTCTTACACTTATGTAATAGTTGGATACTTAATGAAATGGAAATGTTTGGTTGTGTTTATAATGTTTAATATTTCATTAATGAGTTGTTTAACGCATATTGAGTTGATTATATAGGTTTGTGGTTGTTTGAATGAATCTTGATAATGTAATGACAAATGAATACATTCAAACTAAGTAATACGAAGTTCTCATGCGAATGGCCCATGCGAATGGACCATACGCATGAACAACTTCATGCGAATGACTCAGTCGCACGACTGAACCAGGAGACTGGATCAGTCGTATGATTGTAACATGAGATTGGCTCAGTCGCACGACTGAACACTCAGTCGTGCGAATGGATCAACCGCATGGCTCAATCGCACGACTGAACCATACTAATGGTTCAGTCGCCCGAATGAGAAACCCTAACCTATAAATACCACTTAATTCGTGGAAAAACGTAAAAATTGATACACTTCGACTCCAGACGTACCCTAGCCTTCCAAAGTCCTCCAAGAACCTGTTCCAAGTTCACAGATCGCACTAGATCGATTCCATATCGTTCTTAACGTTTAGATTCAATCCATAATTGATTCGACGTGCGTTCTCACTGATTGGATCGCCAATAAAATAGGATTCCGCACTATTTGATTCGGTATACACGTTAATCAGTTAGTATTTCGTTTAATACACGATCCAGCAGGTTAGAATCACGATGATGAAGACGATGGTCAGAACCGTGATGGTGAAGATGATGGTCATAGACGACTTCGGTTTCATCTCCGCCGCTAGACCGGTGGTGGTTTCAGTTAGGATTCTTTCTACCATGGCAGCTTTCAATGATAAGATAAGATGAAGATGATGATAGGTCAAGTATGGGTTGTGTTAGACTTGGAGAACATGAAGATAACAAAAGATTAATATGCTCTATCATGACAGATTTCAATGATTGAACATAAAGAAATATTTCTATGGTGTCAACAAACATAACTAAAAAAAGAAGATCAGAGGATTAGGGTTAGACTTGGAGAAGAAGAAAAGATAAAGGCATAATTGTCTTTTAATTTTTTACACATTCCTATTCCTTGAGTAAAAATTACCAACCAAACAAGCCATAGGATTTGTAAATGATTCCCCCACATTCCATTCCAATCAGCATTCCAATTCCATCTAAAAACATTCTGTGAACCAAACAACCCCTTAGACTTCAAATCCGCATAACAAAACAATGACAACATACATGAACCTATTGTGAGATCAACTTTTACGCATGAAATTGTAAATTAGACTCCTATCAAGGTTATCTAATTATATAGCTCATTGGAAAGCTACAATGCTAAACACATAATAACCACCTAAAGTTATGTTATGAAGACCCAATGATATAATTAAGACAAAGTTAAAGATGGTTAGGACTCCTATCAAGGATACAAAATCCATAAATTTTTGGAAAGTTAACACGATGAACACATGGTAACCACCTCAATTCGCGTAATGTAATAATAGCTATGTAAATCCTTCAATTTATGAATGTCCTAACACGAATACACGAATCATAAATTTGTGCATTATATATGGTTACACATACACAAAGTTAGGAGATATTCATAAAAAACACAATGGTTTTCACAAACTTATGTATAAGGATGCACACTTGTTCAACATTACTAAACAATCAACCCTTGTAGGGGTTGAACCAAGAGGCTCGGGAAATCAATTCAAGATAAAGATCAAGATTCAAGGCATGCGAGAAGTTCATACTAACCGCGCGACAAGTTTAATTATCGTGTGACAAGTTCCTGTCGTGTGAGAAAAATGTTCGCGCGAGAACTACTTGTTTAGTATAGACAGTTAGTTTGTTTTGTAATTGTCAAGCTTTTGTTCACTTTCCTAAATTTGTACTCAATGTGTAATCACTTGAATTCAGAGAGCAATAGTAAAGAGAAGTTTATTTACTTTGTGTTCATCCATTCTACACTTCTACTTCTTAATTCGTTATTTCGCATTCACAATTACGAGATCGATCTGATATTTGTAACGATCCTTACAACCCTCATTTACCATTCCTAGTCAAATGCCATAAACCACACACTAATGTATGCAATTCATGAATAGATGTCCTAAAACAAAAATTTTCCAATAATATGTGATTATAACACCCACAAGATTCATCATTTCATCAAGTTCAACAAACATACATAATCATTAAAGAACATTTATAACCTTGTAATAAACATTAACCTAATTATCACCAAAAGTTACATGTAAAATGTCAGAGTATGCTAAGCTTCATCTAAACTAAGTAATAAAGAGTGTTTAGCCCATGAAGCGTACAAAAACCACAACCAAACTCAAAACAATAGACAGAAACATGATGGATCTAGAGATGTCAAACTAAAGATAAGTAGAGGTGGATTGTGTGGAGTTAAATCTTCCTTTGAAATGCTTGATCTTCAACCTAGCTTGAACTCTTAAGAAACTTCGTTTACAGTCACCATAAGAATGAAGAAAAACTATGGTTTCTACTTCAAAATTCATTTTCCCAAAATAAAGAAGAAGAAGGGCTTAATAGGGGATCCTGATGCGTGTTATGGTCTGTAAGGCCCCGTTCCCGGGACGCTCACAGTCGGTCATTCATCGCACATAAAACATAGAACATACATTCACATTTACTAAAACATTGCAGCGGGATACTTAAAACCATTTCATATATAAATAATTGCTTTTGCAAATAATACAACATTGTCAACCATTACAAAAAAATATCATTTGTTTGCATTACATCACAAAAACATCATCGTTATATAAAATGGATGCCATCTCAAAAACTTGCTAAGTAGTTGCGCCCGTGCCATCCTCAGCAATCATTACCTGCCAACTAAAAATGCATAAAAGTCAGCGTTGCTGAGTGAGTTCTAGTTTTATAAAAATATATTACCTTTCTTTTGTTAAAACATTTATTTTACTATCGCACGTGATCATACATCGTACATACATCATGGTAATATTTATTATCTTCAATCATTGTTCATTTCGTACATATCGCACGTTTCGTACATATCGCACTTTTTATTATCTTTCACTTCTATCTAGATCCTGTCGTATGCTTAACCCCCCTCTTGGGCACAAAGCCATATCATCTAGGGTTAAGCGACAAGGATCCCATATCGCACGTATGGAGCAGTCACCAAGACTGACTCCTCTGTGTGAACCCTCATGGGTCAGCCGAGATCGTACGCTGTAACACACAGTCGGGGCTAATAACTCTCATTGAGTTGTGAACCCCTTTACATTTGCTTGCAAGACTTTCATACATTCTTTTATTATGTTCCACTTTCATTATCTTAAATCTTTCGCTTCGTTAAGATAATACTTTACGTTCATTAACATAATCACACCACGTAAAGCTACACAATAATACGTATAAGGAACATAAAGAAAGCATAACATATACATACATAACATCATCACACATCATCATATAATCATCACACATCATCCACTCACATACACATACACATACATAACAAGTACAAATCATCATAGAACATAACCGACCCTCTGCGGGACAGCGGGGTTCGGGGGCGGCAGCCCCTGACAGCGGGGTCCTAGGGGCAGCAGCCCCTAGTGGGGTCCAAGGGGCAACGACGCCCCTGGCTGGTATGCAGGGATCTAAACGTATATTTGGTCATTTAAAACGTATATTTGGTATGCATTTCCAGCCCCAAACAAGTTTAAAACCTTTAAAATAGGGGATCGCTTGAAAGTTTTTTGATAAATCACTAATGTTCGGGGACAGGCTCGAGTGCGATCCGACAACTCTCCAAACCGTTACTGAAGGTTTGTGAGTGTTTGGTCAATAACTGACGGATTTAAGTACACCATATTAAATACATGCTTGTATGATCCAAAAATATCATTCGTGTTAGTCGTAAAGTAACCTGAAAATGCCTCATATTTTTCCTTTTTTTGCTTAAACTCAACATTTTACTGAAAGTTTAAAATATTATACAAAATAATCTTATATTTTATAAAAACATAAATAACTAATAAGACCAAAATACACAATAGTCCAATACAATAATAACTAATAAGCCCAAAATAAAAAAATAAGCCCAAAAAAATTAAACAACTTAAAAAGCGTAACTAATTTGGCCAAATACCCATAACCCAATCAAACATAAAACTTAAAATAAAAATACACCATCCATCGCCTCATCGCCCCATGCCCCCATGGAGCCTTCGTCCCTTCCCTAGGCCACAACCAGTCAGCCACCATCCACCGTCGGCCGTCAGGCAAACCACCGCCAAACTGCCTCCTGCTGCGGCGACCCTTGCCACCACCCATATGTGATCTTTCACCAATTCACCGTCCACTTCAAGGTAACATTTCTAGTGTTTTTTCTCTATTACACTATGAAATCAGGGATTTAGGATTAATGTTGTTTAATCTCTAATATTTAAGTTTATTTAAGTGTTATTTGTTATAAAAATCAATGGTTATGTGGTTTAATCTATAATATTTTGGGTTTATACAATTAGGTATATGAAGTAAGGATTTAAAAGATGAATTAAAGATCTAATATTGAAATTAGGTATTTGAATTGTGTTATTTCTAAGTGTAATTTGTAATCTTATTGTCTTATTTGTTATAAAGTTAGATATTTAAAAGAGAAAAAACAAGTTCTTATTGGTATATTTTTTTATTAGAAAATTTCAAAAGTGGGATATTGTTTCTAATAATGATGATGATATTGGGTCAACAAATCTTTCGAGTTCAATTCATCCGATCCCAAATGGATTTAATTTGAATGATCTTACTTCGGACCCCTTTATTAATATAAATGTACGGTAAAAAAAGGGTTGGGTTATATAAACACTCATTTATGTTATTAAGACAACATATTGTCTCTATGTCTCTCCATGTATCTATATGTATGTATAGAAAGATATAGAGAGAATAAAATAAATTGGGTGTATCAATAACATACCCCTAAAAAAATTTTACGTTACCCCTGAACTTTGTTTCTAGATCCGCCACTGACTAGTTTGGTACGGTACCGGCACTCGGTACAAAACACTCATTCCTAGTTTGAATGACAGATTATTCGAAGTTTAAGAACAACCTCTTTTGAGAATGTGCAGGATCATGTACATTCAGTCGTATGGACCCATGCGGCATGCAATGTTCATGTTTTAGGATTGTCCTACGTTCTCATGCTACCAATCAAGTTCTAACATTATATTTTTAGCTTATTTTCTTATGCTTTAGTAAGTTGTATTTTCTTCACTAAAAGATGATATTAGATCTCTAATTCTTCTATCGTTTAAGTCATGAGTTAGTGGGTTCTCAATTCTTATACTCTCCCTTATTTAAACATCACGTAAGATGAATGCAAAAGAGGCTGGAGTTTATGTTTGAAATTGAATATGATATAGTTTATCTCTTAAGTGTATGAAAGTTAAATTGATTCTATACGCTAGCTCAAGTGTGCATATTGATTGGTGATCTTAGACACGACTTTTAGCCGGAGTGATATATCTATATCTTCAGTTGAACGTTATAGCTCTATTGTTTGTTTTGGGGGTTGAGTCGTAGATTTATCTGTACTTTGGACCTTTACATTTGAACTAGTGTTTGTAGCTTAATTTACTTACAACACTAACAATGGTTTCCGTTAGAGTCTTTAACCGCTTTATTCGAAAAGAACCGACAATACCCTTTACGATGATGGGCAGGTGGTGTGTTGCTTCTCTAAAACGAATTATGAACCGACCAATTATGGAGATGATTGTGAGGCGGTTTGAACTATTAGTTATTGGTGATATATCGTGAAAGCAATCATGGTATGTTGTCCAATCCGCGTGGTTGTGGTTTGATGTTGAATGCAACCACACAAGGGTAGTCGATAAAATTTAAACAAACACAAACAGGGGCGGCCTGAGGGGTGACGGGGTGGGCAATGGCCTAGGCCCCGATCTCCTCGGGGGACCAAAAATTTTAAAAAGTTTTATATATTACATATATGTATTTTTTTAATAAATCTATAAACTATTAATAAATTCATTAACAAATCCAATAATATTTTAATTATTTTTAGTCTATTAAACCTTACCTTAGAGACCTTAACATTTTAAATAGTTTAGCTCAATACCATTTACCTAATCTAAATCCAAGTTAATATAATAATACCTAAGTAAAAAAATAATAAAAAAAAACCTCATTCAAGATGTCAAGGGCAGAAGTCTGATTGGCGATCGACTTTGGCACTTCTATTGCATTATACAAGTTACTCGGTTTATAAATTTTTTATACGTTGTATTATGGGGGCCTATTTTTATTTTCGTCCCGGGCCCAGAGTCTCATGAAAATTCTCGGGGCTGCTGCTGAACGTAAAAGGTGTAACTTGTGAGGTTTCAATGAGAACTGGTGGCTTTATATAAGGTGATCATAAAGGGCGTGAAGGATTAAACCATTAATCTCAGTCAGTTTGTAGATATAGGATAAGCCGATAAGCAATAAATAAAATTATTGGATGTCAACGAAAGCATACGGAAGAATAAGCAGAAAAAGTTGGATGTTAAAAGCTTGTGAAAGTGATAGTTGTTGCATGGGATGTGTTAATTATCAAGTTTAAAATTAATATAAATTCGAATTACATACAACTAATTGTATAATTCCATCTTCATTTTACAAATCTTTTTATATTTTGAAATTTTTTCCTTATAAAATTTTATATCTTATATCTAAATTCTAAAGTTCTATATAATTATTTATATTAGTGGTTTAATGATTTAGATTGTTGACTAGATAAAATATATTTGACTCTATGATACTAAATTGTAAATTGGACTATCTAAAAATCCCACCAAACTAACCGTTGGGCCTAGCTTCACAAAATGACCAACCCAGTCATTATCAGCACCTAAATCATTAATAGGCCAGACATTGTAATTAAATTGTAACAGCCCATATAATTCAGGCTCATAATTCGAGTTCACGTTTGTGTGTTGGCCCATATTCATATCTTTAGGCCCAGAACATGAAAAAACACACAAACACCACTCGAATTTTTTTTAGAAGTACACGATTTTTGTCTTGTATTATTGTTAAACCAAAAGCTCACGCTTTACAAGAGCCTATACGTCTCTATTTATACAATACTAATTATCAACTTAATGTTGCATTAGTTGTTGTACCATATGCCTAAAAAATTGTATATATATTTTTTATTTTATTTTTATTTTAAGCCCTATTGTCACAATCACTAATGTTACACCCACGTTCTTGCCTATGCCTATTGTAACTATTGTTATAAGCATTGAATCTTAATAGATGAAACTAAAATAAAAATCATTCGCACAATACAAACCGAAAATAAAACGCATACGCAAGAGGAAACGTAATCTTTGTACATGACTCCAACTCAGCCTAATTCTTTAGTAGATCTTCGTATAAGCTCCTGAAAGCTCCACACAAAAATGCATTCAACCCCTCAACATATTTACACCTATAACAAAACCATTTTAACATTAATTAAAAAAACTTGACTCTTGTTTAATAAAGCCGAGACTGAAAAATGATGTAAAATTTTAACAACCATATTTGCTTTAGTCCTTCTTGCCCTTCATCTCTAGAAAGTAATTATTTAGTTGATCATTCTTTCTCTATCATGATCTTTGATCCTTTCTTCTTACACCTTCAATCTCCTAACGGTTTCATCGAATGACATTTTCTTGATATCTTAGTGTTGCTTTGTTAAATCCATTACCTGTAAATACTTCCAAGGATCGAGTTTAGAAGTTTCTCACTACCACTTCATCTTCTAAACTTGACCATAGACTCTTGAACTTTATAGCAATCCACATTAAGTTTGGCCGCAACCTCATCCATGTTCCACTTTTTTTCATTCTAAGCATCTCCACCTTCAGTCAATTCATAAACATCTTTTTTAACGGTAATTCTTTCATACACCTACTTTTAAACTAAACCCCATCTACATATTATACTTGTAAACATAACACTTGGGACCTCTCTATTTATGTTACTCCAATAGGCAAAGCCTCTACCATTTAACCATCAACCCCAGTGATAAACACCAACTATCACCTATATGTATGTATAATTTTAAATGATTAACTAGAGAGTAAGTCTTTTTAACGAATTATACTAGGTAAACAAAGTGATATCAAAACATGCATCTTATTTTAATCCTATAAGAATTTTAACTGACTCTTGAATTATCATCACAATATATTTTATGACAATTAACATAGTCTTTTATGTTTCAAAAACATAATTGAAGAATTAATCACATTTTTTTGTAACTTTTTTATTGGTTTTCTGATTCATAAGTTATTGTTAGTTCCTAATTATTGCTGCAAAATATCGAGTATGTTGAAGCAACTTCCACAGCCTCTTCTACTAGTACCTCAGGTATAATTAAGTATGTTCGCGTACCAATTGTTTTCCTAAAATTATCCCTGGGCAAATTTCTTGTGAGTATATGTATGTCTTTTCTAACTTGGGTCGATTTAAGTTGTGAGGAGAAGCAAGTTCGACTGCAACATTATGAGCCAATAAGATAACATATCACCAAAATTTCTATAAGCTGGAATACAGAGCAGATAATCCACATGCCAGAAAAAGGAAACTTTTTTCATATCTCCATATTTGTTTGTAATAGGGATTTGTCTCAAGCATGTTTCCTCTTCATTTTATCTAACTTTTCTAGCATTTGAAAGTATAAACATAAAACTGATAAGTTAATAAGATCATCTAACTTCATATTCCTATTAATGTATTCTAATGTAGAATCATGTTGAGCAATCATCATAGTTAATTATAGGGTAGTTGACCAAACATTAATATAAATCTTGAAGCCGTAAGTTGCACCAACCTCTTTACAAATCATCAACCATCGTTGAACACATATACCTCTAATCATATGACAAGTCCAAATATAGATAGACTAAATGAACACAACCCAGAATTTTGAACAATTAAAAGAAAGATCCATGATCATACGCATGCTTTTATTAAATTTATCATATTCAACCACACTGACCTAATAAAAGTACTAGTATCATATCTAAGAATTCCATTAGTAGTAGCTCTTGTAGCTGATGAAAAAACAACAGTATACACCATCCTATCACCTCATTATATTCACCATTTATATGTTCGTTATCATATCAGGATCAAACAAGATAAATAAGAAACAAAATAAAAATGGAAATAGTAGAATGTAACCTTTATTAAAAATCCAAAGTCATTGCAAATTACAGTAGGTTTTTGTTGGAAATTTAGTTAAAAAGTTTGTGTAAAGTTAAAAAGTATACATTATGGATTAAAATGCACAAAAATGTACACTATGCACTAAAGTGCATAAAAGTGTGCACTATGGCAAAGATGTGCACTAAAGTGTGCATTGTATACTAATGTGCACTAAAAGTTTGCACTATGCACTAAAGCATGAAAATATGCACTAAAAGTGATTTTTTTTACTAACTTTGGACAAGAATAATTATTAGTATTTGCTACTAATATAATTAATATTTAGTGGGTTTGTGTTTTATGATGTGACAACAAATCAAACAATGTTCAAAACGGAGCTAAGATAAATATGATATTGATGCTCTAAAATGTGTGGTTGAAGGGAAAAAAAGATAACGAGTCATTGTGAATCATCTACTACGATGCACATTAGAGGTTACGGTATGGATCAAGATGCAATTGACTGCTATGTGATGCCGCTCTCCACAAGCGAACAACATATATCTTCAAATTCTAGAATTAATTCACAATTAAACGTAATAAATTTGTGCATTAATATGAATCCTAATTCACAAATTAAACAGAGTTAATAAAATCTTAAAAGATGTGTAGATAGGTTTTCAACCTTCAAATATACAATACTAGAATTTCAAAAGGTTTTCATAGTCATACGAGTCTAACTATTACAACCAAGTCATCAAGTTAACCACAAAAGGTACTAATTCCTCAAAAATCCAGCTCTAAACTCCCAAACAAGCCTTCAGCTCAACGTCCTGAAATACATGCTCAAATATATGTTAGCTATAAAGCCAGTGAGTTCGCAACATGACTCAAATTATCAACCATAGTTTGTACAGTAGGTGTATGTATGCATAAAACATTTGTGTCTCATCAATCAATCCGCACTCATGGCCGTAGCTAAAAGAGTTGGTAGTGTCTAATTGTTAACCCTTGTCAACATTACACTACTAGGTCACACATATATGATGCAAATCTGTGGTGTGTGGGCCGGGTGTCGACTAGGTCGACATTATCAGTGATGTAGCCAATATAAGTTGCGAAAAGTCTAGTATTCCCCAGTCCCTATCGGGGAAAGCACCGTGCAGAAGTGGGAACGTTGCTCCCAAGTTCAAGTAGTACTACCCACATAAGCGTGTGGCTGAAACGAGTTAATGATTGTACAAAAGTTCATGTAAGCATACACCATAAAAATAGTTGAACTCAAATAGAATTAACAACATATATTTCACACCAAAAAGGTTTAAGTAAAAAGGGGAGTTTAAGTCACGAAACTCATCGAGTTCTACTCACGATAGTAAAGATTTAGTAAGCTCGAAAGGCTTTACTGCTAACGGCTTCGAGTGACAGGAATCCCTATGTTACTAATTAAAGCACTATATATATGAATACTACTTGGGTTATACCTCAAGTTAAATGTAATGATGTTTTAACATAGGTTTTATTAGATAATGTTGATTTATTTGGAAACATTCAGGTCCAATTATTATTTGTTTAATAAACAAATATTAGTTAACCATAGTCAAGTCACTCTCAATGACTCGTTTATTTCAATTACGTTTGATTTATCAGTTTTGTCAAAACGTGTAATTTAAATTCTTGGTAATTTATTTAACATTAAAATAAATAATTTTAGATTGTAAAAAGAGTTCAATATTAAAATTTTAAGCCCAAAATATTATGTAAATTACTGTTAGTATATATATATATTGTCGGTTTAGGTATAGAGCGCACTTTAAACGTTTAGTTATGTAACTAATGCACAAATTATCATTTTAAACCTTCTCAAGCTACTTTATCATATATGTAGAGACTTATACTACTAAAAAATAATAGTTTTGTAATTATAGGTCCAAAAATGGTTAGTTTTGACGGTTAACTGTTTAACGCTCGGTTTTGAGAGCATTCACAGTCAATTTCTTATCTTTATCCATATAATTACACTAAAATTACTACTTTTTCTCTCATCTTTTTAATTAAATGATTATTTTTATACCTTTATCATTACCTTTTCTCTCTCCTACACTCACAACAAGTTTTAAAAATATTAAAAAAATTATAAGGGTTGAACAGTGATTCCTTAAATTTACAGATTCAACAGTAATAGTTCTCTTCACTCACAACTACTCATAATCATTCCATATAATATAAGGATTACACTCACATAAATATACCGAACAGGCTGCTCTGACCGTACCGGTAGGTTAAATAATTAGTTTTTCACTTATGTTAAAAAATACCTGTCTTTGAATTTTTATTGTGTATAAACTCAGTTTCTGTTTATAACCGACTAAAGCTTAAATACTTGTATCTTTTTGAGTGTTTTACATTATGTTAAACTCACAAATCAGAAAAAAATACGATTGTAAGTTTATAGGTATTAAACCCCATGGATTTTCTATTAAAGGATATTAAAGATGGTTTTTAGGTTATTAGCACAAAGTTAACGTTTTTATGTTTTATACCTTCTTGTGAACGAGTTGTGTTGGTGTTGTAGCCTTAAGAATAGAATTTCCTTGTTGTGAGAACTCCAAAATCACCTAGTAAGATGGATGTATATAAATCATATATGAATGGAAAGTTATATGTTTAACAATGAAGGTTTTAGGCGGTTTTCAGCTTACCAATCGTGATGAACCTTGGGTGATGATAGATGAACGATTTTAAGAGATGAAAATAAACCAAATGAGATCTAGATCGCTGTCAAGAACATCAAGTTTAGTGTTTGGATCGTTTAAACTTTTAGAACTCAAGAACGGTGAAGATACTTACATGAAATAATGTTGTAGATGATTATGATCGAAAGCTTGAAAACAGTTGGTAATCACCTCTAATACTTTGGTTTCAGTTCATGGGCTGATGGGTAAATGATTCCAGCCATGAAAGTTTGTTTATGGAGGTTAGAATGTAGGATTGTGTGAATTAATTAATGAAGCCGCTAAAGAGAAATAGATAGGTGTTTAAAGATTTGGAAATGAAATGATGAGTAAAGATATGGTGGGTCCGGCCAATTATTAGGAAGAATGTAGGAGGAAGGAAGTATAGTATGATAGGATGATGGAGCAAGTATTCATGAGTACTAAGGTATGGTGTGTGTGTGTGTGTGTATGATTGTGTAGCTGGTCAATAATTTAAGAAAAGTGAGAGGAATGGTATGAATGTGCAAAGAAAGACAAACAAATGGTGAAATATCTTGACCACTTAAAGTGGTATATATTGTTGTATTTGGGTGCTATAATATTGTGTCATTATTATAATTATATATGGTATTTGGTAGGGAACTTAATAAGGATTTTAGAAAGTGTTCGATCAAGTATTAATGGGTTAGATAATATTGAAATGTGTAGGTATTCATTATGTGTTATGTATATTTTAAATAAGTATTTAAATAAAATTGTGAGTTTGTGTGTTTCAATATCCTTACGACGATTCTGTGTATTTGTATGAATACCTTATAGATTTTAATAATGTTGTCAAATGTCAAGTTTTCTATTAGTCAAGCCGTGTCAAATGATCATGTCCATGCTAGACGTCTAGTCTCGTTGCGAGTTCTAAGTCAAGCTACATGCATTCTCTAGTTTTTTTTAAAAGATAAATAAATAACTACCAAACAAATAAAATATTATAATGAAAAATATCAGAAATGAAATTCGAGATTGTTACAGTGCCACAAGAAGATGTCATTGGATTCATTCCTGGAGTGCGTGAAATGACACAAGCCATTGCTTGTCGTGGATGGTTCATGATGACTGGAGCTACTTTTCATGCGTTGTAGGAAAATGGGTTCACTTTTATTAAATAACTTATAAAACAATAATCACATTATTGATGGGACATACAAATATGCAATATCGTATGCACAATCAAATGTAACAAACTTCAAAATTTACACGTATTGAAACAAATTCAAACCGCAGTCTTTAGAAGGAACATGAAGAAAGATTTGTTTGCTTGAATCTTTGAATTGTAGAGATTCTCCATAGCTTTACCTTTGACTGTACAACAAACTAACCAAAAGGTTTAGAGATGGGTGAGGCACTTATTCAATACACTTCCTTTAAAAACATATTTTGCGCCTTTTCTCAGACGAATGCGACCATCTCTTAGGTACAACAACTGAAAAGGTTTGTGTACTATCGGCGATGTCCTCGCACCTGAGGTTGTAGTAGATATGAATGTGTCCTAAACAAAAGCATGCAGAGCAGAGAATGCTAGAAACTACTTAGAGTGCGTGTGTGTGGTTTCTTAAACATGTACGGTGTTCCAAGTCTATAAAATAAGACCCATATGCTTGTATTTATACCCAAAACCGAGAATGAAAAGAGTCAATAATTTAATAAAATAGTAATACACAAATTAACTCTATGTATCTGGGAATTAGGATTCATATCAATGTACAAATTAACTCTATTTAGTTGTAAAATAGTTTCAAAATTTGAACATATAGGTAGTTTGCCTCTGTAGGGCGGAATCAAGCACCAATTATCTACAACTTGACCCGTACCACAAACTCTAATGGGTATCATATTAGAGGATTAACACTCATCTTTTTTCAACCACACACCTTAGAGTATCGATATATTTATCTTAGCTTTGTTTTCGACATCGTTTGATTCGTTGTGATGCTCTCACATCATAAAATACAAACCCACTAAATAATAATTATATTAGTAACACAAATACTAACAATTATTCATGCCTAAAGTTAGTGAAAAAACCACTTTAGTGCACACTTCCACGCTTTAGTGCACATTGCATAATTTAATGCACAATGCACACGGTAGTGCACATTAGTGCCCAGTGCACACTTGTGTGCATAATGCATACTTTTTCTCTAAATTTCCAGAAAACCCCCACATGAATAGAAATCGATCAAAACATCAAATCCCAAAGTAAACTCTGACATTTAAATTTTGCATAGAATAGGTAGTTATAACTTTGAACCTCTTCGTTGTAAAATACACTTAGACTCCAAACTATTAGTAGACTTGATATCCTTGAACTTATGGTTGTAATTAGAGATGACAATATATGTTTACACAAGACTCTCCCTAGCCAAGCCACCCCTTCATTATCGTCTTTATAATAATGTGGAACACGAGCCTAATTTTGTAAAAGCTCTAGGGATTGCGCACCCCACAATTCGATTGAGGCTACCCAACTTCTCTTTCACATAGGTGATTTATCTCAAATCATTAAAAAATATGGTTTTCATGATTTACACAAATCATTTACTACATATCATGTTTATCCTCAGACAAATGTCACTAAAAGTTAAAATATAGACTAGGATGTATTGAAACTCCCTTTATAGTTTAAGATTATATATATATATATATATATATATATATATATATATATATATATATATATATATATATATATATATATATACACATATATATATATACACACACACATATATATATACATATATATATACATATATATGTATGTATATATTAGCTTATATGATAGTTATGCCCCTCACAATGACGACCCTTAGATATCTGAGTTGGTTGTCCTATTGAACCTAGATCTTGAGATCTCCAGTCAACAAGGTTAAGTTTTTCTCACATACCTTTATCCATGGGCTTTAGTCTTATTTCACAACTCAATCTCTTATCAACCTTCAGGTTGTTGGATCTAACTTATTATCTTTGAGTTCTTCAAGTCATCGTAGATAACTTACAACTGAGATTAGTTATTATAGTGTGTTGTTTACTCTCAAGTTAACTTTGCACATCTCCAACTTCTAAGACAATAACCTCAGACATGTAGGTATAAATTATTTCTTAGAAAGATACAAATTCATTTCAAAGAACACTATCTTGGTATGCCTATTTTCACTAGATATCAAATTCAGTTCTAACTCGTACAAATTAGGTCTAGAAATCTATTAATGTGTTAATCTATTAATGTGTTGGTGGCCACTATTTTGAATAGATGATCATGGACAAGAAGAATAGATGTTGGTTAGAATGGAGATTAATTTTTTTAGAAAGGAAAAATAATGAAATTCAAGGCATGATAAATACCTAGCATGAAAATAACCACCTAATGCTTTTAATCTTCTTAGGTTGTTTAAAAGATAGAGGAATTGTATGAATGCGTGTGTGTGTCATTGGTATGGAGAGAAAAAAAAGAGAGAATGAGTGCTTCAATTAGTGATGAATGGCTTTAATGATAATTAAGGTATATACTAAAGAGTGATTAGAAGAGATCAAGAGTCTAGAGATGTAAATAACACCATAAGTTGCCAAAAATTACAAAGGTTCTAAGGGGTGGGTATCATGATCATTTTGTAATTCATCTTAATACTTATATTATGTGTTATAATAATTATAAATGTCTCACTTAACTTTTTATTATGTTATATTTGCATAACATATGTAGTCCTGATCTTATATTTAGTTTAAAATCTCCTGGTTATAAGTCTATTTAAAATTGTTTTAAGTGTAAGCAGTCACATACCTTAGGGAAGGCATGATCACCCTAAAGTTTCATGTCGATCCTTGAAGTACAATATACACTTGTGATAGCTAGAACTTCTTACTTTAAGCTTATACTTGACTCTTGTATTTAGTACTAAACTAAGTATAAAACTATTCATTCTAAGCTAAGAAAGTCAAAGTCCACACGTAATGTTAAATTGACTTGGATTTGTGACAGGTGACACACAATCTTAAGTCATATTAGGTAGACTATTTTTGGAAATTACTAATGCTAAAATTAACTACTAAAATGGAACAATTAACATGATTTTTAAAACTCGTAAGTTATGTGAAGTCGCTGGATCGGTTGAAATCCGAGCGTGTTCTAGACGGAAGGAAAAAAAACAAGAGACAAACAAGAGAACGAACAATAATAGAATGGTTTCATTGATAAAACCTAATGATTACAAGCTCGTTAAACAGAAGAATCATGACTCTTGGTAAGGGGAGATAGAGCATGATCTCCCCTCTCATCCGGCAGCACCTAGACCCCGGGCATACTCTCAAAACCTTACCTCTCTACATAATGAAACTGGTATTTATAGGCCTCAGCCCATATCAGATGCGACTGGGCCCATTCGTACGATTGGACCATGCGTATGGTTCAATCGTACGACTGGACCATACTTATGGTTCAGTCTTACGAAGTGCCCAATAGCATCTCTCAGTCGCACGACTGGTCAGGGTCAAGAAAGACGATTAAAGAGAAATCAAGAGACAATCAATAACACAAACTATAATATAATGGTTTTATTGATAAAACCTAAAGATTACAAGCTCGTTACAACATAAGAATCAAGACTCTTGGCAAGGGGAGATCGAGCATGATCTCCCCTCTCATTCGGCAGCCCTAGGCTCCGGGCAGACTCCCTCTCAAATCCTTAACTCTCTACACATTGAAACTGGTATATATAGGCTTCGGCCCATATTAGATGCGACTGGGCCATTCGTGCGATTGGACCATGCGTATGGTTCAATCGTACGACTGGACCATGTGTATGGTTCAATAGTGCGACTGGACCATACTTATGGTTCAGTCTTACGAATGGCTAATCGCATCTGTCAGTCGCACAACTGGCCCATTAGCAAGGCTCAGTCGCACGACTGAGTCTTATTCGCATATGCTCCTACGAATGACCCAGTTTCATGTGTTTACAATATATCAGGTGTATTACATTAAGCCTAGAGTATTCGACAAGCGACGGACACACTATATATGACTATATATGCTCCAACAAATTCCCCCTTGGACGTTGCTTGCGAATAGTAGATAACACCTCTTACAATCTTCAGTCAATCTTTGCTCTGGTTGTCAATAGAATCAAACAAAAACCATATTAGCCTACGTTGCCGATCCGTCAGGTTGCCACACTATCCCTGAAAATGAATTTAGGCACAATAGCTTTCGTTTACTTTGCAGAACACCATCATAGCATCAAGATTTCCCATATGACTGATTTTTTCCAGATAATGACATAAACAATTTTCCATTGCTTTAATCTTCACACAGGCTAACCTGATTAACATTAACACCTGTAGAAATTCCCCCTCACATTCAGCATATCCCAATATATAAACGTTGTGCTCTCTTGGTGTCTTCATACGGTGTATTGGGCAAAAGGTAGAAGGTTCAAATCCACAACTGACAATCTCAACCAAATCAGCGTGCACTCAGATTCTTCATCGGATACCGGCTCATATCATCACTTTCTGATTGCGTCTTCAATCTCTCTATACATGGATTCCCCCTAAGAATGAGAATCCTTTCTGTGCGGATAGATATAACTTGATTGGCCCATAAATAGTCAGATGCTCCTGACTACCCCACAAAATCAGCACCGACTGCTGACATCTTCTCTTCTCTCTTTCGTGTTCCAATTACATTCACCTATTCTGGAAGTTCGACGAATAATGGGGTATACATCGAACTTGTTTGACAATAGAATCTCAGGGTGAATGTGCTTTGCTCATCCTCAAATCTGTGCAAAAGGTAGTTCCAGACTCTTTTTTCTTTTTTTCTTTTTTTTTTGGTTCTGGAACACCGTTCATCCGTATGACGTGGAGGATAAATATCACATTCATGTGAACGGATGATACGAATGATATATTTGTGAGACTGGTCATAAGACTGGTCCAGTAGCATGATTGGTCATTAGACTGGTCCAGTAGCATTGCTTGTCATAAGACTGGTCCAGTAGCATGACTGGTCGTAAGACTGGTCCAGTAGCATGACTGGTCATAAGACTGGTCCAGTCGCACGAATGGTCCATTAGCATGGTCCAGTCGTACGAATGGTCCATTAGCATGGTCCAGTCGCATGAATGGTCCATTAGCATGGTCCAGTCGCACGAATGGTCCATTAGCATGGTCCAGTCGCACGAATGGTCCATTAGCATGGTCCAGTCGCACGAATGGGTCTGCATGCAGATTTTCAGATCTGCAGCCGCTAAAGATGCCAAAAACCCTAATTTGATGAATCTTACATGAACCGAAACAAAATAGACATCATCAGATTCGCAAGGGTCATAGGAACGTGGTTTCGAGTTCGATTTTAATATAGAAACAACACACGTAACAAGATATGAGCAAAACACGAAGAACACGAAGTGTGTTTAACGTCAAGAATCTGAAATAGATCCAGAAATCAAGAGCTCGGGTTGCTAGAATGATTGTTAGATCATTCCAGCAGTAACCGGCTCTAATACCAATTGTGAAGGCGGCTAGATCGGTAAACATCCGAGCATGTTCTTGACGGAAGGATAAACAACAGCAAAAACCAAGAGACAATCAATAACACAAACTATTATAATGGTTTCATTGATAAAACCTAACGATTACAAGCTCGTTACAACATAAGAATCAAGACTCTTGGCAAGGGGAGATCGAGCATGATCTCCCCTCTCATCCGGCAGCCCTAGGCTCCGGGCAGACTCCCTCTCAAATCCTTAACTCTCTACACGTTGAAACTGGTATATATAGGCTTCGGCCCATTTTAGATGCGACTAGGCCATTCGTGCGATTGGACCATGCGTATGGTTCAATCGTACGACTGGACCATGCGTATGGTTCAATCGTACGACTGGACCATACTTATGGTTCAGTCTTACGAATGGCCAATCGCATCTCTCAGTCACACAACTGGCCCATTAGCAAGGCTCAGTCGCACGACTGAGTCTCATTCGCATATGCTCCTACGAATGACCCAGTTTCATGTGTTAACAATATATCAGGTGTATTACATTAAGCCTAGACTATTCGACAAGCGACGGACACATTATATATGACTATATATGCTCCAACAATCCGAGCGTGTTCTAGACGAAAGGAAAAAAACCAAGAGACAAACAAGAGAACGAACAATAATAGAATGGTTTCATTGATAAAACCTAATGATTACAAGCTCGTTAAACAGAAGAATCATGAGTCATGGCAATGGGAGATAGAGCATGATCTCCCCTCTCATCCGGCAGCACCTAGACCCCGGGCATACTCTCAGAACCTTACCTCTCTACATAATGAAACTGGTATTTATAGGCCTCAGCCCATATCAGATGCGACTGGGCCCATTCGTACAATTGGACCATGCGTATGGTTCAATCGTACGACTGGGCCATACTTATGGTTCAGTCTTACGAAGTGCCCAATAGCATCTCTCAGTCGCACGACTGGTCAGGGTCAAGAAAGACGATCAAAGAGAAATCAAGTGACAATCAATAACACAAACTATAATATAATGGTTTCATTGATAAGACCTAACGATTACAAGCTCGTTACAACATAAGAATCAAGACTCTTGGCAAGGGGAGATCGAGCATGATCTCCCCTCTCATTCGGCAGCCCTAGGCTCCAGGCAGATTCCCTCTCAAATCCTTAACTCTCTACACATTGAAACTGGTATATATAGGCTTCGGCCCATATTATGCGACTGGGCCATTCGTGCGATTGGACCATGCGTATGGTTCAATCGTACGACTAGACCATGCGTATGGTTCAATCGTGCGACTGGACCATACTTATGGTTCAGTCTTACGAATGGCTAATCGCATCTGTCAGTCGCACAACTGGCCCATTAGCAAGGCTCAGTCGCACGACTGAGTCTCATTCGCACGACTGAGTCTCATTCGCATATGCTCCTACGAATGATCTAGTTTCATGTGTTTACAATATATCAGGTGTATTACATTAAGCCTAGACTATTCGACAAGCGATGGACACACTATATATGACTATATATGCTCCAACAAATTCCCCCTTGGACGTTGCTTGCGAATAGTAGATAACACCTCTTACAATCTTCAGTCAATCTTTGCTCTGGTTGTCAATAGAATCAAACGAAAACCATATTAGCCAACGTTGCCGATCCGTCAGGTTGCCACACTATCCCTGAAAATGAATTTAGGCATAATAGCTTTCGTTTACTTTGCAGAACACCATCATAGCAGCAAGATTCCCCATTTGACTGATTTTTCAAGATAATGACATGAACAGTTTTCCATTGATCCAATCTTCACACAGGCTATCCTGATTAACATTAACACCTGCAAAAATTCCCCCTCAAATTCTAGCATTTCCCAATATATAAACATTGTGCTCTCCTGGTGTCTTCATACGGTGTATTGGGCAAAAAGTAGAAGGTTCCAATCCACAGCTGACAATCTCAAACAAATCAGCATGCACGCTGATTCATCATTAGAAACCAGCTCACATCATCACTTTCTGATTGCGTCTTCAATTTCTCTATACATGGATTCCCCCTAAGAATCAGAATCCTCTCTGTGCGGATAAATATAACTTGATTGGCCCATAAATAGTCAGATGCTCCTGACTACCCCACAAAATCAGCACCGACTGCTGACATCTTTTCTTCTCTCTTTTGAGTTCTAACTACATTCATCTATTCTGGAAGTCCAACGAATAATGGGGTATCCATCGAACTTATTTGACAAAAGAACCTTAGGGTGAATGTGCTTTGCTCATCCTCAAATCTGTGCAAGAGGCAGTTCCAGAATTTTTTTTTTGGTCTGGAACACCGTTCATTCGTATGACATGGAGGACAAATATCATATTCGTGTGAATGGATGATACGAATAATATATTCGTGCGACTGGTCATAAGACTGGTCCAGTAGCACGACTGGACATAAGACTGGTCCAGTAGCATGACTGAACATAAGACTAGTCCAGTCGTACGACTGGACATAAGACTGGTCCAATAGCACGATTGGACATAAGACTGGTCAAGTAGCATGACTGAACATAAGACTGGTCCAGTCGTACGATTGGACATAAGACTGGTCCAGTAGCATGACTGAACATAAGACTGGACATAAGACTGGTCCAGTCGTACGACTGGACATAAGACTGGTCCAGTCGCATGGTCCAGTCGTATGAGCGGATCTACACGCAGATTTTCAGATCTGCAGCCGCCATGGCTGTCAAAAACCCTAATCTGATGAATTTTACATGAACCGAAACAAAATAGACATCATAAGATTCGCAAGGGTGATATGAACGTGATTCCGAGTTTGATTTTAACCAAGAAACAACACACGTAACAAGATCTGAGCAAAACACGAAGAACACGAAGTGGGTTTAACGTCAAAGAACATGAAATAGATCCAGAAATCAAGAGCTCGGGTTGCTAGAATGATTGTTAGATCATTCTAGCAGTAACCGGCTCTGATACCAATTGTGAAGTCGCTGGATCGGTTGACATCCGAGCGTGTTCTTGACGGAAGGAAAAAACCAAGAGACAAACAAGAGAACGAACAATAATAGAATGGTTTCATTGATAAAACCTAATGATTACAAGCTCGTTAAATAGAAGAATCACGACTCTTGGCAAGGGGAGATCGAGCATGATCTCCGCTCTCATCCGGCATCACCTAGACCCCAGGCACACTCTCAAAACCTTACATCTCTACACAATGAAACTGGTATTTATAGGACTCAGCCCATATCAAATGCGACTGGGCCCATTCGTATGATTGGACCATGCGTATGGTTCAATCGTACGACTGGACCATACTTATGGTTCAGTCTTACGAATGGCCCAATAGCATCTCTCAGTCGCACGACTGGTCCATTAGTCGTACGACTGAGTCTCATTTGCATATGCTCTTGCGAATGACTCAGTTTCATGTGTTTACAACATATCAGGTGTATTACATTAAGCCTAGACTATTCGTCAAGCGACTGACACGCTATATATGACAATATATGCTACAACAAGTTACGTCTTTATATATTTTTTAAGTCTATCAATTATTTTGTTAGTGATGCATCTAGTGAGGCAGGTATTACTAACGAGCGTGTTACTCCTTATATTTGACATATAATCGATAACACCACTTTCGAGACTAGTTCTGAATATAACAGGGCTAAAGAATAAAAAGCCTATGAAGAAGGTGGACACAAAAAATAAATAAATAAATAAAAAGGAAGAAAAAGGTAGGCGGTCCACCTAATCCTATGAATTCCCAAGTTAAAGAGACGGTGCTTAGGCGATAATTGAATAAGTTAGAAAACCTACCATATCAATTGAAGAAATTCCGGAGGAAAGCACCCCGTTCGACCACCATGAGTGGTGACAAGTGCGGTCCGATAAAAGACCTAAAACTTAGTACTACTTGAGAGGCAACCCGGGGATTTAGAACTTTGTAGTCTTATTTTGGTTCATTTGTGATTTTATTTTATGAACTTTGTAGTTATGTTCAATATAATGCACACATTTATGTGTGGAGCTTTGTACTAAATCATTTTTTGATAAATGATTAGTTTTCTAACGTGTGCGCGTTAGAGTTCAGTTAATTATCTAATATTTATTTCGTTGGTTAAAATGCTTTGTCCATTATATTTAGTTTAGAAACCACACATGTCAAATTGTGATGTGCTTTGTTGCAAGGCATATCCAAATGTGTATAAAAGTTTGTTATTATGTATGAGAGACTCATTTTTTTCTCTTTTGTAAAGTTTATTGTTTTACGAGAAGCTAAAAGTTTGCAACTAGCTTCATTTCAAAACATAAGTGTAGTACATTATCTAATATTTCTCATCTTCATACACAATAGTTTTGTTCTTTTGGGGTTGCTCCACACATTGTGCTATCTAATCTAGTTACATAATTTGTTTACAGCAATATCAAATTATGTGATTAAATAGCATATTTACAGATTTTACACATAGATACTTTATTTTTATCATATCTTACAGAGTAAGACAAGAAATGTTTGTTAACTAATATAAAGAAATATTTGTTAACCAAAATAGAGAAATATTTTCGCATGAATATTGCACACATGGTAGCTCAACTTATCGTATGGGTCGTATCACATCTTAAGAATTGGAGAATACTATTGGCTTATCACAACAGGCTTGACAACAAAGGACGTCGCGTAAAGCTTGATTGAAACACATGCTAGTGGACCTTGTTTGAATTTTAAGACCTTTGATTCCAACAAACTCGCTAACATCATATTTTCTCATTGCTCAGATAACGGATACAACATTATATGGTATACTGATTATATATTGCTACGAGACACATATATTTGAAAACAATAAAAGGTGTTTGGAAACAAGAAGTGCATGTTAGGCAATATTATAATCAACTTTGTAACGGATCACATACGGAGTGTTCGTTGGAAATAGAAATACTTCTTGTAAATCTAACCAAAAATCATTCCTAAAAAATCTGCTCATGAGAACTTTAAGTTTAGAAATATTTACGGGAAATTATTTTAAACAAATTAGTAGGAAGCTTTTGTGAAAAAGCTATGTAGGAACAATAACCCCAAATATACCGACTAATTATTGATGGTCGCTAATTCTATCAGCAATTCCAATGGTGATACACATTTGTGGGTGTAATTAATAGCATTCTTGAAAACCAATTACTTGTGTTGTTTGCAATCTTGTTCTGTTTCATATTTACTTGTGTTCTTAGCATCTTTCATTAACAAGTTAACCAGTTTCCTATTTGATCTGTTAAGTGTTCCAAGCAACTCTCCTCATTGTGTTGTTGTATTGTAAGTGCATACCCTTCACCGGTCCTGCATTTGGTATCAGAGCATTTCAGGCTCTTGATATAAGATCTTATCATCTTAAGATCCCTCACACATACAAAATACTTAACAACTCAAATGGCAGCTATAAGCTGATATGGAAACTGAAACTATGACAAAGTCTCCACTAATCACTGCTGAAGACTTTGATACTTGGTGTCAAAGAATGGAAGGCTTCATCAAGTCTCAAGACTCCAGGATGTGGGACTCTATTGTTGAAGGACCTTACATACCAAGCACCACTTCTGCTACTGGTGGTGGTATGATTACTAAGGTTGTGGCTGATTACTCTGAAGCAGATAGAAAGAGAATATAGATTGATCAGAAAGCCATGACAGCCCTTCAAACTGCTCTTCCAAACTCTATCTACAGAGGCTTCAAGAAGTGCAAAACTGCCAAGCAACTATGGGAAGCACTGAAGCTAATGTATGAGGGATCTACTGAAGTAAAGGAGAACAGGAAGGATCTTCTGAAGCAGCAGTTTGAAAACTTCACCTTCAAGGTAGGTGAAACCATGACTCAACAATACTTTAGGTATGTTGAGATTGTGGATACTCTAATGGATGTTGGAGTAACTCTTGAGAACAGGGACATTGTAAGGAAGTTTATGTCCTCTCTTCCTAGACAATGGACACATTATTGTGTTGTTATCAAGAGGACTGAGAACCTTAAGGGAGCGTTTGGTTGGAAGGAATGGAATGGAATTAAAAAACTAGTATAATTTTCAAGTAAAATTATGTTTAAGTGAGTAATGAAATGTAAACCAAGGGAATGTTTCACCTCAAATTTCCTTGGTTGTGGGATTTTAAAATCTTTCCACCTAGAGAGGGATTTGAAATCCCACAACCAAGGGAATTTGAGGTGAAACATTCCCTTGAGTTTACATTTCATTACCCACTCAAACATAATTTTACTTGAAAATTATACTAGTTTCTCAATTTCATTCCATTACATTCCATTCTTCCAACCAAACGCTCCCTAAGACTCTTAAGCTTACAGAGTTGTATGGTATTCTTAGTGGCTACCAGATGGAGATGAATATGTGAAACTCATCTAGTAACTCCAGCAATCAACTGAGTTCAGCCCTCCATGGGATTGAAAGGGAAAGCATTGAACCACAACATCATCTTATATACTTCCCTGACAACTCACAAAAAGGGTCCTTTTATCACCTTCCCAGAGACTCCAAGGCAAAGCTACACTAAAGGAAGTCCTTTCCAAGAGACAAGTTTTTCTCATGCCTTTGTCTCTGTTGATGAAACCTCAAGCAACTTTCTCTTTACTCTTGAAGATTTGGACTGTATCCATCCAGATGATTTGGAGTACATGGAGATAGTCCAGCAAATGGCTCTTCTCACTCACAGAGCCAAGAAATTCTAAAAGAGGACAAGGAGAAAGTTTCCAAGCAATGCAGCCAGTGGAAAGTTTGAGCTGGAGAAAAGCAAAGTAAAGTGTTACAACTATAACCAGATAGGACACCTTGCAAGAGAGTGTAAGGCACCAGGGACAAATGGTGACCAAGCACAAACCAGACTAAACTACACTTAGAAAGCCCCCCCAGAATGAGAAGCCAAAGCAGCAAGCTGCAGTTGCAGTTAAAGAAGGAGGCTTTGACTGGAGCTTTCAGGTGGAAGATGCATCTCCAAACCAAGCACTCATGGCAGACCACGATGAAGCCAAGGTATTGGAACATCTTTGTACTCCTGAATGCATTGCTAAAGTTAATAGATATAGGTCCTATAATTTAGAAATGAGATCTGATCTTGAGTCCTTAAATATCTTAAAAGCTGATTTTAAAAGAGCTGAAAATGATTATAAACTAAAGATAGAGGACTTAGAGAAAACTATTTCAACTCTTAAACATGAGCATACAAACTACAGGACTCAAATTAAAGATCTCATTATTAAATTAGCTGAATGCCAGCAGGCCGGATATCATGTTTGCTACATGCATTTGTGCAAGATATCAAGCCAACCTCAAGATGTCACACTTGGTCACTGTCAAAAGAATTTTAAGATATCTCAAAGGTGCTCCATCACTTGGCCTTTGGTATTCAAAGAATTTTGACTTTAATCTGTATGCTTATACAGATAGTGACTATGATGGTTGCAATATGACTGCAAAGTCTACATCTAGGGGATGTCAATTTCTTGGTGGAAGAGTAGTCTCTTGGCAATGCAAGAAACAATCCTGCGTGTCTGCATCAACTGCTGAGGCTGAATACGTTGCTGCTGCAAGCTGCTGTGCTCAAGTGCTTTGGATTCAAAATCAGATGCTGGACTATGGATTCAACTTTAAAGAGACTCCCATCCACATAGACAACAATAGTGCTATCTCCATCACAGAGAATCCTGTGCAGCACTCAAGGACAAAGCATATTAATATCAGGTATCATCTGATTAGAGATAACTTTGAAATTGGATTAATCAAACTAGTCAAAGTTAACACAAATGAACAATATGCTGATCTGTTCACCAAAGCTTTTGATGAGCAGAGATTTAAATATCTTGTATCAGCTATTGGGATGATTAACTTTGAATAGCTTTTCTTAAAACTTAATCATATTTATTTCTAAAACATGTGTGTCCTAAGTTGTCTATTATATCACCTTCATAAGCTCTTGTTTTCTTTGGAAGAAAATCTTTTCAAAATACTTTTCTTAGATTTTTGAAAATCTTGATCTCTTCGGAAGATTTAAAATTACCTTCGGAAGAAATTTATGTCTTAGTAAACAAATAATTGCTTTAGTAATTTTACCTTCGGAAGAAATTTCCAAAATATCTTCCGAAGCTTAAAATCAACTTAAGTACTCTGTATGTTTTTAAAGAACAAGTTTCTTTCGAAAGCAATTTACCTTCGGAAGTATTTATTCTCCTTAGAATAAAAATCTCTGAGTTTAAATTCTCTTCCGAAGCAAAATTCTCAAAAACCTTCGAAATATCTTCCGAAGCCAATTTGCCTTCGGAAGCTTTTTCTTCAGAACTTCCGAAGCAAATAACCTTCGGAAGATTTCTCGACTTCCAAGAAAACTACTTTTTGGGCAAAAGTAAACTACTTTTTAGAGGTGGGACCGATGTTGGATCTAGAAAGGCTGGTGCAACCAAAACCAAATCACTTAGACTATTTTGGTACAACTAATAAAGGACTTCCGAAGCTAAGTGTGAAAATTTCAAAGGAAAAAGGAGCTCTTCCGAAGACAAAGTGTAAAACTAACTTCCGAAGGAAAACTCCAACTTCCGAAGACAAAGTATTTACTTCCGAAGATCAAGACTTAAAGTGAAAGATCAGAAGTCAACTTCCGAAGTATGAAAGAAGTCCTCAAGCCTCGGAAGTACAGAAGCCTCTTCCGAAGTATAAGTGGCTTTGGAAGAACTTGTTAATAAAGGTTGGAGGTGAGGCCAGAGGATATACTTCTGGCAGAGGAAGTATATCTAACGGAAAATTAAAGGTTGACAAAGTTAACTTTGTCAAACAGCTTGAACACAACTTGTTAAGTGTTTCTCAGTTTTGTAATCAAAAGCATCAAATGCTCTTCACAGAACATGAGTGCATAATCCTTAAACCCAGGATGACAATTCCTCAGGAATTGGTGCTTCTTAGATCTCCCAGGAAAGGGGATATGTACAAGCTGGATATGAAAAATGCTTCCCCAATGGGAGAAGTATCATGCTTTCTTTCCAAAGCTGATGGTGATGAGTCAACACTATGGCATAAACGAATGTGTCATGTAAATTTTAAGACAATGAATAAATTGGCTAAAAATAACTTGGTACATGGTTTGCCTAAAAAGGAATTTTTCTGCAAAGATAACTGTGTTGCATGCTTGAAAGGGAAGCAACACATGGCATCTCATAAATCCAAAGTTGTTAACTCCATCACCACTCCATTACACTTATTGCACATGGATCTATTTGGTCTCACAAGTATAATGAGCATTGGAAGAAAATCATATTGCCTTGTGATTGTTGATGATTTTACTAGATTTACATGAGTATTTTTTTTAAGAACCAAAGATGAAACTGCTGAAACTTTAAAATCTCTTATTCTTTAATTAGAAAATCAAATTGATCACAAAGTTAAAATAATTAGAAGTGATCAAGGGACTGAGTTTAAGAACCACGTTCTTGACTCACTCTGTAACTCAAAAGGGATTTCCAGACAATATAGTGCCCCTAGAACTCCTTAACAAAATGGTGTTGCTGAGAGGAGGAACAAGACACTTATTGAGGCTGCTCGGACTATGTTAGCCGATTCAAAGCTGCCTCTAACATTCTGGGCAGAGGCAGTCAGCACTGCATGCTATGTGCAAAACAGGGTCCTTGTAGTTAAGCCACATGGAAACACCCCTTATGAGCTATGGAACAAGAGGCCACCGTTCATTGATTTTTTAAGGTCCTTTGGCAGCAGGTGTACCATACTTAACACAAAAGACAATTTGGCAAAATTTGCTAAAAATTCGGATGATGCCATCATTGTTGGATATTCCTCTAACTCTAAAGCTTATAGAGTTTATAACATTAAAAATGAACAATTTGAGAAATCTTTCAACATTGTAGTTAATGAGCACACTCCTTGTGTTAGGAGAAATGGCCCTGATCATATATTTGATTTAAAACTATTTCCAAACTATTCTAAACCATCTTGTGAGAGTGTTTCAGCTGGAACAGGTGCTCAAAGTGATTCTGATGATGATCAACTGTTTGAGCTTCCCAGACCTATTCCAAGTTCTCCAAGAGCTGCAACAAATCAAGTTCCCACTATTGGCAGATCTGATAGTATAACCATCTTAAAAGATAGTGGAGCTTCAACAAGCCGTTCACCTGTTGACTCTCAAACCTCTTTAGGTGACACTGCACAACACCAAGCTGATGGAACATGCAACTGTTAATGCTGTTTCACAACAAACAAATGATGATGTTTCTCTTTCATTCAATCGGTCCTCATTGAATGAGTTTGAAACAACAGCTGGACCAAGTGTTCAAGCTCCTGAGCAAAATATGTCCAATTTGGATTTATCTTTGCAACTGGAGGTAATTTCTAGACTTAGGATTCACAACACTCATCCAGCTGAGAATATCATAGGGGAAGTCTCCAAAGGCGTGAGAACAAGAGGACAAACTCACAATGGGAATGTCTGCTTGTACTCATGCTTTTTATCCCAAATAGAACCCAAGAAGGTGGAAGATGCCTTGAAAGATAGTAGCTAGGTTGAATCAATGCAAGAGGAGCTGCTTCAATTCAAAAGACAGAAGGTTTGAAACCTATGTCCACTACCATCTGGTCAAGTACCTATAGGCACTAAATGGGTTTTAGAAACAAGAGAGATGATAGAGGCTTGATTATCAAGAACAAAGCAAGATTGGTGGTTCAAGGATACACTCAAGAGGAGGGAATCGATTATACTGATGTCTTTGCACCTGTTGCAAGACTTAAGGCAGTTAGGATCTTTCTTGCTTATGCTGCATCCAAGAATTCACTGTCTACCAGCTTGATGTCAAGTGTGCCTTTCTATATGGGGATATAGATAGGCAAGTCTATGTATGCCAACCTCCAGGATTTGAAGACCCACAACATCCTAACTATGTGTGCAAATTGGATAAAGCTCTATATGGGCTGCACCAAGCACCTAGGCTGTGGTATGAATCATTATCTAAGTTTCTCCTGAAGAATGGATACACTAGAGGTATCATTGATAAGACTCTTTTCATAAGAAAGTCTGGGAAAGACATCTTGCTCGTTCAAGTCTATGTTGATGACATCATATTTGGTTCCTCAAATGACCAAATGTGTAAAGACTTTAAGAGCATCATGAAGAAGAAGTTCGAGATGAGTTCCATGGGAAAAATGGACTTTTTCCTTGGAATTCAGGTGAAGCAAATGAAGGAAGTGTTTTTCATCAGTCAATCTAAGTATGTCAATGACATCTTAGAAAGATTTGATATGAAAGATTGTAAGGCAGCAAAAACACCTATACCCAGAAACCACAATCTCTGCCCTGACTCTGAGGGGGAGGATACTGATCAACATTAATATAGAGCAATTATTGGTTCTCTGATGTATCTCACAGCAAGTAGACCCGATATCATGTTTGCAACTTGTATTTGTGCAAGATATCAGGCTGCTCCAAAGGTGTCTCACCTAGTTGCTGCCAAGAGAATTCTCAGATACCTTAAAGGATCACCTAAACTAGGTCTCTGGTATCCAAGAAATAGTAATTTCATTCTCTATGGTTACTCTAACAGTGATTATGGTGGCTGCATTATCAACAAGAAATTAACATTTGGTGGATGTCAATTTCTTGGTGGAAGGATATCTCATGGCAATGCAAGAAGCAATCCTGTGTCTCTACATCAGTTGCTGAAGCTGAATATATTGCTGCTTCTAGTTGCTGTGCTCAGGTGCTGTGGATTTAGAACCAGATGATAGACTATGGATTCAACTTCATGAGCACTCCTATCCACATTGACAACAATAGTGCTATCTCCATTACTGAAAATCCAGTGAAGCACTCCAAAACTAAACACATCGATATCAGGTATCATTTCATTAGAGATATTCATGAGAAAAACCTCATCAAGCTAATCAAAGTTGATTCAAATGAACAATATGCTGACTTGTTCAACAAAGCCTTTGATGAACAAAGATTCAAATATCTCATTACAGCTATTGGGATGATAAACCTTGATTAGTCTATCTCATTTGAAAACTTTTAATGTGTAAAGTTTTATGTCAAAACAATCTAAGCCCTGTTACAAAAGGTCTTTCTCTAAAATTTTATCTAAGTATGAATTCTTTCAAAGAGGAATTAACCCTCAGAAGATATTTTCCATATCTTCCGAAGCAAATTCCTCCCAGTATAATTTTCTTCTCGGAAGAGTTGTTAAGTCTCGGAAGAAGCGATTGATTTCATATCAGATCTACTTCTGAAGCTTGTAACACTCTCCATTCCGAAAGCAACATATACTCTCAGAAGTAAAAACTTTACCTTCGGAAGTAAATTTGCCTTCGGAAGAACATTACCTTCGGAAATGCTTTATACTCGGAAGAAAGATTTTACTGTGTAACGGAAATCTTTTGGGCCCCACTCTGTAAAAAGTAAAGATTTTGTTAATGATGTTGGATTATTTAAATGGACTAACCTTACCGCCCCTGTCACATCATCCACTGAAACATCCCATCGTCTTATCCAAACCCCCTTTAAACCGCCATTCCACCAGTTTAAATACCTCCGGCTAATCACTTTCATCCTTTTTACCAAAATTACTGCCCTAAAAGCTTTCTTCATCTTCAATTCACCCAATTCCGAACTATCTTCCTGCAACTTTCTCAAATGGAACTAAACCCTCAGCACAACCAAGTCGCACTCCTTGATTCTTCAAGGGATGCCGACTTCTCAGATATCATCTCCTTTCTATCCCAATCTTCTTACTACACTGCCCTGACTGTTAACCCCACGGTTTACTCAAATCATATGTCTGAATTTTGGGCAAACGGTCAGATTGAAACCCTAAATGGGGTTCGTGTAATAAGATCGAGCATCTGTGGCCAGGAGTTGGTCATTTCTGAACAAATCATCAGGGAGCATCTAGAGCTTCATGATGAGGGCGCTCCTACAGAATTCCCCAAAGCAGATTTGGACAACACTTCCAAATGGGATATGGTGGAGATGTTAGCAGGTCAACCGTTTACAAGTTCAACTTCTCTTACAACTGGAAGTTTCTGCTGCATGTAGTTCTTCACTGCTTGTCCAACAAATCTGGGGGATGGGATCAAATCCCATATGAACTTGGGTGCCTAGTTCATGGTTTGGTGAGAAGCCTCCGCTTCAACTACTCAAGATTTGTGCTGACCAATCTCATGGGAAACCTTCAACGAGACACATTCTTCATGTATCCCAGGTTTCTCCAGCACATAATCAATTGTGAGCTGGACCAGAGCAAGCTTGTCTGTGCAACTACTCTGATTGTTCCTCAAATGAGGCCGACCATCTTCAAAACTTTGAAGAGAGTGTCCACCAACTTCACCGGAAGAGATACGGCACTTCTTCCAGTTATGATTGAGCCAATGGCTCCTGGTGACATCCCTGTTAACCCCACAGGTGATGAACCCACACCAGCAACTACCCTCACATTGCCAAATCTACCTTCTCCCCCCATTACCATCACTTATCAAAGACGCCCCAAACGAACCCTTGTTCAATCTTCTCTGATTGAACAAGCTCCTCTTGTTCTACCTAAAAAGGCTAGAGTGGAACAATGGACTCCCACTCAGCCTGAGGTCCAACCATCCTTCACAATTGACCTCAATATGGGTCTTGAGTCTCCTCAGTCTCAGACCCATGAGCCCGAAACCCAAGCTGAAAACCCTCAGGGAGAGTCTTTATACTCCCCTGAGCAGCCAAAAAGGGACAACCCCATCACAGGCTCAATGCCGTTAGACATTGATCAAAGTCCCAGGTCACTAGGTTTAACTTCCATATCCTTTACTGACCTACTAATCGGAGCTGATGAAGAGATTATGTCTCTTCAAGGCAATGAAGTTGATCACAACACCCTCTCAAGGATCAACAGAGCCCAGAGAGATCTCTTATCTCTAGCCCCCATCAGCAAGCCTTTACTGAGGTGAGTCCCACTGATGTGGAGGGGACTCATGGAGATTCAGCTGCCACTACTGAAGGAGCCTCAATGGATCCTCAGAACAGTGGTAACATTACTGAGACTGAATCTATGGCAACCATTCCCTTTGATGACTCTGAAAGAAACATCATTGAGCAAGGGAAACCAGGGCGCCAAGAAACCACATCAGGTAGTGAGGATGAACATACAAGGTATGTTACCTCATCTCCTCGTGATTCTTCAAAAGAAGATGAGGGAAGACTGCAACTCACCATTGAAGACTTACTTTCTAAAGTCTCAAATCTTGAATCTAAGGTTAGGACTATAGAGGATAGGTCTGCCACTCAGCAACTTGAGATTGAAAATCTCAAGGCCAAACTAGCTGAGAAATAGATTAAGAGGTATGTTAGGCACGTACCAATTCAAGTCTCTTTGACCTCTTCCTCTAGCTCATCAAGCTCTCAAGATGATGCTACCAAAAAGGGGGATAATGTTTAGGGACAAAGCCAAAGACAAGAGGAGCCACAAAGTCGAGCTCTCACTTCCCTAAGTTCAAAATACCCTATGCAACAATTTTCCTGAGGCTCCTCCAGTTGTAATTCAAATGGATCAGAGGATGCTCAAAGATCTCAATAGGTTCTTCAACAAGTTCCTGTTGGAATCTCTTATTGAACAGCCAAGTCCTGATCTATCTGTGATCTACTTCGGAGCTCAAGAGCTTCAGAGGTTAAATGCACCTTCTATCACTATTGAGGAAGTTGGTCAACCTAAGGTCCAAGTGGAACCTGAGATTAACTTCGAAGGGGAAACAAGGACTGATGGCCCAACAAGTGAGACAGTTAGGATAGATAGTGCATTCTCACAGACTTCCGAAGCACATGTCAAAGCCTCGGAAGAACAATTCAATCTTCCGAAGCTGAGATTGTAGCTGCGGAAAGGCTATTCTCCTTATCCGATGATCTAATAGTCACAGATGCAATCCTAGAACTTGCATCTGAGGTAATAGGGAGGATTTTCTCACCCAACCCCTAGCTCAAACATCAGCATTAACTCTAGCTTCCATTTCTACTACTCAACCTAAACCTTCCATCCAAGAACCCCCAAAGTCTAGCACTTCCGAAGACATCAAAGGAAAGAGGAAGATGACTAAGGAAGAGCTTCAGGAGGAAGAAAGGTTAGAAAAACTCAAAAGAAAAGGTAGACTTCCAACTAGAAAACTGCTAGCTGCCAGTAGCAAAGCAGCTGCAGCCAACCAGGAGGCAGTCAACAATAGAAGAAGAGTAGAAATCATTGATAGGCTTGTGTGTCTAAGAGCTGCGAGTGAAGATGTACTCCTGCTACCACTAGAGGAGTTAGTTGAGCTGGAAAAGGCAACTTTGCTGCAAAAACAGCAAAGAGAAGAGGCCGCAAGGTTGGCCTTAGAGGAAGAAAGGGAGAGGAAAGAAAGAGAAGCTGATCAGCAGCTCAGGAGGGAAAGGATAACTTTCCTAACCTCCAGAGGTTTCTCTCTAGAAGAATTATCTCCACACAACAATGATACGATCTTATGGCTCTTCAACAAAGAGCAAGATCAAATGGAGAAAGAGAGAAAGAAAGCTGCCAAGGAAAAGCTGATGCTGAAGAGGAAGAAGGAGCTGCTGCCAAGAAGATAGGTGAGAAGGCCTGGATGAAGAACTATCTCCGGGCTCATGGCTTCTCTGGAAGACAGGTGGGTCCTATGTCTGAAAAGACCCTCCAGCGACATGTCAGTGACATAAAGGCTGACATTCGCTCGGGGAAGAGGAAGGAGATGTATAGAAGGGGACAGGGGATGATCTTCAAATCAACTACTCAACCCCAACCTCAAACCCAACCACAACCTGAACCAATTCCCTTTCCATTCCCCATCAAAACTGAACCAACCACTGAACCATATACCCCTGAACCTACACCATCACCCTTACCAACCTCTTCACCTCAACCACCTAAACTACCCATCCTCCAACCCAAAACACTAGCCAGAACCCAAACACCTCAACCTACCCAACAACCTCTCAAACCATCCCCTCAGCCTTCTAAACATCTCCCCTTAGAGGAGTTCAAGGCAATCAAGACAAAGCTCATTAATTGCACAACCCTGAGCGACATCTCCTGTGAGGAGGATTCAGTCAAATTGACTTATGTTGATGGATCCTCATGTTCCCTCGCTAGAGATCAATTTCTTGATCTGCCCAGAGAACATTGGACCAAGCTGCAAATCTCCTTGGCCTCAATTCAGATACTTTGAATAAGGAAGAAAAGAAGTTAAGGATAAGGCTGGTGACTCTGCTGGATACCAAGAAAGGTGACTGGGTGCCAAGACAACCTCTTGTGCCTAGGAAGAAGATCATCCAGTGGAGGTTCGAAGACTCTTCTCACAACTTTGTTGTTGAAAGAGAGAATTGAGAGCTCAGCAGGCTAAGTGCCTCATCTCTGCTACACTTAAGCAAATTTGATATTGGTGAGTTAGCAGAGAAGCCAATCTCCAACCCCTCAAACTCTGATATAGCTGCTCATATAAAAAATCATCTAGGCAGTCTTCATATGGCCGAGCTAACTGCTAGGACCAAGGTTGAAGAAGAGTTGAAACTGAGAGAGGAGGAGAAAATGAAGGGATCAACAATGGCAAAGCCTTTCTACAATGGTTGAAGGTCCTGAACTTGAATCCATACTTAGATGGGAGTATGACTATAACTCCCGTCAACTAACTCTTTTCAGGGGGGCGTAACAGAGGGTACATGTCATTTAGAGTGATAGACTGGATATCCTATCTACTAATGACTTGTACAAGCTTATCAGCACCACTTCAGGGAAGAATAAGGAAACAGACAAATATCTTCTGTCCCTGGTGTTGAAAGCTTTGAGAAGCAGAAACAAGTGAGGTTTTGGTAGCATCAGCCTAGGAGGAGTTTGTTGGATCTAGAAAGGCTGGTGCAACCAAAACCAAATCACTTAGACTATTTTGGTACAACTAATAAAGGACTTCCGAAGCTAAGTGTGAAACTTCCGAAGGAAAAAGGAGCTCTTCCGAAGACAAAGTGTAAAACTAACTTCCGAAGGAAAACTCCAACTTCCAAATACAAAGTATTTACTTCCGAAGATCAAGACTTAATGTGAAAGATCAGAAGTCAACTTCCGAAGTATGAAAGAAGTCCTCAAGCCTCGGAAGTACAAAACCCTCTTCCGAAGTTTAAGTGGCTTTGGAAGAAGTTGTTCTTCCGAAGCTAACTTACCTTCGGAAGACACTACTATTATCCAGTGGACATAAGTATGGTCTCCCTGACACTCCGCTGCAGACCTCTAAGATACTGCATGGCGTTTTCACAAAAGCAATGTAGTTGATCATACTTTATTCCACTGTTTACCTTTTTAAGCTAGTACAGTTGCCAACTTTAGTTGGTGACAAAAGGTAAGTCATGGACATGTCATGACTACCATATCTTAGATAATACTTTATCTAAGATACCTTAACTTTAGCATTGTAATATATGCTTTAGTCTTAGGTTTCCAGCTGGTATCAAAGTATATCCAGTTGTAGGATCTAGTATATATAGTTTCTCATTGTAACTCATGTTTCATGCTTCTAAGAGTCTTGTAATACTTTGAGTTGAGAAGTAATATATACAAGTGCCTTGAAAATTATTTCTGTATGTTCTTTGCTACTTATTATATTATTATGAACTCTTATAAGAGATTCTACTTCATCTGATTTGAGTGTTATATAAGTGAGTTTGAGAGAAATCCAAGTGTTTAAGTGACAAACCCGATCCTGCAACCGACATCCGGATTTCAAAGTTTATCCTCTTTCATTAACTTTGTCTCAAATCCTTTTCACATAAATGCCCAACGGTTTCCCCCTATTTCACTATCTTCCTCAATTACACTATTCCTTAAACCTAAATTCTCCCAAACCTCCTTGATTCTTCATATTTCTTCATCCTTAAGCTTCTAAAATGGCCAACCTAAATCGCAGAAACAACCCAGATTTCTCCATGCAACTTCACAGGCAACACAACCAAGTTGCTTTGTTAAGCTCTGAGAAAGATGAAAGTTTCTCAGAGATTTGCCGTTTCTTAGCTCTATCAAACTACTTCACATCCCTAACCATGATCCTACTCTCTATGAGGATCATCTGCTTGAATTTCGTAAGACCTGCCAAGAGGTCATTATGAGTGGGGAGAAGGCACTGTCTGCCACAGCGCAAGGGAGGACAATCTTCATCACTCCGGCCATCATCAACACTCACTTGCAGCTGGATGATGAAGAAGGTGAGTTGTCTTTCTCAAAAAAAGCTGTAAATCATTTTTTTGAGCAGATGGGCTATGAGAGAGATTTCTCCGTAAAGACCTTCAGGAAAGGGAAGGTCTTATCCCAGTGGAAATATCTGCTTCATTTGGTTATCCACAGCTTATCAAACAAGCATGGAGGGTGGGACCAGATTCTTGAGGATCTCTCCTTTATAGTACATGGAATGATTCAAGGGGTCAAGTTCAGGTACTCTTAGTTTGTTTATACAAATTTGCTTGCTAACTTGGACTCCTTAGAGTATTATATGTTTTCCTGGATATGTTAAACACATTCTCAACTGTGAACTGGGCTCACAGTTGAGGGAAACATATAATATTCTTAAATTGTGACAGATGAAGCCCGACAGCTTTAAAATTATGAAGAAGCCAACTGTAGGCTTCTCAGGTGTAGAAATAGCCCTTGTCCCAAAAATATTAGAGCTCATTGCTCAAGGTGACAACCTAGCAACACAAGCTAGTGTTGAACCCACACCTTCTACCTCCCAACCACCAAAAAGGCCACAAATCACCCTCACCTACCATAAAAAATCCAAACGAACCCCTGCTCAAGCTATTGAGTCTGTGCAGGCCCCCATATACTCACCCATACAAGAGGAAGTGGACACAGGAGCTCCCACTTCTCCTGAGGAGCAAACCATTCCTATCTCTTCAACAATCAGGGATGAGGTTCCTCATGCTTACCCTGATGAGCTCATAAGCCAAACTACCTTAAGCCCTTACTCTGAGTCTCAACACTCAAGTGAACAACCTTCAGGGGACAGTTACCATCCCCAGCCTTTAGACTTAAATCAACCCATTCCCAACCTCTCATTCAACTCTTGAAAATGCTAGACTAAGTTTCTTTATTTTCACTAATACATTGTAACTCAATTTCACATGCCAATCCAAGAATTTCAATGTGACATGTGGGAAGAATTCGATAATACAAATTTTTAAAATTTTGCTTCTAAACTTGGCATTCAATTCCGATTCTCTTGCCCACACACTTCACTACAAACGGGAAATCCAAACGTATGATTCGACATTTAAACAAAATCATGTTTGCGTTTCTCACTCATGTCTCTCTTCCATCCTCGTTTTGGGTCGAGGCACTCCAAACGGCCTCATACCTTCACAACATCCTTCCGACCAAACTTCATAACAACCACACCCCACGGCCTTACTTTATCACCGTCAACCCTCTTATGACCAACTTTGTGTGTTTGGATGCTTATGCTATCCAAACACTACGCGTCCTCATTAACTTGCTTATCGTTCCACCCCCATGTCTTTTACTTGGATACCCGGCCAACTACCACGGGTACTGATGTCTAGAAATCTCAACCGAGAAAACGTTTTTCTCTAGACATGTTACTTTTGACGAAGCCCATTTCCTGTTTGTTAACCACTCTAAACCCGCACCCACTCATACTTTTCTAGACCCATCTCCCTTAATTTCACTCAACCCCACCTATTCTCTAGCCTATCACAACTCAATCCAGTCCACCAACCTCAAGCCAACAACTCATCAAATAAACCCAACCTACCATCCCCCCTCACGACTCACACTACATTCATCACTTGCCACCTTCCTACCCCACCTCCAACCCTCCTATCCCACATACAACTACCACCCACATACCAACCCCACCTAAGTCTCACTTTTCACACCAAATTAACATTCCACCTCTGCCTCGTAACCACCTCCACTTCTACTCATTCCATGCATACACATTCTTAATCTAGCATTTTCAAGCCACGTCAACCCATATCTCTCCACACTAAAACCACTCTTGCCATCTCCCACTTCCAAAATCCCATCTCAATGCTATCACCGACCCTAACTGGAAACATGCCATGACTGACAAATATGAAGCGCTATTGGCAAATAATATGTGGGAATTAGTATGGAGACCTAAAGATGTCCCAATCATCCATTGCATGTGGCTATTTAAACATAAAAACCATGCTAATGGTAAATGCGAATGCCACAAAGCTAGACTCGTTGTTAATGGCAAAAGTCACCCTGTCAGCATTGTTATGAAGAAATTTTCAACCCTATGGTTAAACTCACAACGATCTGCATGATATTAAGCTTAGCCATATCTGAAGCTGGGCCACTTCACCAATTAGACGTTAAAAATGCTTTTTTACATAGGCGCCTAAAAGAGATAGTCTATGTGTTTTAGCCACCAGGGTTATGTTTGTAAACTAAACAAATCTCCTTATGGTTGAAACAAGCCCCAAGGGAATGGTTTTAATGTTTTGTAGGGTACCTCTCTAAATATGAATTTAAAAGTAGCCAATGTGATAGTTCCTTATTTATATATCAACAGGTTGACCAAATAGCCTACTTACTTCTCTATGTGGATGACATCATCCTCACTGCTTCAAATGACCATCTACTGTAACGGATCATCCGCTCATTATCTATTGAATTTAAAATGACTGACCTTGGTAACATGCACCTATTTCTAGGTATTGCAGTCTAGAAACAAAATTATAGTTTGTTCTTATCTCAATCTGCTTATGTTGAAAAGATATTGTCTCGTGCTCACATGTCCGATTGTAAGCCTGTTAGCACCCAGTCGAGGTTGGCTCCAAGTTTAGTGCTAACATTGGCGCACCATTCCCGGATGAATCTCTATGCTGAAGCTTAGCCGACACTTTACAATACCTTACAATTACACGACCAGACATATCCCATGCTATTCAACAAGTCTATCTCTTCATGCATGCCCCTCACGAGCCATACTTTCAGTTACTAAAACGAACTCTCTGGTATATTAAAGGCACTAGCTCTCAGGGATTGTTTATATCCCCGTCTCCATCCACCGAACTTACAGCATATTCGAATGCGGATAGGGGTGGGTGTCCAGATTCTTGCAGGTCCACATCCTGCTATTGTGTATTCATTGGTAAAAATATGATTTCTTGGTCCTCAAAACGACAACCTACAATTTCTAGGTCCATTGCAAAAGTTGAATATCAAGGTGTTGCTAACACTGTAGCCAATATCAGTTGGATCCGTAACCTGCTACTTGAACTTCACATCCCGGTCAAACATGCCACAATCGTGTATTGTGACAACATCGCAAAGTCTACCTTGCAGAAAATCCAGTGCAACATCAACGTACAAAACACGTCAAACTAGATATACATTTTGTTAGAGAAAAGGTCCGACTTGGTTCGGTAAAACTGCTTCATGTTCAGGCAAATTATTAATATGCATATATCTTCTCCAAGGGCTTCCAAAACACCTTTTCTTGCATTTCAGATCCAATTTATGCCTCCGTGCTTGGCTCAAACTGCGGGGGACTGTTAGCCGAAATTATCTCTTCATATTATTGGAAATATGTTGTAGTTTATTAGTCAATATTTGTTTGATAGGATTATAAAGTTCTCGTAGAATTGTAATATATAGTTTGTACCATTATCAAAGAAATCATGTAATTATATTCTCTGACCATCAGGTGTGAGATTCCGGCTGCAAAACGAATAAATAGTCCCGATTAATATAACATTTATCTTTTAAAGTTGGGTCATTCACTCATTTGCCGTTCCAAAAGAATGAATGAAAACTACTCAAAATAGAATAAAGTAAACGTGAGATCGTGAAAAGGAATATTGAATTCCTTAGACATTTGTTGATTTTAACTCCTTTAATTGCCTATCTCAAAACAAAACTCGATCAATTATATATCTATAATATCATGACATATTATTATTTTGCTTAGATAAAATTTTAATCAGATTATTCTATTATTTTAATTCATCGTGACATTTTAATTTGATTAATATAATGTAATATGATTATATAGTTTCTTCCTTGAAGGTAATACGACGTACCTATTTATGTAAATTTATTCTGGCACCATTAGGCTAAAGCAGATGAATATAATTCCAAGAGTAGGTTGCTAATTAATAAAACAAGTGGAGAAAACTTTAATATAATGTTATTAATATAAAAGATATTTGTACTTATTATATTTTAAATTACTTTATGCACATCTAACTGCGGTTAAAGGTGTTCCTGCTTCAAAATACCGGGAAACTCCAAAACGATGCAACCAAAGAGCTTACTTATTTGATTCCATTTTCATTTTCTAAAATATAACGTGTTCAATATATGTTTTATGGCTTTTCCGTAAAAGATATTAAACTATGTATATATTATATATATCCAAAGATTTAATTAAGTGAGCTATAAATTGTAGGATGAGTCTTATCAAATAAAGATAAAACATTAAACAATAGAAAACAAGTTTTAGAAAAATTTTACATAAGTCACTCAAAATAAATTTTACTTTCAATATATGTTTCAATCTAATGAATATTTTTATACATATATTTTTTTAAATAATGATAAAACGACCTAAACGGAATATATATAAGTAATAATTAATTTTTATTTATATTTAACTTAGAAACAAAATAGAAAATTGAATAAACGGTTCCTATGTTTTGACCAAATTACATTTTGGTTCTTAGATATTAATATGGCAAAGCTAGTCTACATTTTTATGTGCTTATTGCACGTTTGATCTCTAACTTTTAAAACTTAAAAATTTAGTTTATACTTTTGGGTGTGCATTGTACGTTTGGTCCTCGATGTTAAATCTCGTTAGTTTGTGTGAAATGCAAAAATCTAACTGGTTATAATGTGAAGAACCAAACGTATGTAAATTTTAAAATCTAAAATCCAAATATGCAATTTGATCAAATTATGAGAACTATTTATGTATTTTTCTTTTGTTGTTTCGGTGTTTGATTTCTATATATGAAATGTATATCATTACAATAAAGCAAAGTCTAGCTAATGGTGCCAAATCATCCAAAGATTGTTTTATACTCATCATGATATTTTAAAATTTCCAAACCTAAAAAGTAACACATGTATGTTTAGCGTAAACTAGCTTCAATCCTAAACTACCCATCTTCCTACTCTAATAAAATGATAAATAAGGGTGACACATGTCAGCACCACAATCATCTTCATCAAAAATTTCTCGCCTCTCTCTCCTATTAAATAATTACCTAAATTACTAATAATATTATTTTAATACTTTTTAATATTTAATAAATTAAAAAAATCTATTTATTAAGGTTATTTCTAAATAAATTGGTATTTTTAAAAAATCAATTTTTTTAAAAACAAAAAATAATCAAATTTGGGAGTTGTAATAATAAAATTTTTAAAATTAACATTTTTATACGATTTATTGTAGAACAAAATGTTTATTTTTAAAAATAAAAATAAAAACAAAATTTTAAAAAGTTGATATAATTGTTTTATTATTTATAGTCTTTTCTCATACGTAATTTCAGTAATATCAAATTTTAGAATATCATTTTATAATTAATAAATTTATTATATTAATATTTTATTTATATAACCCGTGTAATACACGGGTTTACTAAAGCTAGTATATAATATAATAAAGTTTTTATAATTGGGCGTGTTAAAATTGTGTTTTGAAACTCAACCAAGAGTTATACTAAAATAGTTTTAAAGTTGCATTTATATAATCGTAATATATGTAATACTAATTGCATTTCGGTGAAGTGCATCTAAAATTCTTTTTTGATCAACTTTAACTTCTTATATATTTATGTCATCTTCAACCAACTTTGGATGTATATTGGTCAAAGTTGTGTAATCCCATCCACCACTCCTTATGGCATGCTACTACATGTACAAACATGTCGATATCAATATGCATAGTTAATGTCTCACACGTACCATGTGATAATATTATATTGTATTATAGAAAGTATATGTATCTTATCAATAAAAGGATTGAATCTAAATTATAAATAATTCACACTTTTATATTCATATAAGGTAAAAAGCAAAATAGCAAACATAACTGACCAATTACAAAGTTGTGGCATTTGTTTATGTGTTCATATATTCTATAAAATATGAATATTAATGTTTTAAGTAATATGTGCAAACAAAATAAAACATATATACATATATACTATTTACATGTGATTATTATATCTTAATCCTTTAAATATTTTTTTAGATTCTCTATAAAAAATTTTGTTCTTAAATAGAATATATATATATATATATATATATATATATATATATATATATATATATATATATATATATATATATATATATATATATATATATATATATATATATATATATATATATATATATATATATATATATATATATATATATATATATATATATATATATAGGGGAGGGATCAAATGAGAACTCCCTTTTTTTGTGAGAACTCTAGGAACCAATGTGAACCACTAGTTTTGAATGGCAAAATCGTAATTAACAACAACATAATCAAAAAAATCATAAATAAAAAATAATAAAAAAATAATAAAAATAAAAACACAGAAGTGTTTCTCTCGTTTCCCTCTACCATTAAAAAATAAAAAAATTATAAAAAATAAAAAAAATCTCATTTTTTTTACGAACGTCATTTTACACATATGTAATTCTTGGAAGTACACATATGTAAAACAAAATTTACACATATGTAATGACTAATTTACACATGTGTAAATAACGGGTGGACGAATTTTTTTAAAAAAATATATCAATATGGTAGGCGTTGGAAAGATAAAAAAATAATGAAATTAATGGTGAAATTTTTATGAAAAAATAATGTCATGAAAAAAAGTTATGAACGTTTTAAAAAAAAGGTAGAAGTGACATGTGACTTGCATGTGACTAAAATGTGTGGTTTATGTTGGTTCCTAGAGTTCTCACTAAAAAGGATGGTTCTCAAGATAACCCTACCCTATATATATATATATATATATATATATATATATATATATATATATATATATATATATATATATATATATATATATATATATATATATATATATATATATAGGGGAGGGATCAAATGAGAACTCCCTTTTTTTGTGAGAACTCTAGGAACCAATGTGAACCACTAGTTTTCAATGGCAAAATTGTAATTAACAACAACATAATCAAAAAAATCATAAAATAAAAAATAATAAAAAAATAAAAAAAGTAAAAACACAGAAGTGTTTCTCTCGTTTCCCTCTACCATTAAAAAAAAAAAAAAAATTTATAAAAAATAAAAAAAATCTCGTTTTTTTACGAACGTCATTTTACACATATGTAATTCTTGGAATTACACATGTGTAAAACATAATTTACACATATGTAATGACTAATTTACACATGTGTAAATAACGGGTGGACGAATTTTTTAAAAAAAATATATCAATATGGTAGGCGTTAGAAAGATAAAAAATAATGAAATTGATAGTGAAATTTTTATGAAAAAATAATGTCATGAAAAAAAGTTATGAACGTTTTAAAAAAAAGGTGGAAGTGGAATGTGACTTGCATGTGACTAAAATGTGTGGTTGATATTGGTTCTTAGAGTTCTCACTAAAAAGGGTGGTTCTCAAGATAACCCTACCCTATATATATATATATATATATATATATATATATATATATATATATATAGGGTAGGGTTATCTTGAGAACCACCCTTTTTAGTGAGAACTCTAGGAACCAATATCAACCACACATGCAAGTCACATGCCACTTCCACCTTTTTTTTAAAACGTTCATAACTTTTTTTCATGACATTATTTTTTTATAAAAATTTCACCATTAAATTCATTATTTTTTTATCTTTCCAACGCCTACCATATTGATATATTTTTTCAAAAAAATTCGTCCACCCGTTATTTACACATGTGTAAATTAGTCATTACATATGTGTAAATTCTGTTTTACACATGTGTAATTCCAAGAATTACATATGTGTAAAATAACGTTTGTAAAAAAACGAGATTTTTTTTTATTTTTTATAAATTTTTTTATTTTTTTTAATGGTAGAGGGAAACGAGAGAAACACTTCTGTGTTTTTACTTTTTTTATTTTATTATTATTTTTTATTTTATGATTTTTTTGATTATGTTGTTGTTAATTACAATTTTGCCATTGAAAACTAGTGGTTTACATTGGTTCTTAGAGTTCTCACAAAAAAAGGGAGTTCTCATTTGATCCCTCCCCTATATATATATATATATATATATATATATATATATATATATATATATATATATATATATATATATATATATCTATATATCTATATATATATCTCTATCTATATCTATATCTCTCTCTATATGTCTGTCTCTCTATGTCTTATATATCTATCTGTATCTATCTCTCTCTCTCTATCTCTCTGTCTTCTCTCTCTCTCTCTGTCTCTCTCTCTCCCCTCTCTCTCTATCTCCGTCTCTATCTCCCTCTCTCTCTCTCTGTCTATCTCTCTGTCTCTCTCTCTGTCCTCTCTCTCTCTCTCTATCTCTCTCTCTCTCTCTCTCTCTCTCTCTATCTCTCTCTCTCTCTCTCTCTCTCTCTCTCTCTCTCTCTCTCTCTCTCTCTCTCTCTCTCTCTCTCTCTCTCTGTGTGTGTGTGTATGTGTGTGTGTGTGTTTGTGTGTGGAAAATTCAAAATACAAAATATATTTTGGTATAATGTGGTGGTGAAATAACTACATAAGAATGATTACACTTACATGAAATTATCATGTAGATATGAAATTATCAAGCAAGAATACTTCATGCGAGATAAATTCACCTTTACATGATAATTATATCTATGCGTAAAACTTGCATTTCTACCTCAAAACTCGGATTCTTACATTAATCCACCTAATCCTATAGATCTATCTTTATGGAAGATAAACAAGTGATTCAGACCTAAAAGTTAGAATTTTGGGTTAAAATAAGTGAGTAGCAGATGAATACTCTTCCAGCGATATTCATGTGGCGACACTACCATGAATCCCACAACACTCAATAGATTGAGGTTGGTGACTACACTGATTTTGAGGCCAATCAATGACATTCATGGTGAAGACACTATTGAGTGACAACAGTTAAGTTATGCGATAGTAAGAAGTCCTAACACAAGTTAGGCGATAATGTCCAACGACATTGGCGTCGCTGACGGGAATATTGCCCAACACCACTGGCACCATTGTCGGCGCTACTGACCGGCAACAATGCCTACAACACTATTGGTGACATTTATTAGTTTTGATAGCTTTGTGTGCTAACTTTCATGCGAACTAGCAACCATTCTAGCATAGACCCTTTAGCCATGAAAAGATTACCGACAATCAGATGAATTCGAGATGTAGTTTTTAATTGTTTATCATATTTTGGGTTGGTGTGCATACTTGTAGAGATTTACTATAAATGTTTTATGGTAACGAATGTTTTGAAAACATCTCGAATTAAATGATGGTAAACACAAACTTGACAATATTCAATTAAACCGTCTAATTTCATAGTTGATTCAATAGTACTTGGCATTGTAGCTTTCACAACATCTTAGATTTCACTTACCAATCCCCAAATGAAACGGCTCACAAACTTGATTTAGAGGTAACAAGTTGTGGCACATAACAAGAGTATTCCAAAATTTTTGTTTTATATCCTCGAATGTCCGTCCCTATCATTCGAAGATTTAAGAATTTCTCCTCGATTTGCACTTGTTAATTAAATAGAAAAAATTCTAACCATAAGGTTAGAGAATTCTTTTCATAACAAGAAATAAGAAATATCCCTTCCCTTGGTTTTTACTATTGAATTCCATCATTCAAGGACTTCATCATTGAATGAGTTTGTAACATAAAAGATTTTATCTTCTTCAGCACATTTGCTGATGGTCAGAATAGACTTCATTTTTTCTAACCATCGGATTGCAGCCATAGCACCATCTTTACCTGAAAACTTAGGTGGTTTACAAGCTTTAAAAGTATTATAGCTACAACCTTCATGTTGTTTTCTTCATTTCTGATTTCTATGGCTTTTGCAGGACCGGTGAAGGGTATGCACTTACAACACAACAACACAATGAGGAGAGTTGCTTAGAACACTTAACAGATCAAATAGGGAACTGGTTAACTTGTTAATGAAAGATGCTAAGAACACAAGTAAAAGTGAGACAGAACAAGATTGCAAAACAACACAAGTATTTGGTTTTCAAGAATGCTGTATATTGCTTCTCAAGTTCTATTACAAGTTACAAAGCATCGATAGAAAGTTACAAGTACTTGAGATACTTTATACTACATCCTACAGCCGACCATACTTTGAAGGCCAGCTGGATACAATTGACTAGACAACTATAAAATCAATGTAGAGTCAAAAGGCATATCTGCCTTTTGACTTGTGACTATGACATGCCATAAACATCTAATATATTACAAAAAGGATAAAAGTACATAAAGTAGAAAGCATGGACTCAAGACCTCAATGTACAGTTACCAAAAGCATGGACCTTTTACCAACTCATATAAGTTGGTAACTTTACAGAGTTGCAGCGGAAAGGTGGTCCAGCTTTATGGTAAAGTACATCAAATAAAGGGATATCTCTAAAAGTCTTCGGAAGAAATCTGTCTTCACTCTTTGGCTTCAGAAGACTTTGTCTTTGAAGCTTCAGAAGACTTCACTTTTGGCTTCGGAAGATGTTGGTCTTGGCTTCGGAAGATTTTACACTTAGAATAATTCTAGTGCATGGTGTAAAACTTCCGAAGCATTTCAACTTCTGTTCTTTAGTGCATGCTTGCAAAGAGACTTTGGATGTTTTGGCTGCATTAGACTTATAGGAATCCTTACAAACTCCCCCTAGGCTGATGCTACCAAAACACTTAGAAGATCTTCAGATGTTTGTAGTCTTCAGCACAATGATGACCATACCCTTCTTCATCAGATGGTCAGGATCATTCAGACTCTCATAATATCTTCTCATCTCAAAGAGATCATACAGAGGTAAGTTGATTATGTCTTGCCATGTATAGACATTCTTAACACCTTGACTTGGAGGAGAGTATAAGTCAATCAGCTCTCCACTCTTGATCTTCTGCTTGATTACCCTGATATGCTCATCCATTGTGGATAGAGACATAGGGCCACGTCTCCTTCTGGAGAATCCATACAGCTTCAAGAAGCTCATCATCCTATGTCTGTCAGCAGACTTTTTCATACTCTTTTGGATGATAGCTCTTGACTTTACAGCATCTTCCCTCATCTTTCTTTTTTTTGCCTTTTGTTCTTTGAGCACTTGAAGTTCAAGCTGTTTGAGATACTCAAACTCAATGTACTCAAAGGAAAAGGGAAGAAGTGCAGATGCCTGATAGAGACCTGTGGCACTCAGGTAGTTGATCATGTTTTGCCTATCTGTTTCCTTGTCTACCTGAGGTTCTTGTGTAACAGCCACATCCTCTTGCACAGGAGTTTCCTGAACTGGGAAGAGAGTTGGAGCATGCTTGTATAATCTTTTCTTTCTCTTCTCTTATTTGAATTGGAGAAGTAATCTTGCATCCTCTGCTTCCTTCATCTCTCTTGACACTTCCATGTCAGTCAGTTCATTTAATTGCTCTAAGGGGAGAGATATAATCTCATCTATGTCATAGTTCCTGGTCTGTAGGTAAGTAATCCTGACTGCCCTCAACTCATCTTCTTGAGTGTTTGGTCTGTGGGCAGCCCTGATTGCAGCTTGCATAAAGCCTGAAGACCTAGAGGAACTTTCTCCCCTTAGCTTCCTCTTCCTCTCTCTCCTCCTACTCAATCTCCTCAGGAGTCAAAATCCTTTTTCCTTTGTCACCCAGAGACCTTTGTGACTCAGGGTGGATAGAGGTTTGGCCTTCATTGCTTGGTGTAGCATCCAAGCTCTGGCCAGAGAGAGGTTGTGAGACACCTTCACCAGCAGGTGTTTCACTGAGGGAATTAATTTCTGAAGCAGTTGTTGGTGTGACAGGGCTCTCAGGCTCTATCACTGGGCCTTCAGCCAAGGTTTTCCCTTTGAAGCTAATCTCAGGGTCTGCCTCAGCATCCAGTTGACCAATGACATTACCTGATTGCCTTTGTCTCCTTCTAAGGCTGAACTCTCCAGTAATTCTGTCTTGAATCCTGAGTGCTAACCTGTCAGCTTGTCTTGATTTGCTTGGGTTGACAAGTGGCATGTTGATCAGGTCAAGACTTTCATAGTAGTCCAAAGTCTGAAAATTGAACACTTCTTGCTGCCCTTGAACTCTGTGAAGAATGAGGGCTCTTCTATCAGCATCATACCTCCACCCAATAATGTAGTTTGAAGTTCCTTGAGGTGGAGATGACACAGCCCTTGGAATGCCTTCCTCAAAGAGACTCCTAATGACAGAGTCTATTATGTCCACATTAATGTGAACTTGAGGAAGTTGTTGAGTATGCACAGTTGCAAGTGAGGATGATGAATCCTCAATGTCCATACTCCCTGAAGAACTCCCAGGTTCTGTGACTGTAATGACTTTCTCCCCCTTTTTGGTAGCATCACCCTCTTGCATAGGTGAGCTAGAGGTTAGGTCAATCATATTCACAGGTTCTTGTGTTCCTGGTTGAGCTCTTCTTAAAGGTCTCCCAGCTAGTTTTTCCCTGAGATAAGATATCTCAAGTTGCTGATCATTGATCCTATTATGCAGGGTATTCACCTGAGATTCAAGGTGACTAACCTTAGAGACTAAATAGGAGCATGTTTTTGACAGTTTTTGCACCTTTAGTCTCAGATTCCCCTCTTCTTCATCAGAAGAATCATTGGGGGATGAGATGATTTGACCAAAGTCCTCTCTCTCACCACCAGCCTCAGGTTCTTGGCTGCTGGATTTCCTCTGCACATTGACATCCTCAGTTGAGGTGTCAATGGGCTGAGTTGCCATTGTTGAGGTCTTAATGGTGTAATCACTTGCAGAAGTGAGAGCCTCTTCCATATGGATATCCTGAACAGGTTCAGAAGTATCCATCTAAGTTATGGGTGACTGATGTGGGCTAGAAAAAGGAGACTCAGGAGTACTCATCTCTCTTTGAGTAGGGGAAGAGTAGAGAGACTCATGGTACCCACTGAAACCTAAGTCTTCATCAGTATAGGATGAGAGGTTGGGAATGGGTTGATTTAAGTCTAATGGTTGGGGATAGTAACTGTCCCCTGAAGGTTGTTCACTTGAGTATTGAGACTCAGAGTGAAGGCTTAAGGCAGTTGGGCTTGTGAGCTCATCAGGGTGAGCATGAGGAACCTAATCCCTGATTGTTGAAGAGATGGGAGTGGTTTGCTCCTCAGGGGAAGTGGGAGCTCTATTGTCCACTTCCTCCTGTATGGGTGAGTATATGGGGGCCTGCACAGACTTAATCGTTTGGATTTTCTTTGGTAGGTGAGGGTGACTTGGGGCCTTTTTGGTGGTTGAGAGGTAGAAGGTGTGGGTTCAACACTAGCTTGTGTTGCTAGGTTGTCACCTTGAGCAATGAGCTCTAACATTTTTGGGACTAGGGCTGTTTCTACACCTGAGATGCCTTCAGTTGGCTTCTTTATAATTTTAAAGATGTCGGGCTTCATCTGTCCCAATTTAAGAAATTATCTGTTTCCCTCCACTATGAGCCCAGTTCACAGTTGAGAATGTGTTGAACATATCTAGGAAACATATAATACTCTAAGGAGTCCAAGTTAGCAAGTAAATTTGTATAAAAAATTTACCTTAACTTGACCTCTTGTACGATTCCTTGTACTATGAAGGAGAGATCCTCAGGAATCTGGTCCCACCCTCCATGCTTGTTTGACAAGCTGTGGATAACCACATGAAGCAGATATTTCCACTGGGATGAGACCTTTCCTTTCCTGAAGGTCTTTACATAGAAATTTCCCTCATAGCCCATCTGCTCAAAGGAATGATTTACAACTTCCTTTGGGAAGGACAACTCACCTTCTTCATCATCTAGCTGCAAATGAGTGTTTATGATGGCCGGAGTGATGAAGATTGTCCTCCCCTGCATTGTGGCAGCATTGTCTTCTCCCCATCCATGATGACCTCTTGGCAGGTCTTCTAACATTCAATCAAATGATCCTCATAGAGAGTAGGATCAATGGTTAGGGAGGTGAAGTAGTTGGATAGAGCCAAGAAATGACAAACCTCTGAGAAACTATCACCCTTCTTAGAGTTCAACAGAGCAACCTGGTTGTGTTGCCTGTGAAGTTGCATGGAGAAATCTGTGTTGTTTCTGAGGTTTAGGTTGGCCATTTTAGAAGCTTAAGGATGAAGAAAGATGAAGAACAAAAGGCAGTTTGGGAGAATTTAGGTTTAACGACTAGTATAATTGAGGAAGATAGTGAAAGAGTGGGGAACCGTTGGGCATTTATGTGAAAAGGATTTGAGACAAAGTTAATGAAAGAGGATAAACTTTGAAATTCGGATGTCGGTCCCACCTCTGAAAAGTAGTTTACTTTTGCCCAAAAAGTAGTTTTCTTGGAAGTCGAGACATCTTCCGAAGGTTATTTGCTTCGGAAGTTTTTAATAAAAAGCTTCCGAAGACAAATTTTGCTTCGGAAGAGATTTTAAAGGTTTTTGAGAATTTTGCTTCGGAAGAGAATTTTACACTCAGAGACTTTTATTCTAAGAATAATAAATACTTCCGAAGGTCATGAGCTTTCGGAAGAAACTTGTTCTTTGAAAAAAATACAAAGTACTTAAGTTGATTTTAAGCTTCGGAAGATATTTCAGAAATTTCTTCCGAAGGTAAAATCACTGAAGCAATTATTTGTCTACTAAGACATAAACTTCTTCCGAAGGTAATTTTGAATCTTCCAAAGAGATCAAGTTTTCAAAAATCTAAGAAAAGTCTTTTGAAAAGATTTTCTTCCAAAGAAAACAAGGGCTTATGAAGGTGATACAATAGACAAATTAGGACACATAGGTTTTAGAAATAAATATGATTAAGTTTTAAGAAAAGCTATTCAAAGTTAATCATCCCAATAGCTGATACAAGATATTTAAATCTCTGCTCATCAAAAGCTTTGGTGAACAGATCAGCATATTATTCATTTGTGTTAACTTTGACTAGTTTGATTAATCCCTTTTCAAAGTTATCTGAATCAAATGATACCTGATATTAATTTGCTTTGTCCTTGAGTGTTGCACAGGATTCTCTATGATGGAGATAGCACTATTGTTGTCTATGTGGATGGGAGTCTCTTTAAAGTTAAATCAATAGTCCAGCATCTGATTTTGAATCCAAAGCACTTGAGCACAACAACTTACAGCAGCAATGTATTCAGCCTCAACAGTTGATGCAGACACACAGGATTGTTTCTTGCATTGTCAGGAGACTACTCTTCCACCAAGAAATTGACATCCCCCTGATTTATACTTTGCAGTCATGTTGCAACCACTATAGTCACTATCTGTATAAGCATACAGATTAAAGTCAGAATTCTTTGGATACCAAAGGCCAAGTGATGGAGCACCTTTGAGATATCTTAAAATTCTTTTGACAGTGACCAGGTGTGACATCTTGGGGTTGGCTTGATATCTTGCACAAATACATGTAGCAAACTTGATATCTGGCCTACTAGCTGTGAGGTACATAAGAGACCCAATCGTTGCTCTATAGAGATGTTCATCAACACACTCCCCCTCAAGATCAAGTCCAAAGGAGTGATTTCTGGCTATGGATGTCTTAGCAACCTTACAATAAGTCATGTTAAACCTTTTAAGTATGTCCTGTACATACTTTGACTGACTTATGAAGATGTCATTTTCAACTTGCTTCACTTGAATTCCTAGAAAGAAATTGAGTTCCCCCATGGCACTCATTTCAAACCTGTCCTTCATCAGCTTCTCAAAGTCTTTGCAGAGCTTTGGATTAGTTGACCCAAAGATAATGTCATTTACATATACTTGAACTAGCATTATGTCATTTCCTGTTCCTTTGATGAAGAGAGTTCCATCTATAGTACCTCTTTTGTAGCCATGTTGATAGAGATACTGAGATAGAGTCTCATACCACTTTTTTGGTGCTTGGTGCAGCCCATAAAGAGCTTTATCAAGCCTACAGACATAATCAGGATGATCAGGATCTGCAAACCCAGGTGGTTGTCTGACATACACCTCTTCATCAATCACCCCATAAAGAAAAGAACACTTGACATCAAGTTGGTAGACCTTCAAATTCTTGGATGCAACAAAAGCTAGGAATATTCTAACAGCTTCAAGTCTTGCCACAGGAGCAAAAACATATGTGTAGTCAATTCCTTCTTCTTGAGTATATCCTTGAACAACTAGTCTTGCCTTGTTTTTGATGACAAGTCCTCTATCATCCTTCTTGTTTCTAAAAACCCATTTGGTTCCTATGGTAGTCTTCCCTTGAGGAAGAGGACATAGGTTCCAAACCTTTTGCCTTTTGAATTGAAGCAGCTCCTCTTGCATAGCTTCAACCCAACTTCCATCCTTTAGAGCCTCATCAATTTTCTTTGGCTCTATCTGGGACAAGAAACAAGAGTGAAGACAAATATTTACTTCATGGGTTTGTCATCTTGTTCTCACCCCTAAATCACTCTCCAATGATGTTTGTGGTAGGATGAGACTTGTGGATCCTTAGCTGAGGGATCACAGCAAGTTGCTTAGACAGATCTAGATTTGAAAAATTTTGATCTGGCAAAGAAGATTCACCCTCCACATCACCACACTTTTCAAGATTGACTTGATCCAATGAGTATGTGACATCATTGATGTTGTCTTCAATGCAGTGGTTATCAGCATCAAGAAATTATTGATCACTTTTACCACCACCATTTTCTCCAACATTTGAAGCTCCTTCTTCTGAGTTTTGTATCTCTAAGCTGGAATTTGAAGGCACCCCAAAAGCATCAGCAAGATTTGTCAATGATGTGCTGGTAGAAGCTTCATTTGAAGGAATAGTCACCACTGGAGCTGAAGATGTGTAACTTGAAGGTTTTCTGAGCTCAAATCTTGGGTCAGGATAACCTGTTGGTAATATATCTGTAGATCCTGAAACATTCTCACAAGATTTGTTAAAATAGTTGGTAACTAAATCAAGATCAAATAGCCAATCCGGACCAGAACCTTTCACACTGGGTGTGTGCTCATTAAAGTCACATTGGCTGACTCCTCAACTACTCTAGTTCTGAGATTGTATACTCTATAACTTTAGCTTGAGAAGAGTATCCCCTAAAGTGTCCATCATCTGATTTCTCAGCAAACTTGGCATTTGATCCTTGGTATTCAAGATGGTGCAAGGACATCGAATGATCTGAGAAAACCAATGAAGGTTTTTCTCTTGTGCCAAGTTCATACAGAGTCTTACCATATGTCTTAACCACTAAAACTCTGTTTTGCACATAGCAAGCAGTGTTCACTGCCTCTGCCCAAAAGGTGATGGACAGTTTAGAGTCAGACATATAGTTCTTGCAGCTTCAGTTAGTTCATGTTTCTCCTCTCAGCAACACACCATTTTGCTGAGGAGTCCTGGGAGCACTATATTACCTTGTAATACCTTTTTCATCACAAAATGTATCAAGGATTTGATTTTTGAATTCAGTTCCTTGATCACATCTTATGGTTTAGACATTGTGATCACATTGATTCTCAATCTTTAAGATGAATTCTTCAGAATCTCAGGAATCTCATCCTTAGTTCTAAGAAAGAAGACCCAAGTGAATCTTGTAAAATCATCTGTGATCACCAAACAATAAGAGGTCCTTCCTAGACTCATTACACTGGTGGGGCCAAAGAGATCTATATGTAATAAGTGTAGGGATTAATGATGGAGTTTCTTTCCTTTGGCTTGTGAGATACCTTGTGTTGCTTCCCTTTTAGGCATGCAACACAGTGGTCATCACTTGTAAACTCTTTCTTTGGTATCCAGTTACCAAATCATTCTTAATTAATTTATTCATGTTTTTAAAGTTTACATGGCACATTCTTTTATGCCAGAGGAAAGATTCATTATTATTTTTCTTTAGATAGAAAGCATGAAACTTCTCTGAGGGAGATGTTTTCTTGCAAGTCCATCTTGTACATGTTCCCTTCCTGGGGGCTCTGAGCAAGATGTGCTCATGAGGATGACCACCCCGGGTCTAAGAACAATGCACTCATGCTCAGTAAAGAGCATGTTATGACTCTGATCACAAATTGGGATACACTCAGAAGATTGTACCCAAGCTCCTGACAAGTTTACCTTCTCAATGCTGAGCTTCCTTTGTGACCTTGTCCCTTCTAGTAATGTAACCTCCTGCATCTCCTCCAAAGCAACTGGTCCTCCATCAATTCTTTCAAACTTTGGAGTAGTGACCTATTGCCTGTCATCTGTCTGGAACAGCCACTATCAATTATCCATACTTTTTGTTTGTCTTGAGCTGTTCCTGCACAAAAGAGATGATTAGTTACATTTGGAAACCCAAGTCTCATTGTTTTTGGGCTCATCAAAAGAAGTTGAAGACAATGCAACAGTAATTGATCCTATAGTCATGCTAGAAGGATCATTTGCTGATGTTGATAAAGAACTTTCAACCACTTGGTCTTTCTTTGACTTCCATACCACTTTTCGAAGCTTAGACTTGACCTTCAATACTTTGGAAGTTTTGATGACTTCAAAAGTTTTGATTACTAGCCCTTCGGAAGATCTTGCTTTCACTGCAAGCAGGCTTCAGTACTTCGGAAGTATTCCTTTCTTCCGAGACCAAATTTTCTTCCGAAGGCAAGTTTCCACTTGTCTTCTTGTTCATTTTGGAGCTTCTGAAGGAAACAGATTTTCCTTCCGAAGCTTGCTTCTTCTTCTCCAAACTCTTAGAAGTTTCTTTCTTGGTCATGTGGAGAGTACTCCTTGGATTGTAGACACAATCTTTAGCAAGATGAGAAGTACTCCCACACATTACACAGTCCATTTTCTTCTTCTTCTGAGAGTTCTTCTTTGTGAACAAGGCTGAACTTGATAACTTTCCTTCTCCATCTTCATCTTTGCAGATGCTGTGGCAGTTCTTGTGGGGTTAGAACTACCTTTGGAGCTGGATGGTTCAGGTTGTACAGCAGCATGCACAACTGATCAGCCTTCTTTTTGATGATGGGATGATTTGGACATGAACTAGAACTCTTGTTGATGGAGTTCAAGTTTGTCTTCAGTCTTTACCACTTCAAATCTTGCAGAGATGAAGACTTGTTTCTGTGCAGAATTGAAGGTGGCCTTGATCTCTTGAGCCTTTTTGGACTTTCTTTGGGCCTCCTGATCAAGTTCTTTCTTCTTGACTTGGTCATCCCAACACCTTTGCTCTCCTTAGAGGGATGGTGACCCTTCTTAGAATGCTCTTCTTCACTCTTCTCAGAGCCATTCTCCACCATCTCCTCTTCATCCTCTTCAGTCACAGGATCTATAAGGGAAGCTATCTTCAGAAGTTTCACACCTAGGAGATCTTACAGACAAAATTGTGTGTGGAGGAGCTATCTCACAAGATCCTAGTCCCTGCTTATTTTGATAACAACTTTTGCATGCAAGGATGAGGATATTATGTTCTTGAAGGTCTCTTTTTCAAGAACACATTTTCTGCCTTGGCTTTGCTGATCACAAGCTCAGCCTGGCATTCAGTTAATTTAGTAATGAGATCTTTGATCTGAGTCCTGTAGTTTGTATGCTCATGTTTAAAGAGTTGAAATCGTTTTCTCTAAGTCCTCTATCTTTAGTTTATAATCATTTTCAGCTCTTTTAAAGTCAGCTTTTAAAAATATTTAAGGACTCAAGTTCAGATCTCATTTCTAATTATAGGACCTGTATCTATTAACTTTAGCAATGCATTTAGAAGTACAAAGATGTTCCAATACCTTGGCTTCATCGTGGTCTGCCATGAGTGTTGGGTTTGGAGATGCATCTTCTACTTGAAAGCTCCAGTCAAAGCCTCCTTCTCTTCAACAACAACTACAACTTGCTGCTTTGGCTTCTCATTATGGGGGGCTTTCTCAGTGTAGTTTGGTCTGGTTTCTGCTTGGCCAACATCTGTCCTTGGTGCCTTACACTCTCTTGCAAAGTGTCCCATCTGGTTACAGTTTAACACTTCACTTTGCTTTTGTCTAGCCCAAACTTTCCACTGGCTGCATTGCTCGAAAACTTTCTCCATGTCCTCTTGTAGAACTTCTTGGCTCTATGAGTGAGAAGAGATATCTGCTGGACTATCTCCATGTACTCCAGATCATCTGGATGGATACAGTCCAAATCTTCAAGAGTGAAAGAAAGTTGCCTGAAGTTTCATCAGCAGAGACAAAGACATGAGAAGAACTTGTCTCTTGGAAGCACTTTTGTGAGTTGTCAGGAAAGCATATAAGATGATATTGTGGTTCAATGCTTTCCCTTTCAACCACATGGAGGGCTGAACTCAGTTGATTTCTGGAGTTACCAGATGAGTTTTGCATGTTCATCTCCATCTGGTAGCCACTAAGAATACCATACAACTCTGTGAAGTAAGAGTCTTAAGGTTCTCAGTTTTCTTGATAACAACACAATAATGTGTCCATTGTCTAGGAAGATAGGACATAAACTTCCTTACAATGTCTCTGTTCTCAAAAGTTACTCCAACATCCATTAGAGTATCCACAATCTCAACATACCTGAAGTATTGTTGGAGTCATGGTTTTCACCTGCCTTAAAGTGAAGTTTTTCAAACTGCTGCTTCAGGAGATCCTTCTGTTTCTCCTTTGCTTTAGTAGACCCCTCATACATCAGCTTCAGTGCTTCCCTAGTTGCTTGGTAGTTTGCACTTCTTGAAGCCTCTGTAGATGGAGTTTTGGAAGAGCAGTTTGAAGGGCTGTCATGGCTTTCTGATCGATCTCTATTCTCTTTCTATCTGCTGTCAGAGTAATCAGCCACAGCCTAGGAATCATACCACCACCTGTAGCAGAGGTGGTCTTGGTATGTAAGGTCCTTCAACAACAGAGTCCACATCCTGAGTCTTGAGACTTGATGAAGCCTTCCATTCTTTGACACCAAGTATCAAAGTCTTCAGGAGTGTATCAGTGGAGACTATGGTGCTGTTTGTTTTTTCTGCAAGGAAAATGTCTGCAGTCTGCGGATCACATCTGACAGACATCTACAACAAAAGAGGTGGACCAAATGTCTGCAGTCTGCAAGAAAAAGACTATTTGTTTTGTTTAAATCTGCAGAATGCTGAAATATTCTGTAATTAAACTAAATTTATTTTTTAAACTTTAAAAACAACTAATACATAAATATATAAATAAAAGTCATAGACATAAACATTAAAGTCATAAAACCATACGATTACATTTATAAATCGTTTATTCGACATTCTGCATTAACTACAATTTCATCACTAACCAAATACAACCATCAAAATAAACAACGTCACGTGCACAATTACAAACCATATACAAACTAATCATACAAACAAACTAATCATACAAACAAACAAACCATATACAAACTAATCATACAAACAACAAATCAAAAAAAAAACTGACCTGCTGGTCGGGAGTGGCGGTGAAGTTCACGATGGCCAAGGGGGTGGGGGGACGACAGGGGTCGGGGCCGAAGTGGAGGAAAGCCGAAGGGGAGGGGGGGCGAAAGGGGAGAGGGGGGCCGAAGGGGGAGGGGGGACGAAGACGAGAGAAGGGGTCGAGGGGGAGGAGGGGCAGGATGTTGGAGGCGAGTGGGACGGGGGTGCCAGGGGGTACAGGGGCGACAAGTAGACGGTGTGAGGACGGTGCAGGGGTGGTGACGGTGGCGAGGTGGCGACGGTTGTGAAGGGGGAGTGGGGGGAGGTGGGTATGTGGGGAAGGAAGTGTTAGGGCTCAAAATGAAGGATTCAGAAGAGTTTAGAAGAGGTTTTGAAGACCTTGTTCCACATCTTCTCCGTGCAGACGTCAGGAAGACGTTTTTAATGAAACGTCTTCCAAAAAACAAACAGTCTGCGAAGTAAAAACCTCTTCCCGCGTCTGCGAGCGCACAGATGAAGAGGTGGGGAAGAGGTTTTTTCAAAAAAACAAACACCCTCTTTGTCATAGTTCCAATTTCCATATCAGCTTTGGTTATAGCTGCCATTTGAGTTGTTAAGTATTTTGTGTGTGTGAGCGATCTTAAGATGGGGAGATCTTATATCAAGAGCCTGAAATGCTCTGATACCAAATGCAGGACCGATGAAGGGTATGCACTTACAACACAACAACACAATGAGGAGAGTTGTTTAGAACACTTAACAGATCAAATAGGGAACTAGTTAACTTGTTTATGAAAGATGCTAAGAACACAAGTAAAAGTGAGACAGAACAAGATTGCAAAACAACACAAGTATTTGGTTTTCAAGAATGCTGTATATTGCTTCTCAAGTTCTATTACAAGTTACAAAGCATCGATAGAAAGTTACAAGTACTTGAGATACTTTATACTATATCCTACAGCCGACCATACTTTGAAGGCCAGCTGGATACAATTGACTAGACAACTACAAAAACAAATGTAGAGTCAAAAGGCATATCTGCCTTTTGACTTGTGACTATGACATGTCATAGCTCATATCCTAATATATTACAAAAAGGATAAAAGTACATAAAGTAGAAAGCATGGACTCAAGACCTCAATGTACAGTTACCAAAAGCATGGACCTTTCACCAACTCATGTAAGTTGGTGACTTTACAGAGTTGCAGCGGAAAGGTGGTCCAACTTTATGGTAAAGTACATAAGATAAAAGCATATCTCTAAAAGTCATCGGAAGAAATCTGTCTTCACTCTTTGGCTTCGGAAGACTTTGTCTTTGAAGCTTCGGAAGACTTCACTTTTGGCTTCGGAAGATGTTGGTCTTGGCTTCGAAAGATTTTACACTTAGAATATTTCTAGTGCATGGTGTAAAACTTGCGAAGCATTTCTACTTCTGTTCTTTAGTGCATGCTTGCAAAGAGACTTTAAATGTTTTGGCTGCATCAGACTTATAGGAATCCTTACAGCTTCAAACATCTTATTCAGGCTGATCATTCAAACTCTGTCATTCATTATCATTTGTGTTTTTTAGAATGTCCCTTATTTTTTTCAAGATTCTTTTATCTTCTCCAAAGCATTTAGAAATATTCAAACTCTATCATTCATTATCATTCTGTGTTTTTTTAGAGTGTCCCTTATTTTTTTCAAGATTCTTTTATCTTCTCCAAAGCATCTAGAAATATTGGGATTGCTTTAGCGATTCCCTTGTCAATCATTTTCTTACATCTTATTTATTAGAAGATGATTTCTTAAGAATAATAGGTTCCATTATGGCTTTTTAATTACTATGTTTGATACGTCCCCTTGTATTTGCTGAGGGTCCAACATTAACTCGCTTTGACATTCTACATTTTTAAAGATTGAGAGGCGATTTAATTCTAAATTATAAATGTTCTAATTATAAACAAATGATTTTATTTATATCAAAAAATCTTCATACATCGATTACATCAACATCAAAACTATTAGTACATCAAATTAATATCACAAACAACTCTAACTATCAAATTTCCCAACTGACTTCACTAACGATCCTTGTCAAACTGCTCCCGTTGGCTGATATCACAACTAACATTTCCCAAAACTTCCACTCATATCTCAAGCTAAAACCATGACCATCACCCAACATCTAACAAATACCACATGCTACTTTCACATACTAAACTCAACTACAAACAATCGTCATTTACGCCTCAAGCTACCAATCATAACTCTTCACCTGTCGAACACCACTAATTCCCTCTACAAACTAAACTAACAAACACATAACATTAACTAATAACTATTTTAAACCTAAAACAAACCAGCAATCATTCTCTACAGGACATAAGTTATATTTCTTTATTACATCCTATTTACATGATTCCCTTTACAAAATAAACTAACAACACACACCATAAACTAATAACTATTTTAAACCTAAAACAAACCAACAATCATTCTCAACAGCACATAAGTTTATTTCTTTCTTACATCCTATCCATGTTCTTTCTCTTTCACATTTGCCTTATCCTTTTACCTTGCGCCCAAAGTTTTCCATTTAGTCTTTTAAATTTTGAACTCTATCACCTAACTCCTAAATCCTTGACACTATTGTCGTGTACTTCCTCCTGATATCATCAGTTTTTTTGTAAACATCTATCTAAGTACTCGTACAAAGAAACGGGATGATTGAAAATATAACCATGATGTGGAGGGGGCTCTATCCTTCCTATCATAATTTCTTGATACATGTTATTCTTGGGCCAAGCTTCATTCCTGTCGGTAACATAACTTCTTTGTGTTTTCTAGAACTGATATAAAGGTGGTGAATTCTCGTATTCTTCTCTTTCTTCTTTTGGATTTTCTTCCTCCTCTTCTTTTCTAACTTCTTCAATCATTCTTATTTCTTCCTATTGAAGCATTTGAAATAGTTCTAGGTAGTGGCAATTTGAATTCTAGGTTTTCTGCAGCTTGCTTGAACTTCCCTTACGATGCATTAGTAGGGTATTTTGTTGCGGAGTTGGAGATCTCAAATCTATCATCCTATTCCTTTCCTTTGTTCTTCTTGATCTTCGCGTATTAGATAATAAAGGTTACTACTATCACTTTATATGTTTATTGGATTGTTTTCTGATCCTTATGGTGGAGGAAAATCACGGGTAGCATGGTAACTGTTATACTTATTGTTATAGTAATATTTATACATCCTGTAAGATTCAAAATTCTTAATTTGCTTGAAACACAATTCACTGGAAATATTGGAATTTCTAAAGGCATCTTTCAAAAGCATTCTATCTTACAAATGGTTAAATTTTAGGCATATCCTTCTTCTACAAATACCTTACATTAAAACCTACGGCTTGTAGGCTCTGATAGTAAACTCTGTCACACCCTAGGTCACCGGTTTAGGTACAACCCAGGCACATGAGCCGGATTGATTGGTGTCATTTAATGGGTCCCAATCTATATGTTATTCTAAAATTTTACAACGGAAGTATTTTTTTAGAATGCTTTTGCAAATATTTAACCTTGTTGGTTGACTTTTCATTTCATTTATCTCAAAATGTTTGTTCGTCAAACTAAAATATTCTGTTTAGATAATAATGAAAGCCTTGTCACTAGACACGTGTAGGTCTAGGATGAACGTGTCATACCTTGAGTCCTCGACAGCAGCATGCCATATGTTAGCACTTGAGTGTTTTGCTTGTGCACTACATAGCAGACCGTTAAGGGTAAGTATAACGGTCCGCTATGCAACCCGAATCCCCAAAACCCTAGTTCGTTGCTTGGCGGTCTGCCAGGCTCCCTGGTCATAGTTCAAGGCCAAGGTCAAATCCTCAATCTTTTATTTCTAACCCTGAATTTTTAATGGTTATTATTTTATCACAATATATCAATGTGTTACATTGGATCCTTAAAAACTAGAACCACTTTTCTAATTTTTTAACTTATCATTTCTCTTATATCAGAAAGTTTTGTTAATTTTACCTAAGGTACTAGAGCACGAGAAGTGAAAACACTACCAAGGAGTGAATAACCTCAATGGCTGACTCTATCATGGATAATCAAAACCACAAACAACAATACCATAGAGAAATCAAGATCGAACAGTCGATCAATTCTTTTAGAGTGTGACTTCCATAATTTCCTTTTAGTGTAGAACAAATCTTAAGTCTTCTATGTATTCAATTCAATATCGTAATATAAAATTCTGGCCTCAGACGTGATGATGTTGTTTATGCATGATGGATGATATGTCTTCGATTGTGATGTGTTTTTGCTAAAAATGATGTTACTAGTGAGAGTTATACACGACGTATAGGGCTATGCCACGCATAGGTCTTAGTCTACCTACCCATTTCATTTTCCATGTATAGGGTATACACTGCGTATAGGTGTCGGTCGACCTACCTATTTCATTTTCCAAATCGTACAGGCCTACATAGAAAGTGCACTTTCCAAGTTCTAACACTTTTAAATTGTCCTCTTTTTTTTTAATTTGAATGAGACTTAAACTTTTCGAAAAAAAGAAGCCTTAGAGCAAATCTTTTGAAAAAATCCTCCTATAGCATCAAGTCTTCTTCAACTTTGTTACGTCAAATATTTATTCCAGTCTTGTCTCCTTTGTCAGGATCAGCGATCACAAGTTTGATGTATTAGAGAGTAATGCAGCGGAATAAGATCAAGAATTAGACAAATTATAGCAAGAGTTTGATATTTGTAAACAAATACGAGAGAATATATTTCTGTGATAAGAAATGTTTCAATAATGCCCAATATTATTGCTCAATCATTCAAAAATTACAATAAGGTTGACACTCCTTATATAGAGTGCAATCACTGCTGTTATCACGGGATTGTGACAACTGGCAGATCTATTACAAAAATAACTAACACTTAACAAACTACTGAAATGTTCACAACTATTGAGAACATATCAGAGTGCTAAGTATAAAACATAAAACTACTGATAAGTAAACTACTGAAACTACAACGACTGAAGAACAAACTCTTCAGTCATTTTACAAAACTACTGAAAAGATAAAACATAAAACTACTGAAAAGTAAACCGTCACAACTACTGAAGAAGTCCTCTTCAGCTGTTAAGACAACATCTGATATTTGATCTTCAGCACTTGTGTCTTCAGACTTTGTCTTCAGCACTTATCTTCAGACTTTGTCTTCAGTACTTGTCTTCAGACTTTGTCTTCAGTACTTGTCTTCATACTTTGTCTTCAGCACTTGTGTCATCAGACTTTGTCTTCAGCACTTGTGTTCAGACTTTGTCTTCAGGTGTTATCTTCAGCTGTTGTGGACTTCAGTAGTTGTTGTGACGTCTGTGGGACTTAAAGGTTTTTCTGATCCGGCTCATTGGTTCTTTTGGTCCAACAAACTCCCCCTGAACCAATGCAGCCAAAACCTTTAACTTTATTGAGGTCCCACTTATTGTTGGCAAAATGGTTGGTCTTTTTCCTTCTTGATCAGTTGAGAAGATGACCCATATAAGCACTGGCCTGGAAATAAGTCTCTGATGATTTGGTTGGCAAAGTATGGATGGGAGCTCTGTATTAGGGAATTGGACACTGAGCTGTTCCCCCATCCATGAGACTCACTTCCCATGTATAAGCCTGTAGGATTCTCTGGTGTATGCTCTGAGAAACATGATTTGTTCTTCCATGGTAAGATTCTCTGGTTCACCATCAAACAATCCTTCACGCCCATACAGCTCTGAGATGTACTTGGCCTGTTTGCCATTTTTGAGCTCAACTGTTGTAATCTGTCTGTATGCAAACTCATCTGGGTGATTACCTTCAAGTAACAGACTGAGCTCATTTTGTTTGAAGTTTTCAAGCTTCTTGTAGACCAACCCCTTTTTAATAACTCTGTTCTCTAACATCTTTTGGGGTGGCTGTTTCTCATAAGCCTTCTTGAAGTCTTCTACAATTTCCCAGGGTGATACTACAAGGACTACTGTGATCTCTTCATCTACGATCCTTTTTATCTGGCCCTTGTATCTCGCAGGAATGTCTTTCTTCACAATTCTGTGAGCCACCCTAGGATCAGGCCATATCCTCACCTTTTTTTTGATATTGAAATGTGTTGGCAAGGGTGTACAGTCTCAGAGCTTCTTTCTTCATACTTATTATTGATGAAGAAGCAGCATAAGTTTTGTCTATGCTTTTCAGCATTTCCTCATCATGAAGCCTTTGCTGCTGTTCTTCTTCTATCTTAACTCTCACAGTCTCCATCTGTGAGGTGGGAGTGATGGGCATAGATTTGGCTTTAGGCAAAGTTAGGACTGCGGAAAGAGGCAGCCTATCTTCTTCCTCATCATCCTCTTCTTCTTCTTCTTCTAGCCTCAACATCCTTCTCTTCTTCTTCTTGGATGCATCATCGGCTGTTGGTTTTGAGGGTAAAGGAGTTGGTTTAATGGGTTGTGGTAGTGGTGATTTTGAAGTGGTAGGTTTTGCAGGTTGTTCTAGCATTCTTGTAGTGAGTGAGGCTTTGGAGTGTTTTGCTAGTTCATTTCTGTTCCCAGCACCTGCCTCATTTAGTGCTTCAATCACCATCCCTTAGTGTATGCTTCAGACGTACAGATCTTGGTGGTTATTGCCAAGATACTGTCCCTGGTCCATGACTTAATCTCTATCAATGATCTCCCAAGATACTTTGCAATGAATCTGATCATGATCTCCAGTCTTTCTCTTTCTAATGCATCATAACTTGCCCATCTTGAGTTAATTTCTTCAACTTCAAGTCTTCTAATCTCTGAGTCAAGCTGTGCAGTATCGAACCCTTGTCTATACAGTTGATCAATAATGGAGTCCATAGATTTACTATGTGTAGCATCCGCCATTTTGATCATCTCATCAAGTTTGAGTTCTTTTCTTTTCCTTCAACCTTCCTCTTCTTATATGTGATATGAAAGTCTTTGTGACTTTCACTCACTTGATCAATGTCAGCTCCCTTCACATACTCTTCTTCCTTCTCAGTCTCCTTCACAACCTCCTCTTCTTCTCAATCTCCTGTTCTTTCAGTATGCTCTTCCCCTTTGCTTTCACTAACTGACTCTCCCCCTTTTTGGTTGCATTGGTTGCAAGGGTTTGAGTAGTAGAAAGCCTTGTGCTCACAATCTCCTCCACCAGGGGCTGTATGATTGAGGGAAGCCTCTCATCCATGGTTTTGATCACAATGTCTGTGATCATTGGGGTGATGAGAGGTAGGGATTTCTGGAAGATAGCAGCTGTTTGCTCAGAGGGGTTCTGTCCCTGAGAAGCAGTGCCAGAAGTAGAGGCTGGTGGGTTGTAAGTTTTGATTGGCTGAGTGTTTAGGAGACCTTCAGGTGAAGGTGCCATCTGTGGGTGTATGTTGGTGTCAGATGGACTTGCTTCTTGAGAGAATTGGTCAAGTAGTCTTTGTAGTCTACTGACTTCTTCCTCAAGAATTGTGTTCTGGGCTAGAACATCATAAAGAAGCCCAGGTCATCATCAGCAAATGCTGAATCACCTGACCTCCTGCTTGTAGCAGGATGTACATGCCCTGGGTGTAGACCAGTTGTAGCATGTGCCCCTTTTTCTTGGAACTGGGGACTTCCAGCCTCAGGACGATGTCCTTCATCAGCTGTTGCCTCTGATGAGGTCTTAGCAATGTTACCAGCCTCAGTCTGATCATGTGCTGATGCAGAAGAGGTGGCAGCCTCACCAGATATTCTGATCTCCTTATCTACACCAGGAGACAGAACATTTAAACCCCTGTGCTGTGGGTTGTCAGAAGCATGTTGATCCTCTTCCTCTATATCTGTGGTTTTCCCCTTTGGTGGTTGTTGGGGAGGAGGAGAGGCATGCAGCTGAGTCAGCACGTTTGCAATTATAAGTGTTGGACTTTGGGGGGCATTTTCATGGGAGATAGGGTAAAATCAGTATGCACCTGGGGAGAATGGTGCGTTTCAATGGCAATCTCCTCAAATGAGGAAGATTCCAGATTTGTGGGTACCCCTTCTTTGGTTGCTTCAGGCTCCTTTTGAGAGGAATCCTGAGCGGCTGTGGCTGGTTGAGTCTCTGATACTACTGGGGGGTTTACACCAGCAAGTATATCCTGTCTTGGTGGTACAGGAGCATCTTCAGGGGACTCATCTCCCTGAATAGCTGTTTTGGGTCGTTTTGTTTTTGGTTTGGTGGGGACTCTGGATTTGGTGGTGGTGGCTGTGGGTTCCAGCTGCGTGGGTTTGCGCAACTTGGCAGCCATTTTGAGTGATTGGTCAGAGTTGTGCCGGGAGTATACTTCAGGCAATACAGCCATAGCAGGGACTCCCAGGCCAACAAGTCCCTCAGCTTGAAGCTGGTTTTCAATTATGGCCATTATGAACCGAGGATATAATATCCAACGGTTAGCAAGTTGTTTTTGGGCCATATCCTTGAGCTCTAAAAATAGTATTTCAGAAAAATTTAAAGGTTGTTGCTCAAGGATGGAGTACATTACCTGTTGCCACCTTGTGGACATTTGATCCCATGATGAAGTCTTGGGGGCCAGGCAGACATTTACCATATGAAAGATGAGCCGTTCAGCATCCTGGAAATGTTTCTTCAATATGGTAGAGGCACTCAGGTTACCTTCGTATCCATGGTGGGCAAATGATAGATCTGTTGTGCCCTTTGGATAACTAGTCGGGAAAGTGGCATCATCCAGATTGAGGGTTTGGCGAAGAATGTCTGGAGTGATGACCACCTTTTGACTATTGACAAACGCTTGAAGAGACTCTGTGTCATTCTCCTCAGAGACAAGAGTGACGTTTGTCCAGAATTGGCTAAGAGATTCGGCATATATGGTGGGGTTTAACAGAAAAGCTGTTTGGTAAGGTGACTGGACCATTAAATCAATGGCGTTGTGAAACTTGGTCCAGTATGGCGATTTGGTGAGGTGAGCGACACAGTTGTGTCGTGGTTTTAGTTGCATGGTCGCCATGGATGAAGAGAGGGTACAGAGTTTTTGAACGTTAGGTTTGAGAAGAGAGGTGAGAAAAACTCTGAAGGAGATAAGGTATTTATAGGGTAGGGTTATGAAACGACTGAAGGTTTTGGTGTTAGTCATCATTTGTTGAAACTACTGATGACGTGGCATTAACTTTCAGAGGTTTGAAATGACTGACCGTATTGGTGTGATCATCAGTTGTTATAAAACAACTGAAGACTTGGTTTTAACCGTCAGACGTTGAAACAACTGAAGTCTCTGATTTAGTCATCAGTAGTTATAAAACTACTGAAGACAGTTTTGACTTCAAGTGGTGAAACAACTGAGGACATGGTGTTTGTCATCAGTAGTTGTGAAACTACTGAAGACAGTGGTTTTGTCATCAGTTGTTGTAAACAGCTGAAGACTTGGTGTTAGTCTTCAGTAGTTGTAAACTACTGAAGACATAGGTTTGGCTTCAGTTGTTTAGAAACACAGTTGTAGAAACAACTGAAGAGAAATTACTCATCAGCTGTTTTCGTCAATTCATAGCTTTTCAGCTGTTTCAGTCTGACCTCCACACTTATCAGACTTAAATCTGAGTTTCAGAGGTTTCATTGGTCATCAGTACTTATCTGCATTTCTGACATCAGTAGTTGTAGCTACATCAGCTGTTGTGATTTCATCAGCTGTTGTAACTACATCAGCTGTTTTAACAAATAAAGTACTTCAGTACTTGTGAGGAATGTAGCCTTCAGTAGTTATAAAAACTACTGAGGGGAAAGGAACTCATCAGTACTTATATATGACATGGTTACCAATGATCATCAGTATTTATTACTGAGATCATCAGTAGTTGTCACTTATTCTAGCTGCAGCATACCAAGCCTTAACACCAGGTTGTGGAAAGTTGAACTATCCAAAGGCTTAGTAAAAATGTCTGCAAGCTCATCAGCACTAGGAACAAACTTTGGATCAATCAGACCTTTTTCAAAACAATCTCTAATAAAATGGTGTCTAATTTCAATATGTTTAGTCCTAGAGTGCTGGACAGGATTCTTGACAATACAAAGAGCTGAAGAGCTGTCCATTAACAATGGAGTCTTAGTCTCTGTTATGCCATAATCCAATAATTGGTTTTGAAGCCATAGTACCTGAGATGTACAGCTTGCAGCAGCAATGTACTCGGCTTCAGCAGTTGATGTAGCAACTGAGGTTTGTTTCTTACTCTGCCAAGAAATCAAACAGTTGCCTAGGAATTGACATCCACCAGAAGTTGATTTCCTGGTCAACTTACACCCTGCATAGTCACTGTCAGAAAAAGCAACTAATTTACCAGAATGTCTAGTAGAATACCATAAACCTAGAGATGGAGTGCCTTGCAGATATCTAAAGATCCTCTTGACTGCAATCAAATGAGACTCCTTAGGTGCAGCCTGAAATCTAGCACAAACACATGTAGCAAACATAATATCTGGTCTAGAAGCTGTTAAGTACATCAAGGACCCAATCATACATCTGTAAAGTGTTTCATCAACCACTTTACCTTTCTGATCTGTATCCAGTTGTGTGGTGTTGCACATGGGAGTAGAACAGGGTTTACAATTTTGTAAATCAAACTTTTCCAAAAGATTTTTTGTGTATTTGGACTGATGAATGAAAATTCCATCAGCCTTTTGTTTGATTTGCAAACCCAGAAAGAATTGTAATTCCCCCATGGCACTCATTTCAAACTTTTGTTGCATCAACTTTGTAAAGGCATCACACAACTGTGGATCAGAGGATGCAAAAATAATATCATCTACATAAATTTGAACAAGTAGATTATGCTGCCCAGCTTTCTTAATGAATAAAGTTTTATCTATGGAACCTCTAGTGAAATTATTTTCCAGAAGAAAGTTTGATAATGTCTCATACCAGGCTCTAGGAGCTTGTTTCAACCCATAAAGAGCCTTATCAAGCTTATACACCCAATTAGGATGTTTATTGTCCTCAAAACCTGGTGGTTGACATACATAAACTCTTCTTTAATTTTCCCATACAAAAATGCACTTTTGACATCCATTTGAAAAACTTTAAGATTTTGATAAGCAGCATAAGCTAAAAACAATCTAATTGCTTCCAGTCTGGCTACAGGGGCAAAGTTTCATCATAATCAATACCTTCTTCTTGTGCAAACCCCTGAACAACCAGTCTGGCCTTGTTCTTAACAATAAGCCCATTTTCATCAGTTTTGTTCCTAAACACCCATTTAGTGCCTATTGCACACTTACCTGGAGGTAGAGGAACCAGTTCCCACACTTGCTGTTTCTTGAACTGAAGAAGCTCAAGCTGCATGGCATCAACCCATCCATTGTCCTTTAAAGCAATGTGATAATTCTTTGGCTCTTGCTGACTGATGAAGAGAGCATAGAAGCAGAAATTTGACAATTGACTTCTTGTTGATACTCCAGCAGTGATATCACCAATGATTTGAGACATAGGGTGATTCTTCAGATCTTGGTACACAATGAGATCAGTGCAAGTGTTTGTAGCAGGCTCAGCAGCAACAGATGGTGATGGTGAAGCATTTCCTTGAAACCAATCAGTAGATGGTAATTCAAAGGAAGTTGAAGTTGTAGAAATCTCATCAGCATTTGTTGTGGATTGTGCTGCTGGAGCTACAGGAACATCAGGTCTAGCTGAATCAGGCAGTTGATCACTAAACTTGAAGAGGTGAGTACTACTATCATCATCATCAGCACCAGCAGTACCACCAGGTGGTGAACTGTTGACAGGAGCAACAGCAGGAGTTTGATAAGGAACATATTGCAGTATGTCCAAATCAAATATCTCCACAGGGCTTTGTGGAATCTTGTCCTTTGGAGATTCATTAAACTTAACATGTAGAGTCTCTTCAACCATCTTTGTTCTACAGTTGAAGACTCTGTATGCTTTGCAAGTTGATGAATAACCAACAAAGTACCCTGCATCCACCTTAGAATCAAATTTTTGGAGTTGATCCCGTGTGTTAAGAATGAAACAAGGACATCCAAAAGCTCTGAAGAATGAAATTAGAGGGGCCAAATGATGAAGAACTTCATATGGAGTTTTCATCAACCTCTTATTTACTAGAGCTCTATTTTGTACATAGCAAGCTGTATTGATAGCTTCAGCCCAAAAAGTCATTGGCAGTCCAGAGTCAGCCAACATGGACCTTGCAGCTTCAATAAGGGTCCTGTTCTTTCTCTCCACTACTCCATTTTGTTCAGGAGTTCTTGGAATGCTAAAAGCCTCTTGATTCCCTTTGAGAGGTAGAACTCATCAAGTGTATTGTTTCTAAATTCTGTTCCATTATCACTTCTAATACACTTGACTGAGAGGGAATACTGCTTCTCAACATACAACACAAAGTTGATAATCTTCTGAGCTGCTTCATCCTTTGAATGCAAGAAGAAAGTCCATACAAATCTGGAGTAATCATCCACAATTACCAGACAGTATTTCTTCTTAGCCATACTCATCACTCTCACAGGACCAAAGAGATCCATGTGAAGAAGCTGTAAGCAGGCATTGGACTTAGGTTCTTCTATGGAGGGAAATGAAGCTTTGTGCTGTTTTCCTTTTAAACAAGCAGTGCATTCATCTTCACATTTGAACTCCTTCATAGGCAATCCCCTTACTAAACCATGGTTTATCAGCTGATTTATGTTTTTGAGATTAACATGACCCAGCCTTCTATGCCATAGTGTAGATTCTTGAGGGGAAGCCTTGGAAAATAGGCAAGGATGGCCTTTGAGATCTATTTTCTTGGAAAGATCTAAGGCATACACTCTTCCTGTCCTGTTGGCCTTAAGGAGAGTGTATTCATCCAACACCTTATCAATCAAACTTAGAACTTTGGATGACAGAATCCGGCAGTTCTGACTTGTGAAAAGAGCAACATGGCCTTTGTCACACATTTGACTGACACTCAAGAGGTTGTACTTGAGATTTTCCACATGGTTAACATCATCAAACTTTATTTCCCCATTGGAAACAAAGCCTTTGCCGATGATGTAACCCTTTGCATCATTGCCAAAAGATACAAACCCCTTCCTTCCTTGAGAGTAGTCATTAAGAAGTGATCTGTTTCCTGTCATATGCATGGATCCTCCACTGTCTACATACCAGATGCCTCTGTGGCATGTTGAAGAACCCTGCAGAACAAAACAAATTAGTTAGATTTTGAGACCCAAACCTTTTTGGTTTTGGGCCTGTTCACATCAACAGATGGTAGACTAACAGGTTTGTTGGAAATAACAGCCTGAGAGGAAGAAGATGGTGAAGAAGAGGAATCCTTTGGCTTGGACCTCCTTTTCTGTGGTTTCAACATAGGAACATCTAATTGGTTAACTCTTCCCAATAGATGTTGAACCATCATAACCAGCTGTGTCTGATTTTGTGATAAAGCTTTCAGCTCTTCAGACACATTAGCATTGAGTTGATAAGTTCTTATGTTGCACCTTCTTCTTTTGAGCAATCTCAGCTGTTACCTGTTTAACCCCTTCCTTTTTGGATTTCTTTTTGGACTTAAGGGTTACAGGATTTGATGTTGCTGGTACAAATGTGGCTTCAAACTCATTTTTCATTTTAACCATTTTCTCTTTAATTTCCTCTTTATGTTTGAGTTTGGATCCTCTTTTGTACCAACAATCATCTGTAAGATGATTAAACAAACCACATACTTCACATGGTTTCTTTTTCATCTTATGTTGATCATCAACTAAAGAGGATGAAACTACTGAAGACTTGCTCTTCAGTACTTTGGAAGCATTATTTGCTTTCTTGACTTCCTCTTTAGTAGTCTTCAAACTCTTTCTACTGACAGTTTTCTTCTTTTCAGTGCTGACAGTAGTTGGAGTTTGAACTTCAGGTGTTAAATCTTGCTCTCCAGTCCTTTCAGGACTTTCAGAAATAACTCCTGAGTTGATCAACTCTTTGATCATGTGAGTGTCAGCAATGGAACCATCAACATTGGAAGTTGATCAACTTTCAGAAATAACTCCTGAGTTGATCAACATTGGAAGCTGATTGCTTACTAAGAAGCATTTCAAAACCTTTGCATGATTGTACCCATCGATCACACTCTACTTGGGTGACTGCAAGGGTTTCTTTGAGACTTCTCTGGTCTTCCAGAATAACCTCTAGCTTAGCCTTTTCATCATTTAATTGGCATTTAAGCTTATAAATCTCATCATTTTTACTATTAAGAGCAGACTCATACTCAGCTTGTCTTTTGGAAATGGTTTTCTCAAACTCAAGTTTTTGATTTATTAATGCTACATTTGCCTCTCTAATAGAGACAAAGGCAGCTATGCATGATTCAGAACATAACTTGGCTTTAGCCTCTGAAGATACCTGAGTTACCTGTGAAGATGATGCATTTGAGCAGGAACCCTCAGTAGACTCCAGAGCCATAAGTGCCAGATTCCCAAAAGGACTATCACCACCATGTTGATCAGCACCTGTGAACAGTTGTTCATGACCAGACATGTCATCTGGCAAGCTGCTCCAGTCAACAACTTCAGGGGTGAAGAAGCTATGTTGTTGAGGTTGAGGAGGTTGATGAGATGGTTGAGGTTCTGGAAGTGCATGAGGTTGTGGTACCATAGGAGCTTGAACTTGACTGGTTTGTGGCATGTAATAACAAGGGTAAGGGTATGGCATTTGACCCTGAGGAACAAAATATGCAGGAGATTGTGGTTGAGAATGATGACTAGAATTGACAGGATGTTGCCCTTTGTTTTGTTGACTATTGCTAGGGAAAGTCACAAAAGGTGCAGAGGAATTAGATCCAGATGATCTACATTCTCTAGCAAAGTGTCCAAGCCTTTGGCATTTGTGACACCTCAACTTACTCTTGTCAAAACCAACTTTGGTTTTGCCAGAGAGTCCTGGGAACTTTCTTCCAGTTCTTTTGTAGAACTTCTGAGATCTGATATTTATCAAGGCCATTTGGCTCAAAATATCCATCTCTTCTAAGTCATCATCAGCAATCCCCTTGAGATCATCCATGATGAAGCATAGATTGTCATTATTACACCCAGTAAACTGACTATCAACACTCACAAATGCTGAATCAGAAATGTTTGAAGAGAAATCAATATGCTCATCATACTGGCATTCAGATGAAGCATATTCTGACTCATGACTAACCAAGGCAGTGTTGCCTGGTACAAAGTCTTCAGTGAGCTTACCAGATGAAGACAGTTTTCTTTTTTGTTCTATCTCTCTCTCAAATGTGAGCAATTTCCCATGGAGTTGGGTGAGAGATAGTTTGTCCAAATTTGCACTGGAGCGTAGGACAATAGTATATGTGTCCCATCTCTCAGGCAGTGATCTGAGAAATCTGTTATTCATCTGGATATTGGTGTACTCATGTTTGACCATTTTTAATTCAGAGATCAAACAAGAGAACCGCTCAAACTGTTGAGTCAGTGTCTCACCCTTCCTATGAGAGAATGTCTCATATTGTTGGGCAAGGATCTCTCTATTATTTGCCAAGACCTCATCTGTTCCTCCAAATTGTTCTTTCAAGGCATTCCAGAGGTCATGGGCAGATTCATAATGCATTAGCCCAGAATAGATTTCATTGGGTAGTGCCATGGCCAGAATTCCATGGGCTTTTGCATCAATCTCAAACAATTTCTTATCCTCATCTGAGTATTGATCCTTCCTCTTCGGAACCATTTGATTGGTTTCCGGGTTATTCACCATAGGCTTGTGTGGACCATGTACCACTGATGTCCAACAACCTGAGCTGTTAACAGACAGGTGATGGAGCATACGTCGTTGCCATATGTTATACTCATTCCTAACCAGCATTGGAGGCTTGGTTGAGGAACCAGTATTGTGAGGATCATTGGAAGGAGTAGTCATTTTGGGTCCAAAAACAATTTTATTCAAGCTTTTAAAAGATTTTAGACAGACCACAACAAACTCAATGAAAACCAAGAATAAGTCTCAGGATGAATGATTAAAAACACAGAAAAATCAATCTCTATAACCGTTTCTTGCAAAAATGCTAATTCAATCAATTTGGATCTTGAAGAGCAGTTTCAATGATCAATTATTAGATCGATCAATGATTAACCTGCTCTGATACCATTTGTCAGGATCAGCGATCACAAGTTTGATGTATTAGAGAGTAATGCAGCGGAATAAGATCAAGAATTAGACAAATTATAGCAAGAGTTTGATATTTGTAAACAAATACGAGAGAATATATTTCTGTGATAAGGAATGTTTCAATAATGCCCAATATTATTGCTCAATCATTCAAAATTACAATAAGGTTGACACTTCTTATATAGAGTGCAATCACTGCTGTTATCACGGGATTGTGACAACTGGCAGATCTATTACAAAAATAACTAACACTTAACAAACTACTGAAATGTTCACAACTACTGAGAACATATCAGAGTGCTAAGTATAAAACATAAAACTACTGATAAGAAACTACTGAAACTACAACGACTGAAGAACAAACTCTTCAGTCGTTTTACAAAACTACTGAAAAGATAAAACATAAAACTACTGAAAAGTAAACCGTCACAACTACTGAAGAAGTCCTCTTCAGCTGTTATGACAACATCTGATATTTGGTCTTCAGCACTTGTGTCTTCAGACTTTGTCTTCAGCACTTGTCTTCAGACTTTGTCTTCAGTACTTGTCTTCAGACTTTGTCTTCAGTACTTGTCTTCAGACTTTGTCTTCAGCACTTGTGTCTTCAGACTTTGTCTTCAGCACTTGTGTTCAGACTTTGTCTTCAGGTGTTATCTTCAGCTGTTGTGGACTTCAGTAGTTGTTGTGACGTCTGTGGGACTTAAAGGTTTTTCTGATCCGGCTCATTGGTTCTTTTGGTCCAACATCCTTCAACTTTGTTACGTCAAATATTTCTTCCAGTCTTAATCAGTGGTCTCTTCAGAGTAAAGTTCCAATGGTTCTTAACCGCATTATCAACCTTCAAGGAAGTAACCGAGCAACGATAGCCGACTTGTTGCCCTACTGAGCTTGAGTAGCCAGCATGGTCCTCTCTTCGACCACAGAAAAAGGTTAGTGCTGCACATTAGGACTCAGCTACTTGCACCATTAAAATCTCCAAGACTTATCAGACCATATGTATCAACCAATCACGTCAAGATCTCATCCTTCTTAGAGTTCTAGGAACCTTTAATTCTGCCAGTCTTGTTGTTGTATTTAGGCTCCTGATAGGAATGTGAAGATTCAGATGATGAAGCAGTCGACGACTAGCAGCAGCTTAGCGATTTTGTGTCGGTATTTGTTTGTAGATAAGAGTTTTTTTATGAGGCTTGGATGGGTTCGTGGGTAATGTGGAAAACCAAGAAACTTCTTTGGTCAAAGTATAAAAATAGCAAACATTACTGTATCAGTGAAGTTGCTTTTTTTAAAATATATAATAATGGAGTTGTTGAATTGAGTGCTTGTGATACTACAAAACATGACAGTAGTCTAATTCAGTTAAGGAAATCAGTCTTCGATCCTGGGATCGTTTTTAGTGTCAATCATGCTAATCTTGCTGATGAATATGGAAATCCCTAATTAGTTTATCACCTTTCAGTGTCTTTTTTAGAATATTTCGTTTGATAATCAAGTTTGTTAATTGTTTCATTAAAGTTAGAAAATCTAATTTATAACAATAAAATTCACTCAAGTTTTAATAAATTTCATTTTTGTGAATTTCGTTTATAAATATTGAAATATTTTAAAATTTAGTGGCTTGAATAGTTATACGAAAACCAAAGAAAACCACGGAAACTAATAACATAATTCATAACCTTTTGTTTCTTTTAATTGTTAAAAGGTTACTTAAGTGTTTGTTACATATATGTTGAACACAAATACGATAATTAAGAATCTTACATATGCGTAACACCATGTCGAATGAGAAAATGGTTATGTATAAGTAACCTATGTGTGACGTGTATGTAAAACTATGTTACGGTTTTTCTTTTGACCCATACCCCTATCTATATATACACACATATATATAGAAGGTAGTGATAAAAATATATTAACATTAATTATTAATATATAAGTAATATATTTTTATCACCACCTTCTATATATGTGAGTGTATATTGTAAGGATTCTTACAAGTCTGATGCAGCCAAACTTCCAAAGTCTCTCTGCATGCATGCATTGAAGAACATAAGTAGAAATGCTTCGGAAGTTTTACACCTTGCACTAGAAATATTCTAAGTGTAAAATCTTTCGAAGCCAAGACCAACATCTTCCGAAGCCAAAACTGAAGTCTTCCGAAGCTTCAAAGACAAAGTCTTCCGAAGCCAAAGAGTGAAGACAGATTTCTTCCGAAGAGTTTTAGAGACATGCTTTTATCTGATGTAATTTACCATAAAGCTGGACCACCTTTCCGTTGCAACTCTTATAGTCACCAACTTACATGAGTTGGTGAAAAGGTCCATGCTTTTGGTAACTGTACATTGAAGTCTTGAGTCTGTGCTTTCTACTTTATGTACTTTTATCCTTTTTGTAATATATTAGGATGTGAGCTATGGCATGTCATAGTCACTAGTCAAAAGACAATCTGCCTTTTGACTCTACATTGATTTTGCAGTTTTCTAGTCTTATGTATCCAGATGGCCTTCAAAGTATGGCCGGCTGTAGGATGTAGTATTTGTATCTCAAGTACTTGTTACTTTCTAAGTATGCTTTATAACAATTTGTAATAGAACTTGAGAAGCAATATACAGCATTCTTGAAAACCAAATACTTGTGTTGTTTTGCTAACTTGTTTTGTCTCATTCTTACTTGTGTTCTTAGCATATTTCATAAAAGTTAACCAGTTCCCTATTCGATCTCTTAAGTGTTCTAAGTAACTCTCCTCATTGTGTTGTTGTGTTGTAACTGTATACCCTTCAAACGGTCCTGCATTTGGTATCAAAGCATTCCAGGCTCTTGATATAATATCTCACCATCTTAAGATCCCTCACACACACAAAACACTTAACAACTCAAATGGCAGCTATTACCAAAGCTGATATGGAAACTGGAACTATGACAAAGTCTCCACTGATTACTCCTGAATACTTTGATACTTGGTGTCAAAGAATGGAAGACTTCATCAAGTCTCAAGACTCCAGGATGTGGGACTCTGTTGTTGAAGGACCTTACATACCAAGCACTACTTCTGCTACTGGTGGTGGTATGATTCCAAAGGTTGTGGCTGATTACTCTGAAGCAGACAGGAAGAGAATAGAGATTGATCAAAAGGCCATGACAGCCCTTCAGAGTGCTCTTCCAAACATCATCTACAGAGGCTTCAAGAAGTGCAAAACTGCCAAGCAACTATGGGAGGCACTGAAGCTGATGTATGAGGGGTCAAATGAAGCAAAGGAGAACAAGAAGGATCTCCTGAAGCAGCAGTTTGAGAACTTCACCTTTAAGGTAGGTGAAACCATGACTCAACAATACTTTAGGTATGTTGAGATTGTGGATACTCTAATGGATGTTGGAGTAACTCTTGAGAACAGGGACATTGTAAGGAAGTTTATGTCCTCTCTTCCTAGACAATGGACATATTATTGTGTTGTTATCAAGAGGACTAAGAACCTTAAGACTCTTACTCTCACAGAGTTGTATGGTATTCTTAGTGGCTACCAGATGGAGATGAACATGCAAAACTCATCTGGTAACTCCAGCAATCAACTGAGTTCAGCCCTTCATGTGGTTGAAAGGGAAAGCATTGAACCACAACATCATCTTATATGCTACCCGGAAAACTCACAAAAGGACCCTTTCAGCCACTTCCCAAAGACTCCAGGAGAAAGCTACACTCAAGGAAGTCCTTTCCAAGAGACAAGTTCTTCTTATGCCTTTGTCTCTGCTGATGAAACCACAGAAAACTTTCTCTTCACCCTTGAAGACCTAGACTGTATCCATCCAGATGACTTGGAGTACATGGAATAGTCTAGCAGATAGCTCTTCTCACTCATAGAGCCAAGAAGTTCTACAAGAGGACAGGGAGGAAGTTTCTAAGCAATGCAGCCAGCGGTCAATGAAAAGATTGGGCTAGATAAAAGCAAAGTAAAGTGTTACAACTGTAACCAGATGCGACACTTTGCAAGGGATGTAAGGCACCAAGGACAAATGGTGGCCAAACACAAGCGAGACTAAACTAAACTAAGAAAGCCCCCAGAATGAGAAGCCAAAGCAGCAAGCTGCAGTTGCTGTTGAAGAAGGAGGCTTTGACTGGAGCTTTCAGGTAGAAGATGCATCTCCAAACCAAGCACTCATGGCAGACCACGATGAAGCCAAGGTATTGGAACATCTTTGTACTCCTGAATGTATTGCTAAAGTTAATAGATACAGGTCCTATAACTTAGAAATGAGATCTGATCTTGAGTCCTTGAATATCTTAAAAGCTGATTTTAAGAGAGCTGAAAATGATTATAAACTAAACATAGAGGACTTAGAGAAAACGATTTCAACTCTTAAACATGAGCACACAAACTACAAGACTCAGATAAAATACCTCATTACTAAGTTAACTGAATGCAGGCTGAGCTTGTGATCAGCAAAGCCAAGGCAGAAAAATGTGTTCTTGAAGAAGAGACCTTCAAGAAAATAATATCCTCATCCTTGCATGCAAAAGTTTGTTATCAAAATAAGCAGGGACTGGGATCTTGTGAGATAGCTCCTCCACACACAATCTTGTTTGTAAGATCTCCTAGGTGTGGAACTTGTGAAGATGAGCTTCCCCTCATAGACCCTTTGACTGAAGAGGATGAAGAGGAGATGGTGAGAATGGCTCTGAGAAGAGTGAAGAAGAGCATTCTAAAAAGGGTCACCATCCCTCTGAGGAGAGCAAAGCTGTTGGGATGACCAAGTCCAGGAGAAAGAACTTGATCAGGAAGGCCAAAAGAAAGTCCAAGATGGCTCAAGAGATCAAGGCCACCTTCAATTCTGCACAGAAACAAGTCTTCATCTCTTCAGGATTTGAAGTGGTGAAGCCTGAAGACACCAACTTGAACTCCTCAACAAGAGTTCTGGTTCATGTACAAATCATCCGATCATCAAGAAGAAGGCTGATCAGTTGTGCACCATTGCTGTACAACCAGAACCATCCCGCTCCAAAGGTAGTTCTATCCCCACAAGAACTGCCACAGCATCTGCAAAGATGAAGATGGAGAAGGAAAGTGATCAAGTTCAGCCTTGTTCACAAAGAAAACTCCTAGAAGGAAGAAAATGGACTTTGTTATGTGTGGGAGTACCTCTCATCTTGCTAAGGATTGTGTTTACAATCCAAAGAGTACTCTCCACATGACAAAGAAAGAAACTTCTAAGAGTTTGGATAAGAAGAAGCAAGCTTCGAAAGGAAAATCTCTTTCCTTCGAAAGCTCCAAAATGAAGAAGAAGACAAGTGGAAACTTGCCTTCGGAAAAAAGTCTCGGAAGAAAGGAATACTTCCGAAGCACTGAAGCCTGCTGCAGTGAAAGCAAGATCTTCCGAAGGTCCAGTCATCAAAACTTCTGAAGTCACAAAACTTCCGAAGTATTGAAGGTCAAGTCTAAGCTTCCAAAGGTGGTGTGGAAGTAAAAAAAAATAAAGGTTCTTCATCAACATCAGCAAATGATCCTTCTAGCATGACTATAGGATCATTTACTGTTGCATTGTCTTCAACTTCTTTTGATGAGCCCAAGACCAATGAGGCTTGGGTTTCCAAATGTAACTAACCATCTCTTTTGTGCAGGAACAGCTCAAGACAAACAGAAATGTATGGATCATTGATAGTGGTTGTTCCAGGCACATGACAGGCAATAGGTCACTACTCCAAAAGTTTGAAAGAATTGATGGAGGACCAGTTGCTTTTGAAGGAGATGCAGGAGGTTACATTACAGGAAGGGGCAAGGTCACAAATGGTAAGCTCAGCATTGAGAAGGTAAACTTTGTCAAGAGCTTGGGTACAATCTTTTGAGTGTATCTTAATTTTGTGATCAGAGTCAAACATGCTCTTTACTGAGCATGAGTGCATTGTTCTCAGGCCTGGGGTGGTCATTCCTCATGAGCACATCCTGCTCAGAGCCCCCAGGAAAGGGAACATGTACAAGATGGATTTGCAAGAAACATCTCCCTCAAGAGAAGTTTCATGCTTTCTATCTAAAGCAAATAATGATGAGTCTTTCCTCTTGCATAAAAGAATATGCCATGTAAACTTTAAAAACATGAATAAATTAATTAAGAATGATTTGGTAACTGGAATACCAAAGAAAGATTTACAAGTGATGACCATTGTGTTGCATGCCTGAAGGGGAAGCAACACAAGGTATCTCACAAGCCAAAGGAAAGAAATTCCATCATTAATCCCCTACACTTATTACATATGGATCTCTTTGGCCCCACCAGTGTAATGAGTCTAGGAAGGACCTCTTATTGTTTGGTGATCACAGATGACTTTACAAGATTCACTTGGGTCTTCTTTCTTAGAACTAAGGATGAGACCCCTGAGATTCTAAAGAATTTCATCTTAAAGATTGAGAATCAATGTGATCACAAGGTCAAAACCATAAGATGTGATCAAGAACTGAATTCAAGAATCAAATCCTTGATACATTTTGTGATGAAAAAGGTATTACAAGACAATATAGTGCTCCCAGGACTCCTCAGCAAAATGGTGTTGCTGAGAGGAGAAACAGGACACTAATTGAAGCTGCAAGAACTATGTTGTCTGACTCTAAACTGCCCATCACCTTCTGGGCGAGGCAGTGAACACTGCTTGCTATGTGCAAAACAGAGTTTTAGTAGTTAAGACACATGGTAAGACTCCTTATGAACTTTGGCACAAGAGAAAACCTTTCATTGGTTTTCTCAGGTCATTTGGATGTCCTAGTTTGCTGAGAAATCAAATGATGGACACTACATTGGATACTCTTCTCAAGCTAAAGCTTATAGAGTATACAATCTCAGAACTAGAGTAGTTGAGGAGTCAGCCAATGTGACTTTCAATGAGCACACTCCCAGTGTGAAAGGTTCTGGTCCGTTTTGGCTATTTGATCTTGATTTAGTTACCAACTGTTTTAACAAATCTTGTGAGCATATCAGGGTCCTTAGATATATTACCTACAGGTGATCCTGACCCAAGATTTGAGCTAAGAAGACCTTCAAGCTACACATCTTCAGCTCCAGTGGTAACCAATCCTGCAAATGAAGCTTCTACTAGCACATCAATGACAAATCCTGCTGATACTTCTGGGGTGCCTTCAAATTCCAGCTTAGAGGCACAAAACTCAGATGAAGGAGCTTCAAATGTTGGAGAAAATGGTGGTGGTGAAAGTGATCAGGAATTTCTTGATGCTGATAACCACTCCATTGAAGACAACATCAATGATGTCACACACTCATTGGATCAAGTCAATCTTGATAAGTGTGCTGATGTGGTGGGTGAATCTTCCTTGCCAGATCAGAATTTCTCAAATTTAGATCTGTCTAAGCAACTTGCTGTGATCCCTCAGCTAAGGATCCACAAGTCTCATCCTACCACAAACATCATTGGAGATGTTGATTCAGGGGTGAGAACAAGAGGACAAACCCATGATGCAAATGTTTGTCTTCACTCTTGTTTCTTGTCCCAGATAGAGCCAAAGAAAATTGATGAGGCTCTAAAGGATGGAAGTTGGGTTGAAGCTATGCAAGAGAAGCTGCTTCAATTCAAAAGGAAAAAGGTTTGGAACCTATGTCCTCTTCCTCAAGGGAAGACTACCATAGGAACCAAATGGGTGTTCAGGAATAAGAAGGATGATAGAGGACTTGTCATCAAGAACAAGGCAAGACTAGTTGTTCAAGGGTATACTCAAGAAGAAGGAATTGACTACACATATGTTTTTGCTCCTGTAGCAAGACTTGAAGCTGTTAGGATATTCCTAGCTTTTGCTGCATCCAAGAACTTCAAGGTCTACCAACTTGATGTCAAGTGTGCTTTTCTCTATGGGGTGATTGATGAAGAGGTGTATGTCAGACAACCACCTGGGTTTGCAGATCCTGATCATCCTGATTATGTCTGCAGGCTTGATAAAGCTCTTTATGGGCTGCACCAAGCACCAAGGAAGTGGTATGAGACTCTATCTCAGTATCTCTGTCAACATGGCTACAAAAGGGGTACTATAGATGGAACTCTCTTCATCAAAGGAACAGGAAATGACATAATGCTAGTTCAAGTATATGTAGATGACATTATCTTTGGGTCAACTAATCCAAAGCTCTGCAAAGACTTTGAGAAGCTGATGAAGGACAGGTTTGAAATGAGTGCCATGGGGAACTCAATTTCTTTCTAGGAATTCAAGTGAAGCAAGTTGACAATGGCATCTTCATAAGTCAGTCAAAGTATGTACAAGACATACTTAAAAGGTTCAACATGACTGATTGTAAGGTTGCTAAGACACCCATAGCCAGAAACCACTCCCTTGGACCTGATCTTGAGGGGGAGTGTGTTGATGAACATCTCTACAGGGAAATGATTGGGTCTCTTATGTACCTCACAGCTAGCAGGCCTGATATCATGTTTGCTACATGCATTTGTGCAAGATATCAAGCCAACCCCAAGATGTCACACCTGGTCACTGTCAAAAGAATTTTAAGATATCTCAAAGGTGCTCCATCACTTGGCCTTTGGTATCCAAAGAATTCTGACTTTAATCTGTATGCTTATACAATAGTGACTATGGTGGTTGCAACATGACTGCAAAGTCTACATCAGGGGGATGTCAATTTCTTGGTGGAAAGTAGTCTCTTGGCAATGTAAGAAACAATCCTGTGTGTCTGCATCAACTGCTGAGGCTGAATACATTGTTGCTGCAAGCTGCTGTGCTCAAGTGCTTTGGATTCAAAATCAGATGTTGGACTATGGATTCAATTTCAAGGAGACTCCCATCCACATAGACAACAACAGTGCTATCTCAATCACAGAAAATCTTGTGCAGCACTCAAGGACAAAGCATATCAATATCAGGTATCATTTGATTAGAGATAACTTTGAAAAAGGATTAATCAAACTAGTCAAAGTTAACACAAATGAACAATATGCTGATCTGTTCACCAAAGCTTTTGATGAACAGAGATTTAAATATCTTGTATCAGCTATTGGGATGATTAACTTTGAATAGCTTTTCTTAAAACTTAATCATATTATTTCTAAAACCTGTGTGTCCTAAGTTGTCTATTTCATCACCTTCATAAGCCCTTGTTTTCTTTGGAAGAAAATCTTTTCAAAAGACATTTCTTAGATTTTTGAAAATTTTGATCTCTTTTCTTTTCGGAAGATTTCAAATTACCTTTGGAAAAAATTTATGTCTTAGTAAACAAATAACTACTTCAGTAATTTTACCTTCGGAAGAAATTTCTAAATATCTTCCGAAGCTTAAAATCAATTTAAGTACTTTTATGTTTTAAAAGAACAATTTTTCTTCCGAAAGCAATTTACCTTCGGAAGTTTTGATTCTTTTTAGAATAAAAACTCTGAGTGTTAATTCTCTTCCGAAGCAAAATTCTCAAAAACCTTTGAAATATCTTCCGAAGCCAATTTGCCTTCGGAAGCTTTTTCTTCAGAACTTCCGAAGCAAATAACCTTCGGAAGATTTCTCGACTTCCAAGAAACTACTTTTGGGCAAAAGTAAACTATTTTTCAGAGGTGGGACCGACATTCGGATTTCAAATTTATCCTCTTTCATTAACTTTGTCTCAAATCCTTTTCACATAAATACCCAACGGTTCCCCCTCTTTCACTATCTTCTTCAATTACACTATTCTTTAAACCTAAATTCTCCCAAACCGCTTTGTTTTTCACCTTCCTTCACCTTAAGCTTCTCAAAATGGCCAACCTAAACCGCAAAAACAACCAGATTTCTCATGCAACTTCACAGGCAACACAACCAGGTTGCTCTGTTGAACTTGAGAAAGATGATAGTTTCTCAGAGGTTTGCCGTTTTTTGGCTCTATCCAACTACTTCACCTCCTAACCATTGATCCTACTCTCTATGAGGATCATCTGCTTGAATTTTGGAAGACTGCCAAGAGGTCATTATGGATGAGGAGAAGGCACTGTTTGCCACAATGTAAGGGAGGACAATCTTCATCACTCCAGCCATCATCAACACTCACTTACAGCTGGATGATGAAGAAGGTGAGTTGTCCTTTCCAAAAGAAGCTGTTAATCATTCTTTTGAGCAGATGGGCTATGAGGGAGATTTCTTTGTAAAGACCTTCAGGAAAGGAAAGGTCTCATCCTAGTGGAAATACCTGCTTCATGTGGTTATCCACAGCTTGTCAAACAAGCATGGAGGGTGGGACCAGATTCCTGAGGATCTCTCCTTCATAGTGCATGGAATGGTTCAAGGGGTCAAGTTCAGGTACTCTCAGTTTGTTTATACAAATTTGCTTGCTAACTTGGACTCCTTAGAGTATTATATGTTTCCTAGATATGTTCAACACATTCTCAACTGGAACTAGGCTCGCAGTTGAGGGAAACAGATAATATTCTTGAATTGGTACAGATGAAGCCCGACATCTTTAAAATTATGAAAAAGCCAACTATATGCTTCTCAGGGTAGAAATAGCCCTTGTCCCATAAATGTTAGAGCTCATTGCTCAATGTGACAACCTAGCAACACAAGCTAGTGTTGAACCCACATTTTCTACCTCCCAACCACCAAAAAGATCACAAATCACTCTCACCTACCAAATAAAATCCAAACGAACCCCTGCTCAAGCTATTGAGCTTGTGCAGGCCCCCATACACTCACCCATATAGGAGGAAGTGGATACTAGAGCTTCCACTTCTCCTGAGGAGCAAACCATTCCCATCTCTTCAAGAATTAGTGTCGAGGTTCCTCGTGCTTAGTCTGATGAGCTCACAAGCCCAACTGCCTTAAGCCTTCACTCTAAGTCTCAACACTCAAGTGAACAACCTTTAGAGGACAGTTACCATCCCCAGCCTTTAGACTTAAATCAACCCATTCCAAACCTTGAATTCTATACTGATGAAGACTTAGGTTTTAGTGAGTACCATGAGTCTCTCTACTCCTCCCCTACTCAAAGAGAGATGAGTACTCTGAGTCTCCTCTGTCTAGCCCACATTAGTCATCTATCACTGAGGTGGATCAACCTGAACCTGTTCTGGAGATCCATATGGAAGAGGCTCTCACTTTTGCAAGTGATTACATCATTAAGACCTCAACCATGACAACTCAGCACATTGACACTTCAACTGAGGCTGTCAATGTGCAGAGGAAATCCAGCAGCCAAGAACCTGAAGCTGGTGGTGAGAGAGAGGACTTTGGTCCAATCATCTTATCCCCCAATAATTTTTCTGATGAAAATGAGGGGAATTTGAGACTAAAGGTGCAAAAACTATCAAAAACATGCTCCTATTTAGTCTCTAAGGTTAGTCACCTTGAATCTCAGGTGACTACCCTGCATAACAGGGTCAATGATCAGCAACTTGAGATTTCTTATCTCAAGGAAAAACTAGTTAGGAGACCTTTAAGGAGAGCTCAACCAGGAACAATAGAACCTGCGAATGTGATTGACCTAACTCCTAGCTCACCTATGCAAGAGGGTGATGCTACCAAAAAGGGGGAGAAAGTCATTACAGTCACAGAGCCTGGATTTCTTCAGGGAGTATGGACATTGAGGACTCACCATCCTCACTTGCCATTGTGCATACTTAGCAACTTTCTCAAGTTCATATTGATGTGGACACTATAGACTCTTTCATTAGGAGTCTCTTTGAGGAAGGCATTCCACGGGCTATATCATCCCCACCCCAAGGAACTTCAAACTACATTATTAGGTGGAGGTATGATGCTAATAGAAGAGCCCTCATTCTTCAGAGAGTTGAAGGGTAGCAAGAGGTGTTCAATTTTCAGATCTTGAACTACTATGAAGGTCTTGATCTAATCAACATGCCACTTGTCAACCCAAGTCAATCTAGACAAGCTGACAGGTTGGCACAAAGGATTCAAGACAGAATTACTAAAGAGTTCAGTCTAAGAAGGAGACAAAGGAAATCAGGTAACGTCATTGGTCAACTGGATGTTGAGGCAGACCCTGAGATTAGCTTCAAAGGAAAACCTTGGCTGAAGGCCCAGTGATAGAGCCTGAGATCCCTGTCACACCAACAACTACTTCAGAAATTCCCCCCAGTGAAACACCTGCTGGTGAAGGTGTCTCACAACCTCTCTCTGGCCAGAGCTTGGATGCTACACCAAGCAATGAAGGCAAAGCTCTCTCCCCCCTATGTCACAAAGGTCTGTGGGTGACAAAGGAAAGGATTCTAACTCCTGAGGAGATTGAGGAGGAGGAGAGAGAGAGGAAGAGGAAGCTAAGGGGAGAAAGTTCCTCTGGTCTTCAGGCTTTATGCAAGCTGCAATCAGGGCTGCCCCCAGACCAAACACTCAAGATGATGAGTTGAGGGCAGTCAGGATTACTTACCTGCAGACAGGAACTATGACATAGATGAGATTATATTTCTCCCCTTAGAGGAACTAAATGAACTGGCTGACATGGAAGTGTCGAAGAGATGAAGGAAGCAGAGGATGCAAGCTACTTCTCCAATTCAAAGAGGAAGAGACAGAAAAGATTATACAAGCATGTTCCTACTCTCTCCCCAGTTCAAGAAAGCCCTGTGCAAGAGGCTGTGGCAGCTACACAAGAACCTCAGGTAGACAAGGAAACAGATAGGCAAAACATGATCAACTACCTGAGTGCCACAGGTCTCTACCAGGCATCTGCACTTCTTCCCTTGTCCTTTGAGTACATTGAGTTTGAGTATCTCAAACAGCTTGAACTTCAAGTGCTCAAAAACAAAAGGCAACAAAGAAAGATGAGGGAAGAGGCTGCAAAGTCAAGAGCCATCATCCAAAGAGTATGAAGAAGTCTGCTGACAACAAAGGATGATGAGCTTCTTGAAGCTGTATGGATTCTCCGGAAGGAGACTTGGCCCTATGTCTCTATCCACAATGGATGAGCATATCAGGGTAATCAAGCAGAAGATCAAAGTGGAGAGCTAATTGACTTACACTCCCCTCCAAGTCAAGCTCCTCCTGAAGTGGAGGTTAAGGTTGAACAATTTGAGACAACACAACCTGGACCTCCTGCTGAGCCTCAGCAAGCTTCATCTTCTGATCCACAGCAGGGTCAAACTCCCTCTCCTTCTGAACCTGTGAGGGAGGAACACCAACTGAGAAGACAAGACTGATCAACAAGGTGTTGCAGACCAGTCTTCTCAGTTAAAGTCTTCAAAGAGGGGAAGAGGATGGTTTCCAAACCAAAGTCAAAGAAGAAGAAGAAGCCTGAATCATCCACCTCTACACTCAGGCTGAGTCAGATCAACCTGAGGAAGTGCATGAAGAGGCAGCCCAATCAACTCCAATTCAAGTGGCTCCTCTTGCAGCTGAGAGACCCATCTTATCCTGGACCTTCACAACTAATCCAGAGAGATGGCATGTGATCAGAGATCAAGGTAGTGAAGATGTCTACACATGGCAAGACTTATTCAACCTACCTCTGCATGATCTCTTTGAGATGAGAAGATACTATGAGAGTCTGAGTGATCCTGACCATCTAATGAAGAAGGGCATGGTCATCATCATTATGAGGACTGTCAACAACTGAAGATCTTCAAATGTTTTGGTAGCATCAGCCTAGGGGGAGTTTGTAAGGATTCCTATAAGTCTGATGCAGCCAAAACATCCAAAGTCTCTCTGCATGCATGCACTGAAGAACATAAGTAGAAATGCTTCGGAAGTTTTACACCTTGCACTAGAAATATTCTAAGTGTAAAATCTTCTGAAGCCAAGACCAACATCTTTCGAAGCCAAAAGTGAAGTCTTCCGAAGCTTCAAAGACAAAGTCTTCCGAAGCCAAAGAGTGAAGACAGATTTCTTCCGAAGACTTTTAGAGACATGCCTTTTATCTGATGTACTTTACCATAAAGCTGGACCACCTTTTCGCTGCAACTCTGTAAAGTCACCAACTTACATGAGTTGGTGAAAAGGTCCATGCTTTTGGTAACTGTACATTGAGGTCTTGAGTCTGTGCTTTCTACTTTATGTACTTTTATCCTTTTTGTAATATATTAGGATGTGAGCTATGGCATGTCATAGTCACTAGTCAAAAGGCAATCTGCCTTTTGACTCTACATTTGATTTTGTAGTTGTCTAGTCTTATGTATCCAGCTGGCCTTCAAAAGATGTAGTATATGTATCTCAAGTACTTGTAACTTTCTAAGTATGCTTTGTAACATTTGTAATAGAACTTGAGAAGCAATATACAACATTCTTGAAAACCAAATACTTGTGTTGTTTTGCTATCTTGTTCTGTCTCATTCTTACTTGTGTTCTTAGCATCTTTCATATAAGTTAACCAGTTTCCTATTTGATCTGTTAAGTGTTCTAAGTAACTCTCCTCATTGTGTTGTAAGTGCATACCCTTCAACGGTCCTGCATATATATAGATAAGGGGTATGGTCAAAATGAAAACATAATATAGTTTTTAAATGTACGTCACACATAGGTTACGTATACGTACCTTTTTTCATTCGACAATGTGTTCATATACGTAATACTCTCATTATCGTATTTTACATTCAACCTATATAACAAACACTTAATTAACATTTAGCATAAAGAACTAAAAAATTATGAATTATACTAATGATTTTCCTGGTTTTTTCGTTTTCGCATACTAATTGGTTTTCCCTCGGGAACCTTT